>CAJQUN010000052.1:3027346-3673593 GCA_907163345.1 Haberlea rhodopensis
TACCATTCGAGCACTACAAGCCACACTGGCCGCCGCATCTCTCTTGCTTCTCTCGACTTCTTCATAGTCGACGTGAGGAAGAGTGAATTCCGGCATCCTTTTTTCGATTGTGATCGAGTGTGCTTCGTGTATTGGTTTAAGAACAAATCAAGCACTTTGTTCTTAAACTATCCCTTCCCGATTTGATCGTGTGGATACTATTGAGGCAAGATCTTGGAGGTGTTGCTCGTGACTCGGAATCGTTGAACGTGGTGCTTTGTGGAATCTGCTCAAACACGCTACAAGGGTGAGACTCTTATGATCCTTTATCCGATATGACCACTTGTATAGATCCGCGGTTATAGTAATCCAATTTTTTTTATAAATTACGATGCGTTGTATGCTTGTTGGATTACTTACAGTGGTATCAGAGCCAGGTTGTATAAAGCTCATATCGGATTTATATGGTTAATGTTTAATTAAATTTAGATTTGTATTGCATGCTATTAAAACTGTATAATTCATATATGATATGAAATAAATCGAGTTTGTGAAATTATCATTAAATTATATTTGATATAATTGACAGTTTATTGTATACGATACATGAAGGCGCATAATCGACCCATAACAAGAAGTTTCGGCCACCACCATGACACTTGACCCACGGCGGCCACATGAGGGCTAGGGTTTTCGAACCCTTGGCTCGAGATGGTCTTGCCATTGTGGCTCATGTTCGTGCATGGAGGTGTCGAGACATGGTTAGAGTTTTGAACTCTTTTGGCTCGATAAAGTCGATGGTTCGGACCATTGTTCTCGGAATCATACGAGTTGGCGGCTACACCACATGAGGGCTAGGGTTTTAGAACCCCTGGCTCGAGATGGTTGAGCCGCCACCGTCATGAACCGTGCATGGCTTGACCGTGACTCGTGGCTAAGTTTTTTTTCAGCGTTTCGGACGATGTGGCTCGATGGAAACCAAAATGTGCAAGGCGGCTAGGGTTTGGAACCCTAGGCCCATGATTGGTCCAGCCGTGCGTGGTTAGATTGGTTCGAACCATGGTGGTTCGTGGTTTAGTCGCATAAGTTCGTGGCATGTGATGTCCCGAGCGTACGATAAATTTCCAAAATTCTATTACGGTTTAAATAGAATTAAATTTTAAAATGTTTAGAATTTAATTAATTAAATTATTATAGCATGTTTTATGTGTTGTTTGAGCATGGTGCATGGTTATAGCCCTTTGACCTATTAGATAGGATTTGTGAATGTTTTTAATTTATAATATGACCTGCGAGTGATGCCTTCTCTATTATTTTTCTAAATGTATCCCTCCCCTATGTTCCCCTCGAATGTGAATCAAGGAATTCTCTATATTGTAAATGTTATATAGTATAGTTTTATTATTGATGGTGATCAATGAAGATGGAGCATAGTGCCGGGATGAGGAGGCCATTCACAATATGGAGCCAAAGGAAGGTGCTTGTGAAGTTACCTTAGGTTGACTCTTAGGATTTTCTCATTGGCTTGAGAAAATCGCTAGTAGGGGCTATAACCATGTCACGTTTAATTATGTATGTGATGCATGATTTATCTTATGTTTTAGATTGATAATTTTATTATACATATATGTAGATATGTATATGCGTATATGTAGTGGACATATTTTAAATTATCAATAATAAAATCATGAGATCAATAAATCTCTCTAAAATATTAAGTTTTAGATGCCTTCCAAACTTAAAAGTACTCGTCAAGACTTCGATCATGTGTGGGTTGCCAAAGCAAAGCACCGTGGCAATCTTGGTAAGGCGCGAAAGGATAATAGTGATATCCGTTTTACTTTAATTGGGTACGACTTAACTAGGTTATCTCTATAGGATGGGAACCTAGAGGCATGGGGTTGGATAATAATTCATTTAATGAATTTGAACAAAGCGTTGTTCGTCCAACTATCCAAGAATTACATGTGATGTAATTGAAAAAGTGTTGTCTACCTAAATAACCGAGTCTTGGGCGATTAGCCAAAGCTAACTCAAGATTAGGTGAAATATGGATCTTGGCCCACTAAAGGTTTCGAGGGTTGATAATTTTAAACAAAATAGTGGGAGTGTCATTTAATATAAGACCATATTAAATGATTAATCATAAACTTATTTTGCATATTTATATTGTAGATATCCATGGCAACTAACAACGTAACAAGCACATAATCACTGCGATCGGTCCTTGAGAAGGACAAATTAAATGGGACAAATTTCCTAGACTGGTATAGGAACTTGAGGATAGTCCTCAAACAAGAAAAGAAACAATATGTCCTAGAGGAACCCTTACCTGCTGAGGAACCTCCCCTGACGGCTGCTAAGGCCGATAAAGATGCTTACAAGAAGCATCAACATGACACACTTGATGTTGGGTGCCTTATGCTTGCCACCATGAACTCTGAGCTTCAGAAGCAACATGAGGAAATGGAGGCGTTCGATATGATCGATCATCTTAAGCAACTGTACCAACAACAAGCAAGACAAGAGAGGTATGACGTCTCTAAAGCGTTGTTCCAGTGTAGAATGGTAGAAGGAAGTCTGGTTGGAACTCATGTACTGAAGATGATTGGGTATATTGAGAATTTGGAGAAGCTTGGTTTTCCTTTGGACCAAGAGTTGGCCACTGACGTGATCTTGCAATCGTCGCCTGAAAGCTTCAGTCAAATTGTCTTGAATTACAATATGATTGAAATTGAAAGACTCTACCACAGTTACTTGGCATGCTTAGAACTTTTGAAGCAAATAGCAAGAAGTCTAAGCCTACAAATGTTCTTATTGTGAATAAGAGCAAAGGAAAGACTAAAGCTAAGAGCTTCAAGAAGAACAAGAAGGTCTTTGTTAAATCTAAGCCAAAAGCTTCTGCACTTAAGCCAAAGGGGGGGATAGCAAAAGAAGGGAACTGTTTCCATTGCGGTGAGACCGGTTGCAAAGTTTATCTGGAGGATCTCAAGAAAGGAAGTGTGACTTCCACTTCAGGTATTTTTGTTATAGAAGTCAATTTATCTACTTCTTCATCATGGGTATTAGATACTGGATGTGGATCTCACATTTGTGTAAATGTGCAGGATCTCAAAAGGAGTAGGACGTTGGCGAAAGGTGAAGTTGATCTCCGAGTTGGAAATGGAGCAAGAGTTGTTGCATTAGCTATAGGAGATTATTGTTTAGCTTTACCTTCTAGTTTATCGTTGATTTGAAATGACTGTTATTTTGTGCCATCTATTACTAAAAACATTATTTCTATTTCTTGTTTGGACAAGTGTGGATTTTCATTTATGATAAAGGACAATTGTTGTTCTATTTATTTAAATGATATGTTTTATGCTAGTGCACAAATGATTAATGGTCTTTATGTATTAAATCTTGATATGCCTATCTATAACATAAATACTAAAAGGATTAAGAATAATGATTCTAATCCAACTTATCTCTGGCATTGTCGGTTGGGCTACATAAATGAGAAACGCATATCAAAACTTCATAAGGATGGAGTTTTGGATTCATTTGATTTTGAATCATATGAAACATGTGAATCTTGTTTAATGGGCAAAATGACTAAAGCCCCTTTCAAGGGACATGTTGAAAGGGCAAATGTTTTATTGGGACTAATACATAGTGATGTATGTGGACCAATAAGTATACAAGCTAGAGGTGGTTTTCAATACTTCGTTACATTTACTGGTGACTTCAGTAGATATGGTATGTATACCTAATGAAACATAAGCATGAAACCTTTGAAAAGTTCAAAGATTTCAAGAATGAAGTACAAAACCAACTTGGCAAAAGTATCAAAATCCTTCGATCAGATCGAGGAGGTGAATACTTAAGCCAAGAATTTCATGACTATCTAAAGGAGTGTGGAATAGTCCCACAACTCACTCCTCCGTATACTCCACAATGGAATGGTGTATCCGAGAGGAGGAATCGAACCTTGTTGGACATGGTTAGATCAATGATGAGTCATGCAGATCTTTCGATATCCTTTTGGGGACATGCTTTAGAAGCAGGAATATACATACTGAACCGTTTTCCATCTAAGTTCAGTGGAAAAGACACCATATGAGATATGGACTGGGAAGCGTCCTAGTATGTCTTTTATGAAGATTTGGGGTTGTGAGGCTTTCGTTAGACGTCACGCCACTAACAAACTTAGACCCAAATCTGATAAGAGTTTATTTGTGGGGTATCCTAAGGAAACAAAAGGATACTATTTCTATTATTCCACCGAGAACAAAGTAGTTGTTGCTCGGACTGGTGTCTTTCTTGAAAGAGAATTTATTTCTAGAAAAACCAGTGGGAGACAAATAGAACTTAGTGAAGTTCAACCACAAGAAAACATTGAACATGATATTGAGATGGAAACAGAGCAGACACCATAAGATGTTGTGGATAAAGTGCCTGCTCAAGAGACACAAGCCCAGCGTAGGTCTGTAAGAGAACACCGGGAGCCATAGAGATATGGATTTCTTGTGAGTAAACAAGGTGACTTACTACTTATTGATGAGGATGAGCCGTCATCTTATCAACAAGCTATAATGGGCACTGATTCTGAGAAATGGCAAGAGGCCATGAAATCTGAAATGGAATCCATGTATGCAAACCAAGTATGGACTTTGGTTGACCCACCTGAAGGGGTGAGACCCATAAGGTGCAAATGGATTTTCAAGAAGAAGACCGACATGGATGGTAATGTACAAACCTATAAAGGTCGACTGGTAGCTAAAGGTTTCAAACAAATTCATGGTATTGACTATGATGAAACTTTTTCACCAGTTGCCATGGATAAATCCATTAGGATCTTACTTGCAATAGCTGCATTTCATGATTATGAAATCTGGCAGATGGATGTCAAAACAGCTTTCCTTAATGGAAATCTGCTTGAGGATGTGTACATGACACAGCCCGAGGGTTTTGTCGATCCAAAGGATGCTGGAAAGATATGCAAGCTACAACGATCCATTTATGGATTGAAGCAAGCTTCTCGGAGTTGGAATCTTCGTTTTGATGATGCAGTCAAAGAGTTTGGTTTCATCAAAAACGTAGATGAACCTTGTGTCTACAAGAAGGTCAGTGGGAGCATAATTATCTTCCTAATATTGTATGTATATGACATACTTCTAATTGGGAATGATATCCCTGCCTTACAATCTGTAAAGATTTGGCTAGGGAATTGCTTTTCTATGAAAGACTTGGGTGAAGCCACCTATCTATTAGGAATCAAGATCTATTGAGATAGATCGAGAAGATTACTTGGCCTAAGTCAAAGTACATACATAGACAAAGTGCTAAAACGGTTTAGCATGCAAGAATCAAAGAAAGGATTCGTGCCTATGACACATGGAATATATCTCTCGAAGGAACAGTGTCCTTCAACACTAGATGAGAGACAACGCATGAGTAAGATTCCATATGCGTCAGCTATTGGATCTATCATGTATGCCATGATATGTACTCGTCCCGATGTTTCGTATGCTTTGAGCATGACGAGCAGATATCAAGTTGATCCAGGTGAAAGTCACTGGATTGCAGTCAAGAATATCCTGAAGTACTTGAGAAGGACTAAGGATACATTCTTGATTTATGGAGGTGAGGAAGAGCTCAATGTAATTGGTTACACTGATGCAAATTTCCAAACCGACAAAGATGATTTTTGATCGCAATCAGGATATGTGTATTGTCTAAATGGAGGTGCTGTGAGCTGGAAGAGTTCAAAGCAAGAGACAGTAGCCGATTCTACAACGGAAGCTGAGTACATTGCTGCCTCAGATGCAGCAAAGGAAGCTGTTTGGATCTGGAATTTCATTTCTGAACTTGGTGTGGTGCCTAGCATTAAAGATCCGATAGAACTCTATTGTGACAACAATGGAGCGATCGCATTGGCTAAGGAACCTAGATCTCACCAAAGATCCAAGCACATACTTCGGCGCTTTCATTTCATTCGAGAAATCGTTGAAAGGAGAGATGTTAAAATATGCAAAGTACCAACAGATGATAATGTATCTGACCCATTGGCGAAGCCACTGTCACAGCAGAAGCATGCTCGTCATACTAGATCTCTAGGCATTAGGTATATGTCTGATTGGTCTTAGTGCAAGTGAGAGATTTGTTGGGATATGCCCTAAGACAAGTCATTAGATGATTGCTAATGACATACAATGTATTATGATTTTATGAATGGCAAATCATTATTATATATTATTCGAATATCTGTGCAATATGAATTGATATATAAGTTAATGTCCTTAGAATAATATTGTATTACTCTTAAAGATTGACCCTAGTCAAGTATTATCATAAATAAATATAATGATAATACATTGAGACTAGTATGTTTTGATTGATGAATTGTTCATAGATATGAGATATAAATCAACACATGGGTACATGTTAGAGAACAATGTACTGGACAGACCCACCATGAGAATGCTACATGGATAGTTATATGAGTGTCATAAGAAATTCTCATTGTGATAATATGTATGTATCTTGATATTGTCAAACGTTACCTGTAACAGGGTAAACTATAAAGGCGACTATTGGATACACTACGAATTATGTAGAGGGATGTTGATTGATCGAGATAGGATTTGTCCCTCCTATATAACATGAGAAGTGTTTGGGCCCTTGATCAAGTAAGACTAAAATGCATGGCCATGCTCGAATGAGTCGATATGGGATATCGAGCTTATTCGTTTATTCTAGTTCTACTTGGGGATCAGAAATAAAGATTGAATATACGAGTATGACTATTCCATGACACGTGTTCAATCTAAACATAAAGGACAAAGGGATTAAGTTACATGATTAATATTATCACGGTTCCTATGTTATGTCGAGTCAATGACATTCTTGTAATTTGGGGAGCATTGATGTGTTGCTAGATACCGCTCATTGCTTGCGACATAAAATGAGATTATATGTCACTGCCAACGTTGCAAGATCCTATCGGGTCGCATAAAAGATTAAATCAAGAAGGGAAATTAAATTCATTGGATGAATTAATTAATTAAGAGGAGTTTTAATTAAATGATTAAAAGAACTTAATTAAATTATGGGTTTGGGCCCATAAGACTTTGAGAAAGTCTTAAACTTTAATTAAGCCTTTTAATAACAAGGTTATAATTAATTGTAGGGGACAATTTTTTGGAACCATTCTATCACAACAAGCCACACGGCCGCCGCATCTCTCTTGCTTCTCTCGACTTCTTCATAGTCGACGTGAGGAAGAGTGAATTCCGGCCATCCTTTCGATTGTGAATCAAGTGTGCTTCGTGTATTGGTTTAAGAACAAATCTAGCACTTTGTTCTTAAACTATCCCTTCCCGATTTGATCGTGTGGATACTGTTGAGGCAAGATCTTGGAGGTGTTGCTCGTGACTCGGAATCGTTGAACGTGGTGCTTCGTGGAATCTGCTCAAACACGCTACAAGGGTGAGACTCTTATGATCCTTTATCCGATATGACCACTTTGTATAGATCCGCGGTTATAGTAATCCAATTTTTTTTATAAATTCCGATGCGTTGTATGCTTGTTGGATTACTTACAGTGGTATCAGAGCCAGGTTGTATAAAGCTCATATCGGATTTATATGGTTAATTGTTTAATCAAATATAGATTTGTATTGCATGCTATTAAAACTGTATAATTCATATATGATATGAAATAAATCGAGTTTGTGAAATTATCGTAAAATTATATTTGATATAATTGACAGTTTATTGTATACGATACATGAAGACGCATAATCGAACCCATAACAAGAAGTTTCGGCCACCACCATTACACTTGACCCACGGCGGCCACATGAGGGCTAGGGTTTTCGAACCCTTGGCTCGAGATGGTCTTGCCATTGTGGCTCATGTTCATGCATGGAGGTTTCGGGACATGGTTAGAGTTTTGAACTCTTTTGGCTCGATAAAGTCGATGGTTCGGACCATGGTTCTCGGAATCATACGAGTTGGCGGCTACACCACATGAGGGCTAGGGTTTTCGAACCCTTGGCTCGAGATGGTTGAGCCACCACCGTCATGAACCATGCATGGCTTGACCGTGACTCGTGGATAGGTTTTTTTCCAGCGTTTCGGACGATGTGGCTCGATGGAAACCAAAATGGTGCAAGGTGGCTAGGGTTTGGAACCCTAGCGGCGCCGCACGGTCACGCGTGGCTCGGACCACGTCTTGGGCTAGGGTTTCGAACCCTAGGCCCAAGATTGGTCCAGCCGTGCGTGGTTAGATTGGTTCGAACCATGGTGGTTCGTGGTTTAGTCGCATAAGTTCGTGGCATGTGATGTCCCGAGCGTACAATAAATTTCCGAAATTCTATTTTACAGTTTTAATTAGAATTAAATTTTAAAATGTTTAGAATTTAATTAAGTAAATTATTATAGCATGTTTTATGTGTTGTTTGAGCGTGGTGCATGGTTATAGCCCTTTGACCTATTAGATAGGATTTGTGAATGTTTGTAATTTATAATACGACCTGCGAGTCGTGCCTTCTCTATTATTTTTCTAAATGTTATCCCTCCCCTATGTTCCCCTCGAATGTGAATCGAGGAATTCTCTATATTTGTAAATGTTATATAGTATAGTTTGTTTACGTACCTTTGACCTATTAGATAGGATTTGTGAATGTTTTTGGATATTGGACTATTTTTAGCTTCTAATATCGATTTGTATGGTTATGTAGAACCATCCCAGGTACCCACAATATCAAGGAGATAAAGTTCTCCAGCTTCTCCACTTTTGGAATTAAGGTACGTAAGAAGCGTACGGGCATCGGACGGTAAAACACACTCCTACATTAAGACTATGCTATGATTACATAAGTGTGAGACCCCGTTATCACATCAAGACATTAAGGTGCAATTTAGAGAACTAAACATTCATGTGAATAAATCAGAGTAACATGCCGTGTTGATTTATCTGAGCTTTAGAGATTACAGTACCAAAATGTTTCAAAAGGAAGACACAATTCCTACAAAGGTACTACATTATAGTCTTACTCTACTCAGTAGAAGCTATACAAAAATTTCTCTAACATGCTAATCCTGTAGCACTCCTTACAGCTCAGCATATCAACCCGACCCTGGTTCTCGTCAAAAAGCACCTACAAAGACAACCACCAACACATGAGCATAACACAATTCATATTCAACATAATATGAAAGTAAGGCATAAATGCAATTCTTAAACACAAGCCCTTCCTGTATTTTCAGCATTTATAACGCCCATTGGTTGTCCATGTACCATAATTCATAATAAAAACACATTATAAGAATATATGGTTTCATAAATAAATGTCATGACATCCTTCCTCCTTAAATCCTTATTTCAATCCTGAGCCCTTATCATTAGTACATTTTAATGCTTCTTGCTACTCCATGTAAGCGGAATTCTTCCTCGCTTCCAATGGACCTTAGCGTAAGCAATTAAAATCCTTACTAAGATAACCTTGACTCGTGAAATACACCTCTTATATTTCACAACATACATATGCAAAAACAATGCATAATAACATGTATCATAACCTTAATGCACCACATTGCATTCATCATGCGTCAAAAAGAAACATAAAGCACATGTTACCGTTGGGATGCCCGTACGTCGCTTACGTACCTTTCCAAAAGATAGAGGAGTCAATCGACTTTATCTCTTCGGTTGTGCTGGCACCTGGGATGGTTCTACATAGCCACACAACACAATATTAGGCACCTCATAATAATCCGGAAGCAAAACCAAATTAAAAACCAAATTTATCCTACAATATCATCTCGCGATCGATCGCCCATGAGCCCCGATCGATCGCGAGATGCTACTGCCTCGCATACCAAAAAAAACATTCAGCGATCGATCGCCCCAATATTGGCGATCGATCGCCAAAACCTACTGGAACGTCGCGATCGATCGCGCCTCCTTGGCGATCGATCGCCAACCTTGTTGCTTTGGCGATTTTCCAGAATTGCTTAACACCGATATTCATACCCTTAAATCTAACATGTAAGACATAATACATGCCAATACCAACATGCTAGCAGTTGCACTACACTACCCTGAGTGTATTCAATTCAAATTTACACCCTAAGCATAAGCCTACAAGCATAAACGTCGATCATTTAAACAAGTACTGGATCAACTTTTCTGGAAACAGGGCAACATATTCATTTCCAGATTTCTTGAGCACCTCACTTCATGCTATTAAACCTATCACATATAGCATAAAGAAAGCTCGAACAAACATGCCATGGGCTTCACAAAACTACCATGCATATTTTCACATCAAAGTTTTACCAAAACCTAAGCTTGACGTGTATGATAATACCTTCATAAAAACACTCCCCACACATATATTTCCAGAAAACAGGGCACTTGAACCTTGCCCAGAATTTTCGAACACTACCTTTCACATGATTAAATCCTTCACGTAATACATGCAACATGCTCAAAGAAATATACTGGTACCTTCAAAAAGCTACCATACACAAAAGCACATCAAAGGTTCAACCAAAACCTAAGTTAGCATGCATCAAATATTCATGGTAAAACCCTTCCTAACATGAAAAACAGAGCACTTCCCTGCTCGGATGTTCGAGGAACCCTTTTCTCTACTACAAATCTAGCACATAAAGCATGCAAGTTTCTTAACTAAACATGCTAAGGGCTTCACAAACATCTCATAAAGGTACTCATAACAATATAACATCATACCCTAAACTAGCATGCCAAATCTGCTACAAAGAACAAGCATGCCAGGAAACTGAAAACTGGGAAGAAAATGTGACTCCTCACCACTTTTGCCCTTCGATTTTCTATATGAAAAGAAGAATGAAACCCGATCACTTTTCTCCTGGAACTCGACCAAGTTGCAGAGAAATGAAGGGAAAAAGAAGGAAGCTTTTTGGAAGAGGCAAGATGAAAATATCTTCAAGTAAAGTTGCTTGCTTAGTCATCTGCTTTCCCAGAAAAACAGGGGAGGGGCGTGGGTTAAGTCAAGTGGGGGTGGGGTGGTTGCATGTAGGGTGGTTTTGGGGTGTTTAATTGTGTCCCGGTATTTCATACGATGTATAAAAATATCTTTCATTGATATTTTATTATTTTACCACATCATCACAACAATTAAAAACACCTAACATGCTCCCTAAACCACATCCTCAAAATAAATAAATCACTCCCACATAAAATACGCCTTTAGCACATAGGCTCACAATTAACAACATTTAATTGTATGATTACCCACATAATCATTTCGGGGATATCACAATACTCCCCTACTTATAAGATTTCGTCCCCAAAATCAAACATGTTGTTAACAAGATATAAAACAATATATAAACGCATACCAGAAAACAGCTCTGGATAGTGCTGCACCATGTGTCGCTCTGTCTCCCACGTGGCCTCCTCGACACCCCTACGATCCCACTGAACCTTGATCATAGGAATAACCTTGTTCCGAAGTCTGCGGTCTGCCCTGTCTAAAATCCTGATAGGCCGCTCCACATAAGAAACATCGGACTCAATCTGCACCTCTGAAGGCTGTAACACATGTGAAGGATCCGGCTCATACTTCCTCAGCATAGACACATGAAATACGTCGTGTATACCCGACAGAGAAGGCGGTAAAGCCAAACGGTACGCCAGAGTACCCACACGCTGTAAGATCTCATACGGCCCTACATACCTCGGGGATAACTTTCCTCGCATCCCAAACCGTACTACGCCTCTGAAAGGTGAGATCTTCAGAAAAACTCTGTCGCCTAACTGAAACTCCAACGGCCTACGCCGCTGATTGGCATATGCTGCTTGCCTGTCCTGAGCTGCCTTCATCTTTCCTTTGATAATCTTAACTTTCTCTTCCATTTCCTGAACCAACTCTGGTCCTCCAACCGACTTACGGTCCACGTCATCCCAACACAAGGGTGACCTACAACGCCTACCATAGAGGGCCTCGAAAGGAGCCATCTGTATACTTGCCTGGTAGCTGTTGTTGTAAGAGAACTCCACTAAGGCTATCGAGTCCTGCCATGATATGTCGAACTCTAGCACACAAGCTCTCAACATATCCTCGAGCGTCTGTATCGTACGCTCGGTCTGTCCGTCCGTCTAAGGGTGATAGGCTGTGCTCAGCCTCAACTCTGTACCTAGAGCTGTCTGCAGACCCCCCAAGAAATGAGATGTGAACCGCGGATCTCGATCGGACACTATCGAAACAGGGATCCCGTGCAGTCTCACCACATCTCTGACATATAACTGTGCCATCCTCAAGTGCGTATATGTCATACAATAGGGAATGAAGTGAGCCACCTTAGTCAATCTGTCCACGACTACCCAGATGGCATCGAAACCCGAAACAGTCCTCGGTAAGTGGGTCACGAAATCCATAGACACGTGCTGCCACTTCCACTCGGGTATCTCCAAACTCCTTAGTTCACCTCCAGGCCTCTGCCTCTCAGCCTTCACCTGCTGACAAATCAAACAGCGCTTGACAAATGAGGTGACATCTTGTTTCATACGCCTCCACTAGAACTGGCTTCGTAAATCCTTATACATCTTCTTCCCTCCTGGGTGGACACTCATCCTACTGCAATGAGCTCGCTGTAATAAACCCTGACGCAACTCAGGTGCATCTGGAACCACCCATCTGTCGCCAAGTCTCAGAGAACCGTCCTCAGCCACTCTGAATCTCGACGGCTGACCTGAATGAACCACTAATATCCATCTCTGAACCTCTGCATCGGTCCCCTGAGCCTTCCTGATGTGATCATAGATAACAAGCTCAGCTAGCAAGGTCAAAACCTGTACTGGTGAAGAGGATACATCATAATCAAAACCCAAATGGCAGTAGGAGCCAAACATAGCTGATAGAGACATAGCATCCTCTGCTGTGCTCCTCACCTTCCGACTCAAAGCGTCGGCTGTCAAATTTGCCTTCCCCGGGTGATATTCGATTTCACAGTCGTAGTCCTTCAGCAGGTCCATCCATATCCTCTGCCTCATGTTTAACTCAGCCTATGTAAACAAGAACTTCAGGCTCTTGTGATCAGTGAAGATGGTGAATGAGGTACCATATAAGTAGTGTCGCCATATCTTCAAGGCGAACACTATAGCTGCCAACTCCAGATCATGGACTGGATACCTCGTCTCATGTGGCTTCAACTGTCTCAAAGCGTAAGCCACTACATGTCTGTCCTGCATCAGTACGCACCCTAATCCCTGTAGAGATGCATCGGTATAAAGAACAAATCCTTTGTTCTCCTTGGGTATCACTAGAACGGGTGCAGTAGTCAGTTTGTGTTTCAATTCCCTGAAACTCTGCTCACAAGCATCTGACCAACAAAAAGAGACTCCCTTCTGAGTCAGCTGAGTAAGTGGCTTGGCGATCTTTGAGAAACCCTCGACGAAACGTCGATAATAGCCAGCCAGACCAAGAAAACTTCGAATCTCACTGACTGAAGTAGGGGTAGACCAATCCATAACTGCCTCTATCTTCCTCGGGTCTACTGATATCCCCTCTCGTGATATGATATGGCCCAAGAATGCTACACTGTTTAGCCAAAACTCACACTTGCTGAGTTTGGCGTACAACTGATGATCTCTGAGGATCTGGAGCACTATCCTCAGGTGATCGGCATGATCCTTCTCATTCCTTGAATAGACCAGGATGTCATCAATGAACACGATCACAAACTGATCGAGGTACTCCTGAAATACTCTGTTCATCAGGCTCATAAAGACTGCAGGTGCATTTGTCACACCGAACGGCATCACCAAGAACTCATAGTGCCCATACCGAGTTCTAAAAGCCATCTTTTGGACATCACCAGCTCTAACCCGTACCTGGTGATAGCCTGACCTCAAATCTATCTTGGAGTACACCTTCGTACCCTGAAGCTGGTCGAACAGATCATCAATCCTCGGAAGCGGATATCTGTTCTTCACTGTAGCCTTGTTCAGTTGCCTGTAGTCAATGTACAGACGCATTGATCCATCCTTCTTTTTCACGAACAAGACTGGCGCACCCCAAGGCGATACACTAGGACGGATGTATCCCTTGTCGAGGAGCTCCTGTAACTGTACCTTCAGTTCCCTTAGCTCTGCCGGTGCCATCCTGTATGGGGCACGAGAAATGGCTGATGTCCCTGGCAGCAGCTCAATAGCAAACTCAACATCCCTGACAGGCGAAAATCCCGGAATCTCATCTGGAAACACATCAACGAACTCCGCCACGACTGGAATGTCCTCGGCTCTCTCTTCCTTCTCCTCTGAAGTATCCATGGCATAAATAAGGTACCCAGTGTGGCCGCGTTCCAATAACCGCGACATCTTAACCGCCGAGATTACTGGTATCTTTGGACGAGAGCCGTCCCCATAAAAAGTCCACTGGAACCCCTGATCAGACAGAAAACGAACCATCCTCTTTTGGCAATCTACCATAGCTCGGTATCTGCTCAACACGTCAATGCCGATAATGCAGTCAAAGTCTGCCATCTCTAACTGAATCAAATCGGCCCTCAGATCATTGCCCTCAAAATAAATGAGGCAATCAGATAACAGCCGATCCGCAATCACATGCTTTCCCGTGGGTGTCGAGACCATGAGAGGCGTGGGTAACAGAGACGAGCACAAGCGGTGTCCTTCCACAAAAGCAGTAGATACAAAGGAATGGGAAGCACCTGTATCTATCAATATAAGTGCAGGGTACGTAAGTAAATGGCACGTACCAGCAATGACTTCCTCTGGGGCTGCCTCAGCCTGCTCCCTAGTCAGTGCGTACACCTTCCCTGCGGCGGTCCTGCCGTCTGACCTCCCTGTGGTCGTGGTGCAAACTGCTGTCTCTGTGGTGCCCTCCCAGCATCAAACCTTGGCCTATTCGGCCCTGAGTCTGTCTGACCTGCCCGGTTTGGGCAACCTCGAGCCATGTGGCCCATCTTGCCACAAATATAGCAACCTAGACAGTCACGTAACAAGTGCCATCCTCCACGGTTGGTACACCTGGTCCCCCTGCCTTGCTCCCCTGTGTGGGTCCCCGGTTGTTCTGCTTCTGTCCCTGAGGCTTCTTCCCACTAAATTTGGAAGATGATGAGGCCCCACGAGCCTTGAACTGATCCCCTCGTGGCCTCAGACTATCAGCAACAGGCCTCTGTGGTGGTACTGAAGGGGGTACAACATCCTTGTACGCGTCCACGGCAATCTCCGCCAACTCTGCCCGTGTCAGGGCATCATCAAATGTGCTGGGGTTGTTGGAGATAACCCGATCAAACAGCTCTGGCCTCAGACCCTTCAGGAAGTTCCTCATCTTGGCATGGCTGCTGACAGCAATATGTGGTACATACCTCAGCAGTGAGGAATACTGCATAGCGTAGTCTGCCACTGACATGCTACCCTGCATCAAACTGTTGAACTCGTCCTCCTTTAATTGTCTGGCAGCTGCAGAGAAATACCGGTTAAGGAACCGGGTCCGGAATACAGTCCAGTCAACTGCCATACCTAGAGCTCTCAGCTCTATCACGGTGGTCTTCCACCACATAGCAGGCTTCTTAGCCATCTGAAACTCGGCTAACCTGAGCCATGCCGTGCGTGCACAGGGCGCAGTCACAAGTATCTGCTCTATACGTTCCAACCACTCTTCAGCTACTTCACCAGACTCAATTCCCTCAAACATGGGCGGATGGAAACTCAGAAACTGCTTCAAACTGAGCTCCCCTGGCAGTAACATCTGTACGCTGGGCTCCACGCCCATAGCAGGTGGTGGTAAAGGATTCAGCTGAGCAATACTGGCATTCCTACTGTCCATATCTCCTACCTCCTCATTGGGGTTCCCCGGGTTAATCTCAGCCATGCTGTAACACAAAAGTTAACAACAATACAAAAACCAGTTCATAATATAAGCCGTTAGATAACAAGAGTAAAATATTCAAAAGCATGTTAGTATAACACTTATACAACAATATGCATCACATGCATAACACGCCCAACAATGAATACCTAGCCAACTTGTCTCTAAAGGCTACCCTTCACTCTTCCCTGGTTATCTAACCACTGCTCTGATACCACTAAATGTGAGACCCCGTTATCACATCAAGACATTAAGGTGCAATTTAGAGAACTAAACATTCATGTGAATAAATCAGAGTAACATGCCGTGTTGATTTATCTGAGCTTTAGAGATTACAGTACAAAAATGTTTCAAAAGGAAGACACAATTCCTACAAAGGTACTACATTATAGTCTTACTCTACTCAGTAGAAGCTATACAAAAATTTCTCTAACATGCTAATCCTGTAGCACTCCTTACAGCTCAGCATATCAACCCGACCCTGGTTCTCGTCAAAAAGCACCTACAAAGACAACCCCCAACACATGAGCATAACACAATTCATATTCAACATAATATGAAAGTAAGGCATAAATGCAAATCTTAAACACAAGCCCTTCTTGTATTTTCAGCATTTATAACGCCCATTGGTTGTCCATGTACCATAATTCATAATAAAAACACATTATAAGAATATATGGTTTCATAAATAAATGTCATGACATCCTTCCTCCTTAAATCCTTATTTCAATCCTGAGCCCTTATCATTAGTACATTTTAATGCTTCTTGCTACTCCATGTAAGCGGAATTCTTCCTCGCTTCCAATGGACCTTAGCGTAAGCAATTAAAATCCTTACTAAGATAACCTTGACTCGTGAAATACACCTCTTATATTTCACAACATACATATGCAAAAACAATGCATAATAACATGTATCATAACCTTAATGCACCACATTGCATTCAACATGCGTCAAAAAGACAAACATAAAGCACATGTTACCGTTGGGATGCCCGTACGTCGCTTACGTACCTTTCCAAAAGATAGAGGAGTCAATCGACTTTATCTCCTCGGTTGTGCTGGCACCTGGGATGGTTCTACATAGCCACACAACACAATATTAGGCACCTCATAATAATCCGGAAGCAAAACCAAATTAAAAACCAAATTTATCCTACAATATCATCTCGTGATCGATCGCCCATGAGCCCCGATCGATCGCGAGATGCTACTGCCTCGCATACCAAAAAAAAAAACATTCAGCGATCGATCGCCCCAATATTGGCGATCGATCGCCAAAACCTACTGGAACGTCGCGATCGATCGCGCCTCCTTGGCGATCGATCGCCAACCTTGTTCCTTTGGCGATTTTCCAGAATTGCTTAACACCATATTCATACCCTTAAATCTAACATGTAAGACATAATACATGCCAATACCAACATGCTAGCAGTTGCACTACACTACCCTGAGTGTATTCAATTCAAATTTACACCCTAAGCATAAGCCTACAAGCATAAACGTCGATCATTTAAACAAGTACTGGATCAACTTTTCTGGAAACAGGGCAACATATTCATTTCCAGATTTCTTGAGCACCTCACTTCATGCTATTAAACCTATCACATATAGCATAAAGAAAGCTCGAACAAACATGCCATGGGATTCACAAAACTACCATGCATATTTTCACATCAAAGTTTTACCAAAACCTAAGCTTGACGTGTATGATAATACCTTCATAAAAACACTCCCCACACATATATTTCCAGAAAACAGGGCACTTGAACCTTGCCCAGAATTTTCGAACACTACCTTTCACATGATTAAATCCTTCAAATAATACATGCAACATGCTCAAAGAAATATACTGGTACCTTCAAAAAGCTACCATACACAAAAGCACATCAAAGGTTCAACCAAAACCTAAGTTAGCATGCATCAAATATTCATGGTAAAACCCTTCCTAACATGAAAAACAGAGCACTTCCCTGCTCGGATGTTCGAGGAACCCTTTTCTCTACTACAAATCTAGCACATAAAGAATGCAAGTTTCTTAACTAAACATGCTAAGGGCTTCACAAACATCTCATAAAGGTACTCATAACAATATAACATCATACCCTAAACTAGCATGCCAAATCTGCTACAAAGAACAAGCATGCCAGGAAACTGAAAACTGGGAAGAAAATGTGACTCCTCACCACTTTTGCCCTTCGATTTTCTATATGAAAAGAAGAATGAAACCCGATCACTTTTCTCCTGGAACTCGACCAAGTTGCAGAGAAATGAAGGGAAAAAGAAGGAAGCTTTTTGGAAGAGGCAAGATGAAAATATCTTCAAGTAAAGTTGCTTGCTTAGTCATCTGCTTTCCCAGAAAAACAGGGGAGGGGTGTGGGTTAAGTCAAGTGGGGGTGGGGTGGTTGCATGTAGGGTGGTTTTGGGGTGTTTAATTGTGTTCCGGTATTTCATACAATGTATAAAAATATCTTTCCTTGATATTTTATTATTTTACCACATCATCACAACAATTAAAAACACCTAACATGCTCCCTAAACCACATCCTCAAAATAAATAAATCACTCCCACATAAAATACGCCTTTAGCACATAGGCTCACAATTAACAACCTTTAATTGTATGATTACCCACATAATCATTTCGGGGATATCACAATAAGTACATATGATGATGATGTTTATAATGAGTAAAGATGATATGATGTTTATGATGATGATTATGATAAGTAAGTTTATGATGATGATGTTTATGATATGGTAAGATGTCATACGATAGGGTAAGATGCCCATATGGTAAGATGCCATACGATGTTTATGATATGGTAAGATGCCACGATGTTTATGATATGGTAAGATGCCATACGATAGGGTAAGATGCCCATATGGTAAGATACCATACGATGTTTATGACATTGTAAGATGCCATACGAAAGGGTAAGATGCCCACATGGTAAGATGCCATACGATAGGGTAAGATTCTCATATGGTAAGATGCCATACGATGTTATGATATGGTAAGATGCCATACGAAAGGGTAAGATGCTCGCATGGTAAGATGTCATGCGATAGGGTAAGATGCCCATATGGTAAGATGTCATACGATGTTTATGATATGGTAAGATGCCATACAATAGGGTAAGATACACATATGCATGAATGTGAATCAGGGACAACAACAAAAAGAAGTTAACGAATAACTAGCAAGTTTACTAAACTAAGATTTCATGCATTTACTGTTATTTCTTTATGATGTTAAGTAAGGATGTATATGCTCATGATGTGTTATCTCTGTAGGTACGCTTTTGGTCTGAAGGAGGCTCAGGGTCGGGTTGAGACAGTGAGCTATGAGGAGCATGAAAGAAGTTAGGATACGGGATTTTTGGATAGTCTCTACTCTAGGAGTAGTATAATTCTATCTCTTTAACATCCATTTTGAGAATGTAATTAATTAAGTTTTGAAATTTCATTTTGGCCTGTAATCTTACTAGCTCAAGACTACAACCGGAACCCTAAGATGTCATTAATGCATGCTTCGTTCATAATACGTTATTAATATGATGTTAAGGTAGGAAGACCCTACACTGTTTCAAATTGGTGAACTCATCTTCTTTCAGTTCTCTGGCAGCAGCTGAGAAGTATCGATTCAAAAACCGAGTTCTGAACAGGCTCCAATCAATAGGTACTCCTTGAGCTCTAAGCTCCATCATAGTCATCTTCCACCACATGGAAGACTTCTTAGCTAATTGGAACTCCATCAACCTCAGCCAGGCAGTCTTGGCACAGGGTGCCGATACAAAGATCTGCTCTATCCTTTCCAACCATTCCTCAGCCTCTTCCCCAGTCTCAGTTCCCTCGAATCTAGGAGGATGGAAGGTTAGGAACTGTGTCAGACTCAGCTCACCCAACAATAACGGCTGTACAACAGGTTCCACACCCACAGCAGGTGGCAGTAGAGGATTCGTCTGAGCAATGCTAGCGTTAACACTTCCCACATCGCCCGCCCCCTCATTAAGATTCCAAAAATTTATAGCCGTCATTCTGTAATACAAGGGTTAACAACAATTCCAGAAACAATACATATATATCACCGTTAGATAACATTAATAACAAAAGCATGTTAGCATAACAGTTATATATAAATATGCACCACATGCATAAACATGCTCATATGCAACTCCTAGCCAACAAGTTGCTAAGGCTGCCCTTCGATTATCCCCGGGTTCTCTAACCACTGCTCTGATACCACTAATGTAAGGACACTAGTTCCTTATGTGATATAAAGACATAAGCAGAGCTAAGAAATGCATTATCAGAGTATAAAAGATTTCTTGTTGAGGCCTTGAGCTTCAAGGGTTACATGCCAAGATAAATACTTCCAAATGGATTAATTACATTCCTAACAAAATGAATGTTAATCCTATAGATTTACACTACTTCTAGAGTAGATATTATACAAAAAAATCCCAACTTCTATACCAAAAGCCCTCCACGCTAGCTCACTGCGTCAACCCGACCTTAGCCCCCTTTTATGCCAAAAATGTACCTACAAGGACAACCCCCATATCATGAGCATGTAATAATCCATAATAAGCATAACATGATTAAAAAGTGTAAATGCAGAAACAAGTAAGTATAAATCACTGCCTGTTTCCCAATTGCATTGTAAACGCCCCCTTTTTGGTTGTCCCTGTATAATAACTCATGAGTATAATCAATGGATTATTCAATGGTTTTACAATGTCATGACATATCACCTATTACCAATCCCTAGTCTGTTATAACAGTGTATTTTAATGCACCTCGCATGTCATGACAGCGGCACCAATACCCCTCGCTTCGACATATTAGCGGCATTGAATAACCTCGCTCAAATGCGACATGCGGCAATACCCTCGCTTCAACATTTGGCGGCAAATATTCATTCCTCGCTATAATATGACAGCGGCAAGTATTCTATCATCGCTTCAAGTGACAGCGGCAAAGCATTAAAATCATCACTCGAATATAACCATGACTCATGGGATGTGCACCAATCAATCAACATATACATATGCAATCATAATGCATAGATCAACATGTAATTGCATCTACCATGCACAATTCAATACACAATTGCATCCACAATGCATATCCCAATGCGTATATAAATTACATGTTACCGTTGGGTGCCCGTACGTCTTCTAAGTACCTTTCTATAAGTAGGAGATGGTAGGACTTTACTTCCTTGGCTGTGTTGCCACCTGGGATGGTTCTACATAATCACACAAACCCATATTAGATGCCAATAATAGTCCAACACCAAAAAATACTACAATAAATAACCAAAACACAAATTTTGGCTTCTTGCGATCGATCGCCAATAGGCCCTGATCGATCGCGAGATGCTACTGCCTCAACGTTCAAAAAACTGCCTTCCGTGATCGATCGCTGAAGACATGCCGATCGATCGCTGGCTTCGCCGATTGATCGCCCAATTCACGCGATCGATCGACGAATGCCTCTACGTCGCACTATGGTGCTCGCGATCGATCGGGAAAAAGCGCCGATCGATCGCCGAAGTCTGCAGATCGCGAACAAACGCCATTTTCGAGCACCTTCCCAAAGCTACCATAAAACACACCACTAACTATCATACCCCAACAACTCAACCCACAAATACACCAATATGCTACCATGTAGCTACTCAAAACAAGTATCACAACAAAAGGCTACTAAACATGCCATTTCTACACTACACTTTATCAAAACTCAACCAAAATTTACCCAAAGCAAGATATGGTTCCTCACCCCTTTTTGCTCCAACTTTTTGCAAGGTTTCTCACCAAGAAATGGCAGTCTTCTTCCTCCTACTTGCTTAGCTGTTGCTGGACGAAAATTGGGGGAAGGAGGGGAGAGATTTCTGAGATGAAAGGTGTGGTGGGAAGTGAAGAAGAGGCATGGGTTGAGCAGGGGAGAGGTATGGGTTGAGGGGGGTGGTTGGATGGTAGGTTATGTTTTTGTCCCGGTATTTAGCATGATGTATTAAAATATCCTCACATGATATTTTACAGTATTTATTCCATAGAATACTTCAAATTCCAATTAAACATGCTTTACCAAAATGAACAACACCCACCCCCAAATAATCATGCCATAACTCAAATTCCCAACATATAACACATGCACCCTGAAATGCATTACTAGGCCATGACCACCACATGACTAAGCATTTCCCCAATATTAAATTAACACCAATAAATTAATACCATAATCCTCACATAACATAATTAATGTTCAAATGGACATAATCATTTCGGGGACATCACAGAACTAATCCCTTCTTCCTAGGGGGGTGACGTAGCTTGATTGGATATTATGTTTTGGTTTGATTGATTTACATATTAGGATTTATCACATGGTTTATTTATGTTTTCTTGTTTTGAATGCAATTTAATTGACTGACCATTGCTTTAATTATAATATTTGTTTGTGATCTATCACTCGGGAGAGGGGATTGTGAACAGGACATACGAAAACACATCGTGGGTGTTTATATCATCGACAAGCGTATAACTCCATTGTAGACTTTGAAAGAATTATTGTGCAATCAATATTGTTTAATATTTAATCTTAGATAGGGATATCAAGGTTGGTATTGAATGATAATTTCTACTATCACTTGGGAAAGGGAGTAGGGAACACTTAAGAATTCTTGGCTAATAAACTAGATAAATCTATAATATTGTAATTGATCATAAGAAACATAGTTGATAATCAAGTGAAATCGGACCTCTAGAATCCTTCTCATAATAAATTCTCTTGAATTGTTGCAACTGCTTGTTAGTGATTTAAGTTATTTGACAACCAACAACCCTACTAGTTTTCTAAATAGGAATAAGACCATCTAGCACAAGTATTTAATTAATGCTATAGACCAATCCTTGTGGGTTCGACATCCGTATTCATATCTATTTACTAAAACTTAACATCGTACGCTTGCGATACATTTTGGACGCAACAAGTTTTTGGTGCCGTTGCTGGGGATTGAATAATATAGTTTAATTCTAATATTGTGCCAAGTAATCTTAGTTTTGATTTAAAACTTGAGATATATTTTTTTGTGTTTCTTGATTTTTCCAGTGTATGCGACGATATACAAGGCCTGAATTGCTTTTATTTGATTCTGAAATCGAAAGAATTGCTCGACGACTACGTAAAGCAAGAATGTGATACCCATGAATTAATGGTGTAAATCCCGGTGTGATAATGATCCTTAATGGGCTTTAATTGTGGCAATTGTGAATTAATTGTGGTATTGGGACTCCCGAGGAGTTTAAATCCGATATTTGGGGTCGTTGGATCCAAGGGTTGAGATTGTATTATCATCGTGGTATTAAACCTTGGAATTGGGTTTTTGGTGGGATCTGGGGTCTGGGGTGCATTGTGTTGGGGTTGATAATGGATATTGAGATTGAGAGATAATTATTGAACACATATGATTTTTAATGAGTCATGATGTATTTGTGGAGGACTCGGGATTTTTGAGCCTTGGTACTATACATATACCAAGTGGACTCGTTGTTCAGGGATTGGTTCATTCTCCTCTCTCTCTCCCCTCTCTCTCCTGCTCTTTACTCCCCCCATTTCCCAAACCCCTTTTTCTCCCATGAGCAAAAATCGATGGAGGCTATATCTGGGAGTCGGATTTCTCGAAGATAACATGGTAATCTCCTTCCCCTCATCTTTATCTTCGTACTGATTGTGATTTTGTGGTATTTGGTTAAGTGTGGGATTGGATTTGGAAATTGGGGATGTTGGTTATGTTGGGATATGCCCTAAGACATATCATTAGATGATTGTTTATGACATACAATGTAATATGATTTTATAAATGGCAATTCATTATTATATATTATTCTTTTAACTGTGCAATGCGAATTAATATATATGTTAATGTCCTTAGAATAATATTGTATTATTCTTAAAGATGTCCTTAGTCAAGTATTATCATGAAAGGGATAATGATAATACGTAGAGACTAGTATATGTTGATCGATGAATTGTTCATTGATATGAGATATCAAATCAACATATGGGTACATGTTAGAGAACGATGTACTGGACAGACCCACCATGAGAATGCAACATGGATAGTTATATGATCGTCATATGCAATTCTCATAGTGATAATAATGTATGTAATCCTTACGACTTGTGATCATCAGAGATCCCAACATAAGGAGTTATGTATTTTGATATCGTCAAACGTTACCCATAATAGGGTAAACTATAAAGGCGACTATTGGATACACTACGAATTATATAGAGGGATGTTGACTGATCGAGATAGGATTTGTCCCTCCTATATAACAGGAGATGTGTTTGGCCCTTGATCAAGTGAGAACTAAAATGCATGGCCATGCTCGAATGAGTCGATATGAGATATCGAGCTTATTCGTTTATTCTAGTTCTACTTGGGGATCAAGAAATAAAGATTGGATATACGAGTATGACTATTCCATGACTCGTGTTCAATCTAAACACAAAGGACAAAGGGATTAAGCTACATGGTTAATATTATCACAAGTTCTAAAGGTTATGTCGAGTCATTGACATTCTTGTAATTTGGGTAGCATTGATGTGTTGCTAGATACCGCTCGATGCTTGCGACATAAAATGAGATTTTATGTCACTGCCAACATTACAAGATCCTATCGGGTCGCACAAAAGATTAAATCGATAAGGGAAATTAAATTCATTGGATGAATTAATTAATTAAGAAGAGTCTTAATTAAGTGATTAAAAGGTTTTAATTAAATCATGGGTTTGGGCTCATAAGACTTTAAGAAAGTCTTGAACCTTAATTAAAAGCCTTATAATATAAATACAAGGTTTTGATTAATTGTTAATCATTCTTTCATATCATTGTTTGATATCAAAACCTAGCCTCCACTTCTCTCCTCCTCTCGGCCGCCTCATTCCCTTCAAGAGCCACGGCGGTTGCCGCTTGCTTGTCGGAATTGTTGGTAGCCGTTGATCGGTTTTGAACCGAGAGTTGAGCTTTGGTTCAAGAATAAGTATAGCAACTTGTTCTTGAACACCCCTTTCGATTTGATCGTGTGGATACCGTAGAGACGAAGGTGCAAACTTTCGTTTGTGACTCGTGGTGCTACAACGAGGATTCTGCTTCAAACACGCTACAAGGGTGAGACACTTGTAATTCCTTTATCCGATATGAATCCCTATGTATAGATCTGCTGGTTAGTAATCCATAAAAATTTTATTCCGCTGCGTTGTATGCTCTTGGATTACTTACAGTGGTATCAGAGTCATGTACATGGCTCATATCGGATTTATGTGGTTAAATAGTTTAATCATATTAGAATTAATATTGCATGCTATTTAAAACTGTATGAACATATATGATATGTTAATATTTAGTTTGTGAAAATCATCGTAGAATTGTATTTGATATAATTGGCGAATAATCATATTTATTGAGCAAGTTTTCGGCCATCACCATCACAAATGACACCACGGCTAGCCACATGAAGGCTAGGGTTTTCGAACCCTTGGCTCGAGATGGCTTAGTCGTTGTGGCTAATAATTGTGCATGGAAGTGTCGAAAATTGATTAGGGTTTAGAACCCATTGGACGTGACTGCTAGCTCATGACGGCTAGGGTTTCGAACCCTAGTAGCCGTGCATGGCTCGGCCATCGTCGCCTATTTTGCTAAAGTTTTGAGACATGGATGAGTTTTGAACTCTTTGGCTCGATAATGGATCACGCATGCATGGTTAGTAGCTTTACCACATGAGAGCAAGGTTTTTCGAACCCTTAGCTCGAGATGGTTGAGCCAACCCCGTGCATGGCCTGACCGTGACTCGTGGCTAACCAATTCCGGCGTTTCAATTAAGATGGCTCGATAAAGTTGCATGAAGGTGCGAGGCGGCTAGGGTTTGGAACCCTAGCGCCGTCGCCGCCGCTCGAGCCATGGCTCGGCCATGGGCTAGGGTTTCGAACCCTAGGCCCATTAATGGTCAAGCCGTGTGCTTTGTGGTTCGAACCATGGTGGTTCGTGTCTTAGTCGCTTTAGTTCGTGGCATGTGTGTCCCGAGCATACGAAAATTTTTCAAAAATTATTTTACAGTTTTAATTAGAATTAAATTTAAAATGTTTAGAATTTAATTAATTAAATGTTAATGCATGCCTTATGTGTTGTTTGAGCATGGTGCGTGATTATAGCCCTTTGACCTATTAGATAGGATTTGTGGATGTTTGTAATATATAATACGACCTGTGTGTCGTGACTTCTCTATTTCATTCTAAATGTAATCCCTCCCCTATGTTCCCCTCGAATGTGAATCGAGGAATTCTATATCTTGTAAATAATGTAGTTTATTTTATTGATGGTGATCAATGAAGATGGAGCATCGTGCCGGGATGAGGAGGCCATTCACAAATTGGAGCCAAAGGAAGGTGCTTGTGAAGTTACCTTATGTTGACTCTTAGGATTTTCTCATTGGCTTGAGAGAATCGTTAGTAGGGGCTATAACCATGTCACGTTTAATTATGTATGTTGATGCATGATTTATCTTATGTTTTAGTTTGATAATTGTATTACACATATATGTAGATATGTATACAACTATATGTAGTGGACATATTTTAAATTATCAAACTAATCATGAGATCAATAAATCCCTCTAAAATATTAAGTTTTAGATGCCTTCCAAAATTAAAAGTACTCGTCAATAACTTCGATTGTACATGTGTGGGTTTGCCAAATCAAAGCACCGTGGCAATCTTAGTAAGGCGCGAAAGGATAAAAGTGATATCTGTTATACTTTAAATTGGGTACGACTTAACTAGGTTATCTCAATAGGATTGGGAACTTAGAGGCATGGGTTGGATTATAATTCATTTGATGAATTGAACAAAGTGTTGTTCGTCCAACTATCCAAGAATTACATGTGATGTAATTGACAAAGTGTTGTCTACCTAAATAACCGAGTCTTGGGCGATTAGCCAAAGCTAACTCAAGATTAGGCGAAATATGGATCTTGGCCCACTAAAGGTTTCGAGGGTTGATAATTTTTTTTAACAAAATAGTGGGAGTATCATTTAATATAAGACCATGTTAAATGATTAAATCATAAACTTATTTTGCATATTTATATTGTAGATATCCATGGCAACTAACAACGTTACTAGCACATTATCACTGCGATCGGTCCTTGAGAAGGACAAATTAAATGGGACGAATTTCCTAGACTGGCATAGGAACTTGAGGATAGTCCTCAAACAAGAAAAGAAACAATATGTCCTAGAGGAACCCTTACCCGCTGAGGAACCTCCCCTAACGGCTACAAGAGCTGAAAAAGATGCTTACAAGAAGCATCAAAGTGACGCACTTGATGTTGGGTGCCTTATGCTTGCCACCATGAACTCTGAGCTTCAGAAGCAACATGAGGAAATGGAGGCGTTCGATATGATCGAACACTTAAAGCAATTGTACCAACAGCAAGCAAGACAAGAGAGGTATGACGTCTCTAAGGCGTTATTCCAGTGCAGGATGGTAGAGGGAAGCCTAGTTGGAACTCATGAGCTCAAGATGATTGGGTACATTGAGAATCTGGACAAGCTGGGTTTTCCATTGGACCAAGAGTTGGCCACCGATGTGATCTTGCAATCGTTGCCTGAGAGCTTCAGTCAATTTGTAGTAAATTACAATAAGACTGACATGGAAAAGACTCTACCACAATTGCTTGGTATGTTGAGAACATATGAAGCAAATACAAAGAAGACTAGGGCCACAAATGTTCTTATTGTGAATAAGGGCAAAGGAAGGGCCAAAGCTAAAGGCAACAAGAAAGCAAAGAAGGTCTTTGTTAAATCTAAGCCAAAGTCTTATGCACTAAAGCCAAAAGGGGGGATAGCGAAGGAAGGGAACTGTTTCAATTGCGGTGAGACCGGCCATTGGAAAAGAAACTGCAAAGTATATCTGGAGGATCTAAAGAAAGGAAGTGTGACTTCCGCTTCAGGTATTTTTGTTATAGAAGTCAATTTATCTACTTCTTCATCATGGGTATTAGATACTGGATGTGGATCTCACATTTGTGTAAATGTGCAGGATCTAAAAAGGAGTAGGACGTTGGCGAAAGGTGAAGTTGATCTCCGAGTTGGAAATGGAGCAAGAGTTGCTGCATTAGCTATAGGCGATTATCATTTAGCTTTACCTTCTGGTTTATCATTGATTTTAAAAGACTGTTATTTTGTGCCATCTATTACTAAAAACATAATTTCTATTTCTTGTTTAGACAAGTATGGTTTTTCATTTATAATAAAGGACAACTGTTGTTCTATTTATTTAAATGATATGTTTTATGCTAGTGCACAAATGGTGAATGGTCTTTATGTATTAAATCTTGATATGCCTATCTATAACATAAATACTAAAAGGATTAAAAATAATGATTGTAATCCGACTTATCTCTGGCATTGTCACTTGGGCCACATAAACGAGAACCACATATCTAAACTTCATAAGGATGGAGTATTAGATTCATTTGATTTTGAATCATATGAAACATACGAATGTTGTTTAATGGGCAAGATGACTAAAGCCCCTTTCAAGGGACATGTTGAAAGGGCAAATGTTTTATTGGGACTAATACATAGTGATGTATGTGGACCAATAAGTACACAAGCTAGAGGTGGTTTTCAATACTTCGTTACATTTACTGATGACCTCAGTAGATATGGGTATGTGTACCTAATGAAGCATAAGCATGAAACCTTTGAAAAGTTCAAAGATTTCAAGAATGAAGTACAAAACCAACTTGGCAAAAGTATCAAAATCCTTCGATCAGATCGAGGAGGTGAATACTTAAGCCAAGAGTTTCATGACTATCTAAAGGAGTGTGGAATAGTCCCACAACTCACTCCTCCGTATACTCCACAATGGAATGGTGTATCTGAGAGGAGAAATCGAACCTTGTTGGACATGGTTAGATCAATGATGAGTCATGCAGATCTTCCGATATCGTTTTGGGGACACGCTCTAGAAACAGCGATTTTCTTACTGAACCGTGTTCCATCTAAATCAGTGGAAAAGACACCATATGAGATATGGACTGGGAAGCGTCCTAGTATGTCTTTTATGAAGATTTGGGGTTGTGAGGCTTTCGTTAGACGTCACGCCACTAACAAACTTGGACCCAAATCTGATAAGTGTTTATTTGTGGGGTATCCTAATGAAACGAAAGGATACTATTTCTATTATCCCACCGAGAACAAAGTAGTTGTTGCTCGGACTGGTGTATTTCTTGAAAGAGAATTTATTTCTAGAAAAACCAGTGGGAGAAAAATAGAACTTAGTGAAGTTCAACCACAAGAAAACACTGAACTTGAGATTGAGATGGAAACAGAGCAGGCTCCGCAAGCTGTTGTGGAAGAAGCACCTGCTCAAGAGACACAAGCCCAGCGTAGGTCTGTAAGAGAACACCGGGAGCCACAGAGATATGGATTTCTTGTGACTCAACAAGGTGACTTACTACTTATTGATGAGGATGAGCCGTCATCTTATCAACAAGCTATAATGGGCAATGATTCTGAGAAATGGCAAGAGGCCATGAAATCTGAGATGGAATCCATGTAGGCAAACCAAGTATGGACTTTGGTTGATCCACCTGAAGGGGTACGATCCATAGGGTGCAAATGGATTTTCAAGAAAAAAACCGATATGGATGGTAACGTACAAACCTATAAAGGTTGGCTGGTTGCAAAAGGATTCAAACAAATTCATGGTATTGACTATGATGAAACCTTTTCACCAGTGGCCATGGTTAAATCCATAAGGATCTTACTTGTAATAGCTGCATTTCATGATTATGAAATCTGGCAGATGGATGTCAAAACAGCTTTCCTTAATGAAAATCTGCTCGAGGATGTGTACATGACACAGCCCGAGGGTTTTGTCGATCCAAAGGATGCTGGAAAGATATGCAAGCTACAACGATCCATTTATGGATTGAAGCAAGCTTCTCGGAGTTGGAATCTTCGTTTTGATGATGCAATCAAAGAGTTTGGTTTTATCAAAAATGAAGATGAACCTTGTGTCTACAAGAAGGTCAGTGGGAGCGTAATCATTTTCCTAGTGTTGTATGTAGATGACATACTTCTTATTGGAAATGATATCCCTACCTTGCAATCTGTAAAGATTTGGCTAGGGAACTGCTTTTCGATGAAAGATTTAGGAGAAGCCACCTATGTATTAGGAATCAAGATCTATAGAGATAGATCAAGAAGGCTTCTTGGTCTAAGTCAAAGTACATACATAGACAAGGTGCTTAAAAGGTTTAGCATGCAAGAATTCAAGAAAGGATTCGTGCCTATGACGCATGGCATTTATCTCTCGAAGGAACAGTGTCCTTCAACAGAAGATGAGAGACAACGCATGAGTAAGATTCCATACGCGTCAGCTATTGGATCTATCATGTATGCCATGATATGTACTCGTCCCGATGTATCGATGCTTTGAGCATGACGAGCAGATATCAAGTTGATCCAGGTGAAGGTCACTGGATTGCTGTCAAGAACATCCTGAAGTACTTGAGAAGGACTAAGGATACATTCTTGATTTATGAAGGTGAGGAAGAGCTCAATGTAATGGGTTACACTGATGCAAGCTTCCAAACTGACAAAGATGATTTTCGATCGCAATCTGGATATGTGTATTGCCTAAATGGAGGTGCTGTGAGCTGGAAGAGTTCAAAGCAAGAAACAGTAGCCGATTCTATAACGGAAGCTGAGTATATTGCTGCCTCGGATGCAGCAAAGGAAGCTGTTTGGATGAGGAAGTTCATTTCTGAACTTGGAGTGGTGCCTAGCATTAAAGATCCGATAGAACTCTATTGTGACAACAATGGAGCGATCGCATTGGCTAAGGAACCAAGATCTCACCAAAGATCCAAGCACATACTTAGGCGTTTCCATTTCATTCGAGAAATCGTTGAAAGGGGAGATGTTAAAATATGCAAAGTACCAACAGATGATAATGTATCTGACCCATTGACGAAGCCACTGTCACAGCAGAAGCATGATCGTCTTACTAGATCTCTAGGCATTAGGTATATGTCTGAGTGGTCTTAGTGCAAGTGGGAGATTTGTTGGGATATGCCCTAAGACATATCATTAGATGATTGTTTATGACATACAATGTAATATGATTATATAATTGGCAATTCATTATTATATATTATTCTTTTAACTGTGCAATGTGAATTAATATATATGTTAATGTCCTTAGAATAATATTGTATTATTCTTAAAGATGTCCCTAGTCAAGTATTATCATGAAAGGGATAATGATAATACGTAGAGACTAGTATGTGTTGATCGATGAATTGTTCATTGATATGAGATATCAAATCAACATATAGGTACATGTTAGAGAACGATGTACTGGACAGACCCACCATGAGAATGCAACATGGATAGTTATATGATCGTCATATGCAATTCTCATAGTGATAATAATGTATGTAATCCTTACGACTTGTGATCATCAGAGATCCCAACATAAGGAGTTATGTACTTTGATATCGTCAAACGTTACCCGTAACAGGGTAAACTATAAAGGCGACTATTGGATACACTACGAATTATGTAGAGGGATGTTGACTGGTCGAGATAGGATTTGTCCCTCCTATATAACAGGAGATGTGTTTGGCCCTTGATCAAGTGAGAACTAAAATGCATGGCCATGCTCGAATGAGTCGATATGAGATATCGAGCTTATTCGTTTATTCTAGTTCTACTTGGGGATCAAGAAATAAAGATTGGATATATGAGTATGACTATTCCATGACTCGTGTTCAATCTAAACACAAAGGACAAAGGGATTAAGCTACATGGTTAATATTATCACAAGTTCTAAAGGTTATGTCGAGTCATTGACATTCTTGTAATTTGGGTAGCATTGATGTGTTGCTAGATACCGCTCAATGCTTGCGACATAAAATGAGATTTTATGTCACTGCCAACATTACAAGATCCTATCGGGTCGCACAAAAGATTAAATCGATAAGGGAAATTAAATTCATTGGATGAATTAATTAATTAAGAAGAGTCTTAATTAAGTGATTAAAAGGTTTTAATTAAATCATGGGTTTGGGCCCATAAGACTTTAAGAAAGTCTTGAACCTTAATTAAAAGCCTTATAATATAAATACAAGGTTTTGATTAATTGTTAATCATTCTTTCATATCATTGTTTGATATCAAAACCTAGCCTCCACTTCTCTCCTCCTCTCGGCCGCCTCATTCCCTTCAAGAGCCACGGCGGCCGCCACTTGCTTGTCGGAATTGTTGGTAGCCGTTGATCGGTTTTGAACCGAGAGTTGAGCTTTGGTTCAAGAATAAGTCTAGCAACTTGTTCTTGAACATCCCTTTCGATTTGATCGTGTGGATACCGTAGAGACGAAGGTGCAAACTTTCGTTTGTGACTCGTGGTGCTACAACGAGGATTCTGCTTCAAACACGCTACAAGGGTGAGACACTTGTAATTCCTTTATCCGATATGAATCCCTATGTATAGATCTGCTGGTTAGTAATCCATAAAAATTTTATTCCGCTGCGTTGTATGCTCTTGGATTACTTACAGGTTAAATATTCAAAGTTGTGTCTTCGGAGTTTTTATTGAGTTTTATTGGTATATTTGAAGTTGTGGAGGTGTTGGGGTGTTGGTTTTGAGTTGGGTGTGCTCGAATTTTTCGGAAAATCGCAAGTCGCAATCGATTGCGGCTTGGCGCCGATCGATCGCGACGAGATTCTGGAAATTTATGAAAATGCACAGTGTTGGCGATCGATCGCTAAGTCTCAGTGATCGATCACGAGGGGTTTGGTGATCGATCGCGGAGACTCGCGATCGATCACGAGAAAGTTCTGTTTGGCAGCGGGTGCGCGCGATCGATCGCGATAAAACTCAAAGTCATGTGTTTTTTTTCAAACTTTGGCAAAAAGTTGGGATTTTGGAAACGGAGTTTAATTAGCCGATTTTCGGGGCAATGTCTACATTCCAATGGGAATGATACACTTTTAAAATGGACTACTCAATTGTATTTTTTTGGCTATCACTAAACTTATAAAATGGAATATTTTGAGTAGTATGCATGCTTCGCCTGGGGTCTTTTAAAATAACTAATCGTCATGGATTGACTATGTAATTGGAGGTTGTGAACGTGCTTGGGCACGTAGTTGCATGCTTGTAATTAATTGTGTTTAGCACGTAACTCATCGGGTCGCGGGACTAAGGCAAGGTTTGATTCGGACTACGGAATTATAAGGTACGTATAACGTACGAGCATAGCCTTTTATATTATTGCAACTGTGAAATGCATGGTATATTGTATTTGCAATAAATGGAATACATTGGGAATTATATGGTGCCGCTTTTGAGAGAGCAATGATTGGGATGTTGTCACTGTTGAGCGAACATCGGTTATGACGCCTCTGCTGTTGAGTGTGCGTGGGGTTAAAATGCCGCTATTATGGAGCGAGCAATGAAATAGAACTATGGAATCATTGGTTAGATATATGTGATATCTATGATCATTTATTTAATGATTTAATCATATGTGATTATGAAACTGGCATAGCAGGAATGTATTTTGTGATGCCCAGGAATTATTGGTATTAATCTCGGTGTGGTAATAATCCTTAATGGATTTTAATTGTGGCAAGCGTATTAATTACGGTTTCGGGACTCCCGGGGATTTTAAATCCTGTTTTCGGAGTCGTTGGATCCAAGGGATGAGATTGTATTCTCATCGTGGTGATAACCTTGGAATTTGGTCTTTGGTGGGATGTGGGGTCCGGAGTACTTTGTACTGGGGCTGTTAATGGAAATAGAGATTGTGAGGTATTTTTTGAAAACAGATGATTCTTAATGAGTCATGGTGTTTGTGGAAGGATTGGTATTTTCGAGTTTTGGTACTATATATACCAAATGGACTCGGTATTCCATCATTTGGCACGGAACCCTCCCCTCTTTCCTCTCTCTCTACGCTCAAAGCCCTTTCCCCCATTTTCCCCTCTTTTCCCTTGGTGGGAAAAATCGTTGGTAGCTTGGCTCGGGAGCCGGATTTCTCGAAGATAATCAGTTATTAACCTTCCCCTCACCTTTGTCTTCGATTTGGTAGTGGTATTGTAGAGTTTGGTTGAGATTTTCGTTGGTTTTGGAATTTGGTGCCGCTTTTGAGCGAGCAATGATTGGGATGTCATCGCTGTTGAGCGACCATCGGTTATAACGCCGCAATTGTTGAGCGTGCGTGGGGTTAAAATGCCGCTATTGTAGAGCGAGCTATGATATAGAACTATGGAACCATTGGCTAGATACATGTGATATCTATGGTACCCTATTTGATGATTTAATCCTATTTGATTATGGAACCGGTGTAACAGGAATGGTTTTAGTTGATCAATGAAATGATCAACTGGCTTTTGAGAATTTAATGGTTTGGTTATTGTGATGACCAGGGATTATAGGTGTTAATCCCGTAGTGTTAATAATCCCTAAAGTGGTTTTACGGGACGATTTGGAGTTTAATCGAGGTGTTGGGCCTTCTGGGCTCTTTTATTTGGGTAGTTGGGATCGTTGGATCCAGAGGTTGAGATTGTATTCACATTACGGTGTAAAACCTAAGAGTTGGGTTTTTGATGTGTCTCGGAATCTCGGGTGCTATGTGAGCACCGGTAGAGGGTTTTGGAGTTAGAGAGAGAGTTTTTGAAAACAGATGATTTTTAAGGAATCACGATGTATTTGTGGGGTTATTAATTTTTAGGGGTATTTTTGCTATAAATACCAATTGAACCCAAAATTTTAAAGGAAATTTCATTTCAACCCCTTCATTTCCTCTCTCCTCTCCCGCGACCCTCTCCCGCTGCCAGCCCCTGCCCGCGCGCAAAAGCGCTTCGGCCGCCGCCGTCCCGCCGCCGATCGGCGCGTCCGACCTACCCACGGCTTCGTCTCGTCCAGGCGCTCATTTCCCCTCCGGCAATTGAAAGTTTCATCGCGATTTGAGGTCGAATTTTGAGAAAGAGCGGCGATCCCCAATTTCTAGGGTTCATCGGATTTCGTCCGATTTTGCTTCCGATTTCGTTGGGTAACGTTCCTTACCCCTTTTCCATGCTTATGATGTATTTTCCCTACCTATTGTGAATTATTGTGTTCGAATTTTGAGGATTGAGTTCGAATTTGTAGAGGTTGGTTCGAATTTCATGATGTGTGGGGGATTTATGTTCGATTTTGGGGATTGTTGGCATGAGGATGATAATTCTTGTTAGGATTCGATTTATTCATGTTTAAATGAATTATGATGCTTAAGTGGGATTGAATTAAGATGTTATGGTTCGATTTTGCCCTAATTGGTGAGGGTTGATTTCGAATTTGGGGATTTTGACTATGGGTTGATGATTCATGTTAAGGATCGTTCATTACATGTTTTAAATGATTTATGACGCTTGGTTGGGTTCGAATTGTGATGCTAGGGTTCGAATTATTGAAGGTGTTCTTGGGCAATTTTTCGATATGTCGCATTCATTTTCCCTCCCTGCATGTACCCTGCCCCGGGTCTTTTAAATGATTTATTGTCGAGTGTTGACAATATTTTGAAGGTTATGAATGTGCTTGAGCATGGGTTACATGTTCGTAAATAATTGTGAATTATTTATCGTGTTAGCACATCGTTCCTCGGGGCATGGAACTCGAGCAAGGTTTGGCTCGGACTTCGAGGATTTTAGGTACGTTTAGCGTACGAGCATAGTTTAAATGATGTTTTACAAGTATGATGCATGATTTAAGATATATGATATGTTTTACTATGATGGTATCGGGACTCGGTTACGATATGTTGTTTCACATGGTGGAATGCTCAGTGCCGCTATGAAGCGAGCCAATGATGAGGTGTGGTTGCTACGGAGCAAACACCCATAGTATGACGTTACCTTGAAGTAAGAAATGAGAATGTGGTATTTGATTAGATATCTAGGATATCTGTATTTTATTCCCTATGGGTAATAATAGGAACAGAGACGTAGTTAATCAGAGAAGTGATTAACCAATATCGGAAGTTAAGAAAATCTCAATACGATATCTAGAATTATAATCATTGCTAGTTAAAGTAAGATGTTATGAAAAGATGTTATGAAAAGATGTTATGAAACGATGTTATGAAACGATGTTATGAAAAGATGTTATGAAACGATGTTATGAAATGATGTTATGAAATGTTGCTAATTATTGCTAAATTAAAGTAAGATGTTATGAAAAGATGTTATGAAAAGATGTTATGAAACGATGTTATGAAACGATGTTATGAAAAGATGTTATGAAACGATGTTATGAAATGATGTTATGAAATGTTGCTAATTATTGCTAAATTAAGTAAGATGTTATGAAAAGATGTTATGAAACGACGTTATGAAAAGATGTTATGAAATGATGTTATGAAATGTTACCAATCATTGCCAAATAAAGTAAGACGTTATGAAAGGTTACTGATTTGAGACTGGCTAGGGTTAACCAATATGATGATTAACTGCATATTCAAGATTTGATGATTTATCTGTTTTGAGAACAGGGTTATACAGGGGTACGCTATGATGAGGATGATACCATCCAGGAAGTATCACATATATTCCACAATATTTACATTTTCGTAAATTATGTATTATGTCATTATGATTATGAAATTGTGGAATTGGTATGCTCACCCCGTTGGGGGCTGTCTCTGTTGGGGCAGGTGAACAGGTACATCGATGGCTTTGGATATGAGCTCAAGCTGTTGATTGGATGTACTCCCAGGATCGTGGTACCAGGGCTCGATGAAGCACGGTATCGTATAAAGTACTCATACGCCCATGAGGGTTATATACATATTCATGATGCTCGCATGTGAGCAAGATTATGCTTGTATATGGGTTGTATGTAAAGGCATGAGCCTTTCTCTCTCTTTCATTCCATGTTGCATGCAATTAGAGGTAGAATTGCTAAATGATAAGAGAGTCATTAGTGTATTGTGGGTGTTGAAACCCACTTTTGTTGTCATGTGTGTGGTGTCTTCCCTGGCTGGGAATTTACTTGACATTACTGTATTCTGATGAGTATTATGTTTTCCCTGGCCGGGAATTATGTTATGTGCTGTACTTTTATTTCGGGATAGCTCTATTTATGGGGAGACTCTGCCCAAATTTTTATAAAAGTCCACAAGTAAAAAGTGGTGTAATGGGCAAGCTCTATGAGTCTATTGTTGTTAGGATGAGAGCTTATAACACTGTATGTTAAAGAAAATTTTGTGTTGCCATTCAATGGTAAGGTATCATCTGTGTTTCCCGAATAATTTTATTGAAAGCTTATGCCACACATTATTGATTAGTACACTAATAAAGGGTTAAGTATACAGGGTCCTTACATTAGTGGTATCAGAGCAGTGGTTGCTCGTTGGGGCTGTTAAGGGCCTAGGAAGTTATTGATAGCACATATTTATGCATGATGGCATTAATGTTATACGACATGACTAATTGTTTATGTGCTTATATGATATGAAAAGTGGTATTGCTAACCATTGTGGTTGCAGGAATCGTGTGGAACACGATAGGATGGCATTAATAGCGATGTCTAACACTCTATATGCTACGTGCCAAGGAATCTGATTTTGGAAGAAAATCAGGGAAAAGAAAGATATGACGTATTGTCCGAGGACAGACTAAGTAGACCACCGACAGTGGAATACTTCGGTATGGTCTCAATTATTATTGAATATACTAATGCGTTTGTTCATGTAATGTTCAAGCAAGGAATGTACGTAAGAGGCGTACGGGCATCGGACGGTAACACACATCCTTATACTACAACTGTGCTTTTATTGCATGAGTATTCACGATGAGATGATGATGTGTATACGATGATGTTATACGATGTTTATACAATGAGGCTTATACGATGTTTATATGATGATGTTTATGATAAGTAAAGATGATAAGATGATTATGATGATGATAATGATAAGTAAGTTATGATGATGTTTACGATGAGTAAAGATGATAAGATGTTTATGATGATGATAATGATAAGTAAGTTATGATAATGCTTATGATAAGTAAAGATGATATGATGTTTATGATAATGATTATGATGATGATTATGAGGAATAAGATTATAATGATGACGTGCATACGATGTTTATATGATGATGTGCATACGATGTTTATATGATGATGTTTATGCGATGTTATTGTGGTAAGGTGCCCCACATGGTAAGTAGCCATGCGATGTTATTGTGGTAAGGTGCCACGGGGTAAGGTGCCCCACATGGTAAGTAGCCATGCGATGTTATTGTGGTAAGGTGCCACGGGGTAAGGTGCCCCACATGGTAAGTAGCCATGTAACGTTATTGTGGTAAGGTGCCACGGGGTAAGGTGCCCCACATGGTAAGTAGCCATGCGATGTATTTGTGGTAAGATGCCACGGGGTAAGGTGCCCCATACGATGACTCATTCTTTTATGATGATTGGCGATGGTTCTTTCCGCCAGATGTATGATAGCGATGCCTCATTCCGCTATATTGATTGGCGATGGTTCTTTCCGCCAGATGTATGATAGCGATGCCTCATTCCGCTATATTGATGGGCGATGGTTCTTTCCGCCAGATGTATGATAGCGATGCTTCATTCCGCTATATTGATGGGCGATGGTTCTTTCCGCCAGATGTATGATAGCGATGCCTCATTCCGCTATATTGATTGGCGATGGTTCTTTCCGCCAGATGTATTGATGACGATGCCTCTTTTCGCTATTATGTGACGATGATTCATACTCAGGTGTATAGCGAGGTTTCATGCCACCTATTATATGACGAGGTATCATGCCGTCGATTCTATAGCGATGCACTGTACCGCTATATATTCAGCACAGGATTTTGGCCGCCTTCGAGCGATGGGTGCTGATTACGTATTATTATGGAGCGACGGAGATAGGTATGCCGCTATCTTGTTAGCGATGAGGTATGAGATATTGCTATTTTATTAGCATTATTATTGCTGGTATGCGTTGATATGCATGTTTTATTATGACTATTTACTAGCATGATGATGGATGACATATGTTGATATACATGGACCGTCACGAGTTGACTAGGTTATTTAGATGTCATTGTTGACTTGTATCGTCACTAGTTGACGATACCTTAGATGTCATGAGTGGGCATGTGTCGTCACGGGATGGCGATGACGATAGTGCAGGAGATGTCTTATTAGACACGCATCATCGTTACGATGATCGGTGCGTTGAGTATACGTTTTCAGTTGTATGCCTTGGGTGCCAGTGTCGGGCACAAGGTGGCGTGTGCGTCACCGATTGACGTGACCCTTATACCGAGCGGGTTGCTCGAGGAATGGATGGACACGTTGTACATGTGATTGTACCGCAGATATTGTTTGAGGCAATCATATTACGAGTGGTGATACCCTTGAGGTATGCTCGTTGGATTGGCTTTTTGGCCATGTTTTTGACGACAGGAGTAATCGTGGAGGAATTTCTCGCTTCCATTGATATGACATGTGGTAGACATGGTCACACCACCCATGAGGGTGTAAGATGGGTCCTAAGGGAATAGGATCAGGTTATGTTAGGTACATGGGGACATTGAAGTGTCCAAGGTATGTCAGCATTGGAGGAATGTTGGGTAAAGACCCACTACTCTATTGATTGTTCTTCCCATGGTATGGTATGCCGTGTGGAAACGTCCATCTGATTGGTAGGTTTGAGGTGAACCTAGTGAGACAGCGATTAGTTTGTCTGCCGCGTGTGTGCAGCACCATGATGGGCTTGCTAGAGCCGTTATACTACTCGTTGGAACCAAGTTTGGCAAATCGTAAGGTGATACGAAGTGGATTGTGGTGAACTCTGGTAGTCACCACGTCATTTGAAGTTGAGGTTGAGTATGCCTCACTGAAACGTATATATGTTTATGTTTAATCTTGGGGAGACTTGTCTGGGACAGCTCATGATGTGAAGTACCAACGAGAGAGTGGTCAAGTCGTCGTTGATTCGATCTGAGAATCCATGTATTTGAGTTGCAATGATGCGACTGCTCCTTCGATAGAGGAGGTTTGAAAGTGGAAACCAGGTTTGGTATGTGTACACCGTGGAATACTAGTGTTCCCCTCGTAACGATGTATGTTGGACATCGTGAGTCATGATAAGAGATGTCAAGGAATGAAATCTACGATGGAATCAGGAACGATTCGAATCCTTACAGTTTCAGTTGACTAACTGCTTTTGGATTATTAGCGTTGAGCTGTGCTGACGCTCTTTGACGTTATGATGGATTTGGAAGTCTATTCCACTCCAGAGTTTGACACGAGGTCAACGTTCTCACGGTTGAGGTGTCATTCAGGATGACTGTCCGATCTACAGTCGTAAGTATCGGTTGTTTTGCAGTCATGAGGGACTGACTTTTAGGATGACCCGCATCGAGGTACGTTTTGCCTCTTAGGTGATATGTTGGTTTTGGTAAGTCGCTCTGTTTCAGAGTTTGATGATAGGTAAGCATCCTCGCGTTTATTAATACGATTCTGATATGGTCAGGAATCGAGGTTATGGCTTCATGTTGTTGTGTAGCCTGGGTGTTACGTGATACACCAGTGCTAATTTCGAGGACGAAATTCTTTTAGTGGGGGATATTGTGATGACCAGGGATTATAGGTGTTAATCCCGTAGTGTTAATAATCCCTAAAGTGGTTTTACGGGACGATTTGGAGTTTAATCGAGGTGTTGGGCCTTCTGGGCTCTTTTATTTGGGTAGTTGGGATCGTTGGATCCAGAGGTTGAGATTGTATTCACATTACGGTGTAAAACCTAAGAGTTGGGTTTTTGATGTGTCTCGGAATCTCGGGTGCTATGTGAGCACCGGTAGAGGGTTTTGGAGTTAGAGAGAGAGTTTTTGAAAACAGATGATTTTTAAGGAATCACGATGTATTTGTGGGGTTATTAATTTTTAGGGGTATTTTTGCTATAAATACCAATTGAACCCAAAATTTTAAAGGAAATTTCATTTCAACCCCTTCATTTCCTCTCTCCTCTCCCGCGACCCTCTCCCGCTGCCAGCCCCTGCCCGCGCGCAAAAGCGCTTCGGCCGCCGCCGTCCCGCCGCCGATCGGCGCGTCCGACCTACCCACGGCTTCGTCTCGTCCAGGCGCTCATTTCCCCTCCGGCAATTGAAAGTTTCATCGCGATTTGAGGTCGAATTTTGAGAAAGAGCGGCGATCCCCAATTTCTAGGGTTCATCGGATTTCGTCCGATTTTGCTTCCGATTTCGTTGGGTAACGTTCCTTACCCCTTTTCCATGCTTATGATGTATTTTCCCTACCTATTGTGAATTATTGTGTTCGAATTTTGAGGATTGAGTTCGAATTTGTAGAGGTTGGTTCGAATTTCATGATGTGTGGGGGATTTATGTTCGATTTTGGGGATTGTTGGCATGAGGATGATAATTCTTGTTAGGATTCGATTTATTCATGTTTAAATGAATTATGATGCTTAAGTGGGATTGAATTAAGATGTTATGGTTCAATTTTGCCCTAATTGGTGAGGGTTGATTTCGAATTTGGGGATTTTGACTATGGGTTGATGATTCATGTTAAGGATCGTTCATTACATGTTTTAAATGATTTATGACGCTTGGTTGGGTTCGAATTGTGATGCTAGGGTTCGAATTATTGAAGGTGTTCTTGGGCAATTTTTCGATATGTCGCATTCATTTTCCCTCCCTGCATGTACCCTGCCCCGGGTCTTTTAAATGATTTATTGTCGAGTGTTGACAATATTTTGAAGGTTATGAATGTGCTTGAGCATGGGTTACATGTTCGTAAATAATTGTGAATTATTTATCGTGTTAGCACATCGTTCCTCGGGGCATGGAACTCGAGCAAGGTTTGGCTCGGACTTCGAGGATTTCAGGTACGTTTAGCGTACGAGCATAGTTTAAATGATGTTTTACAAGTATGATGCATGATTTAAGATATATGATATGTTTTACTATGATGGTATCGGGACTCGGTTACGATATGTTGTTTCACATGGTGGAATGCTCAGTGCCGCTATGAAGCGAGCCAATGATGAGGTGTGGTTGCTACGGAGCAAACACCCATAGTATGACGTTACCTTGAAGTAAGAAATGAGAATGTGGTATTTGATTAGATATCTAGGATATCTGTATTTTATTCCCTATGGGTAATAATAGGAACAGAGACGTAGTTAATCAGAGAAGTGATTAACCAATATCGGAAGTTAAGAAAATCTCAATACGATATCTAGAATTATAATCATTGCTAGTTAAAGTAAGATGTTATGAAAAGATGTTATGAAAAGATGTTATGAAACGATGTTATGAAACGATGTTATGAAAAGATGTTATGAAACGATGTTATGAAATGATGTTATGAAATGTTGCTAATTATTGCTAAATTAAAGTAAGATGTTATGAAAAGATGTTATGAAAAGATGTTATGAAACGATGTTATGAAACGATGTTATGAAAAGATGTTATGAAACGATGTTATGAAATGATGTTATGAAATGTTGCTAATTATTGCTAAATTAAGTAAGATGTTATGAAAAGATGTTATGAAACGACGTTATGAAAAGATGTTATGAAATGATGTTATGAAATGTTACCAATCATTGCCAAATAAAGTAAGACGTTATGAAAGGTTACTGATTTGAGACTGGCTAGGGTTAACCAATATGATGATTAACTGCATATTCAAGATTTGATGATTTATCTGTTTTGAGAACAGGGTTATACAGGGGTACGCTATGATGAGGATGATACCATCCAGGAAGTATCACATATATTCCACAATATTTACATTTTCGTAAATTATGTATTATGTCATTATGATTATGAAATTGTGGAATTGGTATGCTCACCCCGTTGGGGGCTGTCTCTGTTGGGGCAGGTGAACAGGTACATCGATGGCTTTGGATATGAGCTCAAGCTGTTGATTGGATGTACTCCCAGGATCGTGGTACCAGGGCTCGATGAAGCACGGTATCGTATAAAGTACTCATACGCCCATGAGGGTTATATACATATTCATGATGCTCGCATGTGAGCAAGATTATGCTTGTATATGGGTTGTATGTAAAGGCATGAGCCTTTCTCTCTCTTTCATTCCATGTTGCATGCAATTAGAGGTAGAATTGCTAAATGATAAGAGAGTCATTAGTGTATTGTGGGTGTTGAAACCCACTTTTGTTGTCATGTGTGTGGTGTCTTCCCTGGCTGGGAATTTACTTGACATTACTGTATTCTGATGAGTATTATGTTTTCCCTGGCCGGGAATTATGTTATGTGCTGTACTTTTATTTCGGGATAGCTCTATTTATGGGGAGACTCTGCCCAAATTTTTATAAAAGTCCACAAGTAAAAAGTGGTGTAATGGGCAAGCTCTATGAGTCTATTGTTGTTAGGATGAGAGCTTATAACACTGTATGTTAAAGAAAATTTTGTGTTGCCATTCAATGGTAAGGTATCATCTGTGTTTCCCGAATAATTTTATTGAAAGCTTATGCCACACATTATTGATTAGTACACTAATAAAGGGTTAAGTATACAGGGTCCTTACATTAGTGGTATCAGAGCAGTGGTTGCTCGTTGGGGCTGTTAAGGGCCTAGGAAGTTATTGATAGCACATATTTATGCATGATGGCATTAATGTTATACGACATGACTAATTGTTTATGTGCTTATATGATATGAAAAGTGGTATTGCTAACCATTGTGGTTGCAGGAATCGTGTGGAACACGATAGGATGGCATTAATAGCGATGTCTAACACTCTATATGCTACGTGCCAAGGAATCTGATTTTGGAAGAAAATCAGGGAAAAGAAAGATATGACGTATTGTCCGAGGACAGACTAAGTAGACCACCGACAGTGGAATACTTCGGTATGGTCTCAATTATTATTGAATATACTAATGCGTTTGTTCATGTAATGTTCAAGCAAGGAATGTACGTAAGAGGCGTACGGGCATCGGACGGTAACACACATCCTTATACTACAACTGTGCTTTTATTGCATGAGTATTCACGATGAGATGATGATGTGTATACGATGATGTTATACGATGTTTATACAATGAGGCTTATACGATGTTTATATGATGATGTTTATGATAAGTAAAGATGATAAGATGATTATGATGATGATAATGATAAGTAAGTTATGATGATGTTTACGATGAGTAAAGATGATAAGATGTTTATGATGATGATAATGATAAGTAAGTTATGATAATGCTTATGATAAGTAAAGATGATATGATGTTTATGATAATGATTATGATGATGATTATGAGGAATAAGATTATAATGATGACGTGCATACGATGTTTATATGATGATGTGCATACGATGTTTATATGATGATGTTTATGCGATGTTATTGTGGTAAGGTGCCCCACATGGTAAGTAGCCATGCGATGTTATTGTGGTAAGGTGCCACGGGGTAAGGTGCCCCACATGGTAAGTAGCCATGCGATGTTATTGTGGTAAGGTGCCACGGGGTAAGGTGCCCCACATGGTAAGTAGCCATGTAACGTTATTGTGGTAAGGTGCCACGGGGTAAGGTGCCCCACATGGTAAGTAGCCATGCGATGTATTTGTGGTAAGATGCCACGGGGTAAGGTGCCCCATACGATGACTCATTCTTTTATGATGATTGGCGATGGTTCTTTCCGCCAGATGTATGATAGCGATGCCTCATTCCGCTATATTGATTGGCGATGGTTCTTTCCGCCAGATGTATGATAGCGATGCCTCATTCCGCTATATTGATGGGCGATGGTTCTTTCCGCCAGATGTATGATAGCGATGCTTCATTCCGCTATATTGATGGGCGATGGTTCTTTCCGCCAGATGTATGATAGCGATGCCTCATTCCGCTATATTGATTGGCGATGGTTCTTTCCGCCAGATGTATTGATGACGATGCCTCTTTTCGCTATTATGTGACGATGATTCATACTCAGGTGTATAGCGAGGTTTCATGCCACCTATTATATGACGAGGTATCATGCCGTCGATTCTATAGCGATGCACTGTACCGCTATATATTCAGCACAGGATTTTGGCCGCCTTCGAGCGATGGGTGCTGATTACGTATTATTATGGAGCGACGGAGATAGGTATGCCGCTATCTTGTTAGCGATGAGGTATGAGATATTGCTATTTTATTAGCATTATTATTGCTGGTATGCGTTGATATGCATGTTTTATTATGACTATTTACTAGCATGATGATGGATGACATATGTTGATATACATGGACCGTCACGAGTTGACTAGGTTATTTAGATGTCATTGTTGACTTGTATCGTCACTAGTTGACGATACCTTAGATGTCATGAGTGGGCATGTGTCGTCACGGGATGGCGATGACGATAGTGCAGGAGATGTCTTATTAGACACGCATCATCGTTACGATGATCGGTGCGTTGAGTATACGTTTTCAGTTGTATGCCTTGGGTGCCAGTGTCGGGCACAAGGTGGCGTGTGCGTCACCGATTGACGTGACCCTTATACCGAGCGGGTTGCTCGAGGAATGGATGGACACGTTGTACATGTGATTGTACCGCAGATATTGTTTGAGGCAATCATATTACGAGTGGTGATACCCTTGAGGTATGCTCGTTGGATTGGCTTTTTGGCCATGTTTTTGACGACAGGAGTAATCGTGGAGGAATTTCTCGCTTCCATTGATATGACATGTGGTAGACATGGTCACACCACCCATGAGGGTGTAAGATGGGTCCTAAGGGAATAGGATCAGGTTATGTTAGGTACATGGGGACATTGAAGTGTCCAAGGTATGTCAGCATTGGAGGAATGTTGGGTAAAGACCCACTACTCTATTGATTGTTCTTCCCATGGTATGGTATGCCGTGTGGAAACGTCCATCTGATTGGTAGGTTTGAGGTGAACCTAGTGAGACAAGCGATTAGTTTGTCTGCCGCGTGTGTGCAGCACCATGATGGGCTTGCTAGAGCCGTTATACTACTCGTTGGAACCAAGTTTGGCAAATCGTAAGGTGATACGAAGTGGATTGTGGTGAACTCTGGTAGTCACCACGTCATTTGAAGTTGAGGTTGAGTATGCCTCACTGAAACGTATATATGTTTATGTTTAATCTTGGGGAGACTTGTCTGGGACAGCTCATGATGTGAAGTACCAACGAGAGAGTCGGTCAAGTCGTCGTTGATTCGATCTGAGAATCCATGTATTTGAGTTGCAATGATGCGACTGCTCCTTCGATAGAGGAGGTTTGAAAGTGGAAACCAGGTTTGGTATGTGTACACCGTGGAATACTAGTGTTCCCCTCGTAACGATGTATGTTGGACATCGTGAGTCATGATAAGAGATGTCAAGGAATGAAATCTACGATGGAATCAGGAACGATTCGAATCCTTACAGTTTCAGTTGACTAACTGCTTTTGGATTATTAGCGTTGAGCTGTGCTGACGCTCTTTGACGTTATGATGGATTTGGAAGTCTATTCCACTCCAGAGTTTGACACGAGGTCAACGTTCTCACGGTTGAGGTGTCATTCAGGATGACTGTCCGATCTACAGTCGTAAGTATCGGTTGTTTTGCAGTCATGAGGGACTGACTTTTAGGATGACCCGCATCGAGGTACGTTTTGCCTCTTAGGTGATATGTTGGTTTTGGTAAGTCGCTCTGTTTCAGAGTTTGATGATAGGTAAGCATCCTCGCGTTTATTAATACGATTCTGATATGGTCAGGAATCGAGGTTATGGCTTCATGTTGTTGTGTAGCCTGGGTGTTACGTGATACACCAGTGCTAATTTCGAGGACGAAATTCTTTTAGTGGGGGATATTGTGATGACCAGGGATTATAGGTGTTAATCCCGTAGTGTTAATAATCCCTAAAGTGGTTTTACGGGACGATTTGGAGTTTAATCGAGGTGTTGGGCCTTCTGGGCTCTTTTATTTGGGTAGTTGGGATCGTTGGATCCAGAGGTTGAGATTGTATTCACATTACGGTGTAAAACCTAAGAGTTGGGTTTTTGATGTGTCTCGGAATCTCGGGTGCTATGTGAGCACCGGTAGAGGGTTTTGGAGTTAGAGAGAGAGTTTTTGAAAACAGATGATTTTTAAGGAATCACGATGTATTTGTGGGGTTATTAATTTTTAGGGGTATTTTTGCTATAAATACCAATTGAACCCAAAATTTTAAAGGAAATTTCATTTCAACCCCTTCATTTCCTCTCTCCTCTCCCGCGACCCTCTCCCGCTGCCAGCCCCTGCCCGCGCGCAAAAGCGCTTCGGCCGCCGCCGTCCCGCCGCCGATCGGCGCGTCCGACCTACCCACGGCTTCGTCTCGTCCAGGCGCTCATTTCCCCTCCGGCAATTGAAAGTTTCATCGCGATTTGAGGTCGAATTTTGAGAAAGAGCGGCGATCCCCAATTTCTAGGGTTCATCGGATTTCGTCCGATTTTGCTTCCGATTTCGTTGGGTAACGTTCCTTACCCCTTTTCCATGCTTATGATGTATTTTCCCTACCTATTGTGAATTATTGTGTTCGAATTTTGAGGATTGAGTTCGAATTTGTAGAGGTTGGTTCGAATTTCATGATGTGTGGGGGATTTATGTTCGATTTTGGGGATTGTTGGCATGAGGATGATAATTCTTGTTAGGATTCGATTTATTCATGTTTAAATGAATTATGATGCTTAAGTGGGATTGAATTAAGATGTTATGGTTCGATTTTGCCCTAATTGGTGAGGGTTGATTTCGAATTTGGGGATTTTGACTATGGGTTGATGATTCATGTTAAGGATCGTTCATTACATGTTTTAAATGATTTATGACGCTTGGTTGGGTTCGAATTGTGATGCTAGGGTTCGAATTATTGAAGGTGTTCTTGGGCAATTTTTCGATATGTCGCATTCATTTTCCCTCCCTGCATGTACCCTGCCCCGGGTCTTTTAAATGATTTATTGTCGAGTGTTGACAATATTTTGAAGGTTATGAATGTGCTTGAGCATGGGTTACATGTTCGTAAATAATTGTGAATTATTTATCGTGTTAGCACATCGTTCCTCGGGGCATGGAACTCGAGCAAGGTTTGGCTCGGACTTCGAGGATTTCAGGTACGTTTAGCGTACGAGCATAGTTTAAATGATGTTTTACAAGTATGATGCATGATTTAAGATATATGATATGTTTTACTATGATGGTATCGGGACTCGGTTACGATATGTTGTTTCACATGGTGGAATGCTCAGTGCCGCTATGAAGCGAGCCAATGATGAGGTGTGGTTGCTACGGAGCAAACACCCATAGTATGACGTTACCTTGAAGTAAGAAATGAGAATGTGGTATTTGATTAGATATCTAGGATATCTGTATTTTATTCCCTATGGGTAATAATAGGAACAGAGACGTAGTTAATCAGAGAAGTGATTAACCAATATCGGAAGTTAAGAAAATCTCAATACGATATCTAGAATTATAATCATTGCTAGTTAAAGTAAGATGTTATGAAAAGATGTTATGAAAAGATGTTATGAAACGATGTTATGAAACGATGTTATGAAAAGATGTTATGAAACGATGTTATGAAATGATGTTATGAAATGTTGCTAATTATTGCTAAATTAAAGTAAGATGTTATGAAAAGATGTTATGAAAAGATGTTATGAAACGATGTTATGAAACGATGTTATGAAAAGATGTTATGAAACGATGTTATGAAATGATGTTATGAAATGTTGCTAATTATTGCTAAATTAAGTAAGATGTTATGAAAAGATGTTATGAAACGACGTTATGAAAAGATGTTATGAAATGATGTTATGAAATGTTACCAATCATTGCCAAATAAAGTAAGACGTTATGAAAGGTTACTGATTTGAGACTGGCTAGGGTTAACCAATATGATGATTAACTGCATATTCAAGATTTGATGATTTATCTGTTTTGAGAACAGGGTTATACAGGGGTACGCTATGATGAGGATGATACCATCCAGGAAGTATCACATATATTCCACAATATTTACATTTTCGTAAATTATGTATTATGTCATTATGATTATGAAATTGTGGAATTGGTATGCTCACCCCGTTGGGGGCTGTCTCTGTTGGGGCAGGTGAACAGGTACATCGATGGCTTTGGATATGAGCTCAAGCTGTTGATTGGATGTACTCCCAGGATCGTGGTACCAGGGCTCGATGAAGCACGGTATCGTATAAAGTACTCATACGCCCATGAGGGTTATATACATATTCATGATGCTCGCATGTGAGCAAGATTATGCTTGTATATGGGTTGTATGTAAAGGCATGAGCCTTTCTCTCTCTTTCATTCCATGTTGCATGCAATTAGAGGTAGAATTGCTAAATGATAAGAGAGTCATTAGTGTATTGTGGGTGTTGAAACCCACTTTTGTTGTCATGTGTGTGGTGTCTTCCCTGGCTGGGAATTTACTTGACATTACTGTATTCTGATGAGTATTATGTTTTCCCTGGCCGGGAATTATGTTATGTGCTGTACTTTTATTTCGGGATAGCTCTATTTATGGGGAGACTCTGCCCAAATTTTTATAAAAGTCCACAAGTAAAAAGTGGTGTAATGGGCAAGCTCTATGAGTCTATTGTTGTTAGGATGAGAGCTTATAACACTGTATGTTAAAGAAAATTTTGTGTTGCCATTCAATGGTAAGGTATCATCTGTGTTTCCCGAATAATTTTATTGAAAGCTTATGCCACACATTATTGATTAGTACACTAATAAAGGGTTAAGTATACAGGGTCCTTACAGTTATTTTGAGAACATGGACAATACAGGGAATCCCGGATGAGGGTGATACCATCCAGGGAGTATCATTTAAATTCATGGCATTTACATTCTGTAAATTATGAACTGCAATATTATGATTATTGGATTTGTGGTATTGGTATGCTCACCCCGTGTGGGGCTGTCTCTGTTGGGATAGGTGATACAGGTGTAGCAGCAGCTTTGGAGTTGAGCTCGGACTGTTGATTTGAAGTACTTCCAGGATTGAAGTACCAGAGCTGGTGATTGAGTACGTAGCTCTAGAGTTGAGATTGAGTCGTGCATGGGAGGTGCTTCCAGGATCGAAGTAACAATAACCGCATTCGGTAGAGTGTTTTATACATTAGATACACGCTTATTCATTGGGTGCTCTCATGTGAGTACGTTTTTACGTGTATATGGAATGTATAAATGGGCATGGTTTTCTCTCTTCATTTATGGTTTGCATGCAATTATATACGGAATTGCTAAGTGAACAGAGAGTATGTTAGTGTATTATTAGGGTGCATACTATGAAAGTGGTTTTGATTGGGGAAGTTGAATATCATGGGGTTCTAATGCAAGAAATTTTATAGATGGTATATGATGTTATACTTGTATATGGTTTCCTTCCCATGATGTTATGAATGTATGCACTAATGGCATGGATTAATACACTAATAAAGGGTTAAGGGCACGGGGTTCCTTACATTAGTGGTATCAGAGCAGTGGTTTGCTCTTTGGGGCTGTTGAGGGCCTGGAACATGCTGATAGGAATGAGTTGCACATACTTATGCATGATGGTAGTTAGTGTTGTGTGACACAACTATATTGCTTATGTGCGTTTATGATAAGTTTTCATAATTGGAATATGTTGTTGCTAACCATGGTGGTTGCAGGGTCATATGAGACATGGATTATGCACTACGGTTGCATATATATTGGAGTGATGATTTTAATGCTTTGCCGCTAAATGTTGAAGCGATGGTAAAATTCCGCATGTCACATTTGAAGCGAGGTGGATTAAAATACACTCATGGCGATGTTTATTGGAATACGGGTTATGCATTACGGTTGCATGCATGGCGTAGCGATGTGAATACTTGCCGCTTCATGGCGTAGCGATGTGAATACTTGCCGATGTCATACCGTAGCGATGAGAGAATATTTGCCGATGTGAATACGACCGCTGTCATATCTAAGCGAGGGATATTATTTTCCGCTGGTATTGTCTAAGCGAGGGGTATTTCCGCTGTCATGCAAAGCGAGGGGTATTTCCGCTGTCATGATAAAAACGGGGAGTAGTGGCGCCGCTGTCATACCACCGCGATGAAGAATATTTGTCGCTTAAGCGAGGGATATTATACCGCTAATATGGCGTAGCGATGAGCTTTCCATATGATAGCGATGAAGGATATTTGCCACTTAAGCGAGGGATATTATGCTGTTGGTATGTCGATGCGAAGTAGCGAAGAGGGATATTTGCCGCTTCATAGCGAGGGATATCATGACGCTAGTTTATTGGTGATGGTTTATGCCGCCGGGTATCTATATAGCGATGGTTCATTCCGCAAGTTTATTGGCGATGGTGTTGGAATCGAAGAGGGGGGGGGGGGGTGAATGAGATTCATTGGCAACTTTAGCGTTTTAAAATGAGTTTGCAAAAACAAAAGAGTTTGCGCTTGCGGAAGCCTTTCGTCAATTGATAAATAAAATAATAAAGAAGTAAACAAATAGATAAATGCGTAATGTAATAAAGCAATAAAAGACACAAAGATTTGTTATAGAAGTTCGGCGATGAATTGCCTGCGTCTCCTCTTCCCGGTTAGATAACCTCCAACAGAGGTTCCACTAGAACAAAAGATCTTGGCCTTGAGGGCTCCAAGTTAGCCACTACAAAACTCTTCCCGAGTTTACAAAGCTCTTCCCGAGCACAATACTCTTCACGAGTACATAAAGCTCTTCACGAGCTACCAACACTCTTCACGAGTCTTTTTGGCCTTAAGGGCTCCAAGGATAGCCACAACACATGCACGAAGTTCATATTACATCTCATCCTTCCCTCGCCTTATTCTATATGTTAAGCGATTCTCACCTCATTCTGTATGTTAGCTCTTCGAATCGAAGAGGGGGGGTGAATGAGATTCCTTGGCTACTTTAGCTTTTTAAAATGAGTTTGCAAAAACAAAAGAGTTTGCGCTTGCGGAAGCCTTACGTCAATTGATAAATAAAATAAATAAAGAAGTAAACAAATAGATAAATGCGTATGTAATAAAGCAATAAAAGACACAAAGATTTGTTATAGAAGTTCGGCGATGAATCGCCTATGTTTCCTCTTCCCGGTTAGATAACCTCCAACCGTGGTTTCACTAGAACAAAAGATCTTGGCCTTGAGGGCTCCAAGTTAGCCACTACACAACTCTTCCCGAGTTTACAAAGCTCTTCCCGAGCACAATACTCTTCACGAGTATACAAAGCTCTTCACGAGCTACCAGCACTCTTCATGAGTCTTCTTTGCCTTAAGGGCTCCAAGGATAGCCACAACACATGCACCAACTTTACTTGTTGGCGACTTTACAATTTCCAACTTGCTTTGGTGTTGGAGGACCTTTACAATAAGCCAACAAACACCTTCACGGTGTACTCACATGAAGACAACAAGACTCTATCAAAAGAAAAGGATTACAAGCTCCAATACAACAACAATGTATGGAGATTGCAAAGCTATAATAAATTTGAATGATCAAAGCTTTGTAGAAGTTTGTAGGCTTGTTTCTTGTCTTCAAAATGCTCCAAAGAATCAATATTTGTAGTGTAGGAGGCCTCCTAGGCTCCTACTAGCCGTTGCTACACAAAAGGCTGAAATCACTCCTCGATCGCCTCAGCCATCACCTCAGGCGATCACCATCGCCTCAGGCGATCACCATCGCCGCGCCCCAACGGTCACCTCATAACACGCATCGCCTCAGGCGATGGGGCGATAGCCTCAGGCGATCCAATGCACAAATCAATGTTGTAGCCTCAGCATGTCAAAAATCTTCATCGCCTCAAACGATGCACACATCGCGCGTTCAAGCCAGCGCCTCAGGCGATCAGGCCATCGCCTCGGGCGAACTCCCCCTACGCGCGAGCCTCGGCGTCGCTCCAGTCGATGTGCGTGGTGATGTTGTTCCTGGCTGCCATCGCCTGGGGCAATGATGACCATCGCCTGGGGCGATCCATCCCAACTTTTGCACCTTCGATTTTCTTCATTAAATCCACTTTTAAATCAATTGATCTGCATACTAAGTAGATATATTAGTATAACAAATACAAGTTTTGTTGATCATTAAAACTCAAAATAATCCGGAGATAAACTAAAGCATTAAACACAAACATGCGTTTAAGGATCAACAATCTCCCCCCTTTTGATGATCACAAAACTTGATAAACTTGAATATGTAATATGCATGAAATGTGAGTAAACATGACTCCCCCTTAACAATTGCATAGCACATACAAGATTACCAAGTAAAGCATTAAACAAACAACTCTCCCCCTCAAACCATGCATACACAAGCTCTCCCCCTTAAACTATGCATGATTTTAAGATTCAAGTTTATCACAAAATTCTCCCCCTTTTTTGATAATCAAAAAGTACAAAATTTAAATAAACATATCACAAGTATATGTTGACACATAGCCATATTTTACACATGTTCCTCATAAAGCATATAATAGCCATAACAAGCATTAAATCATTTAGAGGAATACAAACATGCGTTTAAGACATTCAATAATGAATTCTAAATATTGCAAAGTGTGCATATGTTCTACTAAGAGTTCATGCACTTATGCCCAATAAACATTATAATTATCAAACCAACATTTGATAAATTTATTAAGATCATTATAGTATTATATCAAAGATATAGCATCTAAACACTTATAGCATGCTTAATCATAAATTTCACATAGCATATTCAAATTTGAATTCAATGCACTTACTATAAACGGATAAGCATACATCATGCAATAAAACAATTTATATATGCATATGCTAAGGGGTTATGCATTTTACTACCAATGAATATTGAGCTTCATAATTTATTGGTCACAATTAATTTGTGCCAATTAAATTTTGAATTGCTCTTTTAAAATGTATAAAATAAATTTTACCTTCGATGACAAGAGTGCGTTCTTGTCATTGGTCCTATGCCTCTTGCTTCCTCTATTGAGGTGAATAAGATAAACTCTTCCTGCGAGTTGCTTGTGCCTTCATCCTCCATCCCATTGTTGTCCCTACAAAACAAATTTACAATAGGAGAATCTTTGGTACCCATTTGATTTTTGGGTCCTAGAGGGTTAGCTTCCTTTGGCACCTTTGGAATCCATTTCCACCTCTTGTTAGGTTGGTATTGGATTCTAGCAAATCTACACTTATTTTTAGTGTGACCATTTTTACAACAATAGTTACAAGTAGGAGAATCATGCTTTACTTTAGCCAACAAGCTTGAAAATGTTTTTGATTTGCTTGAGAAGCCTAACCCGGCTTTATCAAAGCTACAACGTTGCAAGCCAAGCAATTCATTCATATTTAGACTACTTTCAGTAAATTTGCAAAAAGATATTTTTAAAGAATTTAATTCATTTTTCAATGAATTATTTTCTTCTTCTTTCTTAGCAACCTCATGTTTGAGTAATTTGTTACTCATCTTGGTTTTGCCAAGAACACCTATAAGTTCATGATACGAATCTAAGAGTTCATCAAAAGATGGTACCTCATCGTCGCTTTCATCTCCTTCATCATTTATGTCTTCTTTGGCATGAGACAAATGTTGGTTTCTTCTTCACCGGAGTCACTATCACTCCATGTAGCTATTAGAGCCTTCTTCTTGCCTTTATCTTCATTCTTCTTCCTAGGACACTTGTTAGCATAATGACCTTTTTCTTGACAATTATAACAAGTTACCTCATGTTTGGAAGCACCGGAGGCCTTTGGCTTGTTATGTTTGTTGAAGAACTTCTTGAACTTCCTAGTGAGCAAGATCATCTCTTCATCCTCATCATCATCTTCATCCTCGGATTGATCTTTCCTCCCAACCAAGGCAATCCCGTTCCTCATGGATCTATCATCCTCCTTTATCATTTTTCTTGTAGATACTTCAAGTTCATGGGTCACCAATGTGCCATGAAGCTCATCAAGGTCATAAGATGCATTCTCTCCTTTGTTGGACTCGATAATGGCCGTCCTCTTGGCATCCATTCCTTTGGTAAGTTTGTGAGACCCCGATATCTCAAGATACTAATAGGTGCGATTAAGAGAACTAAGCATTTCAATATCAGAGTATTTAATCGTGTTGACATTTTGAGCTTACAGTTCAAATGTACCCATAAAATTTTCAACAATTAAAAGTTACATTTCTCAAAGCAATTGGAGTGACACTATAGTTCTACTCTACTACTTGTAGAGACTACGCATAAGAACTCTGTCCTGCTATTGTAGTAGCACTCCTTACAGCTCAAAGTATCAGCCCCGACCCTAGTTCTTCTTAGCAAAAGCACCTACAAAGACAACCCCCAACACATGAGCACATAGCTATCCATATACAACACAATATGAATACGTAAGGCGTAAATGCATAATCATAAATACAAAACACTTCCTGTATTTTCATCGCATTTACAATGCCCATTGGTTGTCCCTGTACCACAATTCATAATCAAAACACTATATGAATGTATGGCTTCACTAATAAATGTCATGACATATCATCTCTTTTTCTTGAGTCAGTCATCATCAGTTATTTTAATGCTTCTTCGCTTTACAATCTCAAAACAAGCGGTATCTCATCATCGCTTCTTCATACTAGCGGTATCTCATCATCGCTTAGTATGGTATACCCCGCCTCCATGTGCAAGCGAGCCTCCCCCCTCCCGCTCCACATTTTTAGTTGTCAAGCGTAAGCATTAAACCTTCACTGTGATCCCCCTGACTCGTGGAATACTCCTCTTTATTCCACATCACAATATGCAACAACAATGCATAATATGCAACAACAATGCATAATAACATGTATCAACTCTTAATGCATCACATTGCATTCATCATATGTCAAACAGACAAACATAAGTACATGTTACCGTTGGGATGCCCGTACGTCGCTTACGTACCTTTCCAAAATGTAGTGTGTGGTGTGACTCTATCCCCTGCGTTGTGTAGCCGTCTGTGAAGGCTCTACACCAGTGCACAACACAATATTAGATGCCAATATATGATCCAAAATCAAAAATCCAACAAAAAATCAATATTTCAAAATTTTGCCTCTGGCGATCGATCGCTACCACTTGGCAATCGATTGCCAAACTCCACTGTCCCATGGCGATCGATCGCGTGCCTTTGATTTTGGCTACTGGACCTCGGCGATCGATCGCGCCATTTGTGGCGATCGATCGCCACATGGTCTGTGCGCGACATTTTCCAGAATGCTCAACACTGATTTTCACACCTTTCATTCTAACATGTAAGACATACAACATGCCTAAACAAACATGCTAGTAGCTACAATACACTACCATGAGTGTAATCATACAAGATATATATCCCAACCACAAACCCACATGCATTAAAAGCACCCTATAACATCAGTACTCAACCAACTTTTTTTCGAAAAACAGAGCATTATCTTCCTGCCCAGATTTTTGTGTACCCACTTTCAAGCAATGGTCATGAATATTGCTCGAATAAAAATGCCAAAGGCTTCACAAAACTACCATGCATATTTTCACATCAAAGGTTTACCCTAAAACCCATCTAACATGCATAATATCAACTCCTCAAAAACACTCCCAGTCCACATTTTTCAGAAAAACAGGGCATACCCCTACCCAGATATCCGAACACCCTACTTTACATGCTTATTTCCTCAACATAAAACATGTAAAATACATAAGGAAAAATACTGAGAGCTACATAACAACACCATGTAAGCATTTAAATCGAAGGTTTTAAGAAACCTAAGCTAACATGCCATTTTTCACACCAACAAAAGTATGAACTCAACAACTAAAATTCAAACCCAGAAATGGTTTCTCACCCCTTTTTGCTCCGATTTTTGGAAGCTTCCCAAGCAATAAAAATGGAAGGTCTCCTCTCTAACTTCCTTAGCAGCTGTTGGACGAATTGTGGGAGAGAATTGGAGTGATTTCAGACATGGGAGGGTTGGGTGAGAGATGGGACAAAGGGTATGGGCAAGCAGCTGGTAGCTGGCAGCAGGGCATGGGTCAAGGGGGGTGGTTGGGTGGTGGGTTATGTGATGTGTTATGTTTTGGTCCCGGCATTTAGCACGGTGTATTAAAATATCCTCACATGATATTTTATAGTATTTTCTCAATAAAATACTTCAATTCCCATTTAAATATGCTTTTACCAAAACCATAATACACACCCCAAAATAATTATGCCACAACCCCAACATCCCAACATATGTCGCATGCACCGCACCCCGAAATGTAACTCCTCAACCATATTAATTCAACCTCATGAATTAACACTAAATCATCATAATATAAATAAATGATTAAAATCACATAATCATTTCGGGGATATCACAAAGGCTCTTAAAGCTCTCCTCCATATTTGCTTTGGAGGGTACTTCTCTCCAAGTTGGGCAAGCTCATTTATTATTTGGGTGAGCCTCCTAAACATCGAATCTACCTCTTCTCCGGACTCCATCTCAAATGTCTCATATTTGAGTTGAAGTAGATCTATCTTGGTCTCCTTCACTTGATTTGTTCCTTCATGACAAATTTGCAATTTGTCCCATATCTCCTTTGCGGTTGAGCACATCGAGATCCGGTTGTACTCCTTCATATCTAAAGCACAATGCAAAATATTAATAGCTTTAGCATTTTGTGAAATTAATATCATATCCGCTCTAGTGAAATCGTCCATTTCTTTGGGAACACTTATTCCCCCAACTTCTTTTAAAGGAATATGTGGACCTTTCACTATAATCTTCCATAGATCATAATCTACGGATTGTATGTATATCGATATTCTATTTTTCCAATAGCCGTAATTATCACCCGTGAAGAGCGGAGGTCTATTTGTCGATTGACCTTGAGCAAACTCATTTGCTAGATTAGCCATATAAAAGATTTGATTTAAAACAAAAATCAAATGGCTCTGATACCACTTGTTGGAATCGAAGAGGGGGGGGGGGGGGGTGAATGAGATTCCTTGGCTACTTTAGCTTTTTAAAATGAGTTTGCAAAAACAAAAGAGTTTGCGCTTGCGGAAGCCTTACGTCAATTGATAAATAAAATAAATAAAGAAGTAAACAAATAGATAAATGCGTAATGTAATAAAGCAATAAAAGACACAAAGATTTGTTATAGAAGTTCGGCGATGAATCGCCTATGTCTCCTCTTCCCGGTTAGATAACCTCCAACCGAGGTTCCAATAGAACAAAAGATCTTGGCCTTGAGGGCTCCAAGTTAGCCCCTACACAACTCTTCCCGAGTTTACAAATCTCTTCCCGAGCACAATACTCTTCACGAGTACACAAAGCTCTTCACGAGCTACCAACACTCTTCACGAGTCTTCTTGGCCTTAAGGGCTCCAAGGATAGCCACAACACATGCACCAACTTTACTTGTTGGCGACTTTACAATTTCCAACTTGCTTTGGTGTTGGAGGACCTTTACAATAAGCCAACAAACACCTTCACGGTGTACTCACACGAAGACAACAAGACTCTATCAAAAGAAAAGGATTACAAGCTCCAATACAACAACAATGTATGGAGATTGCAAAGCTATAATAAATTTGAATGATTAAAGCTTTGTAGAAGTTTGTAGGCTTGTTTCTTGTCTTCAAAATGCTCCAAAGCATCAATATTTATAGTGTAGGAGGCCCCCTAGGCTCCTACTACCCGTTGCTACACAACAGGCTGAAGTCACTCCTCGATCGCCTCAGCCATCGCCTCAGGCGATCACCATCGCCGCGCCCCAACGGTCACCTCATAACACGCATTGCCTCAGGCGATGGGTCGATCTCCTCAGGCGATCCAATGCACAAATCAATGCCGTAGCCTCGGCATGTCCAAAATCTTCATCGCCTCAAACGATGCACACATCGCCTCAGGCGTTCAAGCCATCGCCTCAGGCGATCAGGGCGAACTCCCCCTGTGCGCGAGCCTCGGCGTCGCTCCAGTCGATGTGCGTGGCAATGTTGCTCCTGGCTGCCATCGCCTGGGGCGATGATGACCATCGCCTGGGCGATCCATTCCAAGTTTTGCACATTCGATTTTCTTCATTAAATCAACTTTTAAATCAATTGATCTGCATACTAAGTAGACATATTAGTATAACAAACACAAGTTTTGTTGATCATCAAAACTCAAAATAATCCGGAGATAAATTAAAGCATTAAACACAACCATGCGTTTAAGGCTCAACAAATGGTTCATTCCGCTAGTTTATTGGCGATGGTTTATGCCGCCGGGTATCTATAATAGCGATGGTTCATTCCGCTAGTTTATTGGCGATGGTTTATGCCGCCGGGTATCTATATAGCGATGGTTCATTCCGCTAGTTTATTGGCGATGGTTTATGCCGCCGGGTATCTATATAGCGATGGTTCATTCCGCTAGTTTATTGGCGATGGTTTATGCCACCGGGTATTCATAGCGATGGTTTATTCCGCTATTCTATTGGCGATGGTTTATTCCGCTATTATATTGGCGATGGTTCATGCCGCAGGGTATTACATAGCGATGGGTAATTCCGCTACATCTATTGTGATACCCGGGAATTAATGGTGTTAATCCTCGTGTGGTAATGATCATTAATGGATTTTGATTTTGGCAATTATAAATTAATTGCAGTTTTGAGACTCTCGGGGATTTTAAATCCAATATTTGGAGTCTTTGGATCCAAGGGAAGAAATTGTATTCTCGTAGTGGTGTTAACCTTGGAATTTGGTCTTTGGTGGGATTTGGGGTCCGGAGTACTTTGTACTGGGGCTGGTAATGGGAATTGAGGTTAGAGAGATGATTTTTGAAAACAGATGATATTTAATGAATCATGATGTATTTGTGGAGGAGTCGGTATTTTGGAGCTTTAGAGCTATATATACCAAATAGACTCGGTATTCCGTCATTATACGGAATCACTTCCCGCTCTCATCTCCCTCACACCTCTCTCACCCCAAACCCTTCCCCCTTCTCCTCTAGGAAGAAAAAATCGATGGGGGCTCGTTTTGGGAGCCCGATTTTTTGAAGAAAGGCTGGTAATCTTCTTCTCCTCACCTTTAGCTTGATTTGTTTATAGTTTTGTTCTAAATGGTTGGGTTTTGGGTTGGATTTGAGAATTGGGGGTTTTGATTAAAATCCAAAGTTGAGTTTTTGAAGTTTGTATGGGTTTTAAATGGTGTATTTGAGGTGTTGAGGTTGTATGGGGTGTTGGTTTTGAGTTTGGGTGTGAAAAACACCATTAAAGCTTGAATTTTTTGGAAACCCGCAGGTCGCGATCGATCGCGGCTTGGCGCCGATCGATCGTGACATGATACTGATTTTGGAAGATGGTGAATAGTAGCGGCTATCAATCGCGAATAATGGGCGATCGATCGCGGGGTCCTTGGCAATCGATCGCGAATATGGGCGATCGATCGCGGCTTGTTCATTTTCGGGCAGTGAGGTGTGGCGATCGATCGCGGCTTGGCGCCTATCGATCGCGGCACTGTTCCCCCTTTGATTTTTTGAAATTTTGGAAAATGTCGGGATTTTGGGATCGAGGTTTAAGTGGCCCGTTTCCGGGGCAATGTCTACATTCAAATGGGAATGCTATACTTTTAAAATGGATTGATTGGAACCAAAATTTAATAAAACGGATTTCTCAATGGGATTTTTTGGCTATCTTTTAAACTTGTAAAATTGTATATTTTGGGTATTATGCATGCTTAGCCAGGGGGCTTTTATCTTGGTAATCGTCATGGATAGACGGTAGTTTTGGAATTGTGAACATGCTTGGGCACGTGAATGCATGTCTATGTTTAATTGGGAGTTATTGCATGTTAGCACTTAACTCATCGGGTCGTGGGACTCAGGCAAGGTTGGACTCGAACTACGGAATCATAAGGTACGTATGACGTACGAGCATAACCCTTTATTATAATTGCAATTGTGAGTGCATGGTACACTATATTACAATAAATGTATATTGAATTGCATGGTTTATGGTAATCACTATGAATGGACATATATACATTGGAAATTATATGGCGCCGCTTTTGAGCGAGCAATGATTGAGATGTTGTCGCCTTTGAGCGAACATCAGTTATGACGCCACTACTGTTGAGCATGCGTGAGAATGAAATGCCGCTATTGTAGAGCGAGCAATGAGATGGAACTATGGAACCATAAATGAGATAAATGGGATAATTGTAATCATTGTTTAATGATTTGATATTATGATTGTGATATCGGTATATAGCACATGGATTCGTTAATCAATGTAATGATTAACTGGCATTTGAGAATTTGATGATTTCAGTTGTTTTGAGTACATGGACAGTACAGAGAATCCCGGATGAGGATGATACCATCCAGGGAGTATATTTTGTATTTCATAGCATTTACATTGTTGTAAATTATGAATTGTATTATTATGACTGTTGGATTTGGGATATTGGTATGCTCACCCCGTGTGGGGGTTGTCTCTGTTGGGGCAGGTTATTAGGTACATCGACGGCTGGGAGTTGAGCTCGAGCTGTGGATTTGAGGTGATTCCAGGATCGAGGTACCAGCGACGGTATTGAGCATGATACTTTATACACTAGATACACGCATACTTATTCGATGCTCGCATGTGAGCAGTGTTATGTGTATATGGGTTGTATAACGAAGGCAATGGCCTTTCTCTTTTCATTTATGTGTTGCATGCAATTATATTGAATTGCTAAATGAACTGAGAACATGTAAGTGTATTATAATGGTGCATGATATGTATGTTGACTCGGGTAGGGGAACTAGATATTATATGGAATAATGTAAAGGAATTTTGTTATTGGCATGATTTGATATGGTGACAAGTATATTTCCCCTACGTGTATGATTACATGTACTAAATGCTTGGGTTAATACACTAATAATGGGTTAAGGGCACGGGGTCCTTACATTAGTGGTATCAGAGCAGTGGTTAGCTCTATGGGGCTGTTAAGGGCCTGAAACATGCTGATAGGAATGGGTAGCATATATTTATGCATGATAGTAGTTAGTGTTGCGTGACACAACTATTTTGCTTATGTGCTTTTATGATGTGTGATCATAGTAGAACAATTAAATGTCATGACTTCTATGGAATCATAATATAACTTGTTGATTATGATTGTGAGTTGTGGCACAGGGACAACCAAAGTGAGCATTTTGAAGTGCATCGGGATACGGGGAGTATTTTGTACTCATAGTTTATGCATTTACTCATTATAATCATATTATGGTGAATGTGGATTATCATATGCTCGTGGTTTGGGATTGTTCCTGTAGGGACGCTATGACACGGAGGGCTAAGGCCAGGGTTGAAAGACACGAAACGGTAACCTGCATTTGATATACATCATGGATTATGCTTTGTGGATGCATGTGTACTATGGAGTGATGATTTTAATGCTTTGCCGCTGTCACTTGAAGCGATGATAGAACACTTGCCGCTGTCATGACGAGCGAGGTGCATTAAAATACACTCATTGTGGTTGTATATATTGGAGTGATGATTTTAATGCTTTGCCGCCAAATGTTGAAGAGAGGGTGTTGCCGCATGTCGCATTTGAGCGAGGTGCATTAAAATACACTCATGATGATGTATATTGGGATATGAAATATGCATTATATTGCAGGTATAGATGAAATGCTTGGTGAATATCCCATGAGTCGTTGTTATGGATGAATGATGATTTTGAATGCTTTGCCGCTGTCACTTGACGCGATGATAGAATACTTGCCGCTGTCATATCGTAGAGAGGAAAGAATATTTGCCGCCAAATGTTGAAGCGAGGATTTTGCCGCATGTCGCATTCGAGCGAGGTTATTCTATGCCGCTGATATGTCGAAGCGAGGGGTATTAATGCAGCGGTCATGACACGCGAGGTGCATTGAAATACACTACCGTAACAAGACTAGGGATCGGCTATTCTATTGGCGATGGTTCATGCCGCCGGGTATTATATAGCGGTGGATCATTCCTCTCTTCTATTGGCAATGGTTCATGCCGCCGGGCATTTATAGCGATGGTTCATTCCGCTATTCTATTGGCGATGGTTCATGCCGCAGGGCATTTATATAGCGATGGTGTATTACGCTATTCTATTGGCGATGGTTCATGCCGCCGGGTATTACATAGCGACGGGTCATTCCACTACATCTATGGCGATGGTTTATACCGCCGGATATCTATAGCGATGTTTTATGCCACCGACTCTATGGCGAGGGATCATGCAGCTGATCCTATGGCGATGGGTTATACCGCCATGTACGTAGCACTGGATTATGCCGCCTACGAGCGATGGGTGCTGATTGCGTACCACTGTTGGCTGACAGAGACAGGTATGCCGCTCTCTTGTTAGCGATGAGGTATGGCACATTACTGTTTTATTAGCATTATTCTGGATGATATGCGTTGATATATGTATACCGTCATGTGTTTGACGATGAGGCTATGGATGTCGTGTTTCGACACGTACCATCACGAGTTGACGATATTATATTGAATGTCATATGTTGACAGGTACCGTCACTAGATGACGAAGACATAGTGGGTGTCTATGTAGACGTATAGCGTCGTTTCGATGATTAATACATTTAACTATATGTATTTAGTCGTGTGGTTTGAGTGCCAATGGTGAGCACATGGTAGTGTCTGGGTCACTAGTTGACGAGACCATTATGCCGAGCAGGTTGCTCGATGAATTATTGGGTGCGTCGTACAGGAAGTATACGGCATCACATATTTGAGGTAAATATTTTACGAGTAGTGGTACCTTTGGGTATACTCGTTGGAATGGCTTTGGCCAAGTGACTGGTAACAGGAGTAGTTGTTGAGAACACTACTTGCTCATGCCGAGGTGACATGTGGTAGACATGATCACACCCACCCTGAGGGTGTGGAATAAATCTTACGGAATTAGGATTGCTTTGTGGTTGAGCAAGGACACCGGGATGTCATTTCTGCATTGGTATTAGAGAAATATTGGGTGATGACCCACTACTCTAATGGATATTAAGGTATGGTGTACCGGGATGGAATGAATGATACGTTGGTAGGCTTAGTATAAGCCTATGGAGGCAGCGTTTTCCTGGCCAGGTATTGTAGCAGTGTTATAGTGTGCTTGTTGTGGCAATTATTGTAAGACCCCAACACTTAAACTCGTCATTAGTTCATTTATGACGTCGTATGTGTATAAATTTTTCATTTTCTTTTCTCTTTAAAAAGAACCATTACATGTTTCCCATAATCCTTTGACATAAATAATGTTCAACATTATATGATCATCTCTACCAACAAATAGACTCAAAGATTTCGCCCATTACCATTCCCATTACACCACTTTTATATTGTGGGTTTTTATAAAAATTTGGGCAGAGTCTCCCCATAAACTGGGCTATCCGGGAATAAAAACACATCACTAGTAATAACTCCCAACTAGGGACAAACGCAATATTAAAACATAATACTAACACTAAGTAAATTCCCAGCCAGGGAAAACACCACACTAATAAGACATCAAAAGTGGGTTTCAACACCCTTATACAGTCTGGTAGCGTTTATCGCGTACGCCCAAATTAACCCTCTCAAGTTAATAACAGTAATGAATGTAGTAGCGTGAGTAGGGATCGATCCCACGAGGAAGGTTATATCTTTGTGTTAACTTATGCAAAAGAAAATAAAAAGGGGTTTGAAGTCAAAGTAATAATACTACGATGCAAAATTAAACTAATATGCAAAATTATCTAGATGAATTAACTTATGAGAAAAGTGCGATTCTCGGTTTTCGGTTAACTTTACAATTGGCGTTTACTATCTCGATCATCGATCTTCACAAATGGTTCAATTTCCATATGAATATTCATCGTGGACGTTTGATCCAATAATCAAAGTCCTATCTCACCTTAAGTTTAGTTAAGTAGCCCAAGCGTTCTAGTTTAACCCTTATCACACAATCAATCAAAATACAAGCGATTAAGATTTAAATCGATGATAGCATATGAACTAGTGAGATCGATGAAGCTAAACAACATAATCCAAGCGTCTATGTTTACTCTAGTCAATTGTTTACCCTAAGAATTTAATAAACTCACAAACGGAATTTAATCAATCTTAGTTGCTTCGTAAATTAGAGGGATCAAACGATTCCGTATTTGATATCTAATTTAGCTTTAAATTGTATGAACAATAGCTAGGTGATCAGTCCAACAATCATGCATAACAATTATGACAATCAAATCAGAAAAATGAGATTAAGCCAGCTATCATACAGATGATCCAGCATTCCGTGATGTTTGGGGGAGTAGCCACTGATGACCCGAACGCTCACATCTCCAACTTCTTGGAGATTTGTGACACTTTCAAACATAATGGCGTTTCTGACGACGCCATCAGGTTAAGGTTATTTCCCTTTTCATTAAAAGATAAAGTTAAAGCATGGTTGAACACTTTACCTGCAAGATCTATCACCACTTGGGAGGGGATGACGCAAGCGTTTTTGTATAAATATTTCCCTTCCAAAACGGCAAAGATGAGGAACGATATCACCACGTTTGGGCAATATGATCCTGAAACATTGTATGAGGCGTGGGATCGTTTCAAGGATTTGCTTAGGAGATGCCCACACCATGGTCTTCCTATTTGGCTCCAGGTACAGACTTTTTATAACTGTTTATTTTCATCTAACCGTTCTATGATTGATGCAGCCTCAGGAGGATCCATTATGCGCAAAACACAAGAAGCAGCTTATGAACTCTTAGAAGAGATGGCTTCTAACAGCTATCAATGGCAATCGGAGAGGAATGTGCCAAAGAAACCAGCTGGAGTTCACCAAATTGATGACATCACTGCTCTTTCGGCACAGTTGGAAGCGTTGAACAAAAAGATAGATAGCATGAGCATGACAGCAATGCAAGCTCAATTTATCACTTATGTGGAAGCAATCATCCAAGCACCGAGTGCCAGGCAGGTAATCCATTCATACAGTCTAATGAGTCCGTCAATTATGTAGGAAATAGGCAGCCAAACAACCCATACTCCAATACTTACAACCCGGGATGGAGGAATCATCCAAACTTGCAATGGTCCAACCAAAACAACGTGTTGAACCCACAACAACTGGGAAATGCACCTAAGCCGAGTATGGAGGAGCTCTTGACCAAGTTAATCTCATCGACAGAAACAAGGATGCAAAATCAGGATGCATCTATAAAAAACTTGGAGGTTCAAGTGGGGCAACTAGCAGCTATAATTCATGGACGAGCTCAAGGGGCACTACCTACTGATACGGTGAAAAACAGAAGGAGCAAGCAAAAATGGACCACTGAGACGGAGGTGACAGTCCAGCTTGGGACTATAAATTAAGAACTTTCTTTTCTCTTTCTCTCGATTGTTTTCAAAGTTTTTTTTTAGTTAGTTCATCTTTTCATTATTTTATTTTCTTTCTTACTATCCAGTACCACCTCCGAAGCATGATGAGGACGACGATCACTGACGATCGTCGTCGAGGTATGTGTTTTACTTTTGCACTTATTATTTACCATACATTGAGGGCAATGCATGTACTAAGTTTGGGGGTGTTTACTAGTTTCTGCTGTTTTCTTTGTCACTTCCTTGCATGACTAGTCTATAATGAGATTAGATCGTTTTGGGCACAAAAAAAAAATTTCTTGAGAATGAGTTCATCATTTAGAAATAATGAATTAGACTTGCAATGGTATTACATGATGATATTAACCCCCATCTCAACTAAAGTTTTGAAGATTTTTGACTTGTTTGTGAATATCTTAGGTTAAGTTAATATTTCAAGAATTGAGGAACATATTGAGCACTTTTTAGTCATGATTGAGTGAATTATATATTGGAACAATTTTGTTAACTATGATTTGTCTTGAGGATCTTGAAACACTTTAGAACCTAGTTGAGAGCACTTTGAGGCGAAATTTTATAGTTATGAACTAGAGTTGGAAATGATTTAGGCGATCATTGGACCGTTTGAGCCTTTCAAGCTTACCATGTTTATATCAATCTCTAGTCCCTAATTTGAGCCTAAATGATAAAAGAATGGAGTATGTTTAACATATTATTAGCCGCCATTCAACATTCTTTGGCAAACTCATTATACCCATCTACTTGAGCCTAAATGGAAGATTTTTATCTTGACCCTAAGGGAGTATAATGATTCTCATTAGATGCACTTGAATTGCTACATTTAGATGAGCTTATTGTTGAAAAAAAAATTTGCTGAATGAGAAAAGAAAAAGATAGACAAAGAGCCTTGAAAAAAATTGAATAAATAAGACCCAAAGTGGCCAATGTGATGCCCCGAAATTAATTATATGCAATTTGGGCATTAATGATGTTTATATGATCAATTATGGTGATAATTGATTTATGCGTTGAAATTAATTATCTTGTTGAAATGCTTAGTCACATGGTAGGCGTGACATGGGGGTTGTATTTCAGGGTGCTTGGTATGCATGATAGAAAATGGGGTGTTAACATGACTTATTTATATTGGTTGTTAATTATGTGAAAGATATAATTTAGTGGAAGTTTGTTGCATTTTTGTAAAATGCTTTTAAAATACCATGTTGAGGTATTTTGTACATCATGTTAATTTTGGGGTACAATTTTAATTAAACTTTTATAACCCCTTTACCCCCACTATATCCCCCTTTACCTCACTTTTCCCCACCACTCTTAAATCCCCAATTTCACTCTCAAACCCTACCCATTTTCCCATTTTCGAAATTTGGCAAGGAAGGAAGGAAAAATCTTCATAAAACTTTTGTTTGTGGGATTTTTGTTAATATTTGGAGTCCTCAAGAGGTATGAAACCCTTCCTAAAGTTTTAATGGTGTTTGGTTTTGAAATGGGTTAGCATTTTGGGTTTTTATGTAGATTTGTTTTGGGTATGTGTTGAATGTGGTTGGGGTATCATTTTTGAAGTGTTTTATGTGGGTTTTAGTGAGTTATGATGATGTTTGTGTTGTTGGAAAGTTGAGCTTGAAGGGTATGAGATTGAGCTTGAAAAATGCTCAAAAATGGTGAAGAATCGCGCACCAGCAGGTGGCGATCGATCGCCATATATGAGGCGATAGATCGCCAAAGGCCAGTAGCGTTTTGCACAGCAGGCGATCGATCGCCACAAATGGCGTGATCAATCGCCGCGAGGCAAAAAGTCAGGTGATCGATCGCCTCGATGCAGCGATCGATCGCCAGCTGCTTAAAAAATGGAAAATGATGATTTTTGTTGAATTTTTGGTATTAGGCTATTATTTAGCTTCTAATATTGATTTGTATGGTTGTGTAGAACCACCCGAGGTACCAACAACATCAAGGAGATAAAGTTCTTCAACTTCTCCACTTTTGGAATTAAGGTACGTAAGAGACGTACGGGCATCGGACGGTAAAACACACTCCTATACTAAGACTACGCAAGGATTGCATAAGTATATATGATGTTTATGATGATGATTATGATAAGTAAGTTTATGCTGATGATGTTCATGATGAGTAAAGATGATATGATGTATATGATGATGATTATGATAAGTAAGTTTATGATGATGATGTTTATGATGAGTAAAGATGATATAATGTCTATGAGGACGTTTATGATAAGTGATGATGATGTTATGATGAGTAAAGATGCTATGATGTTTATGATGTATGTTAAACTATGTTACTAGAAATTGTAGAATGTCCGGTGGTTGTTATGGGCAAGCGAGGAATGTACTTACCGCTAACATAGCTAGCGAGGAGATACATCCGCTATCAAGGTGTAGCGAGGGGTATCACAGTACTGCTATATGTCGAAGCGAGGGGGCCAATTGTGCCGCTGTCATAACAGGACCAGGACAGTCACATTTCTAATTAACATTGTTGATTATGAACATATGTGAAGTATGATTTTAATCATTTATGTCAAGAACTAATGACTACGTGCATGATTATGAAACAGGGACAACCAAAGTCGGTTGATGCGATTAACCAGGAAGTATATGTTACGATTATTTTCATGCATTTATTTATATGCCATTACCTTATGATGTTAAGTAATGATGTACATGCTCATGATGGGTTGTTCCTGTAGGTACACTTTTGGACTGAAGGGCTAAGGGTCGGGTTAAGGCAGTGAGCTAAAAGGAGCATGAAAGAATATAGGATACAGGGTTTTGGATAGTCTCTACTCTAGGAGTAGTGTAAATCTATAGCTTTAACATTCATTATCGAGAATGTAATTATTAAGTTTTGAAATTTTATTTTTGGCCTGTAATCTTATTAGCTCAAAGCTACAACCGGTACCCTAAGATGTTATTAATGCATGTTTAGTCCATAATACGTTATTATGATGATGTTAAGGTAGGAAGTTCCTACAGCCAAGGCTAGAAAAAAGAAGAGAAGCTCAAAGTGTGCTAAAAAATTGAATTTTCTATGATTATACTCTCTTCTTTGTGTTTCCCTATCTTTTCTTTGAAGCCAAACACCTAGGCCAAATATTACAAGCTTTAAAAGACCTATTAATCCAAGTCTAGGGAATAATTACATTAGTGGAGAAGTGCTTGAAAAGTAGGCTTATGGAGTGTTTAATAGTAAATCTTAACTTTGAGTTTAATAGCATTATTTGATCCTAAAAGTATATATGAAACTCAAGATTGACATGAACACAAACACACGTTCCGATTTTCGCGATATATTGCTTGGCTTAGAAGAAAACACTTCTTGTTAATTTTTGGATTGACTTAAGGTTGAAGTGTTAGTGGGATTTCTGAGCTTTTACGTTTGAGTTGCTAAGTTAAGTCATTCAAAGTATTGATGATGAACTTTGCATTTTGATCTTAATCGTTGCTCGAGGACGATCAAATCTAAGTTTGGGGAGTTGATAGGGTTGATTATTACGTGTATTTGGGCTTTGATTTGTATATATTTTCGTGTAGATTCCGTGAAGCTGTTATGCTTTTTGGTATTTATTTGATTGTTTCAGGAATCTAGGTGGAATGTGGAAGAATTGAGCTAGAAAGAAGAAAACGGATCACATCAAGGCAAGAAATGAAGAATCTGAATTCTGGCATGTTCGATCGATCGGATTTTGGAAGGCGATCGATCGAAGGAGGCAGAAGTTTTGGCCAATACAAAATGTGTAAGGACCCCAAGCCCTTAAACCTTGATTAGTGTATTAACCACTATGTGTGGTACATGCTTTCTATAAAATGTCAATCGGGAAGCTCTGATGATACTTAATCATTGCCTGTCAATGAAAGACTCATATGTTTGCCCTTTACCAACCCCTTGGTGCCACTTTTCACATTGTAAACTTTTATAAAAATTTGGGCAGAGTCTCCCCATAAATAGAGCTATCCCAAAAAAAAAAGAGTACAACACATAACCAAATTCCCGGCCAGGGAAAGCATAATACTCAACAGAAAGCAGTAATACAAGTAGATTCCCAGCCAGGGAAGACACCACACATATGTCAACAAAAGTGGGTTCCAACACCCACATAATACACCAATGACTCTCATATCATTCTAGCAATTCAACCTAATTGCATGCAACCTTAAATGAAAGAGAGAAAGGCTCATGCCTTTATATACAATCCATATACAAGTATAATCGTGCTCACATGCGAGCATCATGAATATGTATAAATCCTCAGGTGTATATATAGGTACTCTATACGATACCGTGCTCCATCAAGCCCTGGTACCACGATCCTGGGAGTACCTCAAATCAACAGCTCGAGCTCAGCTCCATAGCCATCGATGTACCTGTCCACCTGTCCCAACAGAGACAGCCCCCAACGGGGTGAGCATACCAATACACAAAATCCCATAATCATAATAATGAAATTCATAATTTACAACACAAGTAAATACTAATGAATTTAAATGATACTCCCTGGATGGCAACATCCTCATCCGGGATTCCGTGTACTGTCCCTGTTCTCACAACATCAAACTCATCAAATCTCATAAATCAGTAAATCAACACATTGATTTACACATCGCATGCCTGATTCTCAAATATCAATAATGAATGATTCCAAGTTCATATACATGCAATATAGATATATCAATATCTAATATTGATTTCATAACCTTGCTTTCCATTATACTTAGACATCTCATATGTCTTATAATGAAAACATGAGTCTATGAACCTAGACATCTCAAATGCCTCATAATGAATACATGATTCTACGAACCTAGACATCTCAAATGTCTTACGAAGAATGCATGATTCTACAAACCTAGACATCTCAAATGTCTCATAATATAGTCATATAAACCCAGTACCCCTTATATCATGTAAGAGTCATCCTACTCTAGTGTCACGCACGCTACAAGCGGCGATATCAAGATTTGGGTCATTCCTTGGCTATATCAACATATATGTATAACCATACGCAAAACATTCAATGCAATCAAAAATACCTTATGCATTTCACATATATATAGTAATGCTCGTACGTCGCACGTACCTTAAATCTCCGAAGTCCGAGCCAAGCCTTGCTCGAGTTCCATGCCCCGAGGAATGATGTGCTAACACGATAAATAATTCACAATTATTTACGAACATGTAACCTATGCTCAAGCACACCCATATCCCTCACAACATTGTCAATACACGACAATTATCCTCTTAAAAGACCCGGGGCAGGGTACATGCAGGGAAGGAAATAAATGAGACAAATCGAAATTGTTCAAGAATGCCCTACAAAAATCGAACCTTAATCTCACAATTTCGAACCCAATAAAATACCATAATTCATCTAAAATGCCAATTAAGCTATTCAAGCAAGAATCAACATCCCTTGACAAAAACTCCCCATTTTCGAACTCAACCCCCTTAAAATCGAACCCAAACAAGCCTTTAAATCCCAACTCTTAAAATTCTTCAAATTTGAACCAAAGCTTCTCAATTCGATCCCACTTAAGCATCATAATACACCTAAGATGTGAATTAAACCATCAATGGCAAGAATCATCACCTTTGCCAAAAACCCCCAATAATTCGAAAATTAAACCCTACGAAATTGGGGAAATTCGAAACAATAAAGGCATGGAAATACATGAAAAAGACGAACAAGGGGTTAGAGAGGTTACCCAACGAAAATCGGAAGCAAAATCGGACGAAATCCGATGAACCCTAACTTTTGGGGATCGACGCATTCCAGCCAAATTCGACTCCAAGACGCGACGAAATCTTCAATTGCCGGAGGGGAAAGAAGCGCCTCGTCGAGACGAAGCCGTGGGTAGGTCGCACGCGCCGATCGGCGGCGGGACGGCGGCGGCCGAAGCGCTTTTACGCGCGGAGGGGGCTGGCAGACGGGAAATCGCGTTTTGGGAGAGGGAGAAGAACTTTGGGGCTGAAAATGAATTTTCTCTTAAAATCTTGGGTTCAAATGGTATTTATAGCAAAAATACCCCGAAAAATTAATAGCCCCACAAATACATCATGATTCCTTAAAAATCATATGTTTTCAAAAACTCTCTCTCTAACTCCAAAACCCTCTACCGGTGCTCACACAGCACCCGAGATTCCGAGACACATCAAAAACCTAACTCTTAGGTTTTTCACCGTAATGTGAATACAATCTCAACCTCTGGATCCAACGATCCCAACTGCCCAAATAAACGAGCCCAGAAGGCCCAAAACCTCAATTAAACTCCAAATCGTCACGTAAAACCACTTTAGGGATTATTAATACTCCGGGATTAACACCTATAATCCCTGGTCATCACAATATCCCCCACTAAAAGAATTTCGTCCTCGAAATTAGCACTGGTGTATCACGTAACACCCAGGCTACACAACAACATGAAGCCATAACCTCGATTCCTGACCATATCAGAATCGTATTAATAAACGCGAGGATACTTACCTCTCATCAAACTCTGAAACAGAGCGACATACCAAAACCAACATATCACCCAAGAGGTAAAACGTACCTCGATGCGGGTCATCCCAAAAGTCAGTCCCTCATGACTGCGAAACAACTGATACTTACGACTGTAGATCAGACAGTCATCCTTCGTTCTAATACAACAGTACGAACACATCCTGAATGACACCTCAACCGTAAGAACGTTGACCTCGTGTCAAACTCTGGAGTGGAATAGACTTCCAAATCCATCATAACGTCAAAGAGCGTCAGCACAACTCAACGCTAACAGTCCAAAAGCAGTTAGTCAACTGAAACTGCAAGGATTCGAATCGCTCTTGATTCTATCGTAGATATCATCCAATGACATCTTTACCAAGACTCACGATGTCTAACATACATCGTTACGAGGGAAACACTAGTACAACCACGGTGTACACATACCAAACCTGGTTTCCACTTTCAACTTCCTCCATCGAAGGAGTAGTCGCCTCATTGCAACTTAATTTGGGCAACTCACGGCCACAAATTCAAACAAAAGACATCTCACAAGATGTCCACCTCCGGATGTTCCAAGAATCACGTCCTGATCATAAATAACAACCGAGACTCCGCAGAGTTTAAATTCTTAAGACATGCAATAAACCCATTGCATCCTCAACGCTTGTGTCGTCAGCGACACTCAACCAATCCGAAATCCTGCCATCCCTTGAAAATCCTCGGATTTAACAATCCAAACTTGGGAAGGCTGTCGCATAACTCGAAGGAAAACACCAACAAGGGAAGTACCTTAACCCTCGCAAGAAAATCCCTCCTCAAGGGAGTCAACTAACTTCACGATCATTCCTCATAATCATCGTGCCATGGAGATTCCCAATCTCAAGGTGTTCCATATCTCTCATCAGAGATTTAACCATCCAAAAATAGCATAACTCTATGCTTAACAGAGAGGAAATCAATAACTGGCATCCGTATACCTGCCTAAGCACTGATATCGGATGCATACTCAATGCACTCGGCTCGGGTATCTACCACATATCCCTAAGCCCCAAACACAACCGTCAATTCTGAGTCATTCCTTACTCAGTGGAGGATGAAAATCGACGATTAACAATACACGGTGTGATTCCCAAAATCAACACCACTTGCACCAACTTACCGAATCTTTCAAGATTCCCAAATAGGTATAATACTACCTCCTTCCTCGCAAGGGAAATGCCATCGAACTCGAGATCCACAAGTCTCGAACCATCGTTCGGAAAAACTGGATACAATAACACCCATTGTATCCCAATACACGGGTTCCTTTAGATTGAGTCAATAACAACCTGATGACTCTCTTGTTGGTACTCCAACATCCTGAGCTGTCCCAGACAAGTCTCCAAGATTAAACATAAACGTATACACGTTTCAGCGAGGCACGCACAACCTCAAATGATGTGGTGACTACTAGAGTCCACCACGATCCACATCGCATCACCTTACGATTTGCCAAACTTGGTTCCAACGAGCAGTGTAACGGCTCTAGCAAGCCCATCATGGTGCTACACACACGCGGCAGACAACCTAGTCTCTGCCTCTTTAGGTTTACCTCAAACCTACCAATAAGACGGACGTTTCCACATGGTATAACATACTATGGGAAGAAAACTCAATAGAGTAGTGGGTCTTTATCCAACACTCCTCAATGCCGATACACCCTGGACACTCCAATGTCCCTATGTACTTAACATAACCTGATCCTACTCCCTTAGGACCCATCCTACACCCTCAAGGGTGGTGTGATCATGTCTACCACATGTCACATCGACAGAAAGCGAGTAATTTCCTCCATGATTACTCCTGTCGTCAAATCACATGGCCAAAAGCCATTCCAACGAGCATACCTCAAGGGTATCACCACTCGTAAACTGATCCCCCAATCGTAAGCTGCGGTACAATCACATGTACAGCGCATCCAACCATTCCTCGAGCAACCCGCTCGGTATAAGGGTCACGTCCATCGGTGTCGCACACACCACCTTGTGCTCGGTACTGGCACCCAAGGCATACCACAGAATACGTATACTCAACGCATCGATCATCGTAACGATGATGCATGTCTAATAAGACATCTCCTACACCATCGTCATCGTCATCCCGTGACGACACATGCCAACTCATGGCATCTAAAACATTGCCCACTGGTGACGATACATGTACATCTGCGTATGTCATCCACTATCATGCTAGTAAAATAGGCATAATAAAACATGTATATCAATGCATGCCAGCTACAATAAGGCTACTAAAATAGCAATATCTCATACCTCATCGCTAGTGATATAGCGTCATACATGTCTCCGTCGCTCAATAATAGTGCGTAATCAGCACCCATCGCTCGAAGGCGGCAAAAATCCTGTGCTGAGTACATAGCGGCAAGATCCCTCGCTATAGAATCGACGGTATGACACCTCGTCAGATAATAAGTGGCATGAAACCTCGCTATACCCTGAGCATGAATCATCGTCCACATAGTAGCGGAAAGAGGCATCGCTATCAATACACCTGGCGGAATGAACCATCGCCAATAGATATAGCGGAATGAACCATCGCTATAAATACACCTGGCGGAATGAACCATCGCCAATAAATATAGCGGAATGAACCGTCGCTATAAATACACCTGGCGGAATGAACCATCGCCAATAAATATAGCGGAATGAACCGTCGCTATAAATACACCTGGCGGAATGAACCATCGCCAATAAATATAGCGGAATGAACCGTCGCTATAAATACACCTGGCGGAATGAACCATCGCCAATAGATATAGCGGAATGAACCATCGCTATAAATAAACCTCGAATCGAGTCACTTATCAGTAGTGTATTTCAATGCTTCTCACTACTCCATATAAGCGGAATCCTTCCTCGCTTCATATGGACCTTAGCGCAAGCATTGAAATCCTCACTAGGATAACCTGGACTCGTGAAATATCAATAGTGCATTTCAATGCTTCTCACCACTCCATATAAGCGGAATCCTTCCTCGCTTCATATGGACTTTAGTGTAAGCATTGAAATCCTCACTTTATATTTCACAATATACATATGCAAAACAATGCGTATCAACATGTATCATATCATAATGCACTATCTTATGCATACCTTGATTTACCTTGTGTTAAATGACTAACCACATAATACATGTTGCCCTTGGGATGCCCGTACATATGTATAATCATCATTCCTTTTCGTATTCCTTATTTCCTGTAACCTGCAACCATCAGGGTTAACAACAATAGCCATATACGCTATGCATCAACATTCAATACATGATAAAACGCATTATATGAATGTATGGATATGCAATGTCATGACATTCTTTTTCCTTAAATCCTTATTTCATCCTGAGCCCTTATCATTAGTACATTTTAATGCTTCTTGCTACTCCAGGAAAGCGGAATTCTTCCTCGCTTCCACTGGACTTTAGCGTTGCTACTCCATGTAAGCGGGACTCTTCATCGCTTCCAATGGACTTTAGCGTTGCTACTCCATATAAGCGGGACTCTTCATCGCTTCCAATGGACTTTAGCGTTGCTACTCCATATAAGCGGGACTCTTCATCGCTTCATATGGACTTTAGCATTGCTACTCCATATAAGCGGGACTCTTCATCGCTTCATATGGACTTTAGCATAAGCCATTAAAATCCTTACTAAGATAACTTTGACTCAAGAAATACACCTCTTATATTTCATAACATGCATATGCAAAAACAATGCACAATAACATATATCATAACCTCAATGCACCACTTTGCATTCATCATGTGTCAACAAGACAACGTAAAATACATGTTACCTCGGAAATATCCCTTTATCTGATTTTCTTACAACCAGCTTCCTTGGCACATAACACACGGAGTGCCAGACATCCCCATAAATGTCATCCTATCGTGTTCCACACGATTCCTGCAACCACAATGGTTAGCAATACCACTTTTCATATCATAAGAGCACATAAACAATTTGTTATGTCATACAACATTAATGCCATCATGCATAAATATGTGCTATCAATAACTTCCTAGGCCCTTAACAGCCCCAATGAACAACCACTGCTCTGATACCACTAATGTAAGGACCCCAAGCCCTTAAACCTTGATTAGTGTATTAACCACTATGTGTGGTACATGCTTTCTATAAAATGTCAATCGGGAAGCTCTGATGATACTTAATCATTGCCTGTCAATGAAAGACTCATATGTTTGCCCTTTACCAACCCCTTGGTGCCACTTTTCACATTGTAAACTTTTATAAAAATTTGGGCAGAGTCTCCCCATAAATAGAGCTATCCCAAAAAAAAAAAGAGTACAACACATAACCAAATTCCCGGCCAGGGAAAGCATAATACTCAACAGAAAGCAGTAATACAAGTAGATTCCCAGCCAGGGAAGACACCACACATATGTCAACAAAAGTGGGTTCCAACACCCACATAATACACCAATGACTCTCATATCATTCTAGCAATTCAACCTAATTGCATGCAACCTTAAATGAAAGAGAGAAAGGCTCATGCCTTTATATACAATCCATATACAAGTATAATCGTGCTCACATGCGAGCATCATGAATATGTATAAATCCTCAGGTGTATATATAGGTACTCTATACGATACCGTGCTCCATCAAGCCCTGGTACCACGATCCTGGGAGTACCTCAAATCAACAGCTCGAGCTCAGCTCCATAGCCATCGATGTACCTGTCCACCTGTCCCAACAGAGACAGCCCCCAACGGGGTGAGCATACCAATACACAAAATCCCATAATCATAATAATGAAATTCATAATTTACAACACAAGTAAATACTAATGAATTTAAATGATACTCCCTGGATGGCAACATCCTCATCCGGGATTCCGTGTACTGTCCCTGTTCTCACAACATCAAACTCATCAAATCTCATAAATCAGTAAATCAACACATTGATTTACACATCGCATGCCTGATTCTCAAATATCAATAATGAATGATTCCAAGTTCATATACATGCAATATAGATATATCAATATCTAATATTGATTTCATAACCTTGCTTTCCATTATACTTAGACATCTCATATGTCTTATAATGAAAACATGAGTCTATGAACCTAGACATCTCAAATGCCTCATAATGAATACATGATTCTACGAACCTAGACATCTCAAATGTCTTACGAAGAATGCATGATTCTACAAACCTAGACATCTCAAATGTCTCATAATATAGTCATATAAACCCAGTACCCCTTATATCATGTAAGAGTCATCCTACTCTAGTGTCACGCACGCTACAAGCGGCGATATCAAGATTTGGGTCATTCCTTGGCTATATCAACATATATGTATAACCATACGCAAAACATTCAATGCAATCAAAAATACCTTATGCATTTCACATATATATAGTAATGCTCGTACGTCGCACGTACCTTAAATCTCCGAAGTCCGAGCCAAGCCTTGCTCGAGTTCCATGCCCCGAGGAATGATGTGCTAACACGATAAATAATTCACAATTATTTACGAACATGTAACCTATGCTCAAGCACACCCATATCCCTCACAACATTGTCAATACACGACAATTATCCTCTTAAAAGACCCGGGGCAGGGTACATGCAGGGAAGGAAATAAATGAGACAAATCGAAATTGTTCAAGAATGCCCTACAAAAATCGAACCTTAATCTCACAATTTCGAACCCAATAAAATACCATAATTCATCTAAAATGCCAATTAAGCTATTCAAGCAAGAATCAACATCCCTTGACAAAAACTCCCCATTTTCGAACTCAACCCCCTTAAAATCGAACCCAAACAAGCCTTTAAATCCCAACTCTTAAAATTCTTCAAATTTGAACCAAAGCTTCTCAATTCGATCCCACTTAAGCATCATAATACACCTAAGATGTGAATTAAACCATCAATGGCAAGAATCATCACCTTTGCCAAAAACCCCCAATAATTCGAAAATTAAACCCTACGAAATTGGGGAAATTCGAAACAATAAAGGCATGGAAATACATGAAAAAGACGAACAAGGGGTTAGAGAGGTTACCCAACGAAAATCGGAAGCAAAATCGGACGAAATCCGATGAACCCTAACTTTTGGGGATCGACGCATTCCAGCCAAATTCGACTCCAAGACGCGACGAAATCTTCAATTGCCGGAGGGGAAAGAAGCGCCTCGTCGAGACGAAGCCGTGGGTAGGTCGCACGCGCCGATCGGCGGCGGGACGGCGGCGGCCGAAGCGCTTTTACGCGCGGAGGGGGCTGGCAGACGGGAAATCGCGTTTTGGGAGAGGGAGAAGAACTTTGGGGCTGAAAATGAATTTTCTCTTAAAATCTTGGGTTCAAATGGTATTTATAGCAAAAATACCCCGAAAAATTAATAGCCCCACAAATACATCATGATTCCTTAAAAATCATATGTTTTCAAAAACTCTCTCTCTAACTCCAAAACCCTCTACCGGTGCTCACACAGCACCCGAGATTCCGAGACACATCAAAAACCTAACTCTTAGGTTTTTCACCGTAATGTGAATACAATCTCAACCTCTGGATCCAACGATCCCAACTGCCCAAATAAACGAGCCCAGAAGGCCCAAAACCTCAATTAAACTCCAAATCGTCACGTAAAACCACTTTAGGGATTATTAATACTCCGGGATTAACACCTATAATCCCTGGTCATCACAATATCCCCCACTAAAAGAATTTCGTCCTCGAAATTAGCACTGGTGTATCACGTAACACCCAGGCTACACAACAACATGAAGCCATAACCTCGATTCCTGACCATATCAGAATCGTATTAATAAACGCGAGGATACTTACCTCTCATCAAACTCTGAAACAGAGCGACATACCAAAACCAACATATCACCCAAGAGGTAAAACGTACCTCGATGCGGGTCATCCCAAAAGTCAGTCCCTCATGACTGCGAAACAACTGATACTTACGACTGTAGATCAGACAGTCATCCTTCGTTCTAATACAACAGTACGAACACATCCTGAATGACACCTCAACCGTAAGAACGTTGACCTCGTGTCAAACTCTGGAGTGGAATAGACTTCCAAATCCATCATAACGTCAAAGAGCGTCAGCACAACTCAACGCTAACAGTCCAAAAGCAGTTAGTCAACTGAAACTGCAAGGATTCGAATCGCTCTTGATTCTATCGTAGATATCATCCAATGACATCTTTACCAAGACTCACGATGTCTAACATACATCGTTACGAGGGAAACACTAGTACAACCACGGTGTACACATACCAAACCTGGTTTCCACTTTCAACTTCCTCCATCGAAGGAGTAGTCGCCTCATTGCAACTTAATTTGGGCAACTCACGGCCACAAATTCAAACAAAAGACATCTCACAAGATGTCCACCTCCGGATGTTCCAAGAATCACGTCCTGATCATAAATAACAACCGAGACTCCGCAGAGTTTAAATTCTTAAGACATGCAATAAACCCATTGCATCCTCAACGCTTGTGTCGTCAGCGACACTCAACCAATCCGAAATCCTGCCATCCCTTGAAAATCCTCGGATTTAACAATCCAAACTTGGGAAGGCTGTCGCATAACTCGAAGGAAAACACCAACAAGGGAAGTACCTTAACCCTCGCAAGAAAATCCCTCCTCAAGGGAGTCAACTAACTTCACGATCATTCCTCATAATCATCGTGCCATGGAGATTCCCAATCTCAAGGTGTTCCATATCTCTCATCAGAGATTTAACCATCCAAAAATAGCATAACTCTATGCTTAACAGAGAGGAAATCAATAACTGGCATCCGTATACCTGCCTAAGCACTGATATCGGATGCATACTCAATGCACTCGGCTCGGGTATCTACCACATATCCCTAAGCCCCAAACACAACCGTCAATTCTGAGTCATTCCTTACTCAGTGGAGGATGAAAATCGACGATTAACAATACACGGTGTGATTCCCAAAATCAACACCACTTGCACCAACTTACCGAATCTTTCAAGATTCCCAAATAGGTATAATACTACCTCCTTCCTCGCAAGGGAAATGCCATCGAACTCGAGATCCACAAGTCTCGAACCATCGTTCGGAAAAACTGGATACAATAACACCCATTGTATCCCAATACACGGGTTCCTTTAGATTGAGTCAATAACAACCTGATGACTCTCTTGTTGGTACTCCAACATCCTGAGCTGTCCCAGACAAGTCTCCAAGATTAAACATAAACGTATACACGTTTCAGCGAGGCACGCACAACCTCAAATGATGTGGTGACTACTAGAGTCCACCACGATCCACATCGCATCACCTTACGATTTGCCAAACTTGGTTCCAACGAGCAGTGTAACGGCTCTAGCAAGCCCATCATGGTGCTACACACACGCGGCAGACAACCTAGTCTCTGCCTCTTTAGGTTTACCTCAAACCTACCAATAAGACGGACGTTTCCACATGGTATAACATACTATGGGAAGAAAACTCAATAGAGTAGTGGGTCTTTATCCAACACTCCTCAATGCCGATACACCCTGGACACTCCAATGTCCCTATGTACTTAACATAACCTGATCCTACTCCCTTAGGACCCATCCTACACCCTCAAGGGTGGTGTGATCATGTCTACCACATGTCACATCGACAGAAAGCGAGTAATTTCCTCCATGATTACTCCTGTCGTCAAATCACATGGCCAAAAGCCATTCCAACGAGCATACCTCAAGGGTATCACCACTCGTAAACTGATCCCCCAATCGTAAGCTGCGGTACAATCACATGTACAGCGCATCCAACCATATCCTCGAGCACCCGCTCGGTATAAGGGTCACGTCCATCGGTGTCGCACACACCACCTTTGCTCAAGAAATGCACCCAAGGCATACCACAGAATACAATGCTCAATAACATATATCATCCTAACCATGCATGCATGTGTCAACAAGACAACGTAAAATACACCTCGGAAATATCCCTTTATCTGATTTTCTTACAACCAGCTTCCTTGGCACATAACACACGGAGTGCCAGACATCCCCATAAATGTCATCCTATCGTGTTCCACACGATTCCTGCAACCACAATGGTTAGCAATACCACTTTTCATATCATAAGAGCACATAAACAATTTGTTATGTCATACAACATTAATGCCATCATGCATAAATATGTGCTATCAATAACTTCCTAGGCCCTTAACAGCCCCAATGAGCAACCACTGCTCTGATACCACTAATGTAAGGACCCCAAGCCCTTAAACCTTGATTAGTGTATTAACCACTATGTGTGGTACATGCTTTCTATAAAATGTCAATCGGGAAGCTCTGATGATACTTAATCATTGCCTGTCAATGAAAGACTCATATGTTTGCCCTTTACCAACCCCTTGGTGCCACTTTTCACATTGTAAACTTTTATAAAAATTTGGGCAGAGTCTCCCCATAAATAGAGCTATCCCAAAAAAAAAAGAGTACAACACATAACCAAATTCCCGGCCAGGGAAAGCATAATACTCAACAGAAAGCAGTAATACAAGTAGATTCCCAGCCAGGGAAGACACCACACATATGTCAACAAAAGTGGGTTCCAACACCCACATAATACACCAATGACTCTCATATCATTCTAGCAATTCAACCTAATTGCATGCAACCTTAAATGAAAGAGAGAAAGGCTCATGCCTTTATATACAATCCATATACAAGTATAATCGTGCTCACATGCGAGCATCATGAATATGTATAAATCCTCAGGTGTATATATAGGTACTCTATACGATACCGTGCTCCATCAAGCCCTGGTACCACGATCCTGGGAGTACCTCAAATCAACAGCTCGAGCTCAGCTCCATAGCCATCGATGTACCTGTCCACCTGTCCCAACAGAGACAGCCCCCAACGGGGTGAGCATACCAATACACAAAATCCCATAATCATAATAATGAAATTCATAATTTACAACACAAGTAAATACTAATGAATTTAAATGATACTCCCTGGATGGCAACATCCTCATCCGGGATTCCGTGTACTGTCCCTGTTCTCACAACATCAAACTCATCAAATCTCATAAATCAGTAAATCAACACATTGATTTACACATCGCATGCCTGATTCTCAAATATCAATAATGAATGATTCCAAGTTCATATACATGCAATATAGATATATCAATATCTAATATTGATTTCATAACCTTGCTTTCCATTATACTTAGACATCTCATATGTCTTATAATGAAAACATGAGTCTATGAACCTAGACATCTCAAATGCCTCATAATGAATACATGATTCTACGAACCTAGACATCTCAAATGTCTTACGAAGAATGCATGATTCTACAAACCTAGACATCTCAAATGTCTCATAATATAGTCATATAAACCCAGTACCCCTTATATCATGTAAGAGTCATCCTACTCTAGTGTCACGCACGCTACAAGCGGCGATATCAAGATTTGGGTCATTCCTTGGCTATATCAACATATATGTATAACCATACGCAAAACATTCAATGCAATCAAAAATACCTTATGCATTTCACATATATATAGTAATGCTCGTACGTCGCACGTACCTTAAATCTCCGAAGTCCGAGCCAAGCCTTGCTCGAGTTCCATGCCCCGAGGAATGATGTGCTAACACGATAAATAATTCACAATTATTTACGAACATGTAACCTATGCTCAAGCACACCCATATCCCTCACAACATTGTCAATACACGACAATTATCCTCTTAAAAGACCCGGGGCAGGGTACATGCAGGGAAGGAAATAAATGAGACAAATCGAAATTGTTCAAGAATGCCCTACAAAAATCGAACCTTAATCTCACAATTTCGAACCCAATAAAATACCATAATTCATCTAAAATGCCAATTAAGCTATTCAAGCAAGAATCAACATCCCTTGACAAAAACTCCCCATTTTCGAACTCAACCCCCTTAAAATCGAACCCAAACAAGCCTTTAAATCCCAACTCTTAAAATTCTTCAAATTTGAACCAAAGCTTCTCAATTCGATCCCACTTAAGCATCATAATACACCTAAGATGTGAATTAAACCATCAATGGCAAGAATCATCACCTTTGCCAAAAACCCCCAATAATTCGAAAATTAAACCCTACGAAATTGGGGAAATTCGAAACAATAAAGGCATGGAAATACATGAAAAAGACGAACAAGGGGTTAGAGAGGTTACCCAACGAAAATCGGAAGCAAAATCGGACGAAATCCGATGAACCCTAACTTTTGGGGATCGACGCATTCCAGCCAAATTCGACTCCAAGACGCGACGAAATCTTCAATTGCCGGAGGGGAAAGAAGCGCCTCGTCGAGACGAAGCCGTGGGTAGGTCGCACGCGCCGATCGGCGGCGGGACGGCGGCGGCCGAAGCGCTTTTACGCGCGGAGGGGGCTGGCAGACGGGAAATCGCGTTTTGGGAGAGGGAGAAGAACTTTGGGGCTGAAAATGAATTTTCTCTTAAAATCTTGGGTTCAAATGGTATTTATAGCAAAAATACCCCGAAAAATTAATAGCCCCACAAATACATCATGATTCCTTAAAAATCATCTGTTTTCAAAAACTCTCTCTCTAACTCCAAAACCCTCTACCGGTGCTCACACAGCACCCGAGATTCCAAGACACATCAAAAACCTAACTCTTAGGTTTTTCACCGTAATGTGAATACAATCTCAACCTCTGGATCCAACGATCCCAACTGCCCAAATAAACGAGCCCAGAAGGCCCAAAACCTCAATTAAACTCCAAATCGTCACGTAAAACCACTTTAGGGATTATTAATACTCCGGGATTAACACCTATAATCCCTGGTCATCACAAAATGCATAGAGCTCGATCGATCGGAAACATCTTCTCGATCGATCGACATTGGCAGAGACTTGACAAGCGAGAATGAAGAAATCTCGATCAATCGGCAGATTAGTCTCGATCGATCGAGAGAGGAAGAGAAAGTCAGCAACAGAAGCTGAAGACGCTCGATCGATCGAGACATATGCACCGATCGATCGAGACACAGAATTTTCAGAAAAATAAAGACTTGATTTGGTTTGATTTTTGGAAACTCTTCCATATCCCCCCTCATCTATAAATTAGGAAAGAGGGCACGAAATTGAGGGTGATCATTCAGAGTATTATCAGACCTAAAACATAATTCTTCAGCCGCATTTCATCTCCGAAGAACAAGGCAAGAGAAATCCTTTGAAGTGCAAGGAAGGAAGTGAGAGAAGAAAGATCGTTCGACGCACGGATTCGCTCCTACGTTTATCGTATTTCTAAACTCTAATTGATTTGATTTTCAGATTTATTTGATGTTTTTGAGGTTGAGAGACGATTAGACATCTTGTTAATTTGATTTGAATTTAATTAACTTTATTTTATCAAGTTTAAGCAATATTGTGTTTGAATCATTGATTTGGTTGTGTTTGAGTGAATTAATCCTTTTGTTCATGAATTATAACTGTAATGCTATCAAAGCCTAGCTAACTTTGATTGAACTTGTGAATTATAATTGAGATGAAATTATAATACGCTAAAATAATACGTGTTGTATGTTTAAGATTTAAATCGAGAGATTAAATCACATACGTGGTCATTTTGAATTGCAAGATTCAAAGTTAACGGTTTTCATAGAGATTTATTCAATATTGAATTGGTTTGAGTGAACGCGAGTTACTTGCATCAATTTAATATTAGTTTCAATATAGCTCGAGAGAGTGTATTGATTATATTCGGAAATCCGTCACCTTAAGAATTGATTGATTAGTAATTGTTTTAACAAACAAAACATTGACGATAACATAATTGAACGAACATCTTGATAAATTTATTGAGCGGAATTCCTTCGCATCTTCAAAGGAGTTGTTTTATTTTTGAGTTTTTAAGTCTTTAGTTTAATTCGGTAATTAATCATCTTTTTCGTAGGCTAAATATAATTTTGCTAATTTTATTTGGTACTTATACGTTAGTCCATGTGGGTTCGACATCCTTTCTTTTATATCACTATACTAAAACTTGACACCGTGCACTTGCGGTAGAATCGCTACACTGAGAAATAATTGTTTAAAATAAAAGCGATCAGTAAACTATAAAGACAATCATTGGATACACCACGAATTTTGTAGAGGGATGTTGAGTGATCAAGATAGGATTTGTCCCTCCTATATAACAGGAGAAATGTTTGGGCCTTGATCAAGTAAGACTAAAATGCATGGCCATGCTCAAATGATTCGATATATGATATCGAGCTTATTCGTTTATTCTAGTCTACTGGGGGATCAAGAAATAAAAGATTAAACTATACGAGTATGACTATTCCATGACTCGTGTTTAATCTAAACACATAGGACAAAGGGATTAAGTTACAAGGTTAATATTATCATAGGCCATAGGTAATGTCGAGTCAATGACATTCTTGTAACTTGGGTAGCCTTGATGTGTTGCTAGATACCACTCATTGTTTGTAACATAAAATTAGATTTTATGTCACTGCCAACGTTGCAAGATCCTAACGGGTCGCACAAAAGATTAAATCGATAAAGGGATATATAATTCATTGGATGAATTAAGTTGATTAGGAAGAGTCATAATCATATAATAATAATATGTTATATTATTATGAGCCTATTTTATACAGATATATGAGATATATATATAAATTGGATATGCACATACGAAGGTAATAATGGGATGGGCCAGAGAGTTTTTGGAAAACCCTACTCCTAAGATTGTTAGCCGCCTAACATACGTGTATATATATAAGTCTGCATTAGGTTTTGAGGTGAAGTTAATTAAGAATTAACAAAAGCGAAACCTAGCAGACTACTTGTGATATAAGAGCCGTCACTTTGTTTGGCATCGCTCACCTTTCACGGTTGAAGATCAAGTCTAGCAACATGTTCTTCAACATCCCTTAGTCGATTCGTGTGGATACCGGAGAGGCAAAACTTGAAAAGTTTTGCTCCTGACTCGAGGACGTGTTGGACATGCTGCTTCGTGGAGATTTATGCATCAAACACGCTACAAAGGTATAACTCTTGACACTTGATATGAACACCCGTATAGGTCCTCGGTTGGGAATCCAAATTTTATTCCGCTCCATATTTGCATGTTGGATTCCTTACAGTGGCATCAGAGCCGTGTACGAACCTCATATCGGGGTTGCATGATAAATTGTTTTATCAGATTATGAGTTATTGCTTTCGTGCGTTTTATAAACTGTAAAACATATATGATATGTATTGTGGAAATCATCGTTAAAAATATATATGATATATTGATAAATTTTATGTATTGGATACATGTATGCGTGCGACTGATAAAGCAAGGCGGGCGAACGTAGCTCGATAATCGGGCGAACGTAGCACGCGAGGCAGGCGACCGTATCTCGAAAGTCGAGTGAGCAGGATTCGCAAGGCGGGCGACAGCCCAAAAGGGGCGGGCGACCGCCCCATGAGTGGGCGGGGGACCGTCCAAGGTGGGTGGGCGACCGCCCCTATGTGGGCGGGCGACCACCCATGGTGGGCGGGCGCGCCGCTCTCGTGCGCGGGGTCCGAGACATTTGATGTCCGAGGGGTCCGAGACATTTGATGTCCGTGCGATAATTTCCGTAATTTTATTTTACAGTTTTATTATCTTAGAATTAAATTTTAAATTGTTTAGAATTTAATTCATTTATGTCCAAGCATTTTTATGTGTTGTTTGAGCATGGTGCATGGTTATAGCCCTATGACCTATTAGATAGGAATTTTGTGAATGATTGTAATTTTAAATACGGCCTGCGAGTCGTGCCTTCTCTATTTTTTTGAATGTATTCCCTCCCCTATGCTCCCCCTCGAATGTAACTCGAGGACTTCTCTATATCATGTAATTGTTATATAGTATAGTTAGAGTTGTATTGATGGAGATCAATGAAGATGGAACATGGTGCCGGGACGAGGAGGCCATTCACAAAAGGACCAAAGAGGTGCTTGGAGAAGTTACCCTAAGGTTGACCTTTTAGATTTTCTCATTGGCTTGAGAAAATCAGTAGTTGGGGCTATAACCATGTCACGTTTATTTTATGTTGATGTATGTGATGCATGTTTATCGTTTTATTTAATATTGATGCTTGATATACATATATGTAGATATCTATATATGTATATGTACCAGACATATTTTCAATATTAATAAAATAATGAGTTCTTTAAATCCCTCTAATAATATTAAGTCAATCAAGATGCCTTCCAATTAAAAATACTCGTCAAGACTTCGATTGAACATGTGTGGGTTTGCCAAAGCAAAGCACCGTCACAATCTTAGTAAGGCGCGATAGGATAAAAGTGATATCCATGTTATTTTAAATTGGGTTCGACTTAACTAGCGTTATCTCAATAGGATTGGGAACCTAGAGGCATGGGGTTGGGAAATAATTCATTAGATGAATTAGAACAAAGTGTTGTTCGCCAACCATCCAAGAGTTACATGTGATGTAATTGACAAAGCGTTGTCTACCTAAATAACCGAGTCTTTGGTGATTAGCCAAAGCTAACTCAAGGTTAGGTGAATATGGATCTTGGCCCACTAATAGTTTTCGAGGGTTGATATTTTAACTAAATAGTGGGAATATCATTTAATATAAGACCTTATTAAATGATTAAAATCATAAACTTATTTTGCATATTTATATTGTAGATATCCATGGCATCAAACAATACAAGCACACTTTCATTGCGATCGGTCCTTGAGAAGGACAAATTAAATGGGACAAATTTCCTAGACTGGTATAGGAATCTGAGGATTGTCCTCAAACAAGAGAAAAAGCAATATGTCCTTGAGGAACCCTTACCTGCTGAGGAACCTCCCGTTACGACCGTGAGAGCCGATAAGGATGCTTACAAGAAGCATCAAAATGACTCACTTGATGTTGGTTGTTTAATGCTAGCAACCATGAACTCTGAGCTTCAGAAGCAACATGAGGAAATGGATGCGTTCAATATGATTGAACATCTAAAGTAACTTTACCAACAACAAGCTAGACAAGAGGGGTATGACGTCTCTAAAGCGTTATTTTAGTGAAGAATGGTAGAAGGAACCCTTGTTGGATCTCATGTACTCAAGATGATTGGATACATAGAGAATCTTGAGAAACTAGGTTTTCCGTTGGACCAAGAGTTGGCCACTGACGTGATCTTCCAATCGTTGCCTGATAGCTACAGTCAATTTGTTCTGAATTACAATATGATTGAAATTGAGAAGACTCTACCACAGTTGCTTGGTAAGTTGAGAACTTACGAAGCAAACTCAAAGAAGTCTAAGCCCACAAATGTTCTTATTGTGAGTAAGGGCAAGGGAAAGGCTAAAGCAAAAGGCATTAAAAGGAACAAGAAAGTCTTTGTCAAACCTAAGTCTCATGCTACTGCACTTAAGCCAAATGGAGGAGTGGCTAAGGAAGGAAATTGCTTCCATTGCAGTGAGACCGGACATTGGAAGAGAAACTGCAAGTTATACCTGGAAGATCTTAAGAAGACGAAGGGAATTGTGACTTCTACTTCAGGTATTTTTGTTATAGAAGTCAATTTATCTACTTCTTCATCTTGGGTATTAGATATTGTATGTGGTTCTCACATTTGTGTTAATGTGCAGGATCTCAAAAGGAGTAGAGTGTTGGCTAAAGGAGAAGTTGACCTCCGAGTATGAAATGGAGCAAGAGTTGCTGCATTAGCTATAGGAGATTATTCATTAACTTTGCCTTCTGGTTAATATTAGATTTAAAAGACTGTTATTTTGTGCCGTCAATTACTAGAAACATTATTTCAATTTCTTGTTTGGACAAGATTGGTTTTTCTTTATTATAAAGGACAAATGTTGCTCCATTTATTTGAATGGGATGTTTTATGCTATTGCACAATTGATTAATGGTCTTTATGTTTTAAATCTTGATATGTCTGTCTATAACATAAATACTAAAAGGATGAAGAATAATGATTCTAATCCAACTTATCTCCAGCATTGTCGCTTAGGCCATATAAACGAGAATCGCGTATCAAAACTTCATAAGGATGGAGCTTTAGATTCATTTGAATTTGAATCATATGAAACATGTGAATCTTGTTTAATGGGCAAGATGACTAAAGCCCCTTTCAAGGGACATGTTGAAAAGGCAAATGATTTATTGAGTCTCATACATAGTGATGTATGTGGCCCAATAAGCACACAAGCTATAGGTGGTTTTCAATACTTCGTTACATTTACTGATGACTTCATTAGATATGGGAATGTGTACCTAATGAAACATAAACATGAAACCAAATGATTTATTGAGTCTCATACATAGTGATGTCTATGGCCCAATAAGCACACAAGCTAGAGGTGGTTTTCAATACTTCATTACATTTACTGATGACTTCAGTAGATATGGGAATGTGTACCTAAAGAAACATAAACATGAAACCTTTGAAAAGTTCAAGGATTTCAAGAATGAAGTACAAAACCAGCTTGGCAAAAGTATCAAAATCCTTTGATCAGATCGAGGAGGTGAATACTTAAACCAAGAGTTTCATGACTATCTAAAGGAGTTTGGGATAGTCCCACAACTCACACCTCCATATACTCCACAATGGAATGGCGTATCCGAAAGGAGGAATCGAACTTTGTTGGACATGGTTCGATCTATGATGAGTCATGCAGATCTTCCGATTTCCTTTTGGGGACATGCTTTAGAAACAGCAATATTTATACTGAACCGTGTTCCATCTAAATCAGTTGAAAAGACACCATATGAGATATGGACTAAGAAGCGTCCTAGTATGTATTTTATGAAGATTTGGGGTTGTGAGGCTTACGTGAGACGTCATGCCTCCAATAAACATGGACCCAATCTGATAAGTGTTTATTTGTGGGGTATCCTAAGGAATCGAAAGGAAACTATTTCTATTATCTCACCGAGAACAAAGTGGTTGTTGCTCGGACAGGTGTCTTTCTTGAAAGAGAATTTATTTCTAGAAGAACCAGTGGGAGACAAATAGAACTTAGTGAAGTACAACCACAAGAAAACACTGAACATGATATTGAGATGGAAACAGAGCAGTCACCACAAGTTGTTGTTGATGAAATGCCTGCTCAAGAGACACAAGCCCAGCCTAGGTCCGTAAGAGTACACCGGGAGCCACAGAGATATGGATTTCTTGTGACTCAACAAGGTGACTTACTACTCATTGATGAGGATGAGCCGTCATCCTATCAAGAAGCTATAATGGGCCCTGATTCTGAGAAATGGCAAGAGGCCATGAAATCTGAGATTGAATCCATGTATGTAAACCAAGTATGGACTTTGGTTGACCCACCTGAAGGGGTAAGAACCATAGGGTGCAAATGGATTTTCAAGAAAAAGACCGATATGGATGGTAATGTACAAACCTTTAAAGGACGACTGGTTGCTAAAGGTTTCAAACAAATTCATGGTATTGACTATGATGAAACATTTTCCCCAGTTGCCATGGTTAAATCTATAAGGATCTTACTTGCAATAGCTGCATTTCATGATTATGAAATCTGGCAGATGGATGTCAAAAAAGCTTTCCTTAATGGAAATTTACTTGAGGATGTGTACATGACACAACCCGAGGGTTTTGTTTATCCAAAGGATGCTGGAAAGATATTCAAGCTACAAAGATCCATTTATGGATTAAAGCAAGCTTCTCGGAGTTGGAATCATCGTTTTGATGATGCAATCAAAGAGTTTGGTTTCATCAAGAACGTAGGTGAACCTTGTGTCTACAAGAAGGTCAGTGGGAGCATAATTATCTTTCTTGTTGTTAAGATCGATTTCGGGGGTGGGTTGTCATTCCACACCCGAGTTCAACCAACTTGAGCTTCAATAGCTCGTGTTCTTGAAATAATTGCACCGAGAGATTATATTGAGTTCGGTTACAAAACCGAGCGGAAGACACTCGACATAACCCGCTCTAAAACTGATTACTCATTTGAAAGGCATTTTAACGATATGCAAGAAAGTATGTAAAAACAGTAAGGTAAATAAATGCAGTAAAATAAATAACACAAGCATTTGTTTCTGGACGTTCGAAGCACAACGATTCTACGTCTCCCCTTCTTCCATCTCATGGAAGGATACACTAGAAGACTTTGATTTATACAACTCTTTGTACAAACCCGGTCCAGTTGGGCATTCCCCATCCAACTAGAACTCCTAGCAACTCAACTATGTATGTTCTTTAATGTCTCACATACAAAAACCTCTCAATCGGTTGTGATAATCATCAACCGTTACAATGGTATTCACTCTTCTATTGTAGCTCGCAAATACAATGAATAGAGTGAATACAAAGGCACAAATGATTCCATAATGAATCTGATACAGCAAGGTAAGAGGTGCCAAAGGTTTGAAGAGTGCTCTTCATTTAGCAGCTTTTGTCTTTGAAGTTCCTCAATTGAATCCCAAGTGGGTTTGCTTTGGAAGGCTTGGATTGATCTTCAATCAGATGTTATTGAGCTTCCAAAATCATGTATATATAGCCCCAAGTAATGATATATACGTTAGATACAAGAATATAACCGTTGGGACAATTTTGGTAAGCTTTCAAACATTGCAAAGATCATATTCTGCTTCGGGGCTATTTTTGGAAGTCTGCTGGTCTGGTCAGCTGGTCTAGTCAGCCAGTTGGTCTGGTCACCTGGTCTGCACAGCCAGTTGGTCTGGTCAGCTGGTCTGGTCACCAGTTGGTCAGGTCAGCTGGTCTGCTCAGCCAGTTGGTCTAGTCAGCTGGTCTGATCACCAGTTGGTCTGGTCAGCTGGTCTGCACAGCCAGTTGGTCTGGTCAGCTGGTCTGGTCACTAGTTGGTCTGCTCAGCCAGTTGGTCTGGTCAGCTGGTCACCAGTTGGTCTGGTCAGCTGGTCTGCTCAGACAGTTGGTCTGACCAGTCTGGTCAGCTGGTCTGGTCACCAGTTGGTCTGGTCAGCTGGACTAGTCACTAGTTGGTCTGGTCAGCTGGTCTGCTCAGCCAGTTGGTCTGGTCAGCTGGTCTGCTCAGCCAGTTGGTCTGGTCTGCTGGTCTGCTCAGCCAGTTGGTCTGGTCAGCTGGTCTTGTCACCAGTTGGTCTGGTCAGCTGGTCTGCACAGCCAGTTGGTCTGGTCAGCTGGACTGGTCACCAGTTGGTCTGGTCAGCTGGTCTGCTCACCCAGTTGCTCTGGTCAGCTGGTCTGGTGGACAGTTGGCTGGTCAGCTGGTCTGGTGGACAGTTGGTCTGTCAGCTGTTCTGCTCAGCCAGTTGGTCTGGTCAGCTGGTCTGGTGGACATATCAGTCTTGGCATTTCCAGTCTTAGACCAGCTTGATATATTCAAGCCCTTTCTTTGCAATTCATCAAGCTCTTAATATGATCTATGAACTGCACACTTGATGAAATATGTTAGCAACACAATAACAAGTTTTGTCAACATCAAAACCAAGATTATTCGGGTTTCCAAAACCCAACAATCTCCCCATTTTTGATGATCACAAAACTTGAATAAAAATATCAACATTAAAGCACAATGTTGCATAACAAGAAAAAATAATATTTTTTAAACAACATATTTCTCCCCCTTTTTGTGTGAATCAAAAAGGAAGATAAATATAATATACTCCCCCTCAAAAATTGAGATTAAACTCTCTCCCTTAATTTTAAAAGGTTTGAAAATTTGAGCAAGTGAGGGGCAAATGGGGTAGGCTAAAACAAATTTTAAAAAAAAATGCAATGCACATTAATTTTTGAGCAAAAATAACCTCTTTTGATGATGGATGAAGCATACTTGGCATCAAATTTGAAATTCTTGACAAAACTCAACAATGTCCATTTCATCTTTCTGCGGTGGCTGCACACTTAGTCCAACTTTGCAGAATAAACTGTATCTCCTCGTGAAGAATTAGGCTGCAAGACCTATACCGTTACGATCCTCTATGAGTCTAGTTTGCAACGCAAAAAACGGTTTGTCATTTGGACATCCGAGCAATAAGTTATGCAAATTTTCCCAAAGTCGCTGCAAGCTGCCAGAAAAATTGAATGCTTCGAAAATTGTTAGAAACAAATTTGAAAAACACAATTTTAAACTTTAAATGAGTTTAGAACATATTGAACGAGAATTTGAACATTTAAAATAGATTTTAAAATTATTTTCGTGCAAAAAGAATGCAATGAAATTGATTTTTATGCTAAAAATATTCATACACCAAGTTTTAGAAAATTATGCTATGAAAATAATTTCATGCTCATGAGAAAGTTTTCTTTAAAAGATTTCCGTCTAAAATTGGTTAAAATGCTTTCCAAGAACAACCAGGCTCTGATGCCACTTGTTAGGATCGATTTCGGGGGTGGGTTGCCATTCCACACCCGAGTTCAACCAACTTGAGCTTCAATAGCTCGTGTTCTTGAAATAATTGCACCGAGAGATTATATCGAGTTCGTTTACAAAACCGAGCGGAAGACACTCGACATAACCCGCTCTAAAACCGATTACTCATTTGAAAGGCATTTTAAAGATATGCAAGAAAGTATGTAAAAACAGTAAGGTAAATAAATGCAGTAAAGTAAATAACACAAGCATTTGTTTCTGGAAGTTCGAAGCACAACGCTTCTACGTCTCCCCTTCTTCCATCTCATGGAAGGATACACTAGAAGACTTTGATTTATACAACTCTTTGTACAAACCCGGTCCAGTTGGGCATTCCCCAATCAACTAGAACTCCTAGCAACTCAACTATGTATGTTCTTTAATGTCTCACATACAAAGACCTCTCAGTCGGTTGTGATGAATCATCAACCGTTACAATGGTATTCACTCTTCTATTTTAGCTCACAAATACAATGAATAGAATGAATACAAATGCACAAATGATTCCATAATGAATCTGATACAGTGTGATGACCAGAAATTATGGATGTTAATCCCGGAGTGTTAATAACCCGTAAAGTTGTTTTACGTGGCAATTGGAGTTTAATCGAGGTGTTGGGCCTTCTGGTCTCGTTTATTTGGGTGGTTGGGATTGTTGGATCCCGAGGTTGAGATTGTATTCTCATTACGGTGTAAAACCTAAGAGTTGGGTTGTTGAAGTGTTTCGGAATCCCGGGTGCTGTGTGTGGGCACCGGTAGGGGGTTTTGGAGTTAGAGAGAGAATTTTTGGAAACAGATGATTTTTAATGAATCATGATGTATTTGTGGGACTATTAGTATTTCGGGGTATTTTTGCTATAAATACCAGTTAAACCCGAGATTTTAATTATCGGAGCCATTTTTCCCCACATTTTCCCGTCACCCTCTCTCTTCCCCCGCGTAGCTTTCCCGATCTGTGCGACCCCCGCCACTTCAAGCGCCACGCCCGCCGCCGTCCGGCCGCCGTTCGGCGCGTCCGACCCGCCGCCAGCTTCGTCTCTTCCAGGCGGTCCTCCCCATACCAACAATTTGAAGTTTCGTTGAGAATCGCGTTCGGATTTGCCAGAAAAGCGCTAGGGTTCGAAACTGGATTTTGTCCGATTTTGGGGCTCGATTTTGGTACGATTTTGGGGCTTTCTTTCAGGTGTTTTTGGGGCGTTTTTATGGTGTTGTTGGGTCGATCATTTCAGACTTTAATGGTTCGAAAAAAATTGTTGCTTATGGTTCGAATTTTGGATGCTGTTTGCGTGGGGTTCTTGTTCAAAATTTGGGGATGATTATTGTTGTTGTTAATTGATTAATTCATGTGTTAGATGAATTATGGTGATTATTTGGGTTTGATTTGTGTTGTTAGGGTTCGAATTTAGGGGTGGTTCTTGAGCGATTTTTGATATTGTCTCATTCGATTTTCCCTCCCTGTATATGCCCTGCCCCGGGTCTTGTAAATGGTAAATTGTCGTGGGTTGACAATAATTTTCTATATAAGGGTTATGGGTGTGCTTGAGCATGGGTTGCATGTTCGTAATTAATTGTGAATTAATTTATCGTGTTAGCACATCGTTCCTCGGGGCATGGAACTCGAGCAAGGGTTGGCTCGGACTTCGGAGATTTAAGGTACGTATTGACGTACGAGCATAGCCCCTTTAATATAATTGCAATTGTTGAGTGCTTGGTACACTGTATTGCAATGAATGTGTGTGAATTGCATGGTTTATTGTGGAAATGCATGACACATGATATTAGCAATAAACGGAGATTGAAATGCATGGTTTATTGTACTTTCTTCAAATGCTTATATATGCATTGAGAATTGCATGGTGCCGCTTTTGAGCGAGTAGTGATTGGGATGTTGTCTCCTGTGAGCGAACATCGATTATGACGCCGCCGCCATCGAGTATGCGTGGAATTGGAATGCCACTATTGTAGAGTGAGCAATGAAACAGAGATATGAAACCATAAGTGAGGAACACGGATTGTTTATAATCATTGTTTAATGATTTGATGTTATTATTTATGACATTGGTATATGGCTCATAGAATTGTTAATCAATGTAATGATTAACTGGCATTTGGGAATTTGATGGTTTCAGTGTTTGAGAACAGGGACAGTACAGGAAACCCCGGATGAGGATGATGCCATCCAGGGAGTATATTTTGTATTTCATAGCATTTACTTTTGTTGTAAATTATGAATTTCATTACTGTGATTATGGGATTTTGTGTATTGGTATGCTCACCCCGTTTGGGGGGCTGTCTCTGTTGGGGCAGGTGAACAGGTACATCGATGGCTTTGGAGTTGAGCTCGAGCTGTTGATTGGATGTACTCCCAGGATCGTGGTACCAGGGCTTGATGGAGCACGGTATCGTATAGAGTACATATATACACCTGAGGATTATATACATATTCATGATGCTCGCCTGTGAGCACGATTATACTTGTATATGGATTGTATATAAAGGCATGAGCCTTTCTCTCTTTCATTCTATGTTGCATGCAATTAAGAGTAGAATTGCTAATGATATGAGAGTCATGGGTGTATTGTGTGGGTGTTGAAACCCATCTATGTTGTCTTATGTGTGGTGTCTTCCCTGGCTGGGAATTTACTTAGCGTTGTTGTGTTCTGTTGAGTATGTGTTTTCCCTGGACGGGAACTATATATTGTGTTGTGCTTTTATTTCGGGATAGCTCTATTTATGGGGAGACTCTGCCCAAATTTTTATAAAAGTCCACAATGTAAAAAATGGCAAAAAGGGCATGGTAATGGGCAATTCTATGAGTCTATATGTAAGTAGAGATGATCTTATAACGTTGAATGTTAAGGGAATTTTGTAAGCATCATCTGAGTTTCCCGCTTGATTTGTATAGAAGCATGTACCACACATAGTGGTTAATACACTAATCAAGGGTTAAGGGCTTGGGGTCCTTACATTAGTGGTATCAGAGCAGTGGTTAGCTCTTTGGGGCCGTTGAGGGCCTGGAACATGCTGATAGGAATGAGTAGCACATATTTATGCATGATAGTAGCTAGTGTTGTGTGACACAACTGTTTTGCTTATGTGCATTTGTGATATGCGATCATAGTGAAACGATTATATGTCATGACATCTATGGAATCATAATATAACCTGTTGATTATGATTGTGAGTTGTGACACAGGGGCAACCAAATGGAGCATTTTGAAATGCATCGGAATATGGGAAGTACTTTGTACTCACGATTTATGCATTTACTCATTATAATCATATTGTGGGAATATGGATTATTGTATGCTCATGGGTTGTGATTGTTCCTGTAGGAACACTATGATGCGAAAGGCTAAGGCCATGGTTGAAAGACACGAAACGGTAACCTGCATTTTATATACATCATGGATTTATGCATTGTTGTTGCATGTGTACATGTAGTGATGATTTTAATGCTTTGCCGCCAATTGTTGAAGCGAGGGGTGGGAGCGCCGCATGTCACATTGTGCGAGGTGCATTAAAATACACTCATGTTGATGTATATTGGATATGGCATATGCTTTGTGATTGCAGGTGTAAATGGAATACTTGGTGAATATCCCATGAGTCATTGTTATGGATGAGTGATGATTTTAAATGCTTGCCGCTAAAATTTTTTAAATTGTGCCGCTAAAATGTGAAGCGAGGGGTGGGAGCGCCACATGTCACATTGAAGCGTGGTTATCATATGAGGCGAGGAAAGGATATTTGCCGCTAAAATGTGAGGCGAGGGGTGGGAGTACCGCATGTCCATTTAAGCGAGGTTATTCTATGCCGCCTATATGAGAAGCGAGGGGTGGGAGTACCGCATGTTTTATTTAAGCGAGGGGCATTAAAATACACTACCGTGACAATGACTAGGGATCAGCTATATTGACTGGCGATGGTTCATGCCGCCATGTATATTGATAGCGATGGTTCATGCCGCTATATTGACTGGCGATGGTTCTTGCCGCCATGTATATTGATAGCGATGGTTCATGCCGCTATATTGACTGGCGATGGTTCTTGCCGCCATGGATATTGATAGCGATGGTTCATGCCGCTATATTGACTGGCGATGGTTCATGCCGCCATGTATATTGATAGCGATGGTTCATGCCGCTATATTGACTGGCGATGGTTCTTGCCGCCATGTATATTGATAGCGATGGTTCATGCCGCTATATTGACTGGCGATGGTTCTTGCCGCCATGGATATTGATAGCGATGGTTCATGCCGCTATATTGACTGGCGATGGTTCTTGCCGCCATGGATATTTATAGCGATGGTTCATGCCGCTATATTGACTGGCGATGGTTCTTGCCGCCATGGATATTGATAGCGATGGTTCATGCCGCTATATTGACTGGCGATGGTTCTTGCCGCCATGGATATTGATAGCGATGGTTCATGCCGCTATATTGACTGGCGATGGTTCTTGCCGCCATGTATATTGATAGCGATGGTTCATGCCGCTATATTGACTGGCGATGGTTCTTGCCGCCATGGATATTGATAGCGATGGTTCATTCCGCTATACTGATTGGCGATGGTTCTTGCCGCCGGATATATTGCTAGCGGTGCCTCTTTCCGCTATTATGTGGACGATGATTCATGCTCAGGTGTACAGCGAGGTTTCATGCCACTTATTATATGACGAGGTATCATGCCGGCGATTCTATAGCGATGGATTGTACCACTATGTACTCAGCACAAGATTTTGCCGCCTTCGAGCGATGGGTGCTGACTACGTACTATTATCGAGCGACGGAGACAGGTATGCCGCTATATTGATAGCGATGAGGTATGGCATATTACTTGTGTTAGCATTATTGTGGTTACTATGTGTTGCTATATATATGCCATGTGTTTGACGATGAGATTATGGATGTCGTGTATTGACATGTACCGTCGTATGTTTGACGATGTTAGTTGGACGTCATATGTTGACATATGCCGTCACGCGATGACGATGACATAGTTGATGTTCTATGTTGGCGTGTGGCGTCGTTTTGATGATTAATACATTTATGTTATGTATTTGGTTATATGGTTTGAGTGCCTTGGTGAGCACATGATAGAGTCTGGGTCACTAGTTGACGAGACCTTTTGTCGAGCAATGATACCCTTGGGTATGCTCGTTGGTTTGGCTAGGGCCAAGTGATTGGTGGTAAGAGTAGTCATTGAGGAAACTACTCGCTTATGTTGTGATGTAGGGTAGAAATGGTTACACCCACCCTGAGGGTGTGGGATAAGTTTTAACGGATTATGATTGTATCATAAGTGAGCAAGGACACCGGGTTGTCCATTGTGCTTGGTATTTTAGAGATATGTTGGGCGATGACCCATTACTGTAACGGTTTGTACGGCATGGCATACCGAGATGGAACATATGGTTTGTTGGTGGGCTTGATTGAGCCTATGGAGACAACGCTTTGCTAGCCAGATATTGGGGGGATGATATAGTGTGATTGTTGGAGCCATGATACTGCTCGTTGGAACCGAGTTTGGTGAATTGTATGATGATACGATGAAGACTTTTGGCAGGCTTTTGATTGTCCCTTTGTAGCATGATGTTTGAGGCATGTGACACCCATAAGAACGTTTATACGTCTATTGTTTTGAGGGACTTGTCTGGGACAGCTCATAATGTTGGAGTACCAACAAGAGAGTCATCAAGTCGTCGTTGACTCGATTTGGGGAACCCGTGTATTTGGGATGCAATGGGTGTTATTGTATCCAGTTTTTCCGAACAGTGGTTCGAGACTTGTGGATCTCGAGTTCGATGGCACTTCCCTTGTGGGGAAGGAGGTAGTATTATACCTATTTGGGAATCTTTGAAAGATTCGGTGAGTTGGTACGTGTGGTGTTGATCTTGGGAATCACACGTGCTGTTGATCGTCGATTATCATCCTCCACTGAGATGGGAATGACTCAGAATTGACAGTTGTGTTTGGGGCTTAGGGGTATGTTGTAGATACCCGAGCCAAGTGCATTGAGTATGCATGTGATGTCAGTGCTTAGGCAGGTATACCGGTGAGTATACGGATGACAATTAATGATTTACTTTTTGACAAGCATAGAGTTATGCTATTTTTGGATGGCTAAATCTCTGATGAGAGATATGGAACACCCTGAGATTGGGAATCTCCATGGCACGATAACTATGAGAAACAATCGTGAAGTTAGTTGACTCCCTTTGAGGAGGGATTATCTTGTGTGGGTTGAGGTGTTTCCTTGTTGGTGTTTCCTCCGAGTTACACGATAGCCTTCCCAAGTTTGGATTATTAAATCCTAGGATTGCCAAGGAATGGCAGGAATTCGGATTTGTTGGGTGTCGCTGTCGACACAAGCGTTGAGGATGCAATGGGTTTATTGCATGTCCTTTCAGAATTTGAAACTCTGTGGAGTCTCGATGGTTTATTTATGAGCAGGATATGATTCTTGGAATATCCGGAGGTGGACATCTTGTGAGATGTATTCGGGTGTGGATCGGTGGCCGTAAGTTGCCCGATCCGAGTTGCAGAGGGTGCAACTGTTCCTTGGATGGAGGTGGTCTGTGTAGCCGGAACCAGGTTTGGTTTGTGTACACCGTGGTATGCTAACGTTTCCCCCGTAACGATGTATGTTAGACATCGTGAATCATGATAGAGATGTCTTTGAATGATATCTACGATGGAATCGGAAGCAATTCGAATCCTTGCAGTTTCAGTTGACAAACTGCTTTTGGACTGTTAGCGTTGAGTTGTGCTGACGCTCTTCGACGTTATGATGGGTTTGGAAGTCTATTCCACTCCAGAGATTGACACGAGGTCAACGTTCTCATGGTTGAGGTGTCATTCATGATGCGTTCTTACTAGTTGATGACTGTCCGATCTACAGTCGTAAGTATCGGTTGTTTTGCGGTCATGAGAGACTGACCTTTGGGATGAACCGCATCGAGGTACGTTTGCCTCTTGGGTGATATGTTGGTTTTGGTAAAGTCGCTCTGTTTCAGAGTTTGATGTGAGATAAGTATCCTCGCGTTTATTGAGACGATTCTGATATGGTCAAGAATCGAGGTTATGACTTCATGATTGTTGTGTAGCCTGGGTGTTACGTGATACACCGGTGCTAATTTCGAGGACGAAATTCTTTTAGTGGGGGATATTGTGATGACCAGAAATTATGGATGTTAATCCCGGAGTGTTAATAACCCGTAAAGTTGTTTTACGTGGCAATTGGAGTTTAATCGAGGTGTTGGGCCTTCTGGCTCGTTTATTTGGGTGGTTGGGATTGTTGGATCCCGAGGTTGAGATTGTATTCTCATTACGGTGTAAAACCTAAGAGTTGGGTTGTTGAAGTGTTTCGGAATCCCGGGTGCTGTGTGTGGGCACCGGTAGGGGGTTTTGGAGTTAGAGAGAGAATTTTTGGAAATAGATGATTTTAATGAATCATGATGTATTTGTGGGACTATTAGTATTTCGGGGTATTTTTGCTATAAATACCAGTTAAACCCGAGATTTTAATTATCGGAGCCATTTTTCCCCACATTTTCCCGTCACCCTCTCTCTTCCCCCGCGTAGCTTTCCCGATCTGTGCGACCCCCGCCACTTCAAGCGCCACGCCCGCCGCCGTCCGGCCGCCGTTCGGCGCGTCCGACCCGCCGCCAGCTTCGTCTCTTCCAGGCGGTCCTCCCCATACCAACAATTTGAAGTTTCGTTGAGAATCGCGTTCGGATTTGCCAGAAAAGCGCTAGGGTTCGAAACTGGATTTTGTCCGATTTTGGGGCTCGATTTTGGTACGATTTTGGGGCTTTCTTTCAGGTGTTTTTGGGGCGTTTTTATGGTGTTGTTGGGTCGATCATTTCAGACTTTAATGGTTCGAAAAAAATTGTTGCTTATGGTTCGAATTTTGGATGCTGTTTGCGTGGGGTTCTTGTTCAAAATTTGGGGATGATTATTGTTGTTGTTAATTGATTAATTCATGTGTTAGATGAATTATGGTGATTATTTGGGTTTGATTTGTGTTGTTAGGGTTCGAATTTAGGGGTGGTTCTTGAGCGATTTTTGATATTGTCTCATTCGATTTTCCCTCCCTGTATATGCCCTGCCCCGGGTCTTGTAAATGGTAAATTGTCGTGGGTTGACAATAATTTTCTATATAAGGGTTATGGGTGTGCTTGAGCATGGGTTGCATGTTCGTAATTAATTGTGAATTAATTTATCGTGTTAGCACATCGTTCCTCGGGGCATGGAACTCGAGCAAGGGTTGGCTCGGACTTCGGAGATTTAAGGTACGTATTGACGTACGAGCATAGCCCCTTTAATATAATTGCAATTGTTGAGTGCTTGGTACACTGTATTGCAATGAATGTGTGTGAAATGCATGGTTTATTGTGGAAATGCATGACACATGATATTAGCAATAAACGGAGATTGAAATGCATGGTTTATTGTACTTTCTTCAAATGCTTATATATGCATTGAGAATTGCATGGTGCCGCTTTTGAGCGAGCAGTGATTGGGATGTTGTCTCCTGTGAGCGAACATCGATTATGACGCCGCCGCCATCGAGTATGCGTGGAATTGGAATGCCACTATTGTAGAGTGAGCAATGAAACAGAGATATGAAACCATAAGTGAGGAACACGGATTGTTTATAATCATTGTTTAATGATTTGATGTTATTATTTATGACATTGGTATATGGCTCATAGAATTGTTAATCAATGTAATGCTTAACTGGCATTTGGGAATTTGATGGTTTCAGTGTTTGAGAACAGGGACAGTACAGGAAACCCGGGATGAGGATGATGCCATCCAGGGAGTATATTTTGTATTTCATAGCATTTACTTTTGTTGTAAATTATGAATTTCATTACTGTGATTATGGGATTTTGTGTATTGGTATGCTCACCCCGTTTGGGGGGCTGTCTCTGTTGGGGCAGGTGAACAGGTACATCGATGGCTTTGGAGTTGAGCTCGAGCTGTTGATTGGATGTACTCCCAGGATCGTGGTACCAGGGCTTGATGGAGCACGGTATCGTATAGAGTACATATATACACCTGAGGATTATAAACATATTCATGATGCTCGCCTGTGAGCACGATTATACTTGTATATGGATTGTATATAAAGGCATGAGCCTTTCTCTCTTTCATTCTATGTTGCATGCAATTAAGAGTAGAATTGCTAATGATATGAGAGTCATGGGTGTATTGTGTGGGTGTTGAAACCCATCTATGTTGTCTTATGTGTGGTGTCTTCCCTGGCTGGGAATTTACTTAGCGTTGTTGTGTTCTGTTGAGTATGTGTTTTCCCTGGCCGGGAACTATATATTGTGTTGTGCTTTTATTTCGGGATAGCTCTATTTATGGGGAGACTCTGCCCAAATTTTTATAAAAGTCCACAATGTAAAAAGTGGCAAAAAGGGCATGGTAATGGGCAATTCTATGAGTCTATATGTTAGTAGAGATGATCTTATAACGTTGAATGTTAAGGGAATTTTGTAAGCATCATCTGAGTTTCCCGATTGATTTGTATAGAAGCATGTACCACACATAGTGGTTAATACACTAATCAAGGGTTAAGGGCTTGGGGTCCTTACATACAGCAAGGTAAGAGGTGCAAAAGGTTTGAGGAGTGCTCTTCATTTAGCAGCTTTTGTCTTTGAAGTTCCTCAATTGAATCCCAAGTGGGTTTGCTTTGGAAGGCTTTGATTGATCTTCAATCAGCTGTTACTGAGCTTCCAAATCATGTATATATAGCCCCAAGTAATGATATATACATTAGATACAAGAATATAACCGTTGGGACAATTGTGGTAAGCTTTCAAACATTGCAACGGTCATATTCTTCTTCTGGGCTATTTTTGGATGTCTGGTGGTCTGGTCAGCTAGTCTAGTCAGCCAGTTGGTCTGGTCAGCCAGTTGGTCTGGTCAGCTGGTCTGGTCACCAGCTGGTCTGGTAAGCTGGTCTGGTCACCAGTTGGTCTGGTCAGCTGGTCTGCTCAGCCAGTTGATCTGGTCAGCTGGACTGGTCACCAGTGGGTCTGGTCAGCTGGTCTACACAGCCAGTTGGTCTGGTCAGCTGGAATGGTCACCAGTTGGTCTGGTCAGCTGGTCTGCTCACCCAGTTGCTCTGGTCAGCTGGTCTGCACAGCCAGTTGCTCTGGTCAGCTGGACTGGTCACCAGTTGCCCTGGTCAGCTCGTCTGCTCAGCCAGTTGGCCTGGTCAGCTGGTCTGGTGGACAGATCAGTCTTGGCATTTCCAGTCTTGGTCCAGCTTGTTATATTCAAGCCCTTTCTTTGCAATTCATCAAGCTCTTAATTATGATCTATGAACTGCACACTTGATGAAATATGTTAGCAACACAATAACAAGATTTGTTAACATCAAAACCAAGACGGGTTTCCAAAACCCAACACTAGTGTTGTATGTAGATGACATACTTCTTATTGGAAATGATATCCCTGCCTTGCAATCTGTAAATATTTGGCTAGGGAATTATTTTCTATGAAAGACTTGGGTGAAGCCACCTACGTGTTAGGTATCAAGATCGATAGAGATAGATCAAGAAGATTACTTGGCCTAAGTCAAAGTACATACATAGATAAAGTGCTAAAACGGTTTAGCATGCAAGAATCAAAGAAAGGATTCATGCCTATGACACATGGAATATATCTCTCGAAGGATCAGTGTCCTTCAACACAAGATGAGAGACAAAGCTTGAGTAAGATTCCATATGCGTCAGCTATTGGATCTATCATGTATGCCATGATATGTACTCGTCCCGATGTCTCGTATGCTTTGAGCATGACGAGCAGATATCAAGTTGATCCTGGTGAATGTCACTGGATCGCTGTCAAGAATATCCTAAAGTACTTGAGAAGAACTAAGGATACATTCTTGATTTATGGAAGTGAGGAAGAGCTCAATGTAATAGGTTACTCTGATGCAAGCTTCCAAACTGACAAGGATGATTTCCGATCGCAATCAGGATATGTGTTTTGCCTAAATGGAGGTGTTGTGAGCTGGAAGAGTTCAAAGCAAGAGACAGTAGCCGATTCTACAATTGAAGCTGAGTATATTGCTGCCTCAGATGTAGCAAAGGAAGCCGTTTGGATCAAGAAGTTCATTTCTGAGCTTGGGGTTATGCCTAGCATACTAGATCCGATTGAACTCTATTGTGACAACAATGGAGCCATCGCATTGGCTAAAGAACCCAGATCTCACCAGCAATCCAAACACATACTTCGGCGAAAGAGGAGATGTGAAAATATGCAAAGTACCAACTGATGATAATGTATCTGACCCACTGACGAAACCTCTGTTACAGCAGAAGCATGATCGTCATACTAGATCTTTAGGCATTAAGTACATGTTTGATTGGTCTTAGTGCAAGTGGGAGATTTGTTGGGATATGCCCTAAGACAAATCATTAGATGATTGATTTTGGCATACAATGTAATATGATTTTATTAAAGGCAATTCATTATTATATATTATTCAAATGTCTGTGTAATATGAATATATATAGGTTAATGTCCTTAGAATAATATTGTATTATTCTTAAAATTGTCCCTAGTCAAGTATTATCATGAATAAGGATAATGATAATGCATTGATACTAGTATGTATTGATTGATGAATTGTTCATGGATATGAGATATCAAATCAACAAATGGGTGCATGTTAGAGAACTATGTACTGGATAGACCCACCATGAGAATGCTACATGGATAGTTATATAAATGTCATAAGCAATTCTCATAGTGATAATAATGTATGTAATCCTTACGAGTTGAGATCACCAGAGATCTCAACATAAGGAGTCGTGTATCTTGATATTGTCAAACGTTACCTGTAACAGGGTACACTATAAAGACAATCATTGGATACACCACGAATTATGTAGAGGGATGTTGAGTGATCAAGATAGGATTTGTCCCTCCTATATAACAGGATCGGGCCCTTGATCAAGTAAGACTAAAATGCATGGCCATGTTCGAATGAGTCGATATGTGATATCGAGCTTATTCGTTTATTCTAGTCTACTCGGGGATCAAGAAATAAAAGATTGAACTATACGAGTATGACTATTCCATGACTCGTGTTTAATCTAAACACATAGGACAAATGGATTAAGTTACATGGTTAATATTATCACAGGCCATAGGTAATGTCGAGTCAATGACATTCTTGTAACTTGTGTAGCCTTGATGTGTAGCTAGATACCGCTCATTGCTTGTAACATAAAATTAGATTTTATGTCACTGCCAACGTTGCAAGATCCTAACGTGTCACACAAAAGATTAAATCGATAAAGGTGAGATATAATTCATTGGATGAATTAAGTTGATTAGGAAGAGTCCTAATCATATAATAATAATATGTTATGTTATTATGGGCCTATTTTATACAGATATATGAGATATATATATAAAATTGGATATGCACATACGAAGGTAATAATGGGATGGGCCAGAGAGTTTTTGGAAAACCCTACTTCTAAGATTGTTAGCCGCCTAACATACGTGTGTATATATAAGTCTGCATTAGGTTTTGAGGTGAAGTTAATTAAGAATTAACAAACGCGAAACCTAGCAGACTACTTGTGATATAAGTCCGTCACTTTGTGTAAGGACCCCCGTGCCCTTAACCCGTTATTAGTGTATTAATCCATGCCATTAGTGCATATAATCATACACGTAGGGGAAATATACTTGTCACCATACCAAATCATGCACTTAATAAAATTTCTTTACATTATTCCATATAATGTCTAGTTCCCCTGCCCGAGTCAACATACATGTCATGCACCATTATAATACACTAACATGTTCTCAGTTCATTTAGCAATTCAATAAGTAATTGCGTGCAACACATAAATGAAAAGAGAAAGGCCCTTGCCTTCTTTATACAACCCATATACACATAACACTGCTCACATGCGAGCATAGAATAAGTACGTGTGTATCTAGTGTATAAAGTATCATACTCAATACCGTCGCTGGTACCTCGATCCTGGAATCACCTCAAATCCACATCTCGAGCTCAACTCCCAGCCATCGATGTACCTAATAACCTGCCCCAACAGAGACAGCCCCCACACAGGGTGAGCATACCGATATCCCAAACCCAACAATCATAGTAATACAATTCATAATTTACATCAATGTAAATGCTATGAATTACAAAATATACTCCCTGGATGGTATCATCCTCATCCGGGATTCTCTGTAATGTCCCTGTTCTCAAAACAACAAAAATCATCAAATTCCCAAATGCAAGTTAATCATTACATTGATTAACGAATCCATATGCTATATACCGATATCATAACCATAATATCAAATCATTAAACAATGATTACAATTATCCCATTTATCTCATTTATGGTTCCATGGTTCTACCTCATTGCTCGCTCTACAATAGCGGCATTTCATTCTCACGCATACTCAACAGCAGTGGCGTCATAACTGATGTTCGCTCAAAGGCGACAACATCCCAATCATTACTCGCTCAAAAGCGGCACCATATAATTCCCAATGTATATATGTCCATTCATAGTGATTATCATAAACCATGCAATTCAATATACATTTATTGCAATATAGCGTACCATGCACTCACAATTGCAATTATAATAAAAGGGTTATGCTCGTACGTCATACGTACCTTATGATTCCGTAGTTTGAGTCCAACCTTGCCTGAGTCCCACGACCCGATGAGTTAAGTGCTAACATGCAAATAACTCCCAATTAAACATAGGTATGCAATCACGTGCCCACGCACGTTCACAACTTCCAAACTATCGCCTATCCATGACGATTATCAAAATAAAAGTCCCCCGGCTAAGCATGCATAAAACCCAAAATATTCCATTTTTCATGTTTAAAAGATAGCCAAAAACCCAACCGAGAATTTCGTTTTATTAAATTTTGGCTCCAATCAATCCATTTAAAAGGTATAGCATTCCCATTGGAATGCAAACATTGCCCCAGAAACGGCCCCTAAAAACCTCGATTCCAAAGTCCCGACGTTTTCCAAAATTCCAAAAAAATCAAACCAAACAGTGCCGCCATCGATCGCCCATAAGGCGCGATCGATCGCGCGAGCACACTGCCCGCAGCACTGCCTTCCGCGATCGATCGCCACGCCTCGCGATCGATCGCCTACTTCTCGCGATCGATCGGCGAGATTGTTCATCGCCTTCCTAATTCAGTAACAAGTCGCGATCGATCGCGACCTGCCGGTTTCCGAAAATTTCGAGCTTCAATGGTGTTTTTCACACCCAAACTCCAAACCAACACCCCATACAACCTCAACACCTCAAATACAACATTTAAAACACATAAAAACTTCAAAAACTCAACTTTGGAATTTTATCAAAAACCCCCAAAATCCATAACCAACCAAAACCTCAACCAAAATCTACCATACTACTACCAAATCGAAGCTAAAAGAGAGGAGAATGAGATTACCAACTTATCTTCGAAGAATCCGGCTCCTAAATCGAGCCTCCGGTCATTTTTCTCCAAAGAGAAAGGATAAGGGTTAGGGGAAAGAGGGGTTGGCTTGATAGAAGGGGAGAGGAGAGGGAGAGAAGTGATTCCGTGCCAAATGACGGAAATCTCGAGTCCAACGGGTATATATAGCAAAAATACCCCAACATACCAATACTTCCACAAATACATCATGATTCATTAAAAATCATCTGTTTTCAAAAACTCTCTCTCCAACATCAAATCCCCATACCAGCCCCAACAAAAGCACCCCGGACTCCAAGTCCCACCAAAAACCCAACTCATAGGTTTTCCACAAAAATGAGAATACAATCTCAACATTTGGATCCAAAGATCCCAAATGCCCGATTTAACAACCTCGGGAGACCCAACACTACAATTAATTCCTAATTGCCACAATTAAAAATCCATAAAGGATTATCACTACACCGGGATTAACACCAGTAATTCCTGGACATCACAATTATCCCCCACTAATAAAATTTTGTCCTCGAAATTTGCACGGCGTACACCATGTAACGCTGAAAACACGCAATCCAAACGGATCCACGATGTCGAATCATGAACATAACATGAACGACACACCAACCGCGAGGATACCGACCTCGCACCAAACCTGGAATGGAGTAACCTCTCCAACCGACCCAGATCCACGAAAGACATCAGCATTTCCCGATGCTAACCGTCTCAAAGGCAGTCAACCAAACATAACTGCAACCAAACGAATCATTCACGATTTTAAAATAGATATCGTCCTAATGATATCTCCAAGACATAGCCACCGATGTTAAGCATACATCGCTACCAAAGTGACCATTAGTACACAACAGTGTACCTGAACTACATCCCGTTCCTATTTTCCAAATCCATCTCCAATAGAGGAGTAGCTGCACCACTTGCAACGCGGATAGGACAACTCACGGTCACCAATAGACACAAAAACACATCTCACAAGATGTCTACATCCGTGTGTTCCAAGAAATCACATCTTGGTCCCAAACACACCACCGAGACTCCACGAGGTCTCAAGTTCCACAAAGGACACGCAAGACAATCAATTGCATTCCTGCCACACGTGTCAACCACGACACTAAGCAAATCCGAATCCTGACCATCCCTTGTTTATCCTGGGATTCAACAATCCTAAAATAGGAAGGCTATCGAATTATCCATCAAGAACTACCATAGTTCCAAAACACGACAATCCCTCCTCGGGGAAGTCAAACAATCCTCACTATTAATCTTCAAAATTCATCGTGTCATCGAGATTACCGATCTCCAGGTGCCACGATCTCTCACCGGAGATTCATCAACCCAAGCATACTCAATGCAATAGACTCGGGTATCTCTAAACATACCCAAAGTCTCCAAACCAACTGTCAATCCCCAGCTATTCTCACCTCGCGGAGAATAATGCTTGACAGTCCAACGACCAACAGTGTGATTCCAACAACAACACCACACAAACCGACTCATTGAATCTCCCAAAGATTCCCAAATCGGTAGGTACAACAATACTACCTTCCTCACAAGGAAAACGTCATGAATCCATGACTCTCCAACCTCGAACCATCGTTCGGAAAACTGGATATGTTGATACCAAACATATCCTAGACCCATAATACGCAACTGGTTCAAAATAGGGCATCAAAGCCACTATTACCAAATCGAAATCCGTATACACCATGTATACTCAATTTGAAGACGCTCAGTACCAATGCCATAGTACTTCAAAACCTCGAGCATTCCCCAAGGACGTCTCCTCAAACGTCTCACCGAAAGTGCGAAGCCATCACCTAGTCCAACACTAGTAGGGCTTACCCCGGTTGATTCATAATCCACCCTCAACCAATTCCAGCTGTCTCCATGACAGCACAATCCAAATATCTCCAAGAGATAAAATCAATGTAGAGTGTCACCCCACTAACTATATCTCACAAACTGTAATACCCCCGAAATGTTATATGATTATGTGCTATGATGATGATTTATGTTAAGTTTAAGGATTGTGGTGTAATTATTTTGGGGGAATAAAATTACGATATGATGATATGATTTAGGGGGCATGATAGGTGTTTTAAAGGATGTATTAATTTAAATGAAGTTATAAAATATCGAGTGAGGATATTTTAATACATCGTACTATATACCGGGGCACAATTAAACCCCACATGACCACCCAACCCACACCACCCCCCTGCCACTCGGCCACCCCCCCCCCCCCCCCCACTTGACAAGCCCATACCCCCACTTGGCAAGCCCATACCCCCCACTTGGCAAGCCCTCATACCCTTCAATCACCTCCTTCCTCTTCACTTCTCCTCCCCTTTCTCAAAAAAAGTCGCCCCTGAAGTGTTGCAGAAAGAGGAGAGGAAACCTTGGGCTAAGGTGTACATTGATTCACACCAAGGGAGGAGAAAAAGGGGGTAAGACCTGGTACTCTGTTTTTGTGTTTAAGTTGGGTTTATTTTGGGTGATTTAATGCATGCTAAGTTTAGGTTTGGGTGCAACCTTGGTATGGGTGCTTACATGAAAGTATTATGTAACTATTAGCATGTTTGCTCGAGCATATTACATGTTTTATATGGTAGATTTCTAGTTATGAAACTATGTGCTCGAAAATCTGGGCAAAGAAGAACATACTCTGTTTTCTGTAAAGTTGGTTGAGGATGAAGATTATGATGATGTTATGATGCATGTTAGCTTAGGTTTTGTTAAACCTTTGATTTAAGAGCTTACATGGATATTTTATGAAGTTCTTCACATGTTTGTTTCAGCATGAAAGATGTGTTATGAAGTAGAAAAGATGGTATGAAAAGAGGTGCTCAAAAATCTGGGAAAAATCCCGATTTTTCAGAGCTCTCGATCGATCGAGATTTGGTCCCGATCGATCGAGCGAGACAGAAGGTCTAAGCATGTTTTCAAAATTTTGGTGCCGATCGATCGAAAGATTTCTCGATCGATCGGTGAAGCTCCTCGATCGATCGGTAAAATGTTTCGATCGATCGAGCGAGACAGAATGCTAAGGCACTGTTTGTGCACAGTGTCTCGATCGATCGAGACCTTGGGCCGATCGATCGAGAGAAGCATAAAGTTGAAAAATATGATGATGTTTTATTTTGTTAAGTTTATGATGTGAGATGGTTTTGAGGCATCTAATATGGTATTATGTGGTCTTGTAGAACCATCCCAGGTACCGGCACATCAAGGAGATAAAGTCTGTTGACTCCTCCTCCTTTTGAAAAGGTACGTAAGAGGCGTACGGGCATCGGACGGTAACACACATCTTTATACTACGACTATGCTCTTATTGCATGAGTATTCACGATGAAATGACGATGTTTATACGATGTTTACACGATGATGTTTATACGATGTTTATACGATGAAGTTCATACGATGTTTATTGCTTATACGATGCTTATATGATGACATTTATACGATGTAATTGTGGTAAGATGCCACGGGGTAAGATGCCCCACATGGTAAGAGGCCATGCGATGTATTGTGGTAAGATGCCACGGGGTAAGATGCCCCACGTGGTAAGAGGCCATGCGATGTTATTGTGGTAAGATGCCACGGGGTAAGATGCCCCATATGGTAAGAGGCCATACGATGATATTGTGGTAAGATGCCACGGGGGTAGGATGCCCCATATGCATGATTATGAATCAGGGACAACAATAAGAAGTTAATGAGAAATCCAGCATATTTATGGTGTGCGCTTATCGTGTACGCCCAAATTAACCCCACTCAATCCTCAAGATTGATAACAATAATGTAGTAGCGTGAGTAGGGATCGATCCCACGAGGAGGTGTGAATTCTTGTGTTAATGAAAATCAAAATCAAAATAAAAGATGGGGTTATGAATGAATTATACTAACTAAAATTAAAAACAAAGATTAACTAATGAAAGCGATTCTTGGTATCGGTCGACTCTTCCTTGGAATTATCATCTATTTCATCGATTCACAAAAGACTCAATTTTTCATACGAATATTCATCGTTGGACGTTTAATCCAATAATCAAAGTCCTATCTCACCTTACGTTTAGTTAAGTAGCCCAAGCGTTCTAGTTTAACCCTTATCAAACAATCAATCAAAATACAAGCGATTAAGATTTAAATCGATGATAGCATATGAACTAGTGAGATCGATGAAGCTAAACAACATAATCCAAGCGTCTATGTTTAATCTAGTCAAGTGTTCCTCCTAAGAATTTAACAAACTCACAAGCGGAATTTAATTAATCTTAGTTGCTTCGTAAATTAGAGGGATCAAAGGATTCCGTATTTGATATCTAATTTAGCGTTAGATTTCATGCAAGTTATTAGGTTGTCAATCCAATAAACAAACACAACAATCATATCAATAAAATCAGAAAAACTCTTGATACTCAATAAAATTGATAATTAAAGCGTAAGAATCTCCCCAAGATAAATAAATCCAAGGATTTGTCTTCCTCAACCAAGAATTAAAACTAGCTAGACATAATCTAAGATAAAGCAATAAATAAAAGCAAGGGAAAGAATACTAATCCGATCTCCGCTCGTCGAGGTGTCAATCCCGCCTTCGCTTCGATCTTCGTAGCGTTCTTCAACAAAATTGAAAGAAAAAATATAAAACTATCATAAACTACTCTACCCTAACTATCTATATGGTTAAAAGGTCTGAATTTCGAGTATATATGTATTGGGAGGCTGATGGAGTAGGTTAGAATCCATGTGGGAAGGAAAGAAATCAAGTTTTTTAATTTTCCAAAAGTCTTCAGGCGTAATTACGCGTATAATGGCGTAGCTACGCCTAGACATGCCGTAGCGTTGGCGTAATTACGCCTGTGAATGGCGTAATTACGCCTGTCCATCATTTTTCTGGCGAGTTTTGTATTTTGGCCATAACTTTCACATACGAACTCCGAATTCGACGAGTCAGCTGTCCACGCGAAGATAACTCAAAGTTCTACAACTTTTATACGGACCACATTCCCAAAACTTGGCTGGAATACATAGAAATGTGAGGAGAAAGGAGCAACATGTGTCTTTGATTCCGGTTTTTTCCTCTTTTCTTCAACTTTATTGCTTCTTTCATCATTTTAGCTTGATTTCTTCACGTTTCCCTACATTTACACAAATATACGATTAGGTAGCATATGTATCAATTTATCCATCAAAATATACCAAATCGTAGATAATTAAGCGCAATAGATGTGTCTATTTCTAGTCACATCAAACACCCCCATACTTAAACTTTACTCGACCTCGAGTAATCAGACAAAACTACAATAATTTTTTTATGCTTGGCTCATAGCATCATAACAAACCAACTTGTCCTCACTTTAATGCCTCAACAATTTTAACATGCACAGTAATGAAAGGCGGTGAAAAGTTAATAATGGAACAAGTTCAATCCCTAAACAATTCGTACCCAACAAAGTAGTGAACGTGTGTGGGTGGTCATAAACAAGTGTCATGTACAAATTATAGATCCAAAAGAAGTAAACCCACAATAGTTCAAGTCATACACTAACACAAGTATAAGCTCACTTGCACACTCTTCTCCACTATCTTAGCCACTTTGCAAACATAAATCAAGTAGGTCTTTATTAGCTTGTAGTGTGGTCTAGGTATTGGCTTATGAAAGAAAGGTAAGGATATATCAAGTAAGAGAGTATGATGATATGCACACTAAAAGCTTCTCTTCTTGCTTGAATTTTTCAACTTTTGTTTCAACATTTTTCTTCTTTAGTGCCTTGACTCCCCTTGGAGTCATATTTTTATCTATTTTCTCAAGGCATTCCTTTTTCTTTCATGCATTCCATTCTTTTGACAATTAAGCTCACAAATATACTTCAATGATTCCCAAGTGCATTTGAATGAAATACATCATACTCCCTTAAAAGGTATGGATTAAAATCACATTTAGGCTCATTAGGGAAGGATGATAAGCTAGTCAAGGAATGTTGAAGGGGTCTTGAGTATGCTTAGCATACTCCCATTCTTTTACATTAAGGCTCAAAAAGGGTACTAGAGATTGATTTTGTTTACATGGTAGGCTTGAAAGGCTCAAACGCATCAAAGATTGCCTATATCACTTTCATGTTTGCAAGTAGTCTAGACATACGCCTCAAAGAGCATGTAGTTAAGTTCTAGCATGTATTAGAGACTTCTTAAGACTATCACAAAGTTTACACAATCTTCACTAAGCTATGCACACTTCACAAGCCATGACAATAATGTGCTCAAAATATTCAACTACTAAGTTAAAGTAAACTTTGCATTAGAGTTCAAAGTGTTCCAAGGTTAACAATTCACCTATGTTCAAAAGCATGCATGATATCAATTAGGTTTCATCATGGGCTAGTGATTCTAAGCATGTGTTCATTACTTATGAGCTCAAAATTTTAAATTTTTTGATTTTTTTGTATTTTTGAAATAAGAAAAACAATAACACACTACTAATCCCTCCCCCATACTTAAATCTTACATTGTCCCAAATGTAAGGCAAAAATACAAGAAAAGAGAAAAGTCTAACTACTAAAGCAATAAAAAATAAAAGTAAAAGGGAGAAAGGAAACTAACTCCCCTTGGGTTGCCTCCCAAGCAGCGCCTCTGTTTAATGTCGGTGGCCCGACGCCAATCTTCTCGCTTAAGACGATGCCTATTTGCCTTGAACCTCTTGGAGGGTTTTTGTCTTTTCACTATGTCGCCTTCCTCCAAAGAAGTCAGTTGAGGTCGATCAAGATCTACCTCATGGCATCCTTTAACTTGTCGTCCCCTATGCTCGCCTTTGGGAATCTCATTCTGGTAAGATTCCTTGTTATCCACATCGACCTCTGTTTGTTCTTCAAGTATTGATGGCATCAGTACCATCGTTTCTGGAGTTTCTACCTCTTTGCCACTGTCCAAGGTGTTGTCTTCGAAAAAATAGTCCCAAGGATCCATTTCAACACAGTACTCTATCGCCGACTCCTCTTCCACATCACTTGATTCATCTAAGTATTCAACATAGCTCTCAGTTGGAAACTTACCTTGCGGAGTTGTAGGATATACAAGCTCCTTTTCTTCTATTGGCACATGTATCTCCACTTCTAGCTCGGGTGGCATCAGTACCACCTTCTCCATAGTCTCCTCTTCTTCATCACTCCATGATTCGAATGCAATCATGGTCTCCTTTTGTGCTGCTATCCGATCGGCTGATCTTATTATTTGCTCCATTTGGTTACCCAAATTCTGAGTGCTAGCCCTGAATTCCTGTTGAAATTGCAAAGTACTATCATTAAGTTTTGAAAGAAGATCCTCTAAAGACTCACCAGGGGTATGATATTGAGGTTGTTGCGGCCATGGCGAATATTGTGGTATGTATGGCGGTAGATAGGACTGCATGTAAGGTGGAGGTGGGCTCATCCATTGATTGTCATAGTTGAGATTGGGATGATCACTCCAACTTGAGTTGTATGTTCTTTGTCCACTCCCTACGCCAAGTTGGTGCACAAGATACGCCAATTCGTCTAGTCGCCTATAGTCCTCCATGAAAAGATCCAATTTTTAAGAAATCAACCTGTAAACACGAACAAACAAGAGTAGCGGTGTGGGGGAAAGAAAGAAATAAAACGAAATAGAGAAAAAAAAAACAGAAAATATTAACACAAAAATATACAACGCCTCCCCGGCAACGGCGCCAAAATTTGGTAGTGCGATTATCGTGTACGCCCAAATTAACCCCACTCAATCCTCAAGATTGATAACAATAATGTAGTAGCGTGAGTAGGGATCGATCCCACGAGGAGGTGTGAATTCTTGTGTTAATGAAAATCAAAATCAAAATAAAAGATGGGGTTATGAATGAATTATACTAACTAAAATTAAAAACAAAGATTAACTAATGAAAGCGATTCTTGGTATCGGTCGACTCTTCCTTGGAATTATCATCTATTTCATCGATTCACAAAAGACTCAATTTTTCATACGAATATTCATCGTTGGACGTTTAATCCAATAATCAAAGTCCTATCTCACCTTACGTTTAGTTAAGTAGCCCAAGCGTTCTAGTTTAACCCTTATCAAACAATCAATCAAAATACAAGCGATTAAGATTTAAATCGATGATAGCATATGAACTAGTGAGATCGATGAAGCTAAACAACATAATCCAAGCGTCTATGTTTAATCTAGTCAAGTGTTCCTCCTAAGAATTTAACAAACTCACAAGCGGAATTTAATTAATCTTAGTTGCTTCGTAAATTAGAGGGATCAAAGGATTCCGTATTTGATATCTAATTTAGCGTTAGATTTCATGCAAGTTATTAGGTTGTCAATCCAATAAACAAACACAACAATCATATCAATAAAATCAGAAAAACTCTTGATACTCAATAAAATTGATAATTAAAGCGTAAGAATCTCCCCAAGATAAATAAATCCAAGGATTTGTCTTCCTCAACCAAGAATTAAAACTAGCTAGACATAATCTAAGATAAAGCAATAAATAAAAGCAAGGGAAAGAATACTAATCCGATCTCCGCTCGTCGAGGTGTCAATCCCGCCTTCGCTTCGATCTTCGTAGCGTTCTTCAACAAAATTGAAAGAAAAAATATAAAACTATCATAAACTACTCTACCCTAACTATCTATATGGTTAAAAGGTCTGAATTTCGAGTATATATGTATTGGGAGGCTGATGGAGTAGGTTAGAATCCATGTGGGAAGGAAAGAAATCAAGTTTTTTAATTTTCCAAAAGTCTTCAGGCGTAATTACGCGTATAATGGCGTAGCTACGCCTAGACATGCCGTAGCGTTGGCGTAATTACGCCTGTGAATGCGTAATTACGCCTGTCCATCATTTTTCTGGCGAGTTTTGTATTTTGGCCATAACTTTCACATACGAACTCCGAATTCGACGAGTCAGCTGTCCACGCGAAGATAACTCAAAGTTCTATAACTTTTATATGGACCACATTCCCAAAACTTGGCTGGAATACATAGAAATGTGAGGAGAAAGGAGCAACATGTGTCTTTGATTCCGGTTTTTTCCTCTTTTCTTCAACTTTATTGCTTCTTTCATCATTTTAGCTTGATTTCTTCACGTTTCCCTACATTTACACAAATATACGATTAGGTAGCATATGTATCAATTTATCCATCAAAATATACCAAATCGTAGATAATTAAGCGCAATAGATGTGTCTATTTCTAGTCACATCAATTTACTTAACAAATTTTTCATGCATTTGCTATGATGTTTTTATATGATGCTAAGTAAGATTGTATATGCTCATGATGTGTTGTCCCTGTAGGTACACTTTTGGACGAAAGGACTAAGGGTCGGGTTGAGGCAGTGAGCTACGAGGGACACAGGAATGCATAGGATTCAAGTTATGATTAGTAACTACTCTAGGAGTAGTGTAAATCTAAATGACATTCTTTTAGAATGTAACGAATTATTTTTGAAGTTTTGTATTTTGGCCTGTAATCCTGTTAGCTTGTGTAACAACCAAAACCTTAAGATGTTACCTTAATGCATGATTAGTCCTTCTTATGTCTTTTAATCACTGTTAAGGTGGGAATACCCCACATTAGTGGTATCAGAGCAGTGGTTAGATAACTCGGGAATGAGTGAAGGGTAGCCTTAGCAATGAGTTAGCTATGTACTTACTTTTGGACATGTTTATATGTATGTTATTCATAAAGAAGAAGATGTTATACTAACATGTTCAATTATCTAACGATGAGTTTTATGAATTGCTTTTGGTGTTGTTATTAACCCTTGTGTTGCAGCATGGCAGCAAACATAGAAGTGGGTGACGCCATTAGTGTAAATGCAAGTGCTGGGCGTACGAATCCATTGCCACCACCAGCCTTGGGAGAGGAACCCTCTGAACAACAGTTGCTACCTGGGGAATTGAGCTTGGCTCAGTTTATGATGTATCGACCTCCGATGTTCGAGGGAACTGAATCAGGAGAGAAAGCGGAGGAATGGTTAGAGAGGATCGAACAGATATTTGTGGCAGCGCCTTGTGCAAAGACGGCCTGGATCCGATTAGCAGAATTTCAACTGTCCAAGAAGGCACTGATGTGGTGGAAAACCACAGTGATTGAGCAAGAGGCTCTGGGACAGGAAGTTAATTGGAAGATGTTCCGAACGCGGTTTCTAAACCGCTATTTCTCAGCCGCTGCAAGACAGGCCAAGGAGGATGAGTTTACCAGTTTAAGACAAGGTACCATGCCTGTATCTGACTATGCTCTACATTACTGTTCCTTACTACGATATGTGCCACACATTGATGCAAGCACTCAAGCGAAGATGCGGAACTTCATGAAGGGCTTAAGGCCTGAACTGTATGACAGGGTGATCACTTATGGCCCTGCCTGTTTTGATGATGCACTCTCACGAGCTGAGCTAGCTGAACTGGGAGTCGGTGCATATTCTGATGCTGTGCCACCTCCGGCACCCCCTCAGAGATCTACTTCTGACAATTTGAAGCCTAGGGGTGAACAGTTTAAGCCTAGGGGGAACACTTCAGCATCGAGATTCAGTGGCAAGAGGCCCGAGAATCGATGGAAAGAGAAAGGTAGGAATGATGCTCCATCTGGGAGAGGACAGTCTCAGGGAGACAGATCTGGAAGAGTTCAGTGCACTCTTTGTAGGCAACCACATTTGGCAAAGGACTGCGTGGGATGTTATGTCTGTGGCGACAGAGGTCACTTTGCTCGGCGGTGTCCCAACAGGGGAAGACAGCAGAGCTCTACGGGGAGACCTGCGGACAGAACGGCACAACACCGGCCACCTTTTGTGCCAAGTGTGATATCCTCGAAATGATTATTGTGATGTTAATCATTTGAGTTAAATTATGATGATTTGGGTATTAATTCATGGGTTTGGATTAGTATTATTGGGGAGTTTCATTTCAGGGCGCATGTGATATATGTTGAGAATTTGGGGGTTGTGGCTTGTTTATTTGGGGTGTGTGTTGTTTGTTTTGGGAAAAGCATGTTAACGGGAATTGAAGTATTTTATTGAGAAAATGCTATAAATATCATGTGAGGATATTTTTATACATCGTGCTAAATACCGGGACCAAAACATAACACATCATACCACCCAACACCCAACCACCCCCCCCCCCCCCAACCCATGCCAATCACACTGTGCCCAGGCTGACTTCCCATCCCACTTGGCTCAATCATTTGACCACTCTCAGCCATCCCAAATCTTGACCTTTCTCTCCCAATTCCTCACCAGCACTTGCTAAGCAATAATCTGAGGAGCTTGTCCCTTTTCATCGCCTGGAAAGCCTTCAAAAATCGGAGCAAAGTAGGGTGAGAACCATGCTCTGTTTTTGTTTTTAAACTTGTTTGAGTACATGTTTTTAGGTGGCGAGAAAACGGCATGTTAGATTAGGTTTCTTGAAACCTTTGATTTAAATGCTTTTATGGTGTTATTGTGAGGCTCTCTGTATTTTTCCTTGAGCATGTTGCATGTTTTATGTTGAGGATATAAGCATGTAAAGAAGGGTGTTCGGAAATCTGGGTAGGTGTATGCCCTGTTTTTCTGGGAAAATATGGTTAGGGAGTGATTTTGAGGGGGTGGTATCATGCATGTTAGAAGGGTTTGTGGTGAACCTTCGATTTGAGTTTATGCATGGTAGTTTTGTAAAGCCCTTGGCATGTTTGTTCGAGCATGCTTTATGTTATATGTGATAGTTATTATAGCATGAAATGAAGTACTCAGGAAATCTGGAAATAAAATGTGTTGCCCTGTTTCCGAAAAGATGATCGAGTACTTGTGTAAATGGTCGTCGTTTATGCTTATGGGCTTATGTTTGGGGTGTAATTTTGGTATGAATACACTCAGGGCAGTGTGTTGTAACTAATAGCATGTTGTTTTGGGCATGTTGTATGTCTTACATGTTGGATTTAAGGGTGTGATTTCAGGTGTTCGAGAATTCTGGGTTGGCATTTCTCGAACAGAGCATCTCGATCGATCGATATATCGATCGATCGAGCGGGGCAGAACCTTGGTTCTGATTTTAGGCGTCTTCTCGATCGATCGGGAAGAAGGGCCGATCGATCGAGAGACCCAGAATGTTGAAAAAATATAATTTGTTATATTTTGTTAAAGTTTTGATATTGGATTGTAATGAGACATCTAATATTGTGTTGTACACTGGTGTAGAGCCTTCACAGGTAGCTACACAACGCAGGGGATAGAGTCCTGCAACACATCACATTTTGGAAAGGTACGTAAGCGACGTACGGGCATCCCAACGGTAACATGTACTTATGTTTGTCTGTGTGACGCATGATGAATGCAATGTGATGCATTAAGATTATGATACATGTTATTATGCATTGTGTTGCATATTATGCATTGTTGTTGCATATTGTGATGTGGGATAAAGAGGTGTATTCCACGAGTCAGGGCGATCACAGTTAAGGTTTTAATGCTTATGCTTTACCGCTGCGCATGTGGAGCGGGTGGGGGGAGGCTCGCTGGCACATGGAGGCGAGGTATACCATACTAAGCGAGGAAGAGATACCGCTAGTATGATGAAGCGTGTATGCGATACCGCTTGTTGAGGTTAAGAAAGCATTAAAATAACTGATGATGACTGACTCAAGAAAAAGAGGAAATGTCATGACATTCATTTGTAAAGCCATACATTCATATAATGTGTTTTATTATGAACTATGGTACAGGGACAACCATTGGGCGTTATAAATGCAGGAAATACAGGAAGTGTGTAAGGCCCCAACACTTAAACTTGTTTCCCATCATCCCAAGACACAAACAAATGCTCAACATAATATGTTCATCTTTGCCAACAAATAGACTCAGGGGTAATTACGCCATTCACAGGGGTAATTACGCCAACGCTACGGCATGTCTAGGCGTAGCTAAGCCATTATACGCGTAATTACGCCTGAAGACTTTTGGAAAATTAAAAAACTTGATTTCTTTCCTTCCCACATGGATTCTAACCTACTCCATCAGCCTCCCAATACATATATACTCGAAATTCAGACCTTTTAACCATATAGATAGTTAGGGTAGAGTAGTTTAGGATAGTTTTATAATTTTTCTCTCAATTTTGTTGAAGAACGCTACGAAGATCGAAGCGAAGGCGGGATTGACACCTCGACGAGCGGAGATTGGATTAGTTTTCTTTCCCTTGTTTTTATTTATTGCTTTATCTTAGATTATGTCTAGCTAGTTTTTAATTCTTGGTTGAGGAAGACAAATCCTTGGATTTTGTTTATCTTGGGGAGATTCTTATGCTTTAATTATCAATTTTCTTGAGTATCAAGAGTTTTTCTGATTTTATTGATATGATTGTTGTGTTTGTTTATTGGATTGACAACCTAATAACTTGCATGAAATCTAACGCTAAATTAGATATCAAATACGGAATCGTTTGATCCCTCTAATTTATGAAGCAACTAAGATTAATTAAATTCCGCTTGTGAGTTTATTAAATTCTTAGGAAGAACACTTGACTAGATTAAACATAGACGCTTGGATTATGTTGTTTAGCTTCATCGATCTCACTAGTTCATATGCTATCATCGATTTAAATCTTAATCGCTTGTATTTTGATTGATTGTTTGATAAGGGTTAAACTAGAACGCTTGGGCTACTTAACTAAACGTAAGGTGAGATAGGACTTTGATTATTGGATTAAACGTCCAACGATGAATATTCATATGAAAAATTGAGTCTTTTGTGAATCGATGAAATAGATGATAATTCCAAGGAAGAGTCGACCGATACCAAGAATCGCTTTCATTAGTTAATCTTTGCTTTTAATTTTAATTAGTATAATTCAACTTCACAACCCCATCTTTTATTGTTTTGGTTTTGATTTTCATTAACACAAAGATTCACACCTCCTCGTGGGATCGATCCCTACTCACGCTACTACATTATTGTTATCAATCTTGAGGATTGAGTGGGGTTAATTTGGGCGTACACGATAAGCGCACACCAAATTTTGGGGCCGTTGCCGGGGAGGCGTTGTATATTTTTGTGTTAATATTTTCTGTTTTTTTTTCTCTATTTCGTTTTATTTCTTTCTTTCCCCCACACCGCTACTCTTGTTTGTTCGTGCTTACAGGTTGATTTCTTAAAAATTGGATCTTTTCATGGAGGACTATAGGCGACTAGACGAATTGGCGTATCTTGTGCACCAACTTGGCGTAGGGAGTGGACAAAGAACATACAACTCAAGTTGGAGTGATCATCCCAATCTCAACTATGACAATCAATGGATGAGCCCACCTCCACCTTACATGCAGTCCTATCTACCGCCATACATACCACAATATTCGCCATGGCCGCAACAACCTCAATATCATACCCCTGGTGAGTCTTTAGAGGATCTTCTTTCAAAACTTAATGATAGTACTTTGCAATTTCAACAGGAATTCAGGGCTAGCACTCAGAATTTGGGTAACCAAATGGAGCAAATAATAAGATCAGCCGATCGGATAGCAGCACAAAAGGAGACCATGATTGCATTCGAATCATGGAGTGATGAAGAAGAGGAGACTATGGAGAAGGTGGTACTGATGCCACCCGAGCTAGAAGTGGAGATACATGTGCCAATAGAAGAAAAGGAGCTTGTATATCCTACAACTCCGCAAGGTAAGTTTCCAACTGAGAGCTATGTTGAATACTTAGATGAATCAAGTGATGTGGAAGAGGAGTCGGCGATAGAGTACTGTGTTGAAATGGATCCTTGGGACTATTTTTTCGAAGACAACACCTTGGACAGTGGCAAAGAGGTAGAAACTCCAGAAACGATGGTACTGATGCCATCAATACTTGAAGAACAAACAGAGGTCGATGTGGATAACAAGGAATCTTACCAGAATGAGATTCCCAAAGGCGAGCATAGGGGACGACAAGTTAAAGGATGCCATGAGGTAGATCTTGATCGACCTCAACTGACTTCTTTGGAGGAAGGCGACATAGTGAAAAGACAAAAACCCTCCAAGAGGTTCAAGGCAAATAGGCATCGTCTTAAGCGAGAAGATTGGCGTCGGGCCACCGACATTAAACAGAGGCGCTGCTTGGGAGGCAACCCAAGGGGAGTTAGTTTCCTTTCTCCCTTTTACTTTTATTTTTTATTGCTTTAGTAGTTAGACTTTTCTCTTTTCTTGTATTTTTGCCTTACATTGGGGACAATGTAAGATTTAAGTATGGGGGAGGGATTAGTGTGTGTTATTGCTTTTCTATTACAAAAATACAAAAAAATCGAAAATTTGAAAATTTTGAGCTCATAGTTAGTAATGAACACATGCTTAGATTCACTAGCCCATGATGAAACCTAATTGATATCATGCATGCTTTTGAACATAGGTGAATTGTTAACCTTGGAACACTTTGAACTCTAATGCAAAGTGTACTTTAACATAGTAGTTGAATATTTTGAGCACATTATTGTCATGGCTTGTGAAGTGTGCATAGCTTAGTGAAGATTGTGTAAATTTTATGATAGTCTTAAGAAGTCTCTAATACATGCTAGAACTTAACTACATGCTCTTTGATGCGTATGTCTAGACTACTTGCAAACATGAAAGTGATATAGGCAATCTTTGATGCGTTTGAGCCTTTCAAGCCTACCATGTAAACAAAATCAATCTCTAGTACCCTTTTTGAGCCTTAATGTAAAAGAATGGGAGTATGCTAAGCATACTCAAGACCCCCATTCAACATTCCTTGACTAGCTTATCATCCTACCCTTTTAGCCTAAATGTGATTTCAATCCATACCTTTTAAGGGAGTATGATGTATTTCATTCAAATGCACTTGGGAATCATTGAAGTATATTTGTGAACTTTATTGTCAAAAGAATGAAATACATGAAAGAAAAGGAATACCTTGAGAAAATAGATAAAAATATGACTCCAAGGGGAGTCAAGGCACTAAAGAAGAAAAATGTTGAAACAAAAGTTGAAAAATTCAAGCAAGAAGAGAAGCATTTAGTGTGCATATCATCATACTCTCTTACTTGATATATCCTTACCTTTCTTTCATAAGCCAATACCTAGGCCACACTACAAGCTAATAAAGACCTACTTGATTTATGTTTGCAAAGTGGCTAAGATAGTGGAGAAGAGTGTGCAAGTGAGCTTATACTTGTGTTAGTGTATGACTTGAACTATTGTGGGTTTACTTCTTTTGGATCTATAATTTGTACATGACACTTGTTTATGACCACCCACACACGTTCACTACTTTGTTGGGTACGAATTGTTTAGGGATTGAACTTGTTCCATTATTAACTTTTCACCGCCTTTCATTACTGTGCATGTTAAAATTGTTGAGGCATTAAAGTGAGGACAAGTTGGTTTGTTATGATGCTATGAGCCAAGCATAAAAAAATTATTGTAGTTTTGTCTGATTACTCGAGGTCGAGTAAAGTTTAAGTATGGGGGTGTTTGTGTGACTAGAAATAGACATATCTATTGCGCTTAATTATCTACGATTTGGTATATTTTGATGGATAAATTGATACATATGCTACCTAATCGTATATTTGTGTAAATGTAGGGAAAGGTGAAGAAATCAAGCTAAAATGATGAAAGAAGCAATAAAGTTGAAGAAAAGAGGAAAAAACCGGAATCAAAGACACATGTTGCTCCTTTCTCCTCAAATTTCTATGTATTCCAGCCAAGTTTTGGGAATGTGGTCCATATAAAAGTTGTAGAACTTTGAGTTATCTTCGCGTGGACAGCTGACTCGTCGAATTCGGAGTTCGTATGTGAAAGTTATGGCCAAAATACAAAACTCGCCAGAAAAATGATGGACAGGCGTAATTACGCCATTCACAGGCGTAATTACGCCAACGCTACGGCATGTCTAGGCGTAGCTAAGCCATTATACGCGTAATTACGCCTGGAGACTTTTGGAAAATTAAAAAACTTGATTTCTTTCCTTCCCACATGGATTCTAACCTACTCCATCAGCCTCCCAATACATATATACTCGAAATTCAGACCTTTTAACCATATAGATAGTTAGGGTAGAGTAGTTTAGGATAGTTTTATAATTTTTCTCTCAATTTTGTTGAAGAACGCTACGAAGATCGAAGCGAAGGCGGGATTGACACCTCGACGAGCGGAGATTGGATTAGTTTTCTTTCCCTTGTTTTTATTTATTGCTTTATCTTAGATTATGTCTAGCTAGTTTTTAATTCTTGGTTGAGGAAGACAAATCCTTGGATTTTATTTATCTTGGGGAGATTCTTATGCTTTAATTATCAATTTTCTTGAGTATCAAGAGTTTTTCTGATTTTATTGATATGATTGTTGTGTTTGTTTATTGGATTGACAACCTAATAACTTGCATGAAATCTAACGCTAAATTAGATATCAAATACGGAATCGTTTGATCCCTCTAATTTATGAAGCAACTAAGATTAATTAAATTCCGCTTGTGAGTTTATTAAATTCTTAGGAAGAACACTTGACTAGATTAAACATAGACGCTTGGATTATGTTGTTTAGCTTCATCGATCTCACTAGTTCATATGCTATCATCGATTTAAATCTTAATCGCTTGTATTTTGATTGATTGTTTGATAAGGGTTAAACTAGAACGCTTGGGCTACTTAACTAAACGTAAGGTGAGATAGGACTTTGATTATTGGATTAAACGTCCAACGATGAATATTCATATGAAAAATTGAGTCTTTTGTGAATCGATGAAATAGATGATAATTCCAAGGAAGAGTCGACCGATACCAAGAATCGCTTTCATTAGTTAATCTTTGTTTTTAATTTTAATTAGTATAATTCAACTTCACAACCCCATCTTTTATTGTTTTGGTTTTGATTTTCATTAACACAAAGATTCACACCTCCTCGTGGGATCGATCCCTACTCACGCTACTACATTATTGTTATCAATCTTGAGGATTGAGTGGGGTTAATTTGGGCGTACACGATAAGCGCACACCAAAGTGCTTGTATTTAGGATTGTGCATTTATGCCTTACTTTCATATTATGTTGAATATGAATTGTTTTATGCTCACGTGTTGGGGGTTGTCTTTGTAGGTGCTTTTGTTGACGAGAACCAGGGTCGGGGTTGATTTGCTGAGCTGTAAGGAGTGCTACAGGATTAGCATGATTAGAGAAATTTTGTATAGCTTCTACTGGGTAGAGTAAGACTATAATGTAGTGCCTTTGTAGGAATTGTGTTATTCCTTTTTGTAATATTTTGGGTACTGTAATCTCTAAAGCTCAGGTGAATCAACACGATACGTTACTCTGATATATTCACATGAATGTTTAGTTCTCTAAATTGCACCTTAGTGGCTTGATGTGATAACGGGGTCTCACACCAAGACAGTATGGAGGTCAGCCCGCGGGGCCACCTCAGGTACAGGTGTATGCTTTGACGAGGGAGCAGGCTACAGCGGCTCCGGAGGAAGTTATAGCGGGTACGTGTCTTTTATTTACGCACCCTGCTCTTATATTGATAGACACAGGTGCGTCACACTCTTTTGTGTCGACGAGTTTTTTTGAAAGGCACCACATATGCACTTCTCCGTCCCCCATGCTTCTTATGGTCTCGACCCCTGCTGGAAGAAGTTTGACTACGGATCAGATTGTCTATGATGGCCTCATTTATTTTGAGGATAATGAGCTAAGATCAGATTTGATTGTGCTGGGAATGACAGACTTCGATTGCATTGTGGGCATCGATATTCTGAACAAGTATCAGGCAGTGGTAGACTGCAGGCAGAGGACTGTCCGATTTAGATCTGTATTGGGAGTCCAATGGACATTTTATGGGGATGGTTCCCGTCCGAAGATTCCGTTAATATCTGCTGTCAAGATGACACAGCTACTGGAACGAGGTCATGCAGGATATCTTATCTATGCTGTTGATATGACGGATAAGAGGAAGGAATTAAAGGTTGAGGATGTGCCCGTAGTGGCGGAGTTTCCTGATGTCTTTCCGGAGGAGATTCCCGGATTCCCACCGACGAGAGAAGTCGAGTTTGGGATTGAGTTGCTACCAGGGACGTCTGCAATTTCTCGTGCCCCGTATAGGATGGCACCAGCAGAGCTAAGAGAGCTAAAGATTCAATTGCAAGAACTCCTAGACAAAAACTACATACGCCCCAGTGTATCGCCATGGGGTGCGCCTGTCTTACTTGTTAAGAAGAAAGATGGATCGATGCGTCTATGCATTGACTATAGGCAGTTGAACAAAGCTACAGTGAAGAACAAGTATCCACTTCCAAGGATCGATGACTTGTTCGATCAGTTGCAGGGTATGAGGCTCTACAGTAAGATAGATCTGAGGTCGGGGTACCATCAGATTCGAGTAAGAGAAGATGATGTTCAGAAGACGGCTTTCAGGACTAGATATGGGCACTATGAATTCCTGGTCATGCCTTTTGGGGTGACGAATGCCCCAGCTGTCTTCATGAGTTTGATGAACAGGGTGTTCCAGCCATATTTGGATCAGTTCGTCATAGTCTTCATTGACGACATACTTATTTACTCTCGGACTGAAGAAGAGCATGTAAGGCACTTGAGGACAGTGCTTCAGATCCTTAGGGATCATCAGCTGTATGCAAAGCTTAGCAAGTGCGAGTTCTGGTTGGACAGCGTGGTATTCTTAGGCCATGTCATATCTAGCCATGGGATATCTGTGGATCCCAGGAAGATTGAAGCTGTGATGGAGTGGGCTGCACCCACTTCTGTACATGAGATAAGGAGTTTTCTCGGTTTGGCAGGTTATTACCGACGTTTCGTCAAAGGTTTTTCGAAGATTGCCAAACCCCTGACACAGCTGACTCAGAAAGGAGTCCCCTTCTTTTGGTCCGAGGCTTGTGAGGAAAGTTTCCAAGAGCTGAAGCGTCGTTTGACTACAGCGCCTGTGCTGGTGATTCCGTCTGAAGATAAGAGATTCGCCTTGTATACGGATGCGTCAGGGTTTGGGTTGTGTGTTGATGCAAGATAAGCATGTAGTGGCTTATGCATCGAGGCAACTGAAGCCACACGAAGCCAGGTATCCAGTGCATGATTTGGAACTGGCGGCCATCATATTTGCCTTGAAGATCTGGAGGCATTACTTGTATGGCACGTCCTTCACTATATATACGGATCATAAGAGCCTGAAGTTCTTATTCACTCAGGCAGAGTTGAATATGAGGCAAAGAAGGTGGATGGATTTGCTCAAAGACTATGATTGTGAAATTGAGTACCATCCAGGTAAAGCGAACCTGATAGCAGATGCCTTAAGTCGGAAGGTGAAGAGTACTGCAGAGGATGTCATGTGTTTGTCAGCTTTGATGACTTCTTACTGCCATCTGGGCTATGACTTCGATGTAGACACGTCACCTGTGCGAGTGTCGACCTTATTGGCGGAGCCAGATATATTTGAGGCAATCAGGAAGGCCCAGAAGTCAGATAGTGAGGTTCAGAGATGGACATCATTGGTACTTCAAGGTCAGCCATCCAAGTTCAGAGTGGCTGAGGATGATTCTTTGAGACTGGGCAACCGATGGGTAGTCCCAGATGCACCAGGGCTGCGTAGAGGAATATTGGAGCGGGCTCACAGTAGTCGTTTCAGTATCCACCCAGGGGGAAAGAAGATGTACAAAGATCTATGCGATCAATTCTGGTGGAGACGCATGAAGCGTGAGGTAATCATTTTTGTTAAAAGATGTTTGATCTGCCAGCAGGTAAAGACAGAGAGGCAGAGGCCTGGTGGAGAACTGAAGAGCTTAGAGGTACCTGAATGGAAGTGGGAACATATATCTATGGACTTCGTGACCCACTTACCGAGGACGGCCTCAGGATTTGACGCGATCTGGGTGATCGTGGATAGGCTGACGAAGACGGCTCATTTCATCCCTTACAGTATGTCTTGTACATACTTGAAGATGGCCCAGATGTATATACGGGATGTTGTGAGATTGCATGGTATTCCAGTCTCGATAGTGTCTGACAGAGACCCGAGGTTCACTTCACATTTCTGGGAGGGTCTCCAGACAGCTTTGGGCACAGAGGTGAGACTGAGTACGGCCTATCACCCTCAGACAGACGGCCAGACGGAGCGTACCATTCAGACGCTCGAGGACATGTTGAGGGCATGTATTTTGGAGTTTGATACTCCGTGGCAGGATTCAGTACCGTTGGTAGAGTTCTCCTATAACAACAGTTATCAAGCGAGCATTCAAATGGCCCCTTTTGAAGCTCTGTATGGACGACGATGTAGATCACCGCTGTATTGGGAGGACTTGACTAGCAAAGCGGTCGGAGGACCGGATATGATTAAGGATATGGAAGGTAAGATTAAGATGATACGCCAAAAGATGAAAGCGGCCCAAGATAGGCAAGCGGCCTATGCCAATAAGCGGCGACGACCACGAATTCCAGTTAAGAGATAGGGTCTTCTTAAAGATCTCGCCCTTCAGGGGTGTGGTTCATTTTGGGATGCTGGGAAAGTTATCTCCGAGGTACGTTGGGCCATATGAAGTTTTACAGCGTATCGGTGCATTAGCTTATCGTTTGGCTCTACCGCCATCTTTATCTGGCATACACGATGTTTTCCATGTCTCTATGTTAAGGAAGTATGAGCCAGACCCGTCTCATGTCTTACAGCCTACTGAAGTACAGTTAGACTCAGATGTGTCCTACGTTGAACGACCAATCAGAATTCTGGATCGAGAGGATCGCAGACTACGAAGTAAAGTAATACCGATGGTCAAAGTTCAGTGGGATCGTCGGGGCGTCGAGGAGGCTACGTGGGAGACGGAACGACATATGGTGCAGTACTATCCGAAACTATTCTCTGGTATGTTTTTAATGTTTAAAGTTCCATTATGATGATGCATGTGGATTTCGAGGATGAAATCTTATAAGTAGGGGAGTAATGTAATACCCCCGAAATGTTATATGATTATGTGCTATGATGATGATTTATGTTAAGTTTAAGGATTGTGGTGTAATTATTTTGGGGGAATAAAATTACGATATGATGATATGATTTAGGGGGCATGATAGGTGTTTTAAAGGATGTATTAATTTAAATGAAGTTATAAAATATCGAGTGAGGATATTTTAATACATCGTACTATATACCGGGGCACAATTAAACACCACATGACCACCAAACCCACACCACCCCCCTGCCACTCGGCCACCCCCCCCCCCCCCCCCCGCCACTTGACAAGCCCATACCCCCCACTTGACAAGCCCTCATACCCTTCAATCACCTCCTTCCTCTTCACTTCTCCTCCCCTTTCTCAAAAAAAGTCGCCCCTGAAGTGTTGCAGAAAGAGGAGAGGAAACCTTGGGCTAAGGTGTACATTGATTCACACCAAGGGAGGAGAAAAAGGGGGTAAGGCCTGGTACTCTGTTTTTGTGTTTAAGTTGGGTTTATTTTGGGTGATTTAATGCATGCTAAGTTTAGGTTTGGGTGAAACCTTGGTATGGGTGCTTACATGAAAGTATTATGTAACTATTAGCATGTTTGCTCGAGCATATTACATGTTTTATATGGTAGATTTCTAGTTATGAAACTATGTGCTCGAAAATCTGGGCAAAGAAGAACATACTCTGTTTTCTGTAAAGTTGGTTGAGGATGAAGATTATGATGATGTTATGATGCATGTTAGCTTAGGTTTTGTTAAACCTTTGATTTAAGAGCTTACATGGATATTTTATGAAGTTCTTCACATGTTTGTTTCAGCATGAAAGATGTGTTATGAAGTAGAAAAGATGGTATGAAAAGAGGTGCTCAAAAATCTGGGAAAAATCCGATTTTTCAGAGCTCTCGATCGATCGAGATTTGGTCCCGATCGATCGAGCGAGACAGAAGGTCTAAGCATGTTTTCAAAATTTTGGTGCCGATCGATCGAAGGATTTCTCGATCGATCGGTGAAGCTCCTCGATCGATCGGTAAAATGTTTCGATCGATCGAGCGAGACAGAATGCTAAGGCACTGTTTGTGCACAGTGTCTCGATCGATCGAGACCTTGGGCCGATCGATCGAGAGAAGCAGAAAGTTGAAAAATATGATGATGTTTTATTTTGTTAAGTTTATGATGTGAGATGGTTTTGAGGCATCTAATATGGTATTATGTGGTCTTGTAGAACCATCCCAGGTACCGGCACATCAAGGAGATAAAGTCTGTTGACTCCTCCTCCTTTTGAAAAGGTACGTAAGAGGCGTACGGGCATCGGACGGTAACACACATCTTTATACTACGACTATGCTCTTATTGCATGAGTATTCACGATGAAATGACGATGTTTATACGATGTTTACATGATGATGTTTATACGATGTTTATACGATGAAGTTCATACGATGTTTATTGCTTATACGATGCTTATATGATGACATGTATACGATGTAATTGTGGTAAGATGCCACGGGGTAAGATGCCCCACATGGTAAGAGGCCATGCGATGTATTGTGGTAAGATGCCACGGGGTAAGATGCCCCACATGGTAAGAGGCCATGCGATGTTATTATGGTAAGATGCCACGGGGTAAGATGCCCCATATGGTAAGAGGCCATACGATGATATTGTGGTAAGATGCCACGAGGGTAAGATGCCCCATATGCATGATTATGAATCAGGGACAACAATAAGAAGTTAATGAGAAATCCAGCATATTTACTTAACAAATTTTTCATGCATTTGCTATGATGTTTTTATATGATGCTAAGTAAGATTGTATATGCTCATGATGTGTTGTCCCTGTAGGTACACTTTTGGACGAAAGGACTAAGGGTCGGGTTGAGGCAGTGAGCTACGAGGGACACAGGAATGCATAGGATTCAAGTTATGATTAGTAACTACTCTAGGAGTAGTGTAAATCTAAATGACATTCTTTTATAATGTAACGAATTATTTTTGAAGTTTTGTATTTTGGCCTGTAATCCTGTTAGCTTGTGTAACAACCAAAACCTTAAGATGTTACCTTAATGCATGATTAGTCCTTCTTATGTCTTTTAATCACTGTTAAGGTGGGAATACCCCACATTAGTGGTATCAGAGCAGTGGTTAGATAACTCGGGAATGAGTGAAGGGTAGCCTTAGCAATGAGTTAGCTATGTACTTACTTTTGGACATGTTTATATGTATGTTATTCATAAAGAAGAAGATGTTATACTAACATGTTCAATTATCTAACGATGAGTTTTATGAATTGCTTTTGGTGTTGTTATTAACCCTTGTGTTGCAGCATGGCAGCAAACATAGAAGTGGGTGACGCCATTAGTGTAAATGCAAGTGCTGGGCGTACGAATCCATTGCCACCACCAGCCTTGGGAGAGGAACCCTCTGAACAGCAGTTGCTACCTGGGGAATTGAGCTTGGCTCAGTTTATGATGTATCGACCTCCGATGTTCGAGGGAACTGAATCAGGAGAGAAAGCGGAGGAATGGTTAGAGAGGATCGAACAGATATTTGTGGCAGCGCCTTGTGCAAAGACGGCCTGGATCCGATTAGCAGAATTTCAACTGTCCAAGAAGGCACTGATGTGGTGGAAAACCACAGTGATTGAGCAAGAGGCTCTGGGACAGGAAGTTAATTGGAAGATGTTCCGAACGCGGTTTCTAAACCGCTATTTCTCAGCCGCTGCAAGACAGGCCAAGGAGGATGAGTTTACCAGTTTAAGACAAGGTACCATGCTTGTATCTGACTATGCTCTACATTACTGTTCCTTACTACGATATGTGCCACACATTGATGCAAGCACTCAAGCGAAGATGCGGAACTTCATGAAGGGCTTAAGGCCTGAACTGTATGACAGGGTGATCACTTATGGCCCTGCCTGTTTTGATGATGCACTCTCACGAGCTGAGCTAGCTGAACTGGGAGTCGGTGCATATCCTGATGCTGTGCCACCTCCGGCACCCCCTCAGAGATCTACTTCTGACAATTTGAAGCCTAGGGGTTAGGGGGAACACTTCAGCATCGAGATTCAGTGGCAAGAGGCCCGAGAATCGATGGAAAGGGAAAGGTAGGAATGATGCTCCATCTGGGAGAGGACAGTCTCAGGGAGATAGATCTGGAAGAGTTCAGTGCACTCTTTGTAGGCAACCACATTTGGCAAAGGACTGCGTGGGATGTTATGTCTGTGGCGACAGATGTCACTTTGCTCGGCGGTGTCCCAACAGGGGAAGACAGCAGAGCTCTACGGGGAGACCTGCGGACAGAACGGCACAACACCGGCCACCTTTTGTGCCAAGTGTGATATCCCCGAAATGATTATTGTGATGTTAATCATTTGAGTTAAATTATGATGATTTGGGTATTAATTCATGGGTTTGGATTAGTATTATTGGGGAGTTTCATTTCACGGCGCATGTGATATATGTTGAGAATTTGGGGGTTGTGGCTTGTTTATTTGGGGTGTGTGTTGTTTGTTTTGGGTAAAGCATGTTAACGGGAATTGAAGTATTTTATTGAGAAAATGCTATAAATATCATGTGAGGATATTTTTATACATCGTGCTAAATACCGGGACCAAAACATAACACATCATACCACCCAACACCCAACCACCCCCCCCCCCCCCCCAACCCATGCCAATCACACTGTGCCCAGGCTGACTTCCCATCCCACTTGGCTCAATCATTTGACCACTCTCAGCCATCCCAAATCTCGACCTTTCTCTCCCAATTCCTCACCAGCACTTGCTAAGCAATAATCTGAGGAGCTTGCCCCTTTTCATCGCCTGGAAAGCCTTCAAAAATCGGAGCAAAGTAGGGTGAGAACCATGCTCTGTTTTTGTTTTTAAACTTGTTTGAGTACATGTTTTTAGGTGGCGAGAAAACGGCATGTTAGATTAGGTTTCTTGAAACCTTTGATTTAAATGCTTTTATGGTGTTATTGTGAGGCTCTCTGTATTTTTCCTTGAGCATGTTGCATGTTTTATGTTGAGGATATAAGCATGTAAAGAAGGGTGTTCGGAAATCTGGGTAGGTGTATGCCCTGTTTTTCTTGGAAAATATGGTTAGGGAGTGATTTTGAGGGGGTGGTATCATGCATGTTAGAAGGGTTTGTGGTGAACCTTCGATTTGAGTTTATGCATGGTAGTTTTGTAAAGCCTTGGCATGTTTGTTCGAGCATGCTTTATGTTATATGTGATAGTTATTATAGCATGAAATGAAGTACTCAGGAAATCTGGAAATAAAATGTGTTGCCCTGTTTCCGAAAAGATGATCGAGTACTTGTGTAAATGGTCGTCGTTTATGCTTATGGGCTTATGTTTGGGGTGTAATTTTGGTATGAATACACTCAGGGCAGTGTGTTGTAACTAATAGCATGTTGTTTTGGGCATGTTGTATGTCTTACATGTTGGATTTAAGGGTGTGATTTCAGGTGTTCGAGAATTCTGGGTTGGCATTTCTCGAACAGAGCATCTCGATCGATCGATATTTCATCTCGATCGATCGAGCGGGGCAGAACCTTGGTTCTGATTTTAGGCGTCTTCTCGATCGATCGGGAAGAAGGGCCGATCGATCGAGAGACCCAGAATGTTGAAAAAATATAATTTGTTATATTTTGTTAAAGTTTTGATATTGGATTGTAATGAGACATCTAATATTGTGTTGTACACTGGTGTAGAGCCTTCACAGGTAGCTACACAGCGCAGGGGATAGAGTCCTGCAACACATCACATTTTGGAAAGGTACGTAAGCGACGTACGGGCATCCCAACGGTAACATGTACTTATGTTTGTCTGTGTGACGCATGATGAATGCAATGTGATGCATTAAGATTATGATACATGTTATTATGCATTGTGTTGCATATTATGCATTGTTGTTGCATATTGTGATGTGGGATAAAGAGGTGTATTCCACGAGTCAGGGCGATCACAGTTAAGGTTTTAATGCTTATGCTTTACCGCTGCGCATGTGGAGCGGGTGGGGGGAGGCTCGCTGGCACATGGAGGCGAGGTATACCATACTAAGCGAGGAAGAGATACCGCTAGTATGATGAAGCGTGTATGCGATACCGCTTGTTGAGGTTAAGAAAGCATTAAAATAACTGATGATGACTGACTCAAGAAAAAGAGGAAATGTCATGACATTCATTTGTAAAGCCATACATTCATATAATGTGTTTTATTATGAACTATGGTACAGGGACAACCATTGGGCGTTATAAATGCAGGAAATACAGGAAGTGTGTAAGGCCCCAACACTTAAACTTGTTTCCCATCATCCCAAGACACAAACAAATGCTCAACATAATATGTTCATCTTTGCCAACAAATAGACTCAGGGGTTTCACCCAATATCATCCCCATCATACCACTTTTGCATTGTGGGTTTTTATAAAAATTTGGGCAGAGTCTCCCCATAAACTAGGCTATCCGGAAATAAAACTCATCACATAATATAATTTCCGACCAGGGACAACGCAATATTAAACAGAATATAGAAACACAATTAAATTCCCGGCCAGGGAAGTCACTACACTAATAAGACAACGAAAGTGGGTTTCAACACCCTTATACAGTCCATATACACATACAAGTGCTCACAGAAGAGCAACGAATAACGGATATTCATCCGGATGCATAGTTAGTATAAATACCAACCGCTCAACCTCGTATATCGGCTCAATCTCATACTATGCTCCTGGAAGCATCATCCAACAAGGTGCGAGCCTAGCACGCCAAAGTAGCATCGTACCAGTTGTACCTGTTTCAACAGAAACAGCCCCCACACAGGGTGAGCACACTCCAACTCAATATTCGATCACAAATCAACATATGAAATCATAATGCAACAATTTAGATTATTCAAAACTCATAAAATATACTCCCTGTACAATTCCGAATCTGTATAGCTTCCACACACTGTTCCTATTTCAAACTCACGGACTTTCATAATGTCAAGTTCAGTATTATCATCAAAAATATGATATCCAACAACATTATGAATTCAATACAACAACAATGCATCATTTATGCTCAACATAAATAATTCAACATCATGTAAACCTGGATATCCCAATGTAACCCTGGTTATCCCACTATCTCGTTCTCGATATTTTCTCATATCGTTCATGCCCACGGCATCACTACTCAACAAGTAACATTGGATCACGTACCACTATGTGTCCCCCATAACTCATATATGGAGCTCAATTATTAAAGTCAAACACATACCTGAATCATCATATTCAAAATTGCATGTATACATGAATGTATAGATACTAGATATACCTGCTCGTACGTCACCACGTACCTTATAGTAGACAACATGAATAAGCTATCATCAACGTCCGAAGTCTCCTGTAGAGTCTATATCGAACATCAATTCAATATTAGCTCATAATCCGAGCAATGAACATCCATCAAATAGTTCTTACTTTCATTTCTATATCATAAATCAATAACTCAATATTATGAATCAAATCATAATCAATACTTTGGATGCACACATCCTCACATGAATCATGATATCAAATTGGTAATGCAAAACCCCATCATCTCCCATCACCCGCTACATCACACACATGATGCGGGATACACACACCCATACGTGCAAGATCACGCCAAACTCACATAGTAGTTCACTAGACACGCAAGTTCAACAGAGGGAAGAAAGTGCAAGGGTGTATGTATAATAATATCCAACTGGTGTCTAACTAAAAAATCCAATTAAGCCAATTAACACGTTCCACAATTATTCAAACTCACACCGAGGTGATTCAAACCAAGACACGAAAGAAGGGATCCATGTAGATAAGAGATTCTATCCCTTTAATCCAATTTAAAGATGCATTGGTTCCATAATTCTTGATTTAGAACTCACTACTAAGGGTGGTAATTCAATAAAGTGACATAAATCATTAATACATGTCATGCTATCCACTTGAGCATAAATATCACCATAACTCTATTCCATGTCAACACATACTAGCATGAATCTAGTCTTCACCTTTTAACAATAATGACTCTAAGTCACGACATTTAATCACCAATTCATTTTCAACAATTATCCGTTCAATAATGTGAGTTATGATTAAATCCCTACAATTAATAACATTTTCATGCTATCCAATTCCCAATTGTTCATACTCAATTTATCGTCACATAACCGCCTTAACCCATTACACTAATTTAAGTTAACCTTTTACATGAACAAAACATCATCCAACCACAAGGCACAACATATATAGAAGCCTTGTACCTATACCAATACATGTTGGAACACACATACACACCATCTTCATCCACAAACACATGCTGGACACACACCCACACGCAGAAACACACACACGCACACACACTGCTGCACACACTCGAGCAACCCTACCAAAAATGCCATCAAAATCGAACCAAAGTTCATCAAAAATTCGTGGGATTTCAGGGGAATAACGACTAAGGGACGACGAGAATTACCCACAAAACAATCGGAAGAAAATCGCTCCAAAATCGGACGAAATCGTGATTTTGAACCGCGCACTTTCTTGCAAGATCCGGACGCAATCGGCGACGAAACTTCACGATATTGTTATGGAAAGAAGCGCCTGGGAGATACGAAGGCGGCGGCGGTTCGGACGCGCCGGAAGGAGCTCGTACGGCGGCGGGCGCGGCGGTTTAGTGGCGAGGGGTCAGGTATCGCGCGGGAGGAGAAGGGGTTCGGAATTTCTGTGCGCGATTTTACACCTTTTAATGTGTGTCCGAAAAAGCCAACATAACATATTTATTTTTTTTGTATCCTAACCCGGTTTTGTACATCGAAGTGTCACCGGTGCACTGATAAATTATTTTTAGACAACGTTGGGATTTATACACACCCCAAAAACCCAAAACTTAAATTCTTCATTTTAATTAATTTATCTCTAAAATATTATCGGAGTATATTTTACAATCTCAAAATATTTTAGGATCCGATTAATTTGCCAGTTGACCTTACTTGGTCAATTCCACTTCTAATTAATTCTAAAATTAATTATCAATAAAATTCAAAACATATTTAGTCCAACAAATGATTAATAATAATCTGGACATCACAATTCTCCCCAACATATAGAATTTCGTCCTCGAAATTTCAACGCATGCTTACCATAAAAGCCAACTGTAAAATTTACGTACCGTATATAGCTCAAGATAGAGACTTTACCATCCGTAGGATGACAGTCATCGGAATCATCGTGGCTCACACATGTGCCCCATTGCACCAACGATCGCAATACTGCAATTCACATCACTTTACTCCATCCCAACATTAGTATTTAATAATCTAATACATGAATTCCTCTATTCATGTAATCAATACGAGGTTAACATCATACTTGCCTTGTTCAATTTGTTTACATTTCAAAAGCTCATTCCTATAATTAACTTATCAAGGAAATTGCTAACAGTTCATAAAAGTCAACACTTACACCGTTTAGCAATCAAGCACTTCTTGTCATACTTCAGTACCTGTGTAGTCGCATCGGTATAGTTTCCTTGCACAAGATCTAAATCCGTCACAGTTTACTTTCATCATAGTACACATCATAAAATCGATAAATCATGCAATCCATGCATATCATGTATATTCAAGAATATATGACCATACATCAACATTTATCTTAATTAACTTCATACCTATGTCGCTGCAAATGCATGCAACTTATCCGCACATCATCACCATCGTCCGTATGAAGTAACGGTACTCTTGAGCCTTTATGCATCAATCTTTCATATATCATCTCCTGGCTATTATCTGGTGCAAGGTAATGACTAGAAAACCCATTAGTCATTCTCACATACGTATATACACATTATACACACCAACAGCCACAGACCATCAGTATCAATTCATGATAAATGGCTTAACACCAATATTTTCATGTCACGATTATACTCCATCTAAAACAAGGCATCAACATCAATCTCACATAATTCGTGTCATACCTTTGTAGATGGAATCATCTACAATACACAATAGCATCATAGTATCATGTTCATCACAGTACTCACATGATCATAAGTATCAACCTTTCCACATTACATCACCAACTATCATCTGCCATGGGACAAGTACAAAATAAACTCATTAGTATTTCTCAAATACTCATAACATAACCACGTACCTTGTCATTTATGCATTTTGATATTCATAATGTTTCCATCATCAAACATTAATTTCCTGCATCAGAAGTTTCTCGCAGTTCTATACACAACATGCTACTGCATACTATCACATAGGGTGATTGAAATTTAACATAAGAATCAATTGCATGCTTTAATGACTCAATTTGTATCAATCTTTAACTCATCCTCGAAACATAATAATTCATTAATCATGAATATTCACAATGAACACATGTCCACACACGACATTCGTAGTAATCACGCGTCATCCCGTGACATACTCATGCCATCCCGTGACGACACATGCCCACTCATGGCATCTAAGGTATCGTCAACTAGTGACGATACATGTCAACAATGACATCTAAACAACCCAGTCAACTCGTGACGGTCCATGTCCATCAACATATGTCATCCATCATCATGCTAGTAAAATAGTCATAATAAAACATGTATAACAACGCATGCCAGCTATAATAATGCTAGATAGAATAGCAATATCTCATACCTCATCGCCAACAAGATAGCGGCATACCTATCTCCGTCGCTCAATAATAATACGTAATCAGTACCCATCGCTCGAAGGCGGCAAAATCCTGTGCTGTATATATAGCGGCACAGTCCATCGCTATATAATCGACGGCATGATACCTCGTCATATAATAGGTGGCATGAAACCTCGCTATACACCTGAGCATGAATCATCGTACACATAATAGCGGAGAGAGGCATCGCTATCAATACCCGGCGGTATAACTCATCGCCAATCAATATAGCGGAATGGACCATCGCTATCAATACATCTGGCGGAAAGAACCATCGCCAATCAATATAGCGGAATGAGGCATCGCTATCAACACATCTGGCGGAAAGAACCATCGCCAATCAATATAGCGGAATGAGCCATCGCTATCAATACATCTGGCGGAAAGAACCATCGCCAATCAATATAGCGGAATGAACCATCGCTATCAATACATCTGGCGGAAAGAACCATCGCCAATCAATATAGCGGAATGAACCATCGCTATCAATACATCTGGCGGAAAGAACCATCGCCAATCAATATAGCGGAATGGACCATCGCTATCAATACATCTGGCGGAAAGAACCATCGTCAATCAATATAGCGGAATGAACCATCGCTATCAATACATCTGGCGGAAAGAACCATCGCCAATCAATATAGCGGAATGAACCATCGCTATCAATACATCTGGCGGAAAGAACCATCGCCAATCAATATAGCGGAATGAACCATCGCTATCAACATATCTGGCGGCACTAATCATCGCCAATCCTCATAGAAGAATGAGTCATCGTAAATCCACATAATAGCGGAATGGGGCATCGCTATTAACATATCCGGCGGCATAAACCATCGCCAATCCTCATAAAAGAGTGAGCCATCGTAAAATAGTGGAATGAGGCATCGCTATCATCATAAACATCATCATAATCATCATATCATCTTACTCATCATAAACATCATCATAAACATCATATTCACATATATACTCACAACAAACTATGTTAATTAGAAATGGGACTGTCCGGGTTCCATTATGACAGCGGCACAATTGGCCCCCTCGCTCGACATAACACATCGTATGATACCCATCGCTACGCCTTGATAGCGGATGTATCTCTTTATTCAGCGGATGATACCCATCGCTACGCCTTGATAGCGGATGTACCCCATCGCTCAGCGGATGATACCCATCGCTACACCTTGATAGCGGATGTACCCCATCGCTCATCAGCGGATGATACCCATCGCTACACCTTGATAGCGGATGTACCCCATCGCTCATCAGCTATGTGAGCGGCAAGACCTTCCTCGCTTGCCCATAATGACCACCGGACATTCAACCATTCTAAGTAACATAGTTAAACATACATTATCATCTTGTAACATCATCATCATATAAACATCATCATCTTATAGCATCATTATCTTAGAGATATAACAGTAAATGTACGAAATCATAGTTGAGTAAGCTTGTTGGTTATTCATTAACTTCTTTTCATTTTCCCTGGTTCATATTCATGCATATGGGCATCTTACCCTGTGGCATCTTACCACCTTATAAACATCATATCATTCTATAAACATCATATTAACATCATCATTACTTATCATAGTCATCATTGTAAACGTCATACCATCTTCATTTATCATAACATCATCATCATAAACTTATTTATAATAACATCATCGTAAACATCTTGTCATCTTTATTCATCGTAGAAATTATCTTCATCTATCATAATATCGTCGTAAACATCTTGTCGTCTTTATTCATCATAGACATCATCATCATAAACTTACTTATCCTAATCATCATCATAAACATCGTAAATACTTCTGTAATTATAGCATAGTCATAGTGTAAGAATATGTTACCGTCTGATGCCCGTACGCGTCTTACGTACCTTCCTTGCTTGAACATTACATGAACAAACGCATTAGTATATTCAATAATAATTGAGACCATACCGAAGTATTCCACTGTCGGTTGTCCACCCAGTCTGTCCTCAAACAATACATCATATCTTTCTTTTCCCTGATTTTCTTACCAATCAGATTCCTTGGCACGTAACATATAGAGTGTCAGACATTACCGTTAATGCCATCCCATCGCATTCTACACGATTCCTGCAACCACAATGATTAGCAACACCACTTTTCATATCATAAAAGCACATAAACAACTAGTTGTGTCATACCACATTAATGCCATCATGCATAAATATGTGATATCAATAACTTCCTAGGCCCTTAACAGCCCCAAAGAGCTAACCACTGCTCTGATACCACTAATGTAAGGCCCCAACACTTAAACTCGTCATTAGTTCATTTATGACGTCGTATGTGTATAAATTTTTCATTTTCTTTTCATTCTTTAAAACGAATCATTACTTGTTTCCCATCATCCCAAGACACAAACAAATGCTCAACATAATATGTTCATCTTTGCCAACAAATAGACTCAGGGGTTTCACCCAAATCATCCCCATCATACCACTTTTGCATTGTGGGTTTTTATAAAAATTTGGGCAGAGTCTCCCCATAAACTAGGCTATCCGGAAATAAAACTCATCACATAATATAATTTCCGACCAGGGACAACGCAATATTAAACAGAATATAGAAACACAATTAAATTCCCGGCCAGGGAAGTCACTACACTAATAAGACAACGAAAGTGGGTTTCAACACCCTTATACAGTCCATATACACATACAAGTGCTCACAGAAGAGCAACGAATAACGGATATTCATCCGGATGCATAGTTAGTATAAATACCAACCGCTCAACCTCGTATATCGGCTCAATCTCATACTATGCTCCTGGAAGCATCATCCAACAAGGTGCGAGCCTAGCACGCCAAAGTAGCATCGTACCAGTTGTACCTGTTTCAACAGAAACAGCCTCCACACAGGGTGAGCACACTCCAACTCAATATTCGATCACAAATCAACATATGAAATCATAATGCAACAATTTAGATTATTCAAAACTCATAAAATATACTCCCTGTACAATTCCGAATCTGTATAGCTTCCACACACTGTTCCTGTTTCAAACTCACGGACTTTCATAATGTCAAGTTCAGTATTATCATCAAAAATATGATATCCAACAACATTATGAATTCAATACAACAACAATGCATCATTTATGCTCAACATAAATAATTCAACATCATGTAAACCTGGATATCCCAATGTAACCCTGGTTATCCCACTATCTCGTTCTCGATATTTTCTCATATCGTTCATGCCCACGGCATCACTACTCAACAAGTAACATTGGATCACGTACCACTATGTGTCCCCCATAACTCATATATGGAGCTCAATTATTAAAGTCAAACACATACCTGAATCATCATATTCAAAATTGCATGTATACATGAATGTATAGATACTAGATATACCTGCTCGTACGTCACCACGTACCTTATAGTAGACAACATGAATAAGCTATCATCAACGTCCGAAGTCTCCTGTAGAGTCTATATCGAACATCAATTCAATATTAGCTCATAATCCGAGCAATGAACATCCATCAAATAGTTCTTACTTTCATTTCTATATCATAAATCAATAACTCAATATTATGAATCAAATCATAATCAATACTTTGGATGCACACATCCTCACATGAATCATGATATCAAATTGGTAATGCAAAACCCCATCATCTCCCATCACCCGCTACATCTCACACATGATGCGGGATACACACACCCATACGTGCAAGATCACGCCAAACTCACATAGTAGTTCACTAGACACGCAAGTTCAACAGAGGGAAGAAAGTGCAAGGGTGTATGTATAATAATATCCAACTGGTGTCTAACTAAAAAATCCAATTAAGCCAATTAACACGTTCCACAATTATTCAAACTCACACCGAGGTGATTCAAACCAAGACACGAAAGAAGGGATCCATGTAGATAAGAGATTCTATCCCTTTAATCCAATTTAAAGATGCATTGGTTCCATAATTCTTGATTTAGAACTCACTACTAAGGGTGGTAATTCAATAAAGTGACATAAATCATTAATACATGTCATGCTATCCACTTGAGCATAAATATCACCATAACTCTATTCCATGTCAACACATACTAGCATGAATCTAGTCTTCACCTTTTAACAATAATGACTCTAAGTCACGACATTTAATCACCAATTCATTTTCAACAATTATCCGTTCAATAATGTGAGTTATGATTAAATCCCTACAATTAATAACATTTTCATGCTATCCAATTCCCAATTGTTCATACTCAATTTATCGTCACATAACCGCCTTAACCCATTACACTAATTTAAGTTAACCTTTTACATGAACAAAACATCATCCAACCACAAGGCACAACATATATAGAAGCCTTGTACCTATACCAATACATGTTGGAACACACATACACACCATCTTCATCCACAAACACATGCTGGACACACACCCACACGCAGAAACACACACACGCACACACACTGCTGCACACACTCGAGCAACCCTACCAAAAATGCCATCAAAATCGAACCAAAGTTCATCAAAAATTCGTGGGATGTCAGGGGAATAACGACTAAGGGACGACGAGAATTACCCACAAAACAATCGGAAGAAAATCGCTCCAAAATCGGACGAAATCGTGATTTTGAACCGCGCACTTTCTTGCAAGATCCGGACGCAATCGGCGACGAAACTTCACGATATTGTTATGGAAAGAAGCGCCTGGGAGATACGAAGGCGGCGGCGGTTCGGACGCGCCGGAAGGAGCTCGTACGGCGGCGGGCGCGGCGGTTTAGTGGCGAGGGGTCAGGTATCGCGCGGGAGGAGAAGGGGTTCGGAATTTCTGTGCGCGATTTTACACCTTTTAATGTGTGTCCGAAAAAGCCAACATAACATATTTATTTTTTTTGTATCCTAACCCGGTTTTGTACATCGAAGTGTCACCGGTGCACTGATAAATTATTTTTAGACAACGATTGGGATTTATACACACCCCAAAAACCCAAAACTTAAATTCTTCATTTTAATTAATTTATCTCTAAAATATTATCGGAGTATATTTTACAATCTCAAAATATTTTAGGATCCGATTAATTTGCCAGTTGACCTTACTTGGTCAATTCCACTTCTAATTAATTCTAAAATTAATTATCAATAAAATTCAAAACATATTTAGTCCAACAAATGATTAATAATAATCTGGACATCACAAAGTGCTTGTATTTAGGATTGTGCATTTATGCCTTACTTTCATATTATGTTGAATATGAATTGTTTTATGCTCACGTGTTGGGGGTTGTCTTTGTAGGTGCTTTTGTTGACGAGAACCAGGGTCGGGGTTGATTTGCTGAGCTGTAAGGAGTGCTACAGGATTAGCATGATTAGAGAAATTTTGTATAGCTTCTACTGGGTAGAGTAAGACTATAATGTAGTGCCTTTGTAGGAATTGTGTTATTCCTTTTTGTAATATTTTGGGTACTGTAATCTCTAAAGCTCAGGTTAATCAACACGATACGTTACTCTGATATATTCACATGAATGTTTAGTTCTCTAAATTGCACCTTAGTGGCTTGATGTGATAACGGGGTCTCACACCAAGACAGTATGGAGGTCAGCCCGCGGGGCCACCTCAGGGACAGGTGTATGCTTTGACGAGGGAGCAGGCTACAGCGGCTCCGGAGGAAGTTATAGCGGGTACGTGTCTTTTATTTACGCACCCTGCTCTTATATTGATAGACACAGGTGCGTCACACTCTTTTGTGTCGACGAGTTTTTTTGAAAGGCACCACATATGCACTTCTCCGTCCCCCATGCTTCTTATGGTCTCGACCCCTGCTGGAAGAAGTTTGACTACGGATCAGATTGTCTATGATGGCCTCATTAATTTTGAGGATAATGAGCTAAGATCAGATTTGATTGTGCTGGGAATGACAGACTTCGATTGCATTGTGGGCATCGATATTCTGAACAAGTATCAGGCAGTGGTAGACTGCAGGCAGAGGACTGTCCGATTTAGATCTGTATTGGGAGTCCAATGGACATTTTATGGGGATGGTTCCCGTCCGAAGATTCCGTTAATATCTGCTGTCAAGATGACACAGCTATTGGAACGAGGTCATGCAGGATATCTTATCTATGCTGTTGATATGACGGATAAGAGGAAGGAATTAAAGGTTGAGGATGTGCCCGTAGTGGCGGAGTTTCCTGATGTCTTTCCGGAGGAGATTCCCGGATTCCCACCGACGAGAGAAGTCGAGTTTGGGATTGAGTTGCTACCAGGGACGTCTGCAAATTCTCGTGCCCCGTATAGGATGGCACCAGCAGAGCTAAGAGAGCTAAAGATTCAATTGGAGAACTCCTAGACAAAAACTACATACGCCCCAGCGTATCGCCATGGGGTGCGCCTGTCTTATTTGTTAAGAAGAAAGATGGATCGATGCGTCTATGCATTGTATAGGCAGTTGAACAAAGCTACAGTGAAGAACAAGTATCCACTTCCAAGGATCGATGACTTGTTCGATCAGTTGCAGGGTACGAGGCTCTACAGTAAGATAGATCTGAGGTCGGGGTACCATCAGATTCGAGTAAGAGAAGATGATGTTCAGAAGACGGCTTTCAGGACTAGATATGGGCACTATGAATTCCTGGTCATGCCTTTTGGGGTGACGAATGCCCCAGCTGTCTTCATGAGTTTGATGAACAGGGTGTTCCAGCCATATTTGGATCAGTTCGTCATAGTCTTCATTGACGACATACTTATTTACTCTCGGACTGAAGAAGAGCATGTAAGGCACTTGAGGACAGTGCTTCAGATCCTTAGGGATCATCAGCTGTATGCAAAGCTTAGCAAGTGCGAGTTCTGGTTGGACAGCGTGGTAATCTTAGGCCATGTCATATCTAGCCATGGGATATCTGTGGATCCCAGGAAGATTGAAGCTGTGATGGAGTGGGCTGCACCCACTTCTGTACATGAGATAAGGAGTTTTCTCGGTTTGGCAGGTTATTACCGACGTTTCGTCAAAGGTTTTTCGAAGATTGCCAAACCCCTGACACAGCTGACTCAGAAAGGAGTCCCCTTCTTTTGGTCCGAGGCTTGTGAGGAAAGTTTCCAAGAGCTGAAGCGTCGTTTGACTACAGCGCCTGTGCTGGTGATTCCGTCTGAAGATAAGAGATTCGCCTTGTATACGGATGCGTCATTACAGGGTTTGGGCTGTGTGTTGATGCAAGATAAGCATGTAGTGGCTTATGCATCGAGGCAACTGAAGCCACACGAAGCCAGGTATCCAGTGCATGATTTGGAACTGGCGGCCATCATATTTGCCTTGAAGATCTGGAGGCATTACTTTTATGGCACGTCCTTCACTATATATACGGATCATAAGAGCCTGAAGTTCTTATTCACTCAGGCAGAGTTGAATATGAGGCAAAGAAGGTGGATGGATTTGCTCAAAGACTATGATTGTGAAATTGAGTACCATCCAGGTAAAGCGAACCTGATAGCAGATGCCTTAAGTCGGAAGGTGAAGAGTACTGCAGAGGATGTCATGTGTTTGTCAGCTTTGATGACTTCTTACTGCCATCTGGGCTATGACTTCGATGTAGACACGTCGCCTGTGCGAGTGTCGACCTTATTGGCGGAGCCAGATATATTTGAGGCAATCAGGAAGGCCCAGAAGTCAGATAGTGAGGTTCAGAGATGGACATCATTGGTACTTCAAGGTCAGCCATCCAAGTTCAGAGTGGCTGAGGATGATTCTTTGAGACTGGGCAACCGATGGGTAGTCCCAGATGCACCAGGGCTGCGTAGAGGAATATTGGAGCGGGCTCACAGTAGTCGTTTCAGTATCCACCCAGGGGGAAAGAAGATGTACAAAGATCTATGCGATCAATTCTGGTGGAGACGCATGAAGCGTGAGGTAATCATTTTTGTTAAAAGATGTTTGATCTGCCAGCAGGTAAAGGCAGAGAGGCAGAGGCCTGGTGGAGAACTGAAGAGCTTAGAGGTACCTGAATGGAAGTGGGAGCATATATCTATGGACTTCGTGACCCACTTACCGAGGACGGCCTCAGGATTTGACGCGATCTGGGTGATCGTGGATAGGCTGACGAAGACGGCTCATTTCATCCCTTACAGTATGTCTTGTACATACTTGAAGATGGCCCAGATGTATATACGGGATGTTGTGAGATTGCATGGTATTCCAGTCTCGATAGTGTCTGACAGAGACCCGAGGTTCACTTCACATTTCTGGGAGGGTCTCCAGACAGCTTTGGGCACAGAGGTGAGACTGAGTACGGCCTATCACCCTCAGACAGACGGCCAGACGGAGCGTACCATTCAGACGCTCGAGGACATGTTGAGGGCATGTATTTTGGAGTTTGATACTCCGTGGCAGGATTCAGTACCGTTGGTAGAGTTCTCCTATAACAACAGTTATCAAGCGAGCATTCAAATGGCCCCTTTTGAAGCTCTGTATGGACGACGATGTAGATCACCGCTGTATTGGGAGGACTTGACTAGCAAAGCGGTCGGAGGACCGGATATGATTAAGGATATGGAAGGTAAGATTAAGATGATACGCCAAAAGATGAAAGCGGCCCAAGATAGGCAAGCGGCCTATGCCAATAAGCGGCGACGACCACTAGAATTCCAGTTAGGAGACAGGGTCTTCTTAAAGATCTCGCCCTTCAGGGGTGTGGTTCGTTTTGGGATGCGGGGAAAGTTATCTCCGAGGTACGTTGGGCCATATGAAGTTTTACAGCGTATCGGTGCATTAGCTTATCGTTTGGCTCTACCGCCATCTTTATCTGGCATACACGATGTTTTCCATGTCTCTATGTTAAGGAAGTATGAGCCAGACCCGTCTCATGTCTTACAGCCTACTGAAGTACAGTTAGACTCAGATGTGTCCTACGTTGAACGACCAATCAGAATTCTGGATCGAGAGGATCGCATACTACGAAGTAAAGTAATACCGATGGTCAAAGTTCAGTGGGATCGTCGGGGCGTCGAGGAGGCTACGTGGGAGACGGAACGGCATATGGTGCACTTTTGGACGAAAGGACTAAGGGTCGGGTTGAGGCAGTGAGCTACGAGGGACACAGGAATGCATAGGATTCAAGTTATGATTAGTAACTACTCTAGGAGTAGTGTAAATCTAAATGACATTCTTTTAGAATGTAACGAATTATTTTTGAAGTTTTGTATTTTGGCCTGTAATCCTGTTAGCTCGTGTAACAACCAAAACCTTAAGATGTTACCTTAATGCATGATTAGTCCTTCTTATGTCTTTTAATCACTGTTAAGGTGGGAATACCCCACACAAACCATTGTGACTCCCATTGCATGTCATATGCAAGAATGCTCAACCAGAGCTAACAACGACTTGTTGACACTCACGTTGGTATTCCCAACAAAATTGAGTTGTCCCAAAACAAATCCCTCAAAACATTTGATGTATAAACGTCTCCGTGAGGTACTCCCTACCTCAATCATCATGCCACAAGGAGACTACAAAAGTCTACCATACCCCTCATCGTATCACCATACGATTCACCCATCTCGAATCCAACGAGCAGTATAATGGCTATCACAAGCACACTAAAGCACTACAACAATACCTGGCTAGTGATTCACTGGTCCCATAGGCTTATACCAACCTACCAACGTGACACACACCTCATCCCGGTATACCATACCGTACAAACCATTAGAGTTGTGCGTCATCACCCAACATATCTCTAAAACACCAAGCATAATGGACATCCAGGTGTCCTTGCTCAACTACCATGCAATCCTAATTCATTAGGACTTATTCCACACCCTCGGGGTGGGTGTGATCATGCCTACTCCACATCACAACAACAAGCGAGTAGTTTCCTCAATGACTACTCTTACCACCAATCACTTGGCCTTAGCCATCCCAGCGAGCATACCCAAGGGTATCACTGCTCGACAAATATTTACCTTTATAACATGATGCGGTACACTCACCGGTACAATGCATCCAATGCTCCATCGAGCAAACCTGCTCGGCAAAAGGTCTCGTCAACTAGTGACCTAGACTCTACCATGTGCTCATCATCGGCACTCAAACCATACAACCAAATGCATAACATGAATGTATTTTTCACCAAAACGACGCCTTGCGTCCACATAGACATCCCAAATAACATCATCAAACATATGATGGCATATGTATATCCACGCATATCATCCACAATAATGCTAACAAAACAGTAATAAACCATACCTCATCGCTAATGAGATAGCGGCATACCTGTCTCCGTCATCCCACAGTGGTACGCAATCAGCACCCATCGCTCGTAGGCGGCATAATCCAGTGCTACGTTCATAGCGGTATAACCCATCGCCATAGTATCAGTTGCATGATTCCTCGCCATAGAGTCGGCGGCATAAAACATCGCTATAAATATACGGCGGTATGAACCATCGCCAATAGAATAGCGGAATGAACCATCGCTATGAATACCCGGCGGCATGAACCATCGACAATAGAATAGCAGAATGAACCATCGCTATGAATACCAGGCGGCATGAACCATCGTCAATAGAATAGCAGAATGAACCATCGCTATGAATACCCGGCGGCATAAACCATCGCCAATAGAATAACGGAATGAACCATCGCTATGAATACCCGGCGGCATGAACCATCGCCAATAGAATAGCAGAATGAACCATCGCTATGAATACCCGGCGGCATGAACCATCACCAATAGAATAGAGGATCCCTAGTCTTGTTACGGTAGTGTATTTTAATGCACCTCGCTTCACATATAAGCAGCATAGAATAACCTCGCTTCAATAGACATGCGGTACTCCAACCCCTCGCCTCACATTGTAGCGGCAAATATTCTTTCCTCGCTTCATATGATAACCTCGCTTCAATGTGACATGCGGTACTCCCACCCCTCGCTCATCCATAACAACGACTCATGGGATATTCACCAAGCATTCCGTCCATACCTGCAATACAATGCATATACCATATCCAATATACATCACCATGAGTGTATTTTAATGCACCTCACTCAAATGCGACATGCGGCAACACCCTCGCTTCAACATTTGGCGGCAAAGCATTAAAATCATCACTCCAATATATATACAACCATAATGAGTGTATTTTAATGCACCTCGCTCAAATGCGACATGCGGCAATACCCTCGCTTCAACATTTGGCGGCAAAGCATTAAAATCATCACTCCATTGTGCACATTAACGCATAATCCATGATGTATATAAAACGCAGGTTACCGTTTCGTGTCTTTCAACCCTAGCATTAGCCCTTCGTGTCATAGCGCCCCTACAGGAACAATCTCAAACCATGAGCATATAATAATCCATATTCACCACAATATGATTATAACGAATAAATGCATAAACTATGAGTACAAAGTACTTCATGTATCCCAATGCATTTCAAAATGCTCCCTTTGGTTGTTCCTGTGCCACAACTCACAATCATAATCAACAGGTTATATTATGATTCCATAGATGTCATGACATATAATTGTTCCACTATGATCACATATCATAAATGCACATAGGCAAAATAGTTGTGTCACACAACACTAACTACTGCCATGCATAAATATGTGCTACCCATTCCTATCAGCATGTTCCAGGCCCTCAACAGCCCCAAAGAGCTAACCACTGCTATGATACCACTAATATAAGAACCCCCGTGCCCTTAACCCGTTATTAGTGTATTAATTCATGCCATTAGTGCATATAATCATACACGTAGAAGAAATATACTTGTCGCCATACCAAATCATGCATTTAATAAAATTTCTTTACATTATTCCATATAATATATAGTTCCCCTGCCCGAGTCAACATACATGTCATGCACCATTATAATACACTAACATGTTCTCAGTTCATTTAGCAATTCAATAAGTAATTGCGTGCAACACATAAATTAAAATAGAAAGGCCCTTGCCTTCTTTATACAACCCATATACACATAACACTGCTCACATGCGAGCATCAAATAAGTACGCATGTATCTAGTGTATAAAGTATCATACTCAATACCGTCGATGGTACCTCGATCCTGGAATCACCTCAAATCCACAGCTCGAGCTCAACTCCCAGCCATCGATGTACCTAATAACCTGCCCCAACAAAGACAGCCCCCACACGGGGTGAGCATACCGATATCCCAAACCCGGCAATCATAGTAATACAATTCATAATTTACAACAATGTAAATGCTAGGAAATTCAAAATAAACTCCCTTGATGGTATCATCCTCATCCGGGATTCTCTGTACTGTCCCTGTTCTCAAAACAACTAAAATCATCAAATTCCCAAATGCCAGTTAATCATTACATTGATTAACGAATCCATATGCTATATACCGATATCATAACCATAATATCAAATCATTAAACAATGATTACAATTATCCCATTTATCTCATTTACGGTTCCATGGTTCTACCTCATTGATCGCTCTACAATAGCGGCATTTCATTCTCACGCATGCTCAACAGCAGTGGCGTCATAACTGATGTTCGCTCAAAGGCGACAACATCCCAATCATTACTCGCTCAAAAGCGGCACCATATAATTCCCAATGTATATATGTCCATTCATAGTGATTATCATAAACCATGCAATTCAATATACATTTATTGCAATATAGCGTACCATGCACTCACAATTGCAAATATAATAAAAGGGCTATGCTCGTACGTCATACGTACCTTATGATTCCGTAGTTTGAGTCCAACCTTGCCTGAGTCCCACGACCCGATGAGTTAAGTGCTAACATGCAAATAACTCCCAATTAAACATAGGCATGCAATCACGTGCCCACGCATGTTCACAACTTCCAAAACTATCGCCTATCCATGACGATTATCAAAATAAAAGTCCCCCGGCTAAGCATGCATAAAACCCAAAATATTCCATTTTTCATGTTTAAAAGATAGCCAAAAACCCAACCGAGAATTTCGTTTTATTAAATTTTGGCTCCAATCAATCCATTTAAAAGGTGTAGCATTCCCATTGGAATGCAAATATTGCCCCGGAAACGGCCCCTAAAAACCTCGATTCCAAAGTCCCGACGTTTTCCAAAATTCCAAAAAAATCAAACCAAACAGTGCCGCCATCGATCGCCCATAAGGCGCGATCGATCGTGCGAGCACACTGCCCGCAGCACTGCCTTCCGCGATCGATCGCCACGCCTCGCGATCGATCACCAAGACCCTCGCGATCGATCGCCTACTTCTCGCGATCGATCAGAAAGACTGTTCATCGCCTTCCTAATTCAGTAACATGTTGCGATCGATCGGCGCCAAGCCGCGATCGATCGCGACCTGCGGGTTTCTGAAAATTTCGAGCTTCAATGGTGTTTTTCACACCCAAACTCCAAACCAACACCCCATACAACCTCAACACCTCAAATACAACATTTAAAACACATAAAAACTTCAAAAACTCAACTTTGGATTTTTATCAAAAACCCACAAAATCCATAACCAACCAAAACCTCAACCAAAATCTACCATATTACTACCAAATCGAAGCTAAAAGAGAGGAGAATGACATTACCAACTTAACTTCGAAGAATCCGGCTCCTAAATCGAGCCTCGGGTCATTTTTCTCCAAAGAGAAAGGATAAGGGTTAGGGGAAAGAGGGGTTGGCTCGATAGAAGGGGAGAGGAGAGGGAGAGAAGTGATTCCGTGCCAAATGACGGAGATCTCGAGTCCAACGGGTATATATAGCAAAAATACCCCAACATACCAATACTTCCACAAATACATCATGATTCATTAAAAATCATCTGTTTTCAAAAACTCTCTCCAACATCAAATCCCCATACCAGTCCCAACAAAAGCACCCCGGACTCCAAGTCCCACCAAAAACCCAACTCATAGGTTTTCCACCAAAATGAGAATACAATCTCAACATTTGGATCCAACGATCCCAAATGCCCGATTTAACAACCTCGGGAGACCCAACACTACAATTAATTCCTAATTGCCACAATTAAAAATCCATAAAGGATTATCATTGTGATGACCAGGGATTATAGATGTTAATCCCGTAGTGTTAATAACCCCTAAAGTTGTTTTACGTGGCGATTTGGAGTTTAATCGCGGTGTTGGGCCTTCTAGGCTCGTTTATTTGGGTAGTTGGGATCGTTGGATCCCGAGGTTGAGATTGTATTCTCATTACGGTGTAAAACCTAAGAGTTGGGTTTTTAGTGTGACTCGGGATCTGGGGTGCTTTGTGTGGGCACCGGTAGGGGGTTTTGGAGTTAGAGAGAGAATTTTTGAAAACAGATGATTTTTAATGAATCATGATGTATTTGTGGGGCTATTAGTATTTCGGGGTATTTTTGCTATAAATACCAGTTGAACCCGAGATTTTAATTTTAAAAAGCATTTCAGCACCTTACCTTCTCTCTCCCCGCGTCCGCTGCCTTCCCGTCGCCCCCAGCCCCGCGCACAAAAGCGATGCGCCCGCCGCCGTTCGGCGCGTCCGACCCACCATTGGATTCGTCTCTCCAAGGCGCAGCTTTCCACACCATCAATTCGAAGTTTGGTCGCGATTCACGTTCGGATTTTACAGGAAAGCGCCGATCCCCAATTTTTAGGGTTCTTCGATTTCGGTCGATTTTCCTTCCGATTTTCGATTGGGTAACCTTCCTTACCCCTTTTCCATGCTTTTCATGTAATTCCCTGCCTTTTGTGTTGTAATGGTTCAAATTAATTCTCGAATTTCGTAGGGTTTGGGGTTCGAATTTGGGGGTTTTGGGCAGGGGCTGATGATTCTTGTTGTTGGTCGTTTAATTCATGTTCTAGATGTATTTTGGTGCTTGGTTGGGTTCGAATTTGTGATGCTAGGGTTCGAATTTTTGAGGGTGTTCTTGAGCAATTTTTTGATATGTCGCATTCGTTTTCCCTCCCTGCATGTGCCCTGCCCCGGATCTTTTAAATGGTTAATTGTCGTGTGTTGACAATATATTTTTTGTATAAGGGTAATGGGTGTGCTTGAGCATGGGTTGCATGTTCGTAAATAATTGTGAATTATTTATCGTGTTAGCACATCATTCCTCGGGGCATGGAACTCGAGCAAGGTTTGGCTCGGACTTCGGAGATTTAAGGTACGTGCGACGTACGAGCATTTCTTTATATGAGAGCATTTGTGAAATGCATAATGTATTTTGATTGCATTGAATGATTGTGCGTATGGTTATATATATATATATATTGATATAACTAAGGAACAACCAAATCTTGATATCGCCGTCACAAGTGTGCGTGACACTAGAGTAGGATAACTCTTACATGATATATGGGGTACTGGATTTACATGACCAATGTAGGGCATTGAGATGCCTGAGAATGATCGTAGAATCATGTATTCATTATAAGACATTTGAGATGTCTAAGTATAATGGAGAATTGATAAAAATAAATGCTAGGCATTTGAGCTATCTGTGATTGATAGCGAGGTTGTGAAATCAGTATTAGATATTGAGATATCTATATTTGCATGTTTAATGAGTTTGGAATCACTATCTGTTGATATTCGAGAATTAGGCATGCGATGAGTTAATCAATGTGTTGATTTACTGATTTTTGAGATTTGACGAGTTTGATGATTGTGAGAACAGGGACAGTACACGGAATCCCGGATGAGGACGTTGCCATCCAGGGAGTATCATTTTAATTCATTAGTATTTACTTTTGTTATAAATTATGAATTTCATTATTGTGATTATGGGATTTTGTGTATTGGTATGCTCACCCCGTTGGGGGCTGTCTCTGTTGGGGCAGGTGAACAGGTACATCGATGGCTGTGGAGCTGAGCTCGAGCTGTTGATTGGAGGTACTCCCAGAATCGTGGTACCAGGGCTTGATGGAGCACGGTATAGTATAGAGTACTTATATACACCTGAGGATTTTATACATATTCATGATGCTCGCATGTGAGCACGATTATACTTGTATATGGATTATATATAAAGGCATGAGCCTTTCTCTCTTTCATTTTATGTTGCATGCAATTAGAGGTAGAATTGCTAAATGATATGAGAGTCATTGGTGTATTATGTGGATGTTGAAACCCACTTTGTTGTCCTCTTGTGTGGTGCCTTCCCTGGCTGGGAATTTACTTAGAATTTCTGTATTCTATTGAGTATTGTGCTTCCCTGGCCGGGAATTATGTTATGTGTTGTGCTTTTATTTCGGGATAGCTCTATTTATGGGGAGACTCTGCCCAAATTTTTATAAAAGTCCACAATGTAAAAAGTGGTGTAATGGGGATGGAAATGGGCGAACTTTATGAGTCTATTTGTTGTTAGGATGATGATCTTATAACATTGAGTATTAAAGAAAATTTTGTAATTGTCATTCGATGGTAAAGTATCATCTGAGCTTCCCGTTTGATTTTTATTGAAAGCATGTGCCACACATAGTGGTTAATACACTAATCAAGGGTTAAGGGCTAGGGGTCCTTACATTAGTGGTATCAGAGCAGTGGTTGCTCATTGGGGCTGTTAAGGGCCTAGGAAGTTATTGATGGCACATATTATGCATGATGGCATTAATGTTGAATGACATAACTAATTGTTTATGTGCTTTTATGATATGAAAAGTGGTATTGCTAACCATTGTGGTTGCAGGAATCGTGTGGAACACGATAGGATGGCATTAATGGTAATGTCTGGCACTCCGTATGTTATGTGCCAAGGAAATCTGGTTTTTAAGAAAATCAGGTAAAGGGATATTTCCGAGGTAACATGTCTTGGTATACATATTGACATGCAAGTGGTTGCATATATGTATTGCATGTTTGACGCATAGCGTATATGGCTATTGTTGCTAACCGTAATGGTTGCAGGTTACAGGAAATAAGGAGTACGAAAAGGAATGATGATTATACATATGTACGGGCATCCCAACGGTAACATGTATTATGTGTTTAGTTATTTAACACAAGGTAAATCAAGGTATGCATAAGATAGTGCATTAGGATGTGATACATGTTGATATACATTGTTTTTGCATATGTATGTTGTGAAATATAAGAGGTGTATTTCACGAGTCAAGGTTATCTTAGTAAGGATTTTAATGCTTACGCTAATGTCCATAAGAAGCGAGGAAGAATTCCGCTTACGTGGAAAAGTAAGAAGCATTGAAATGTACTAATGATAAGGACTCGGGATTTATATTTCACGAGTCAAGGTTATCTTAGTAAGGATTTTAATGCTTACGCTAATGTCCATAAGAAGCGAGGAAGAATTCCGCTTACGTGGAAAAGTAAGAAGCATTGAAATGTACTAATGATAAGGACTCGGGATTTAAATAAGGATTTAAGAAGGAACCATAATTTCATGTGTTGATTATTTATGAGTTGTGGTTGTATTTATGATTTATGCATTTATGTTTGCACTCATATTATGGCTTATACCGCCGGACACGGATGATAGCGATGATTTATTCCGCTGTGTCGATTTATGATGATTCATTTCTTTATGAGGACACGGATGATAGCGATGATTTATTCCGCTGTGTCGATTTATGATGATTCATTTCTTTATGAGGACACGGATGATAGCGATGATGTATTCCGCTGTGTCGATTTATGATGATTCATTTCTTTATGAGGACATGGATGATAGCGATGATGTATTCCGCTGTGTCGATTTATGATGATTCATTTCTTTATGAGGACTGGCGATGATTCGTGCCGCCGTATATGTTGATAGCGATGCCTCATTCCGCTATTATGTGGATTTACGATGACTCATTCTTTTATGAGGGTTGGCGATGATTCGTGCCGCCGGATATGTTGATAGCGATGCCTCTTTCCGCTATTATGTGGACGATGATTCATGCTCAGGGGTATAGCAAGGTTTCATGCCACTTACTATATGACGAGGTATCATACCGTCGATTCTATAGCGATGGACTGTGCCGCTATGTACTCAGCACAGGATTTTGCCGCCTTCGAGCAATGGGTGCTGATTACGCACTATTACTGAGCGACGAAGACAGGTATGCCGCTATCTTGTTAGCGATGAGGTATGGGATATTGCTATTCTTTTTAGCATTATTATAGCTGGCATGCGTTGATATGGCATGCGTTGATATACATGTTTTATTATGACTATTTTACTAGCATGATGATGGATGGCATACGTTGATGTACATGGACCGTCACGAGTTGACTAGGTTGTTTAGGTGTCATTGTTGACATGTATCGTCACTAGTTGACGATGCCTTAGATGCCATGAGTGGGCATGTACGTCACGGGATGACGATGACGGTGGTCTAGGAGATGTCTTATTAGACATGCATCATCGTCACGATGATCAATGCGTTGAGCATACGTATTCAGTTGTATGCCTTGGGTGCCAGTGCCGAGCACAAGGTGATGTTTACGTCACCGATCGACATGACCCTTATACCGAGCGGGCTGCTCGAGAAATGGATGGACGCGCTGTACATGTTATTGTACCGCAACATATGATTGAGGTGATCATATTACGAGTGGTGGTACCCTTGGGGTGTGCTCGTTGGAATGGTTTTTGGCCATGTAAATTGATGACAGGAGTAATCGTGGAGGAAATTACTCGCTTTCTGTAGATGTGACATGTTGTAGACATGGTAACACCACCCTTGAGGGTGTAGAATGGGTCCTAAGGGAGTAGGATCAGGTTATGTTAAGTACATAGGGACATTGGAGTGTCCAGGGTGTATAGGCATTAGAGGAATGTTGGGTAAAGACCCACTACTCTATTGATTTTCTTCCCACAGTATGGTATGCCGTGCGGAAACGTCCATCTTATTGGTAGGTTTGAGGTAAACCTAAAGAGGCAGAGACTAGTTTGTCTGACGCGTGTGTGCAGCACCATGAGGGGCTTGCTAGAGCCGTTATACTGCTCGTTGGAACCAAGTTTGGCAAATCGTAAGGTGATACGATGTGAATTGTGGTGGACTCTAGTAGTCACCACGTCTTTGAGGTTGAGGTTGTGTATACCTCACTGAAACGTGTATACGTTTATGTTTAATCTTGGTGAGACTTGTCTGGGACAGCTCATAATGTTGGAGTACCAACAAGAGAGTCATCAAGTCGTTGTTGACTCGATCTGGGGAATCCGTGTATTTGGGTGTTATTGTATCCAGTTTTTCCGAACGTTGGTTCGAGAGTTGTGGATCTCGAGTTCGATGGCACTTCCCTTGTGAGGAAGGAGGTAGTATTATACCTATTTGGGAATCTTTGAAAGATTCGGTAAGTTGGTGCATGTGGTGTTGATTTTGGGAATCATGCCGTGTTGTTGATCGTCGATTATCATTCTCCACTGGGTAGGGAATGACTCAGAATTGACGGTTGTGTTTGGGGCTTGGGGGTAGGGTGTAGATACCCGAGCCGAGTGCATTGAGTATGCATGTGAGGTCAGTGCTTAGGCAGGTATACCGGTGAGTATACGGATGCCAGTTATTGATTTCCTTCTTGTCAAGCATAGAGTTATGCTATTTTTGGATGGTTAAATCTCTGATGAGAGATATGGAACACCTTGAGATTGGGAATCTCCATGGCACGATGATTATGAGGGATAATCGTGAAGTTAGTTGACTTCCCTTGAGGAGGGATTATCTTGTGTGGGTTAAGGTATTTCCTTGTTGGTGTTTTCCTCCGAGTTATGCGATAGCCTTCCCAAGTTTGGATTGTTAAATCCAAGGATTATCAAGGGATGGCAGGAATTCGGATTGGTTGGGTGTCGCTGTCGACACAAGTGTTGAGGATGCAATGGGTTTATTGCATGTCCTTTCAGAATTTGAAACTATGTGGAGTCTCGATCGTTTATTTATGATTAGGATGTGATTCTTGGAACATCTGGAGGTGGACATCTTGTGAGATGTCTTTTGTGTGAATCTGTGGCCGTGAGTTGCCCAAAATTGAGTTGCAATGATGCAACTGCTCATTCGATGGAGGAGGTTTGAAAGTGGAAACCAGGTTTGGTATGTGTACACCGTGCTATATGAATGTTTCCGTCGCAACGATGTATGTTAGACATCGTGAGTCATGATAGAGATGTCATTGAATGATATCTACGATGGAATCGGGAGCGATTCGAATCCTTGCAGTTTCAGTTGACTAACTGCTTTTGAATTATTAGCGTTGAGTTGTGCTGACGCTCTTTGACGTTATGATGGATTTGGAAGTCTATTCCACTCCAGAGTTTGACACGAGGTCAACGTTCTCACGATTGAGGTGTCGTTCAGGATGCGTTCTTACTAGTTGTATTAGAACTAAGGATGACTATCCGATCTACGGTCGTAAGTATTGGTTGTTTTGCAGTCATGAGGGACTGACTTTTTGGATGAACCGCATCGAGGTACGTTTTGCCTCTTGGGTGATATGTTGGTTTTGGTATGTCGCTCTGTTTCAGAGTTTGATGAGAGGTAAGTATCCTCGCGTTTATTAATACGATTCTAGTATGGTCAAGAATCGAGGTTATGGCTTCATGTTGTTGTGTAGCCTGGGTGTTACGTGATACACCGGTGCTAATTTCGAGGACGAAATTCTTTTAGTGGGGGATATTGTGATGACCAGGGATTATAGATGTTAATCCCGTAGTGTTAATAACCCCTAAAGTTGTTTTACGTGGCGATTTGGAGTTTAATCGCGGTGTTGGGCCTTCTAGGCTAGTTTATTTGGGTAGTTGGGATCGTTGGATCCCGAGGTTGAGATTGTATTCTCATTACGGTGTAAAACCTAAGAGTTGGGTTTTTAGTGTGACTCGGGATCTGGGGTGCTTTGTGTGGGCACCGGTAGGGGGTTTTGGAGTTAGAGAGAGAATTTTTGAAAACAGATGATTTTTAATGAATCATGATATATTTGTGGGGCTATTAGTATTTCGGGGTATTTTTGCTATAAATACCAGTTGAACCCGAGATTTTAATTTTAAAAAGCATTTCAGCACCTTACCTTCTCTCTCCCGCGTCCGCTGCCTTCCCGTCGCCCCCAGCCCCGCGTACAAAAGCGGTGCGCCCGCCACCGCCCGGCCGCCGTTCGGCGCGTCTGACCCACCTTGGATTCGTCTCTCCGAGGCGCAGCTTTCCACACCATCAATTCGAAGTTTGGTCGCGATTCACGTTCGGATTTTACAGGAAAGCACCGATCCCCAATTTCTAGGGTTCTTCGATTTCGGTCGATTTTCCTTCCGATTTTCGATTGGGTAACCTTCCTTACCCCTTTTCCATGCTTTTCATGTAATTCCCTGCCTTTTTGTGTTGTAATGGTTCGAATTAATTCTCGAATTTCGTAGGGTTTGGGGTTCGAATTTGTGGGTTTTGGGCAGGGGCTGATGATTCTTGTTGTTGGTCGTTTAATTCATGTTCTAGATGTATTTTGGTGCTTGGTTGGGTTCGAATTTGTGATGCTAGGGTTCGAATTTTTGAGGGTGTTCTTGAGCCATTTTTCGATATGTCGCATTCGTTTTCCCTCCCTGCATGTGCCCTGCCCCGGATCTTTTAAATGGTTAATTGTCGTGTGTAAGGTCCCGATGCTAATTAATACGGATTAACGATGATTAAGCAAACCCGGATAATTAAAAGTGCAAATTTGAAATAAGGAATTTTGGACTACGATGAGTCGACCAACTAGTGGAACATGTTTTAGTGCATGAGCATGTGCATGATCACATGGCACTTGGAGAACACATGCTACTAATTAATTTAACTCATGTTTAATACATGATTTTGGACCATTAATCTTGCAAGAGAGTGATGTATTGACACATGGATTCCACAATACATCAAATAAATCAAAAATCACACAATTTGGCATAGAAAGCCACGCCCAAACCCTTTAATTTCAGATTTGGTTGCTTATTTTGGCTAGACTTTCTCTCTCTTCCCACTTCAACCCAAACACTCCTCCTTCTCTCTACCATTTCGAATTTCCAGCCTCTTTTTCCTACAAATTTCTTGTGAAATCTTTAGTGCATGTTACATGCAATTAAGGATTTAGAAGCTACAAGGCTAGGGAAGAGGAACCCATCAAGAATTTTCTAATTTGGAGCAAATTGGAGAGGTGAATGCTTGGATTGAGCTAGGTTGATGGTTTGTGCATCAAATCTTCAATAGGAGTGAAGGTATAACACTTTTATTGAGTTTTATATACCTTGGTGTTGTTTAAGGATCGAAATTTATGATCTTGGCATGAGAAATGTAGAGATAACTTGCTGTCAGAAAGTGTGCAATAGATTTCAGCATGCATATATCTGTCATTTCGAATTTTGGGTTTAGTTAAGTTTTGAATTTGAGGTTGTGGTTCACATACAAGTTGTAGCTTGTTGGAATACCTTCGATTTGACAGTAAATTCGACTAATTTGGAATTCTGATGAAAACGTTATGAACATTTTACCAATATGTGTAAAATCTGGAAATTTAGTGCATGCGAGTTTTATGCATCGAGTTCTTCGAGTTTCTGGGTAAATGGGTTTCCAAATTTGATGTTGGTATTCAAATAAAAGTTGTAGATATATGTGCTTTCGTCCCGTGGTTAAAATATGAGACGATTTGGACTTAAAATGAATGAGTTGTGATGTTTTTACCACAAGGTGCAAAATCTGGAACATGCATGTAGGCGGGTTGCACATACAGTCTTGGTAAATCTGGGAAACATTTGCTACGATTCTGACCTTGGTGTCTGAATCAAAGTTGTAAAACTTTGCGTTATCTTGCATTATAAACTGGCCTCACATGAGTTGGAGTTTATTTGTGCAAGATATGAACTTTTTCCTAGAACTGCTCACTCTGTCAAAACAGAGTGTATATGTATTTTCAACACTGCCATACTTTGTTTTGCATGTGCCTCTAGATGAGCGAACTAGCTTCTGTACTTCAAATATGAACTGTAGTACTTTGAGTTTTGGTGATTTTCCCACTATCCTTAAGTCATTTGGACGTCATATGAATTTATTATGATTTTTATACAAAAATGGGTCAGGCTGGAATTTGGTGAATTGTCCTGTTTTTCTAGCAGATTGTTCTTGGCCACTGTACCTAGGCTAAATGAACGAATTTGAAGATGAGTTGAACTGATGAAATGTTCATTTTTGAGTTATATTTGAAAATAAATTGGACGCATGTGATTTTATTAAGTATCGGAAAAGTTATGAGCCGATCTCTACGGTTACGCAGGCTGAAATTTAGAGAATTGGTTTTGGGTCTAAGTTTGAGTTTTATTTGATATGTTTAAGGCTAGTATGTGACATTATGTTGTATTTGGAACTGTTATGGCCAGGTTTATTAATCCTGAGATTGAGTCGAGGATCACTTGGTAATTAGCTAACGGTTTGAGGTACGTAGAAAATGGGTTTTATCACAATGTCTGGCAAAGACATGTGATGTTCCCGGGTATGATTTACTTGTCATTACTTGCTCCTTATGTGACTATGTGATGAGTTGATTTGCAGTATGTGAATTACATGGTACATTGACTGCATGATATATGATGACATGAGATTTGAGGTGCATCACATGAGATTATGATATTGCATGATGCATTGACACGCATGGACATTGAGCATGTCATGTTGAGCCTATTGATTCGTTCTTGGTACCTATATCTTTTCTTGGTATGAGTGATGCGTGTCTGGGGATGATGGGCAGCCGTTGGCTCGGTAGGAGTGAGAGTGAGCTGAGGGATGCCGGAGCGACGAGCGTGCCGACGTCGCCCAGACACGAGGATGATGGACCGCCGATGGCTCGACTGAGAGATAGATCGGAGCGTGGAGCGTGTCACATCCTGCTCGAGCACTGATGAGTGATTGATGATTTCCTTTGGACCCTTGAGACAGGGATATTCGAGATTTGATACCCTTCATGTGCATTTGCATTCATGCACGGCATACATCGCATGTTATTTGTCATACACTGTGATTTTATCTGTTTCTCGTACTGGGGTTCTGACCCCCTTCGCGGGGGGCTGTCATGTCTTTGTTGGATGGACATGACAGGTATTGCAGGTGGACGTACTGTGGATGCTCGAGATGAAGCATCGATAAATACCAGAGCTCCTTGAGAGCGAGTTCAGGTATACGATTTATGTTTTGAGTCCCAGTAGTTGTTTAGTTTTTTTTACTTATGTTTTAAATTACCGGGGTTTGCCCAGAGTATCTGTATTTTTAAGTATTACTTTACTGAGAATTTATACGTAATGCTTATGCGATGAATATCATGTTAGATGTAAAACTGGAAATAAATATTTTCACTATTCGGAAATGTTTTAGAAACAAAATGCGAAAAATTTTGAGGGTCACTTTGATAAAGTTTTTAACTAAATCTTCCGCTGTTTACATTAATATAACAATCGTGTGTTAATTAAACCTCTGATTAGGACCAGGCCCTCACAGTTGGTATCAGAGCATAATCTGGGATATGCTCGAACTAGAGTTAGGACACTGAGAATAGTCACAAATGAATTGTGTGTGCATGTGTCTGACTATCTAATTTATATGCTCTTGCCTGCTATGTTTACATGTTCGATAATGAAGTTTTATACATGTAATGGATTATTGAGCAGGGATAATTAGTGGTCATATCTCTGAATATTTTAATATGCTGAGTTGCATATAATGTAGGGAATTTGAATGCTGAGTTGCATATATTATGCTGAGTTGCATATAATTTTGAAAATTTTATCTGTTAGCACTGATAGTTGCTGATAGGATGATGATGTAGAATGAATGATGATAACATCTATGACTTGAGATGTATGAATTATGTTGGACAGTTAGTGTTTGGATAGGTAGCTGTGATATAGACTTTACGAGCTACTATCGAATCTGTAGACACTATAAACTGTTAATTGCACTATAATTTAGTGATGATGTGTCCATTATTGGAAATTGTATTTATCACTTTGGGATTTAATCCTTATGATTAGTGGATGCCACTAGAATTATTTAAAACACTTTTTGTCGATTGACATCGGGAATTTAAGTCTGAAAGACCAAGTTATCCGTATGAGTTTACGTCAAAACCTGTGTACGCCAAGATGATAATATAGAACTTGAGAATATTGAAACTAGCAATATTTCAACTGAAGAATGGAGTGTAGTTGTTGTGAGAAACAACGAGAATTGGTTTGAATGAGGACTTGGTTTAGGGGACTGTCGTGATTTAGTTCCAGTTTTTGTGTCCAAACTATGAATAAAAACTTCACTATGAACTCTTTTAGATGAGACTATCTAGAGTAATGATATTGATGATATGGAAAATGATAATTGATTATCGTGGACTTGAGAAATGGAAATATCTGCTTAATCTCGATAGCTATTCACTAGTGAAGAGATTAGATATCGACTGAAGAATAAGACACCAATGTGGTGCAAAGTAATTAGAACTGGATTAAAGATTAATGAAGTGACTATCATTGGGATAATCCAAGTAGTCCTGGAAAAGTTTCAGAAGTATCACTCAAATTTATCAAGCTCTAGTAGTTCTAGAGGTACTATGAGATTGTAGAATACCAAATCTTTTGAGGTCACTGTGGATGTAAATAGCTACTGATCCATTTGAAAGAATAATAAGAACTGATATTGATTGTGGCCAGTCAGAGCATGTCTGTTACTAACTCGGGAATAGATGCAACCATAACAACAAATACTCTAAGCTAGAGGTAGATATCATGGTGGTTATTCTTTACGACCACTCAGTTTCAGCAGCAGTAAATTACCTATAGACCAGAGAGTATACCTTGACAATGGGATTGAGATGTCTCCAGGATATATAACCATTTCGATTTTGGCAATGATAGAGATGCTAGTGATCACAGATACATGTTGTGTATTGGTCACACGACACGAGTTTGATTTGAGATAAAATCATTGGTTTCATATATTGCATCAAATGTACATTGATAATGATGATTGGGAAAATACACCAGCAATGATAATTATACTATCCACACTTGTAATAGTGAACTGCAGATTACAGTTTGTTGATAGTGCTGTGGATTTGAATGAATGATGTTGTCGAAATATGGTTTTGATTGTATCAAGGGCATGGATACTCTGATAAATTTTGAGGATATCGTAAGTTGATTTCAGGGTATAATGATTTTTTTTAACTGTCTTCTGGATACAAATGAAATGTTTATCGCCACGAATAGCAAGCTAAGATACTGATAGTATCAGCTATGAAAATATTGTGGTTGCAATACTTGGAAAATGAGGGATATTTGATAATAAGCAGTTGATGCTTATCAAAAAGAGTCGAGGTTGACTGATATTATAGAGGTAAGAAAACCTACCAAGATTTTCCTGAAGAAATGAAAGAATTTTCACTAAAGAAGGAAATTGATTTTAACTATTCATTGATGACAAGGAATAGATTTGATATCGAAAGCACTGTACGGAATGTCATCAGCAGAGTTGACAGATATATGAATAGTTGCTGAATATCCTCGATACTGGTACATATGTCTGAGTATGTCACCTTGAGGGAACATCAGTATTGTTCGTGAAGAAGAAAAATGATATGATGAAGATGTGTATCGATTAAAGGTAGTTGAATCGGGCTATTGTCAAGAATAAATACCCACTACCTAAGATCGAAAAGTAACTGATCAAGTTGTAAGGAACTTTAATGTATAAGAAGAACGATTTTTACTCTGGTTACCATCAGTTTGAGTCAGAAGAGAAAATGTTCTCTAGGCAATTGGTCAAACCAGATATAGACATTTTGAATTTTTGGAAATGTCGTGTGGTCTGACAACTATACCGGAAGAGTTATGAATTTGATGAAGAAAATATTCCGTAACTTTTGGGCGAAAGTGTAATCATATTCATCAGTGGTATACTAGTGTATACGAGATCCGGAAGGAACCACACAGAACACATGTGATTGATTTTTTTCAGACGCTTCGTGAAGCTCAAAGGGTGTACCAAGTTATTGAAATGTAAATTTTGGTTGAATCAAGTGTTGTTTTGGGATAGGTGATATCATCTCACCAGATACCTGTTGATTCCAGTAAAGTAAAGATAGTACTAATTTGGCCAAGACCAATCATTGTACTCAAGATGAAAAGTTTTATGAATTTTGACAGATACTACAGGCTTTTACGGAAGGATATCCTAGGATAGCCTGTCTTATGAACTAATTGACCAAGAAGAAATTTGATATTCGTTTGGTCAGATGAATGAGAAAGCGATTTTCATAACTGAAACTGAAATGGACTACAACCCCAATGTTGTTTTGGTTTAACTAGTTCAGGGAGATATGTAGTTGTGCAAATATGTATGTTAAAAGATTTGAAGATATGTTCTAATGTATCATGAAAAGATGATTGCATATTCTTGAGATATAAGCGATGACTGGATTTATTAAAGAATTTGACTTTGATAGTCAATATAAATCAAGGAAAATGAAACTAGTAGCAGATGCACTGAACCTCAAAGTGCAAGCTGCAATGGTAGCATCGATGTTTGCTTTGCAGTTTGATAACCTCTGATTTTGACGATCGGAAGGACTCGAAGGACAGACCCATGCATTTATTGAGTTAAGAAATTGGTTCTGTCTTATCAACCATGTAAAATTAGTATGCCATTTAGAGGTGGTTGCGAATTGAAAAATCAGTATATAGAATCGAATTTTACTGATTTGAAAGACGTATTACAGCAGAAAGCACACTATAGAGAACATAGTGTTATTCTGGGAATGATGAGATGTATCATTCTTGAGATCATAATTATGATGCAATGTTATAAAGAAAGAAATTTTTGAATTTTGTGGCAAATTGTTTGACATGCCAGTAGGTCAAGATAAAAATACGAGACCTAATGGGATAGTACAGGATTTGTAAGTACCACAATGAATTTGGGAAATTTCTAGTTTTGAGTTATATAGCTCAAATATTTACAAACAGAAATTGTGAAACAAGTTGAATCGGAATTGATTGACTATTCAATACAAGATATTGATTTCATATGATAGTCTATATGTCTATGAGAAGAGGACATGTTTAAGATATGGATAATGTGGTTTAGTTACAGTGAGTTTCTGTAACAGATGTATCTAATTGAGATCCGAGGATAGTATCAGAATTCGAAAACTATTTTCAGAATGTCATGAGTACTAAGTTAGCAATGAGTATTGCTTAGCATACCCATACAGATGGATCCACTGAGAAAATATCCAGACCTTGGAAGTTATGTCTCGATTAATAGTGGTGAATTTAGTGGGAATTGACAGTAATCACTATCCACCAGTAGAATTTTCCTATAATTTAAGTTTCAGAAAACTTTTCGGATGGCATCGGTTCAGGTTTTGCAGAGCCAGAATTACCGATCGCTGATGTGATTATAGAAAATTGATAAGAAATTTTGGCATAACTTAAGATTTTTGAGAAAATGCCAGGAACGATAAAAATTACTGCGAAAACATTGAAATTTGGCTTGAGGTGAGCAGATTTACTACGCCAAAGAGAATTATATCGTTAGACTTCGAGTTGAGAATCAGGTAAATATGAAAATATTACATTTGTGATGATCAATATGATTCGTTAAGTGAGGTTTGATGTTGACTCGATATTTTGAACTTTGTGGAACCATAGAGAACTTTGATTAAGTGGTAGATCGTTGAGATGAACACAGCAGTTGTCATTGATACATGATGATCCTTAAGTATCTATGAATGAGATTGAGACATCCCATATGTTTTGATTTATTGAGTTATACTCAGTTTTGCGATTTCGAGGACGAAATCTTTTTAAGAGGGGAAGAAATGTAAGGTCCCGATGCTAATTAATACGGATTAACGATGATTAAGCAAACCCGGATAATTAAAAGTGCAAATTTGAAATAAGGAATTTTGGACTACGATGAGTCGACCAACTAGTGGAACATGTTTTAGTGCATGAGCATGTGCATGATCACATGGCACTTGGAGAACACATGCTACTAATTAATTTAACTCATGTTTAATACATGATTTTGGACCATTAATCTTGCAAGAGAGTGATGTATTGACACATGGATTCCACAATACATCAAATAAATCAAAAATCACACAATTTGGCATAGAAAGCCACGCCCAAACCCTTTAATTTCAGATTTGGTTGCTTATTTTGGCTAGACTTTCTCTCTCTTCCCACTTCAACCCAAACACTCCTCCTTCTCTCTACCATTTCGAATTTCCAGCCTCTTTTTCCTACAAATTTCTTGTGAAATCTTTAGTGCATGTTACATGCAATTAAGGATTTAGAAGCTACAAGGCTAGGGAAGAGGAACCCATCAAGAATTTTCTAATTTGGAGCAAATTGGAGAGGTGAATGCTTGGATTGAGCTAGGTTGATGGTTTGTGCATCAAATCTTCAAGAGGAGTGAAGGTATAACACTTTTATTGAGTTTTATATACCTTGGTGTTGTTTAAGGATCGAAATTTATGATCTTGGCATGAGAAATGTAGAGATAACTTGCTGTCAGAAAGTGTGCAACAGATTTCAGCATGCATATATCTGTCATTTCGAATTTTGGGTTTAGTTAAGTTTTGAATTTGAGGTTGTGGTTCACATACAAGTTGTATCTTGTTGGAATACCTTCGATTTGACAGTAAATTCGACTAATTTGGAATTCTGATGAAAACGTTATGAACATTTTACCAATATGTGTAAAATCTGGAAATTTAGTGCATGCGAGTTTTATGCATCGAGTTCTTCGAGTTTCTGGGTAAATGGGTTTCCAAATTTGATGTTGGTATTCAAATAAAAGTTGTAGATATATGTGCTTTCGTCCCGTGGTTAAAATATGAGACGATTTGGACTTAAAATGAATGAGTTATGATGTTTTTACCACAAGGTGCAAAATCTGGAACATGCATGTAGGCGGGTTGCACATACAGTCTTGGTAAATCTGGGAAACATTTGCTACGATTCTGACCTTGGTGTCTGAATCAAAGTTGTAAAACTTTGCGTTATCTTGCATTATAAACTGGCCTCACATGAGTTGGAGTTTATCTGTGCAAGATATGAACTTTTTCCTAGAACTGCTCACTCTGTCAAAACAGAGTGTATATGTATTTTCAACACTGCCATACTTTGTTTTGCATGTGCCTCTAGATGAGCGAACTAGCTTCTGTACTTCAAATATGAACTGTAGTACTTTGAGTTTTGGTGATTTTCCCACTATCCTTAAGTCATTTGGACGTCATATGAATTTATTATGATTTTTATACAAAAATGGGTCAGGCTGGAATTTGGTGAATTGTCCTGTTTTTCTAGCAGATTGTTCTTGGCCATTTTACCTAGGCTAAATGAACGAATTTGAAGATGAGTTGAACTGATGAAATGTTCATTTTTGAGTTATATTTGAAAATAAATTGGACGCATGTGATTTTATTAAGTATCGGAAAAGTTATGAGCCGATCTCTACGGTTACGCAGGCTGAAATTTAGAGAATTGGTTTTGGGTCTAAGTTTGAGTTTTATTTGATATGTTTAAGGCTAGTATGTGACATTATGTTGTATTTGGAACTGTTATGGCCAGGTTTATTAATCCTGAGATTGAGTCGAGGATCACTTGGTAATTAGCTAACGGTTTGAGGTACGTAGAAAATGGGTTTTATCACAATGTCTGGCAAAGACATGTGATGTTCCCGGGTATGATTTACTTGTCATTACTTGCTCCTTATGTGACTATGTGATGAGTTGATTTGCAGTATGTGAATTACATGGTACATTGACTGCATGATATATGATGACATGAGATTTGAGGTGCATCACATGAGATTATGATATTGCATGATGCATTGACACGCATGGACATTGAGCATGTCATGTTGAGCCTATTGATTCGTTCTTGGTACCTATATCTTTTCTTGGTATGAGTGATGCGTGTCTGGGGATGATGGGCAGCCGTTGGCTCGGTAGGAGTGAGAGTGAGCTGAGGGATGCCGGAGCGACGAGCGTGCCGACGTCGCCCAGACACGAGGATGATGGACCGCCGATGGCTCGACTGAGAGATAGATCGGAGCGTGGAGCGTGTCACATCCTGCTCGAGCACTGATGAGTGATTGATGATTTCCTTTGGACCCTTGAGACAGGGATATTCGAGATTTGATACCCTTCATGTGCATTTGCATTCATGCACGGCATACATCGCATGTTATTTGTCATACACTGTGATTTTATCTGTTTCTCGTACTGGGGTTCTGACCCCCTTCGCGGGGGGCTGTCATGTCTTTGTTGGATGGACATGACAGGTATTGCAGGTGGACGTACTGTGGATGCTCGAGATGAAGCATCGATAAATACCAGAGCTCCTTGAGAGCGAGCTCAGGTATACGATTTATGTTTTGAGTCCCAGTAGTTGTTTAGTTTTTTTTACTTATGTTTTAAATTACCGGGGTTTGCCCAGAGTATCTGTATTTTTAAGTATTACTTTACTGAGAATTTATACGTAATGCTTATGCGATGAATATCATGTTAGATGTAAAACTGGAAATAAATATTTTCACTATTCGAAAATGTTTTAGAAACAAAATGCGAAAAATTTTGAGGGTCACTTTGATAAAGTTTTTAACTAAATCTTCCGCTGTTTACATTAATATAACAATCGTGTGTTAATTAAACCTCTGATTAGGACCAGGCCCTCACATCGTGTGTTGACAATATATTTTTTATATAAGGGTAATGGGTGTGCTTGAGCATGGGTTGCATGTTCGTAAATAATTGTGAATTATTTATCGTGTTAGCACATCATTCCTCGGGGCATGGAACTCGAGCAAGGTTTGGCTCGGACTTCGGAGATTTAAGGTACGTGCGACGTACGAGCATTTTTATATGAGAGCATTTGTGAAATGCATAATGTATTTTGATTGCATTGAATGATTGTGCGTATGGTTATATATTTATGTTGATATAACTAAGGAACAACCAAATCTTGATATCGCCGTCACAAGCGTGCGTGACACTAGAGTAGGATAACTCTTACATGATATATGGGGTACTTGATTTACATGACCAATGTAGGGCATTGAGATGCCTGAGAATGATCGTAGAATCATGTATTCATTATAAGACATTTGAGATGTCTAAGTATAATGGAGAATTGATAAAATAAATGCTAGGCATTTGAGCTATCTGTGATTGATAGCGAGGTTGTGAAATCAGTATTAGATATTGAGATATCTATATTTGCATGTTTAATGAGTTTGGAATCACTATCTGTTGATATTCGAGAATTAGGCATGCGATGAGTTAATCAATGTGTTGATTTACTGATTTTTGAGATTTGAAGAGTTTGATGATTGTGAGAACAGGGACAGTACACGGAATCCCGGATGAGGACGTTGCCATCCAGGGAGTATCATTTTAATTCATTAATATTTATTTTTGTTGTAAATTATGAATTTCATTATTGTGATTATGGGATTTTGTGTATTGGTATGCTCACCCCGTTGGGGGCTGTCTCTATTGGGGCAGGTGAACAGGTACATCGATGGCTGTGGAGCAGAGCTCGAGCTGTTGATTGGAGGTACTCCCAGGATCGTGGTACCATGGCTTGATGGAGCACGGTATCGTATAGAGTACTTATATACACCTGAGGATTTTATACATATTCATGATGCTCGCATGTGAGCACGATTATACTTGTATATGGATTGTATATTAAGGCATGAGCCTTTCTCTCTTTCATTTTATGTTGCATGCAATTAGAGGTAGAATTGCTAAATGATATGAAAGTCATTGGTGTATTATGTGGATGTTGAAACCCACTTTGTTGTCCTCTTGTGTGGTGCCTTCCCTGGCTGGGAATTTACTTAGAATTTCTGTATTCTATTGAGTATTGTGCTTCCCTGGCTGGGAATTATGTTATGTGTTGTGCTTTTATTTCGGGATAGCTCTATTTATGGGGAAACTCTGCCCAAATTTTTATAAAAGTCCACAATGTAAAAAGTTGTGTAATGGGGATGGAAATGGGCGAACTTTATGAGTCTATTTGTTGTTAGGATGATGATCTTATAACATTGAGTATTAAAGAAAATTTTGTAATTGTCATTCAATGGTAAAGTATCATCTGAGCTTCCCGTTTGATTTTTATTGAAAGCATGTGCCACACATAGTGGTTAATACACTAATCAAGGGTTAAGGGCTAGGGGTCCTTACAATCACTACACCGGGATTAACACCAGTAATTCCCGGACATCACACTTTGTTTGGCATCGCTCATCCTTTCACGGTTGAAGATCAAGTCTAGCAACTTGTTCTTCAACATCCTTTAGTCGATTCGATCGTGTGGATACCGGAGTGGCAAAACTTGAAAAGTTTTGCTCCTGACTCGAGGACGTGTTGGACATGCTGCTTCGTGGAGATTTCTGCATCAAACACGCTATAAAGGTATAACTCTTGACACCCGATATGAACACCCGTATAGGTCCTCGGTTGGGAATCCAAAATTTTATTCCGCTGCGTATTTGCATGTTGGATTCCTTACATTAGACCTATCCGCTAATTGGACAACAACCCTAGTTTCACTTAAAGGTCCTAGATTTAATGAAGCATAAAGAGAATATGGCATGACATTTATCGATGCTCCTAAATCTAGCATGGCTTTTTCTAGGCGTGTGTTACCAATTGTGCATGGGATAGTGAACATACCTGGGTCCTTGCACTTGGTGGGGATATTTCTTTGAATTACAGCTGAGATGTTCTGTAAGGACCCCCGTGCCCTTAACCCACATTTAGTGCATTAAGCCATGCATTTGGTGCATACAATAACGTGTAAAGGGAAACTATATGTAAACGTGGCACGCCATATCACCTATAAAATTTCTTGCTTCATTTATTCCATTCCATGCAATATCTGATTCCCTAGATTAAGACCATTTAATACAGCATGCACCCATGTAATACACTAATCACAATCTCAATTCATCTAGCAATTACCTAGTTAATTGCTCACACATACGAATGAAAGGAGAAAGGTCCATGCCTTTTTATACAACCCATATACACATAATTATTGCTCACACACGAGCATCGAATAAACCTATGTGTACGTAATGTATAAAAAGGGCATACACAATATCCAGCTCCACATGAGCTCCGGTGCCTCGATCCTGGAATCACCTCCAATCCATAGCTCGATCACAGCTCCAGAGCTACCATTGTACCTGTTTCACCTGCCCCAACAGAGACAGCCCCCACACGGGGTGAGCATACCAATACCACCAACCAATAATCACAATTATACAATTCGTAAATTCAACAATGTAATTGCCAAGAATTTAAATGATACTCCCTGGATGGCATCATCCTCATCCGGGATCCCACTATATTGTCCCTGTTCTCAAAACAACCAAAATCATCAAATTCCAAATATCCAGTTAATCATTACACTGATTAATTATACCCCTAATCCAATTCAATATCGATAGAGGAATAAAATACAGATATCCTAGATATCTAGCCAAAGGTCACATTTCTTCGCCCACTCAAAAGTAGCGGCATCACTTACCGATGTTCGCTCCATAGCGACCACATCCCGACAATTGCTCGCTCCAAAGCGGCACCAAAAAAAATACATAAGACCGACCAACATCACACATCAGTCCCGTTTCCATTCACCAATTATTGCAAGACACCATATATTATGCATCGACTACTAACCCTTACCAATCATCTATCTCATGCACAACAATTGTAATAATATAATTAAGGTCATGCTCATACGTTACACGTACCTTATGATTCCGTAGTTCGAGTCCAAACATTGCCTCAGTCCCGAGGTCCGATGGAGGAATGTGCTAAACACAATTCAATAACTCATAATCAATGAGTAATCCCAAATCATATGCACAAGCATGAAATCAGTCCCCAATCATCCCAACACGATGATTAAATAGTAAATGGTCGGTAACCACTCCCCAAAACCCGAGGGAGGACCCAAAAATAACTTTTTTCCAAAATTGCCCTACCGATCGATCGGTCACCAATACTGATCGATCGGTAACTATTCACAAAAACAATTTAAGCTACGGCTTTGCACTGATCGATCGGTCCAAGCTACCGATCGATCGCTACCCACCCACCGATCGATCGGTCGTTCTTACCAATCGATCGTTAAAGATCGAAAAATAAACGCCCAACGCTACGCAAATGCACCGATCGATCGGTCCAAGCTACTGATCGATCGGTCGCTGTGCGAACCCGAAATACACCATTTTTAAAAGCTTGAAATCCTCCACCAATCAACCCAACTTCCTCAAACTCGAAAATAACCATAAACAAACACCCTAGTACACCCAACAAGGGTTAAAAACCATTTTAAAACAAAACCCATAAGATTTCAAGATTTTACAAAATCTCTCAAAACCTAATTCAACCCTAAGCTCAACCAAACACCTCCAAAATACAATCAACACGAAGATAAAAGCGAGGGGGAGGAGATTACCAACTTATCTACGAATAACCAGTACGCTGGCATCCGTATACACGCCGGTATACATGCCTAAGTACCTAAACATGATGCATACACAATATACCCGGCTAGGGTATCCTCAAATACACCCATGAGCCCCACATACAAATGTCAATCCCCAGTTATTCTCACTCAAAGGAGAACGATGATCGACGAACCAACCACACCCAGTGTGATCCCAAAAAAAAATCAACACCACACAACACTCAACGAATCTATTAAAGATTCCTAATAGGTATACCAATACCTCTTTCCTCACAAGGAAAGTGTCATGCTCCCATGACCCACCAACCTCGAACCACCGTTCGGAAAACATGGATATGTTTATACCAAAACATACTCCAGAACCAAAATACGCAACTGGTTCAGAATAGTGCATCAAAGCCACTATTACCAAACCAAAACCCGTATACGCCATGTATACTCAAACTACAGACGCTCAGTACCAATGCCATAGTACTTCAAAACCTCGAGCACTACCCCAGAGACGTCTCCTCAAACGTCTCACCGGAAGTACGAAGGCATCACATAGTCCAACACTAGTAGGGCTTACCCCGGTTGATTCACAATCAACCCTCCACCAATACCAGCTGTCTCCATGACAGCACAATCCAAATCTCTCCAAGAGATAAAAACAATATAGTAGTGTCACCCCACTAACTATATCTCACTAACCATTGTGACTCCCATTGCATGCCATAGGCAATAATGGTCAACCAGAGCTAACAACGACATGTTGGCACTCACGTTGGTATTCCCAACCAAATTGAGCTGCCCCAAAACAAGTCCCTCAAAACATTTGACGTATAAACGTCTCCGTGAGGTACTCCCTGCCCCAAACATCATGCCACAAGGAGGCTACAAAAGTCTACCATACCCCTCATCGTATCACCATACGATTCACCCATCTTGAATCCAATCGATCAGTATAATGGCTATCACAAGCATACCAAAAGCACTGCAACAATACCTGGCTAACAATTCGTTGGTCCCATAGGCTTATACCAACCTATCAACGTGACATACGTCTCGTCCCGGTATACCATACCGTACAACCATTAGAGGTGTGGGTCATTACCCAATATATCTCCAAGACACCAAAGCATAATGGACATCCCGTTGTCCTTGCTCAACCACGGTGCAATTCTAATCCATTAGGACTTATTTCACACCCTCAGGGTGGGTGTGCCCATGCCTAACACGCATACAGTAACAAGCGAGTAGTTTCCTCAATGACTACTCTTACCACTCAAACACTTGACCTTAGCCAATCCAGCGAGTATACCCAAAGGATATCATTACTCGAACAATATATATACTTCGAATATGTGCTGCGGTACAATTCCTGTACGACGCACCCAATAATTCTTCGAGCAACCTGCTCGGCATAATGGTCTCGTCAACTAGTGACCCAGACACTACCATGTGCTCACCAAAGGCACTCAAACCATACAATCAAATACATAAACATGAATGTATTAATCATCAAAACGACGCCACGCGTCCAAATAGACATCCACTATATCATCGTCATCCCGTGACGGCGCCTGTCAACATATGACATCCAAATAACATCGTCAAACATATGACGGTACATGTCGATACACGACATCCATAATCTCATCGTCAAACACATGACGGTATAGAACAACACATAGTATTCACAATAATGATAACAAAAGTAATATGCCATACCTCATCGCTATCAAGATAGCGGAATACATGTATCCATCGTCCACCAGCGGTACACAAGTAACACCCATCGCTCGTAGGCGGCATAATCCCGTGCTGTGTACCTAGCGGCATAATCCATCGCTACAACATTGACGGCATGATCCCTCGTCACACAGTCAGCAGGATGAGCCTTGCTATGCACATCCGGGTACGCACCATCATCAACATAATAGCGGAATGAGACGTCGCTATATATATAATCCGCGGCAAGAACCATCGCCATGGAATCAACAGAATGTACCATTGCTAAACACATGTTCAGCGACATGAACCATCGCTAATAACATAGAAGACATCGCTATACACGCACCTGGCGGAATAATCATCGCCAATAATACAGCGGCATGAACCATTGCTCGATATACCTGGCGGCATGAACCATCGCCAATAATACAGCGGCATGAACCATCGCTCGATATACCTGGCGGCATGAACCATCGCCAATAGAATACCCGGCGGCATGAACCATCGCCAATAGAATACCCGGCGGCATGAACCATCGCCAATAGAATGCCCTGCGGCATGAATCATCGCCAATAGAATACCCGGCAGCATGAACCATCGCCCATAGAATGCCCGACGGCATGAATCATCGCCAATAGAATGCTCGGCGGCATGAACCATCGCCAATAGAATACCCGACGGCATGAACCATTGCCCATAGAATACCCGGCGGCATGAACCATCGCCAATAGAATACCCGGTGGCATGAACCATCTCCCATAGAATACCTGGCGGCATGAATCATCGCCCATGACATAGCGGAAAGAGGCATCGCTATCAATATACCTGGCGGCATGAACCATCGCCAACTGAATCAGCGGAACAAATCAGGGACTCAAGAGGTACTCACATGCATGTAGCACTTTGTTCCTTTCGGACCCAAGAGGTGGCTCACATTACATGCGCGTCGCTCAAATATCGATAATGTGGTTGTTCCGGTCTTGTTATAACAGCGGAATTTTAGGACCCCTCGCTTCGACATATAGCGGCATCATATGATATCCCTCGCTTCAACAATGACAGCGGCATGTACATCGCTTCGACATGACAGCGGCAAATATCATATTACCATCGCTTCATATGACAGCGGCAAGTACCTCCCTCGCTCGTATATAACAACCACCGGAACTTTCCACTAGCTCCATATACCTGCATCCAGGTTAATACAACAGTTCACAAATCCTACTACGTCATATCGGCGGCTCAATAATATCCCTCGCTTCGACAATGACAGCGGCATGTACATCGCTTCGACATGACAGCGGCAAATATTATCATCCATCGCTGATGATATACCCGTAGTAGGACGATAAAAGCAACACATTATATATTCAATAACAATTGAAATCATACCACAATATCCCATTGTCTGTTGTCAACCATCCATGTCCTTAGACAACATATCACATTTCCTATTTCCTGATTTTCCTACAAAATCAGATCCTTTAGCACATAATACATAGAGTGCCAGACATTACCATTAATGCCATCCCATCGTATTCTACACGACTCCTGCAACCACAATGATCAGTAATACCACTTTCCATATCGTAAAAGCACATAAGCAATTAGTTGTGTCACACAACACTAATACCATCATGTATAAATATGTGCCATCAATTCCTATCAACAAGTTCCTAGGCTCTTAACAGCCCCAAAGAGCAACCACTGCTCTGATACCACTAATGTAAGGATCCCCGTACCCTTAACCCACATTTAGTGCATTAAGCCATGCATTTGGTGCATACAATCACGTGTAAAGGGAAACTATATGTAAACGTGGCACGCCATACCACCTATAAAATTTCTTGCTTCATTTATTCCATTCCATGCAATATCCGATTCCCTAGATTAAGACCATTTAATACAGCATGCACCCATGTTATACACTAATCACAATCTCAATTCATCTAGCAATTACCTAGTTAATTGCTCACACATATGAATGAAAGGAGAAAGGTCCATGCCTTTTTATACAACCCATATACACATAATTATTGCTCACACATGAGCATCGAATAAACCTATGTGTACGTAATGTATAAAAGGGCATACACAATATCCAGCTCCACATGAGCTCCGGTACCTCGATCCTGGAATCACCTCCGATCCATAGCTCGATCACAGCTCCAGAGCTACCATTGTACCTGTTTCACCTGCCCCAACAGAGACAGCCCCCACACGGGGTGAGCATACCAATACCACCAAACCAATAATCACAATTATACAATTCGTAAATTACAACAATGTAATTGCCAAGAATTTAAATGATACTCCCTGGATGGCATCTGTAGGGCCTCGCTACCCTAACAGTGTTATAGTGACATAAGAAGGACTAATCATGCATTAAAAACATCTTAAGGTTCTGGTTGTTACATGAGCTAACAGGATTACAGGCCAAAATACAAAACTTCAAAAGTAATTCATTACATTCCCAAAAGAATGTTAACATTTAGATTTACACTACTCCTAGAGTAGATACTAATCATGACTTGAATCCTATACATTCATGTGTTCCTCGTAGCTCACTCCTCAACCCGACCCTTAGTCCTTTAGCCCAAAAGTGTACCTACAGGGACAACACATCATGAGCATATACAATCTTACTTAACATCATAAAAACATCACAGTAAATGCATGAAATATTGGTTAAGTAAATATACTGGTTATTCATTAACTTCTTTTTGTTGTCCCTGATTCATGTTCATGCATATGGGCATCTTACCCTGTGGCATCTTACCACATCATAACATTGTATGGCCTCTTACCATATGGGCATCTTACCCGGCATCTACCACATAATAACATCGTATGGCCTCTTACCATATGGGCATCTTACCCCGTGGCATCTTACCACATAATAACATCGTATGGATATATATAAACATCTTATAAATATCATCATTTCATCATGTATACTCATGCAATGAAAGCATAGTCGTAGTGTAATGGTATGTTTTACCGTCCGATGCCCGTACGTCTCTTACGTACCTTTTTAAAAGGAGGATGAGTCAACAGACTTTATCTCCTTGATTGAGCTGGTACCTGGGACGGTTCTACAAGACCACATAATAACATATTAGATACCTCAATACCATCTCATACCATAAACTTAACAAAATAAATCATCATTTTATTTTCAACATTCTGCCTCTCTCGATCGATCGGTCCCAAGGTCTCGATCGATCGGTCCCAAGGTCTCGATCGATCGGTCCCAAGGTCTCGATCGATCGAGAAACCGTGCACAAACAGTGCCCAAACACTCTGCCTCGATCGATCGATCGAAACATTTTACCGATCGATCGAGGAGCTTCACCGATCGATCGGAAAATCCCTCGATCGATCGACGCCTGAATTTCAAACCATGCTTAAAAGCTTCTGCCTCGCTCGATCGTTCGGTACAAAATCTCAATCGATCGAGCACTCTGAAAATCGGGATTTTTTTCCAGATTTTCGAGGACCTCATTTCATATCATCAAATCTACATCATAACACAACATACTTGCTCAACAAACATGTTAGGAACTTCATAAAACTTCCATGTAAGTACTTAAATCAAAGGTTTAACAAAATCTAAGCTAACATGCATCATAACATCATCAAAATCTTCAATACTCATCCAAGTTCCCAGAAAAACAGGACACTTATCCTAACCCAGATTTTTCGAGCACTTCTTATCATAATACCAAATCTACCACATAAAACGTGTATCATGCTCAAAGAAACATGTTATGAGCTTCATATACTTATATGCAAGCATTCAAATCAAAAGTTCTAAATAACTCAACATTAACATGCAAGGAAATCGCCCCACAAAACCCATACTTAAACATACTTTCTGAAAACAGAGTACCAACTTACCCCTATCTTTTTGCTCCTCCTTTATGCAAGATTTTTACACACAAATCATAAGCTTTTTCTCCTCCTTTCAGCAGCTTACAGGGACGAAAATGAGAGGAAGGGAAGGGAAGGAGATGGAGTAAAAATTATTGAGGAGGAGAGAAGGAGGGGTTGGTGGTGATTGGTATGGGTTGTGCAAGTGGGGGGGGGGGGGGGGGGGGGGGGGAATGGGTTGCCAAGAGGGGGCCGAATTTGGGGGGGGGGGGGGGGGGGTGGTGTGGTTGGGGTGCCATGTGGTATTTAGTTGTGTCCCGGTATTTAGTACGATGTATTAAAATATCCTCACTCGATATTTTATAACTTCATTTAAATTAATACATCCTTTAAAACACCCAACATGCCCCCTAAAACATATCATCCTAACATAAATATAACCCCCAATTTAAATACACTACAACCCTTAACATATCATAAATTATCATCATGGCACATAATCAAATAACATTTCGGGGGTATTACAGCATCATCCTCATCCGGGATCCCAGTGTATTGTCTCTGTTCTCAAAACAACCAAAATCATCAAATTCCAAATATCCAGTTAATCATTACACTGATTAACTATATCCCTAATCCAATTCAATATCGATAGAGGAATAAAATACAGATATCCTAGATATCTAGCCAAAGGTCACATTTCTTCGTCCACTCAAAAGTAGCGGCATCACTTACCGATGTTCGCTCCATAGCGACCACATCCCGACAATTGCTCGCTCCAAAGCGGCACAAAAAAAAATTACATAAGACCGACCAACATCACACACCAGTCCCGTTTCCATTAACCAATTATTGCAAGACACCGTATATTATGCATCGACTACTAACCCTTACCAATCATCTATCTCATGCACAACAATTGTAATAATATAATTAAGGTCATGCTCGTACGTTACACATACCTTATGATTCCGTAGTTCGAGTCCAAACATTGCCTCAGTCCCGAGGTCCGATGGAGGAATGTGCTAAACACAATTCAATAACTCATAATCAATGAGCAATCCCAAATCATATGCACAAGCATGAAATCCGACCCCAATCATCCCAACACGGTGATTAAATAGTAAATGGTCAGTAACCACTCCCCAAAACCCGAGGGAGGACCCAAAAATAACATTTTCCAAAATCGCCCTACCGATCGATCGGTCACCAATACCGATCGATCGGTAACTGTTCACAAAAACAATTTAAGCTACGGCTTTGCACCGATCGATCGGTCCAAGCTACCGATCGATCGCTAGCCACCCACCGATCGATCGGTCGTTCTTACCGATCGATCGTTAAAGATCGAAATAAACGCCCAACGCTACGCACATGCACCGATCGATCGGTCCAAGCTACCGATCGATCGATCGTTGTGCGAACCCGAAAAACACCATTTTTAAAAGCTTGAAAACCTCCACAAATCAAACCCAACTTCCTCAAACTCGAAAATAACCATAAACAAACACCCTATTACACCCAACAAGGGTTAAAAACCATTTTAAAACAAAACCCATAAGATTTCAAGATTTTACAAAATCTCTCAAAACCTAATTCAACCCTAAGCTCAAAAACTCTCTCTCCAACATCAAATCCTCGTACCAGCCCCAGTACAAAGTACTCCGGACCCCAAGTCCCACCGAAGACCAAATTCCAAGGTTATCACCACGATGAGAATACAATCTCATCCCTTGGATCCAACGACTCCAAAAACAGGATTTAAAATCCCCGGAAGCCCCGAAACCGTAGTTAAAACACAAATGCCACAAATACAATCCATTAAGGATTATCACTACACCGGGATTAACACCAGTAATTCCCGGACATCACATGTTCTCCCCTAACTATACTTTTTGGCATCCCTTCAACTTTTGCTTCCGCTTGGCAGTGCATAATTCTTTCAAGAACTTTGCGTAGCGGGTACTTGCTTGAGAGCGCCCAACAATGGGATTTCCTACTATCCCTCAAAGCAAGAGGGAAAGGGATTCATTTTTATATTCAAAAAGTGGAGGAGACTTACCTCGAGTTTCCTCATCTTGTGTGAATTTCTTTCCCTTTTTAACAAGTTCATGCTCCTCCTCTTGTGTAGTATGTGGGATTTTCGACTTCTCCGGCTCTTCCAATTCCTTTCCATTCCTTAGCTTAATGGCACTCGCGTTCTCTCTTGGATTCATTACTGGCTGTGAGGGTAATTTATGGGATCCTTGAGCTTCCAACCGATTAAGGTTGGTTGCAAGTTGTCCCACTTGAGTGTTTAAACTTTGAATGCTCGCCCTTGTCTCCTATTGAAATTTAGTAACATTGTGAGCAAGATCTTGAACAATATTCTCAATTCTATCAGTAGTAGTAGGGAATTGAGAATGTTGTTATGGCCTTTGGAATGGTGGTCGGTAGGGTGGTGGATTAGACTGCATCTGTGGTTCCGCTTGGTTTCCATATCTCAAGTTTGGATGATCCCTCCATCCTGGGTTGTAAGTGCTAGAGAATGGATCATATCTTCGTTGTTGTTGTCCCGAAAATCCGCCCGCAGCATTTGCTTGCTCACTGGGTGGTTCTTGAAGTGAGGGACATGCGTCGGTTGTATGGCTCATCTCTAAGCAAATCCCACATGGTTTAACATTTTGCCCATTCCCACTGACATCTGTCGAACAAGGGAGGTTAAACTAGTTAGTTGTTGTTCAAGGTTAGATACATTTACCTCGGTTTGTTTCCTTTGAGGTGGTTCGACTCTAAAGTTGCCAAATTGCTGTGATTGGCTGTCATGTTTGCTATCAAATTCCTCGCATCTTCCACTGTTTTATCTACAAAAGCTCCACTGCTTGCAGCATCTACTAGATTCTTGTCACTAGACAACAAACCTTCATAATAGTATTGAATGAGGAGATGTTCATGTGATGTTGTGGGCAGCTTGCACACAACTTTTTAAAATGTTCCCAATATTCGTGAAGTGTTTCTCCAGTGAATTGCCTAATGCTGTAGACTCCTTCCTTATGTTTGTGGCGCTTGATGCTGTAAAATATTTTTCAAGAAAGATCCTCTTCAAATCGTTCCATGTAGTGATCGAGCAGGAAGATAGATAGAATAGCCAATCCTTCGCAGCATCCTTTAATGAGAAAGGAAAGGCTCTCAGCTTGATTTGCTCCTCAGTGATCCCAGTTGGTTTCATGGTGGTGCAAACCACGTGAAATTCGATTAAGTGTTTATGAGGATCTTCACCTGCAAGACCATGAAATGAGGGTAAGAGATGTATTAAACCAGACTTTAATTCAAAATTGATATTAGTAGCAAGAGTAGGAAAAGTATTGCAGCGGGGCTGCTGATCCAAGTTAGGATTTGCTAGCTGTCTCAGACTCTGGTTCTCCGCCATAGTAAGTCGTTCTTCTTCTTCTTCTTGTCTCCTACGAGTTTCTCTCCTACGTCGATGTAGGGTTCTTTCAATCTCAGAATCGTATTGATATTCGTATCCCTCTGAATGATATCCTGTGTGCATGAATAAACAAAAGTAGTATAGGAAGACAAATAGCAATATCTAGTAGTTAAAAAGTAGCACCAAAATAACAATGCCTTCCCCGGCAACGACGCCAAAATTTGGTAGCGCTTATCACGTATGCCCAAATTAACCCTTCTCAGTTAACAACAAATTAATGTAGCAGTGTAAGTAGGAATCGATCCCACATGGAAGTAAGTATCTTTGTGCTAACAAGTATCGAAATATGGGGGGTTTTGAGAGTAGTAATTATCTAAAATTATGTAGGATGCGAGATTGAAATAAAATAGTAATAAATCAATTATAGAGAGATCTCGGTTTCGGTCGACGCTACCATTGGAATTCGATTATTCATTCATCGATTTTCTCACATATGTAATTTTTATGCATGAATATTCACCATTGAAGATTTAACTCATATCCCACCTTAAGTTTAGTTAAATCGAAAACAGCATTCAAATTTAACCCTTATCGATTAATCAACCCTAACAACAGCGGTTAAGATTTAGACTAATGATAGCATATGAACAAGTAAGATTAGTGAAGCTAAACAACATAAACAACAACAGTTATGTTTAATCTAGTCAAAAGTTTTCCCTAGGAATTTAATAACCTCAACAGCAGAGAATTATCAATCCTAGCTGCTTCGTAAATTCAACTAATCAAACAATTACGGATTTTGTAGGATCGAACGCTTACCGCTTTACCAATAACTATTGTTAAGGGTAATGGCGCAACATCAATCTTTTCAACCATACACTGGCACAAGCGCCACGTGTTCGACCGATCACAAAGCAGAGGCAATTGTTGAACCCCAACAATCTCTCCCCCAATAATTGCACTCTCTGCAACTCATGGGAATCGAACACCCGACCTTGGCTCTGATACCAATTGTAGGATCGAGCGTTTACCGCTTTACCAATAACTATAGTTAAGGGTAATGGCACAACATCAATCTTTTCAACCATACACTGGCACAAGCGCCACGTGTTCGATCGATCACAAAGCAGAGGCAATTGTTGAACCCCAACAGATTTGATATCAAACTTAGCATTAAATTATATGAAAAATTATTAGGTAGCTAATCTAACAACCAAAAATACAATCATGGCAAGAACACAAGAAGAACTTATGATATGCAATAAAAATCACCAATTCAAAACAACAATCTCTTGAATAAATTAAATTCCAATGGTTTTGTCTTCCTCAACCGAGAGGATGAGTTTATTTACTCATAATCAACGAAAAAATAACAAAATAATGAATGTAAAGCATAAACAAAAACTAAGACAAACTAGAATAGTCGCCACTCGTCGAGGCTGCAATCCCGCCTTTGTGTCGATTCTTCAATCCGTCTTCAAAAATTCAAAGTAAATTTTTATTCTAAGTTTAAACTATGTTCTAAAGTATGAATTATTGTCTAAGAGACTGCTAATTTCGAGTTATAGAGGTTAGGAGGATGATGGGGTAGGTTAGAGCCCATGTAGGTGTTGGGATATGCCCTAAGACAAGTCATTAGATGATTGTTTAAGACATACAATGTTTATGGTTTTATGAATGGCAATTCATTATTATATATTATTCTTTTAACTGTGCATTGTGAATTAATATATATGTTAATGTCCTTAGAATAATATTGTATTATTCTTAAAGATGTCCCTAGTCAAGTATTATCATGAATAGGGATAATGATAATACGTAGAGACTAGTATATGTTGATCGATGAATTGTTCATTGATATGAGATATCAAATCAACATATGGGTACATGTTAGAGAAAAATGTACTGGACAGACCCACCATGAGAATGCAACATGGATAGTTATATGATCGTCATATGCAATTCTCATAGTGATAATAATGTATGCAATCCTTACGACTTGTGATCATCAGAGATCCCAACATAAGGAGTTATGTATCTTGATATCGTCAAACGTTACCCGTAACAGGGTATACTATAAAGGCGACTATTGGATACACTACGAATTATGTAGAGGGATGTTGACTGATCGAGATAGGATTTGTCCCTCCTATATAACAGGAGATGTGTTTGGCCCTTGATCAAGTGAGAACTAAAATGCATGGCCATGCTCGAATGAGTCGATATGAGATATCGAGCTTATTCGTTTATTCTAGTTCTACTTGGGGATCAAGAAATAAAGATTGGATATACGAGTATGACTATTCCATGACGCGTGTTCAATCTAAACACAAAGGACGAAGGGATTAAGTTACATGATTAATATTATCACAAGTTCTAAAGGTTATGTCGAGTCATTGACATTCTTGTAATTTGGGTAGCATTGATGTGTTGCTAGATACCGCTCAATGCTTGCTACATAAAATGAGATTTTATGTCACTGCCAACATTACAAGATCCTATCGGGTCGCACAAAAGATTAAATCGAGAAGGGAAATTAAATTCATTGGATGAATTAATTAATTAAGAAGAGTCTTAATTAAGTGATTAAAAGGTTTTAATTAAATCATGGGTTTGGGCCCATAAGACTTTAAGAAAGTCTTGAACCTTAATTGAAAGCCTTTTAATATAAATACAAGGTTATGATTTAATTGTATAAATAACTTTGATCATTCCAACCTACACGAAATAGAGGGACTCGGCCGCCTCATCTCTTTCTCTCTCGGTTTCACAATAGCCGAAGGGGAAGTAGTGATTTCGAGCCATCCTCTTCGATTTAGAATCGAGTGTGTTTCTTGTTCCGGTTTAATAACTTGTCTAGCAACTTGTTATTAAACTATCCCTTCACCCGATTTGATCGTGTGGATACCGTTGAGGCAAAGCTCATCGAGTTTTGCTATTGACTCAGAGAAGGCGTTGGACGTTTGTGCTGCTCCGTGGATTCTGCTTCAAACACGCTACAAGGGTAAGACCTTCGTATTCCTTAATCCGATATGATAACCTATGTATAGATCTGCTGGTTTGTAATCCTATAAATTTTATTCCGCTGCGTTGTATGCTCTAAGGATTACTTACAGTGGTATCAGAGCCGTGTACAAGGCTCATATCGGATTTATGTGGTTAAATAGTTTAATCATATTAGAATTAATATTGCATGCTATTTAAAATTGTATATAATCATATATGATATGATTAAATTGAGTTTGTGAAAATCATCGAATAATTATATTTGATATAATTGACGAATAATTGTATACGATACACGAATGCGCAAAATCAAAAAGTGGCTCAAAGGTTCGGCCACTACAATCCTTTACTCTCGGCCGCCGCTTAGGAGCTAGGGTTCGGACCCTTGGCTTGAGCGTGGGCCGAGCCGCCGCACCAATTAGGGTTTAGAACCCTTTTGGCTCGATAAAGACTAAATTGGCACATGATGGTCCGAACATGGTTCAAGGGTTCATGCAATATGGCGTGTGAGACCGCATGACGGCTAGGGTTTTTTGAAACTCGTGGCTCGAGATGGTCCAGCCGCCACCGCTCATGGATCGAACATGATTGGGACCGTGACTCATGGCTAGGTTTGGAACCTTTTGGCTCGATAGACATCAAGACGGCCGGCGCGAAGGGATTAGGGTTAGGACCCACGGTTCGATAAACTAGCTGCGCCGCATGGTCAAGTGGGTGACGGCCGAGTCATGGGCTAGGGTTTTGAACCCTTGGCCCATGCATGGTCCAACCTTGTGGCTAGGTTTTTCGAAAACAATCTTGGTTCATTTTAAGTCGCTTAAGTTCGTGGCATGTGATGTCCCGAGCGTACGATAATTTTTCAAAATTCTATTTTACAGTTTTAATTAGAATTAAATTTAAAATGTTTAGAATTTAATTAATTAAATGTTAATGCATGCTTTATGTGTTGTTTGAGCATGGTGCGTGGTTATAGCCCTTTGACCTATTAGATAGGATTTGTGGATGGTTGTAATTTATAATACGACCTGCGTGTCGTGCCTTTCTCTATTTCATTCTAAATGTAATCCCTCCCCTATGTTCCCCTCGAATGTGAATCGAGGAATTCTATATCTTGTAAATAGTGTAGTTTATTTTATTGATGATGATCAATGAAGATGGAGCATCATGCCGGGATGAGGAGGCCATTCACAAATTGGAGCCAAAGGAAGGTGCTTGTGAAGTTACCTTAGGTTGACTCATAGGATTTTCTCATTGGCTTGAGAAAATCATTAGTAGGGGCTATAACCATGTCACGTTTAATTATGTATGTTGATGCATGATTTATCTTATGTTTTAGTTTGATAATAGTATTACACATATATGTAGATATGTATACAACTATATGTAGTGGACATATTTTAAATTATCAAATTAATCATGAGATCAATAAATCCCTCTAAAATATTAAGTTTTAGATGCCTTCCAAAATAAAAGTACTCGTCAATAACTTCGATTGTACATGTGTGGGTTTGCCAAAGCAAAGCACCGTGGCAATCTTAGTAAGGCGCGAAAGGATAAAAGTGATATCCGTTATACTTTAATTGGGTACGACTTAACTAGGTTATCTAATAGGATTGGGAACCTAGAGGCATGGGTTGGATTTTAATTCATTTGATGAATTGAACAAAGTGTTGTTCGTCCAACTATCCAAGAATTATATGTGATGTAATTGACAAAGTGTTGTCTACCTAAATAACCGAGTCTTGGGCGATTAGCCAAAGCTAATTCAAGATTAGGCGAAATATGGATCTTGGCCCACTAAAGGTTTCGAGGGTTGATAATTTTTTTTAACAAAATAGTGGGAGTATCATTTAAATGGGACGAATTTCCTAGACTGGCATAGGAACTTGAGGATAGTCCTCAAACAAGAAAAGAAACAATATGTCCTAGAGGAACCCTTGCCCGCTGAGGAACCTCCCCTAACAGCTACAAGAGCTGAAAAAGATGCTTACAAGAAGCATCAGAGTGACGCACTTGATGTTGGGTGCCTCATGCTTGCCACCATGAACTCTGAGCTTCAGAAGCAACATGAGGAAATGGAGGCGTTCGATATGATCGAACACTTAAAGCAGTTGTACCAACAGCAAGCTAGACAAGAGAGGTATGACGTCTCTAAAGCGTTATTCCAGTGCAGGATGGTAGAGGGAAGCCTAGTTGGAACTCATGTGCTCAAGATGATTGGGTACATTGAGAATCTGGACAAGCTAGGTTTTCCATTGGACCAAGAGTTGGCCACCGATGTGATCTTGCAATCGTTGCCTGAGAGCTTCAGTCAATTTGTAGTAAATTACAATATGACTGACATGGAAAAGACTCTACCACAGTTGCTGGGTATGTTGAGAACATATGAAGCAAATACTAAAAAGACTAAGGCCACAAATGTCCTTATTGTGAATAAGGGCAAAGGAAGGGCCAAAGTTAAAGGCAACAAGAAAGCAAAGAAGGTCTTTGCTAAATCTAAGCCAAAGTCTTCTGAACTAAAGCCAAAGGGAGGGATAGCAAAGGAAGGGAACTGTTTCCATTGCGGTGAGACCGACCATTGGAAAAGAAACTGCAAAGTATATCTGGAGGATCTAAAGAAAGGAAGTGTGACTTCCGCTTCAGGTATTTTTGTTATAGAAGTCAATTTATCTACTTCTTCATCATGGGTATTAGATACTGGATGTGGATCTCACATTTGTGTAAATGTGCAGGATCTAAAAAGGAGTAGGACGTTGGCGAAAGGTGAAGTTGATCTCCGAGTTGGAAATGGAGCAAGAGTTGCTGCATTAGCTATAGGAGATTATCATTTAGCTTTACCTTCTGGTTTATCATTGATTTTGAAAGATTGTTATTTTGTGCCTTCTATTACTAAAAACATAATATCTATTTCTTGTTTGGACAAGTATGGTTTTTCATTTATAATAAAGGACAATTGTTGTTCTGTTTATTTAAATGATATGTTTTATGCTAGTGCACAAATGGTGAATGGTCTTTATGTATTAAATCTTGATATGCCTATCTATAACATAAATACTAAAAGGATTAAAAATAATGATTGTAATCCGACTTATCTCTGGCACTGTCGCTTGGGCCACATAAACGAGAACCGCATATCTAAACTTCATAAGGATGGAGTATTAGATTCATTTGATTTTGAATCATATGAAACATGCGAATCTTGTTTAATGGGCAAGATGACTAAAGCCCCTTTCAAGGGACATGTTGAAAGGGCAAATGTTTTATTGGGACTAATACATAGTGATGTATGTGGACCAATAAGTACACAAGCTAGAGGTGGTTTTCAATACTTCGTTACATTTACTGATGACCTCAGTAGATATGGGTATGTGTACATAATGAAGCATAAGCATGAAACCTTTGAAAAGTTCAAAGATTTCAAGAATGAAGTACAAAACCAACTTGGCAAAAGTATCAAAATCCTTCGATCAGATCGAGGAGGTGAATACTTAAGCCAAGAGTTTCATGACTATCTAAAGGAGTGTGGGATAGTCCCACAACTCACTCCTCCGTATACTCCACAATGGAATGGTGTATCCGAGAGGAGAAATCGAACCTTGTTAGACATGGTTAGATCAATGATGAGTCATGCAGATCTTCGATATCGTTTTGGGGACACGCTCTAGAAACAGCGATTTTCTTACTGAACCGTGTTCCATCTAAATCAGTGGAAAAGACACCATATGAGATATGGACTGGGAAGCATCCTAGTATGTCTTTTATAAAGATTTGGGGTTGTGAGGCTTTCGTTAGACGTCACGCCACTAACAAACTTGGACCCAAATCTGATAAGTGTTTATTTGTGGGATATCCTAAGGAAACGAAAGGATACTATTTCTATTATCCCACCGAGAACAAAGTAGTTGTTGCTCGGGCTGGTGTATTTCTTGAAAGAGAATTTATTTCTAGAAAAACCAGTGGGAGAAAAATAGAACTTAGTGAAGTTCAACCACAAGAAAACACTGAACCTGAGATTGAGATGGAAACAGAGCAGGCACCGCAAGCTGTTGTGGAAGAAGCACCTGCTCAAGAGACACAAGCCCAGCGTAGGTCTGTAAGAGAACACCGGGAGCCACAGAGATATGGATTTCTTGTGACTCAACAAGGTGACTTACTACTTATTGATGAGGATGAGCCGTCATCTTATCAACAAGCTATAATGGGCAATGATTCTGAGAAATGGCAAGAGGCCATGAAATCTGAGATGGAATCCATGTATACAAACCAAGTATGGACTTTGGTTGATCCACCTGAAGGGGTACGACCCATAGGGTGCAAATGGATTTTCAAGAAAAAGACCGATATGGATGGTAATGTACAAACCTATAAAGGTCGGCTGGTTGCAAAAGGATTCAAACAAATTCATGGTATTGACTATGATGAAACCTTTTCACCAGTGGCCATGGTTAAATCCATAAGGATCTTACTTGCAATAGCTGCATTTCATGATTATGAAATCTGGCAGATGGATGTCAAAACAGCTTTCCTTAATGGAAATTTACTCGAGGATGTGTACATGACACAGCCCGAGGGTTTTGTCGATCCAAAGGATGCTGGAAAGATATGCAAGCTACAACGATCCATTTATGGATTGAATCAAGCTTCTCGGAGTTGGAATCTTCGTTTTGATGATGCAATCAAAGAGTTTGGTTTTATCAAAAATGAAGATGAACCTTGTGTCTACAAGAAGGTCAGTGGGAGCGTAATCATTTTCCTAGTGTTGTATGTAGATGACATGCTTCTTATTGGAAATGATATCCCTGCCTTGCAATCTGTAAAGATTTGGCTAGGGAATTGCTTTTCGATGAAAGACTTAGGAGAAGCCACCTATGTATTAGGAATCAAGATCTATAGAGATAGATCGAGAAGGCTTCTTGGTCTAAGTCAAAGTACATACATAGACAAGGTGCTTAAAAGGTTTAGCATGCAAGAATCCAAGAAAGGATTCGTGCCTATGACATATGGTATTTGTCTCTCGAAGGAACAGTGTCCTTCAACACCAGATGAGAGACAACGCATGAGTAAGATTCCATACGCGTCAGCTATTGGATCTATCATGTATGCCATGATATGTACTAGAACTCTATTGTGACAACAATGGAGCGATCGCATTGGCTAAGGAACCAAGATCTCACCAAAGATCCAAGCACATACTTAGGCGTTTCCATTTCATTCGAGAAATCGTTGAAAGGGGAGATGTTAAAATATGCAAAGTACCAACAGATGATAATGTATCTGACCCATTGACGAAGCCACTGTCACAGCAGAAGCATGATCGTCATACTAGATCTCTAGGCATTAGGTATATGTCTGAGTGGTCTTAGTGCAAGTGGGAGATTTGTTGGGATATGCCCTAAGACAAGTCATTAGATGATTGTTTAGACATACAATGTTTATGGTTTTATGAATGGCAATTCATTATTATATATTATTCTTTTAACTGTGCATTGTGAATTAATATATATGTTAATGTCCTTAGAATAATATTGTATTATTCTTAAAGATGTCCCTAGTCAAGTATTATCATGAATAGGGATAATGATAATACGTAGAGACTAGTATATGTTGATCGATGAATTGTTCATTGATATGAGATATCAAATCAACATATGGGTACATGTTAGAGAACGATGTACTGGACAGACCCACCATGAGAATGCAACATGGATAGTTATATGATCGTCATATGCAATTCTCATAGTGATAATAATGTATGCAATCCTTACGACTTGTGATCATCAGAGATCCCAACATAAGGAGTTATGTATCTTGATATCGTCAAACGTTACCCGTAACAGGGTATACTATAAAGGCGACTATTGGATACACTACGAATTATGTAGAGGGATGTTGACTGATCGAGATAGGATTTGTCCCTCCTATATAACAGGAGATGTGTTTGGCCCTTGATCAAGTGAGAACTAAAATGCATGGCCATGCTCGAATGAGTCGATATGAGATATCGAGCTTATTCGTTTATTCTAGTTCTACTTGGGGATCAAGAAATAAAGATTGGATATACGAGTATGACTATTCCATGACTCGTGTTCAATCTAAACACAAAGGACGAAGGGATTAAGTTACATGATTAATATTATCACAAGTTCTAAAGGTTATGTCGAGTCATTGACATTCTTGTAATTTGGGTAGCATTGATGTGTTGCTAGATACCGCTCAATGCTTGCGACATAAAATGAGATTTTATGTCACTGCCAACATTACAAGATCCTATCGGGTCGCACAAAAGATTAAATCGAGAAGGGAAATTAAATTCATTGGATGAATTAATTAATTAAGAAGAGTCTTAATTAAGTGATTAAAAGGTTTTAATTAAATCATGGGTTTGGGCCCATAAGACTTTAAGAAAGTCTTGAACCTTAATTGAAAGCCTTTTAATATAAATACAAGGTTATGATTTAATTGTATGAAATAACTTTGATCATTCCAACCTACACGAAATAGAGGGACTCGGCCGCCACATCTCTTTCTCTCTCGGTTTCACAATAGCCGAAGGGGAAGTAGTGATTTCGAGCCATCCTCTTCGATTTAGAATCGAGTGTGTTTCTTGTTCCGGTTTAATAACTTGTCTAGCAACTTGTTATTAAACTATCCCTTCACCCGATTTGATCGTGTGGATACCGTTGAGGCAAAGCTCATCGAGTTTTGCTATTGACTCGGAGAAGGCGTTGGACGTTTGTGCTGCTCCATGGATTCTGCTTCAAACACGCTACAAGGGTAAGACCTTCGTATTCCTTAATCCGATATGATAACCTATGTATAGATCTGCTGGTTTGTAATCCTATAAATTTTATTCCGCTGCGTTGTATGCTCTAAGGATTACTTACAGTAGGAAGGAAAGAAATCAAGTCTCCAAACTTTCCAGAACACTGCTGGCGATCGATCGCTTATTTTTTTCAGCGAAATTCTTCGAGCGATCGATCGCCTCTTTATAGCGATCGAGGTTTTGGCGATCGATCGCTCCATTGTAGCGATCGATTGCTGACCTGCAGATTTTGTTGCTCAACTTTCTGTCCAAATGCGATCGATCCCGTCTTCCATGCGGTTGATCGCTTCTCCTAAAATTATATTTTTAGCCTTTTTCTTGATCTACTTTGAGTCCTTGTTAGCTCCAAAGCTTTTCTTGGTCTTTATTCGCCTTAGTTAGCTCGATTTCTTCGATTCCACCTACAATTACACAAATATACGATTAGGTAGCATATGTATCAAATTATCCATCAAAACATACCAAATCATAAACAATTAAGCGCAATAGAGGTATCTATTTCTAGTCACATCATATACCCTGCAAGGTATTCGAAGTATGGATTGTATAACCAGAATCAAGCCACCATGTGTTATAAATAACATCAACGATATTAGATTCATAACAGCCAAATGAGATTGATTTACCTTTCGTCTCAAATCATTTCTTGAATTTGGTGCAATCTTTATTCATTTGCCCCTTCTTTTTACAGAAGAAACACTTTGATTCCTTTTTGATTCAACCTTGGGGTGGTATTTTACCTTTCCCTTTACATTTGGCTTGGTTTATGTCCTTTCTTTATGTTGCCATAAATGCACTTTCACTATTTTTCATTGGCAGTCTTCCTTCCTCTTGAACACACATAGTCAGAAGTTCATTAATTGACTACTTATCTTTATGTGTTGTACGATATCTTAAAGGGCCCATATTGACATGGGAGAGTGTTCAAAATATAGTGCAGAAGGAAAGACTCAGACATTTCAACCTAAAGAGTCTTTAGTTGAGCCGCAATGTCCCTCATTTGCATGATATGCTCACACACCTTTCACAGTAGTGATCCTCATGAATGAAAACTTCATAATTAGGGTGCTGGTTAGTGCTTTATCTGAAATCTCAAATTGCTCGTCAATAGCCTTCAATAATACCTTGACATTTTTATGCTCCTCGACAGAACCTCGAATATCAGCGAAGATTTTAGTCTTTATGAACATTACGCAGAGACGATTAGATCGTCCTCAACTTTCATGAAGATCGACATCATCAGGAATGATGATTTCATTAATCAGAGGTGGTTCGTCTTTTCTTATGCATAATCAATGTACATCCTGTTGGGATATGCCCTAAGCCATATCATTAGATGATTGTTTATGACATACAATGTAATATGATTTTATGAATGGCAATTCATTATTATATATTATTCTTTTAACTGTGCAATGTGAATTAATATATATGTTAATGTCCTTAGAATAATATTGTATTATTCTTAAAGATGTCCCTAGTCAAGTATTATCATGAATAGGGATAATGATAATACGTAGAGACTAATATGTGTTGATTGATGAACTGTTCATTGATATGAGATATCAAATCAACACATGGGTACATGTTAGAGAACGATGTACTGGACAGAACCACCATGAGAATGCAACATGAATAGTTATATGATTGTCATATGCAATTCTCATAGTGATAATAATGTATGTAATCCTTACGACTTGTGATCATCAGAGATCCCAACATAAAGAGTTATGTATCTTGATATTGTCAAACGTTACCCGTAACAGGGTAAACTATAAAGACGACTATTGGATACACTACGAATTATGTAGAGGGATGTTGACTGGTCGAGATAGGATTTGTCCCTCCTATATAACAGGAGATGTGTTTGGCCCTTGATCAAGTGAGAACTAAAATGCATGGACATGCTCGAATGAGTCGATATGAGATATCGAGCTTATTCATTTATTCTAGTTCTACTTGGGGATCAAGAAATAAAGATTGAATATACGAGTATGACTATTCCATTACTCGTGTTCAATCTAAACACAAAGGACAAAGGGATTAAGTTACATGGTTAATATTATCACAAGTTCCTAGGTTATGTCGAGTCATTGACATTCTTGTAATTTGGGTAGCATTGATGTGTTGCTAGATACCGCTCATTGCTTGCGACATAAAATGAGATTTTATGTCACTGCCAACATTACAAGATCCTATCGGGTCGCACAAAAGATTAAATCGAGAAGGGAAATTAAATTCATTGAATGAATTAATTAATTAAGAAGAGTCTTAATTAAGTGATTAAAAGGTTTTAATTAAATCATGGGTTTGGGCCCATAAGACTTTAAGAAAGTCTTGAACTTAATTAAGCCCCTTTAATTACTTGATATAATTAATTGTAGGAGACAATTTGATTATTCATTCCAACCTACACACAAAGAAGGACTCGGCCGCCTCACTCCTTTTCTCTCTCGGTTTCGTGATAGCCGAAGGGAGGGTGGTGATTTCGTGCCATCTTTTCGATTTAGAATCGAGTGTGTTTCTTGTTCCGGTTTAAGAACTTGTCTAGCAACTTGTTCTTAAACTATCCATTCACCCGATTTGATCGTGTGGATACCGTTGAAGCAAAACTTGACAAGTTTTGCTAGTGACTCGAAGGAGACGTTGGACGTGGTGCTGCTCCATGGAATCTGCTCAAACACGCTACAAGGGTGAGACTTTTGTAAACCTTTATCCGATATGAATCCCTATGTATAGATCCGGTGTCTAGTAATCCAAAATTTTAAATTCCGCTGCGTTGTATGCTTTATGGATTACTTACACATCCACCCTAAATGAAGAAGAATTCTCTCCTTCCAGACTTTATAGTTATCACCCTTTAGTTCGGGAATATCATACTTAATATCAGAGAAATTCACAGATTACGTAACTGCATAAAAAAATTATCGTACATGATTATAATCCAAAATTTGAGACTAATTAACATATATCTTGCTTTACCAATGTAAAATCATGTTTAAAAATATGTATCTAGTGACAAATTTGTCTATGGGCTAAAATCTTCAGTTGGATCCATCAATAACTATATGATAAAACTGTCAATTATGTTCATTTTCCTATTTTCTGTGGGTAAATATGCTATTTAATTTGGCATTCTATCCTAATTAATCATACAAATATAATAAAAATTCATGTGGGAAAATTTATTTTATTAGATATGACTAACTACAATTAATGTCATAATGTGATCCAAAAATACTGAATATATAATTTTACATATTTAAGGATGATGTGGCATCTCTTTTAATTAATTAAAATTATACGGATCACGAAAGATTCAACTTAATTCACAAACAATGTTCATATAAATTGCATAAAACTTTTTTTAAGCAACATGAACATCAAATTTAATTTTAATGTACTAAATTATTTAACCAATATTGCATGTATAATAAAACAATAAACATTATATATATAAAACAGCAAAATAAATAATTTTAGAACTTAAAACCAAATCACAAAATATATATACATACGTACAAAATGTGTACGAAACAAAATTTTAACATGATAGTTAATGTTATAAAATGCTAATTGCATGTGAAAGTCACGCAATGTGCAATTTTGCAGAAATTAATTAATTAATTATTATTATTATTTTTAAATATAAAACTTTGTAATCAATGAAAGAACATCCTTTGTCAGATTTCATTCCCAAAAGACGTCTACTGCATTTAATGTACAAAAATTGCTTTTATTTCTCAATTTTGTTTCGAAAGTAGCATAGTATGTCTGTAAGAAACTAATAATTAGTTCACTTATATTAAAATGAAACTTGTGCATGAATGGAAATACTTTCATTTTAATGATAACTCATGGTACACATCATTTGACAATTCCAAATTGTTGTTCATCATCTCTTATCTTCAGCCGCCCAAATAAAAGACCAAATAAGACCCGATGGTCTCTAAGCTTCCCAAACATCAAAATTTCATTTTAAATTCCAGAAATGTTAGAAATCAATTACCTAATGATTTCTAATCCCATTTTTCATCAAAAATCAAGATTGGTGCTTTCTGAAATTTTCGAAAATTACAGGAATTTTTTTTCCCGGCATGACAGAGAGCAAAACAATAGCAAGACAGATGCAATACAAGTTCAATACCAAATGTACGATTTCTATACGATTTAAACATATTTTGTTTGATCCATTACTTTGATGCTCACAGTAAGGCTTCGTTTTTTCTAGTTTATTAGCTCTTCTAAACCTTCAGAATCTCCCTTAGATGATGTATATGGTACTGAATGAGATTGTAGATTTAAGGACCAAACCATATGCATTTATAGGCTCAACCATCATAGAACAGTTACCATCGGTTATGGAAATGTGGTTATGAAGTTTGATAAATTGAATGTGGAATTAAATGAACCAATAAATGAACATTTATTCATCTGTTACTAAAATATGCAACTTTCTTGAAACACAGTCGATATTCGACTTGGAGAATCTTGATTTCTTGATATAGTATTCAAGAAACTCTGCTGGAAATTCTTGAAATTCATTGGTCCTAATATTGCCCGAATTGTACATCAAACAGTCAGTATAATGTTTCTGATTAATTTGTTGCAGGATAAAGAAGCAAGGGTGATCCAGATATAGAAGATATCTTGAAGGGCGTGTTGTTTACAAGGTGTTTGAAAAGTATGCCTAATCATGTAAATACTATACCATGTACTTACAGTGTTAAGGAATAAAGGATGAATGCTATACATTTGAATGGATCTGGTTATGGTATGATGTGTAAAATTTTGGGATTTTTTCTTACCTATTTGCGTTAGAGTACACTACGGTTAAAATTCTTGATGCAACGAGCCGTCTTTGCAACCAATGCTGTAGTGATTCCCTGGTTACCTTTAGCCGCTGAAGTACTACTGGTCTCCTACTAGGAGATTCTGATGCTGGTGGCAAATTGCTAATTTCATGTACTTCTGATGACCTCAAATTTCGATAAGTCTCATCTTTCACCTTGTCGTTCCAAGTCCTGGAACCAGATGAAAGAACCTGAAGCCCTAGGTCTTGATGCAGTAGTCTAATCACAGTTTCCCTAATTCCATTCTCATCGTTATAGAGTTCTTGGACTCCTAATATGATCAAGACGTCGTCTTTCACCGAATCTCCTAGAACAAAAAAAAAAAGGCATATTAAATATAGGTGTTATCTTATGAACTATCAAGGTCTTGTGTGTTAATTATGCATGGATAGTGAGTTTGAAATTTTGGATGTGGACTAATTTGTCACCTGCGATGTACTCTTCTTTGATCTTTCTCAGAACTGCAAGAACAACAATCCGTGCTTCCACCTAATGATATGCATGGTAAAAGATTTGGTCAAATTGGGCGAAGAAAGTGAAGTGACCTATGTTTGGTTTCATTTTCGGAAATGAAACACAAAATGAAACCAACCAGTACCAAATGAACTGACACTAAAAATCCTACAATCTATCCAATGTCCTAAGTTCGTTAATGCAATTTTTTAAGGTGATTGGACTTTGTAAAGCGGCTCTATCAGATCGCAATATTCAAGACTATGGTAGGTGCATACATACCTTTGTGAGACCACGAAGATCAATGGAAAGGCTATCAGCATTGTTTTCTCGCAAGTGCTCTGCAACTTTCTCGAGTAGTATACTTTCAGGCCTAAAGTTGGTTCTCGGAGAAGAAAATTGGCCGTTCGCCATTTGTCTATTCTGTATTACACCTTCACACCACTCCTCGATAAGTTGCTTGAGATAGTAGTCGTTTGATTTGTACCTATAGAGGTATTTATGCATCAAACCTACTATAATAGACACTGCATAATGCACCATGCACAAATAATTCAGTAGTAGTAGAGGAAATAAACAAATCACACATAAAATTCGAGATGTTTTATTTAGTTGAGCCGGACTCATAGCACCTTTCAGTTACAGAATAAAATTGTTTGTATCCTAATATTCACAACTGATATGCGACCGTACGAAGTAAATCAAACATACCCAGCTTTTCTCATATCCTGATATATAGTAAGGCATTGCTGTACTTCCTGCAGTGAACCATACTTACTACGAGCTCTAAGAATAGTGTTGTAAGTCACCTGTAACAAAAATGAAATAGTTGGTTCCGCAATGTAAGGCCCCAATATTTGATTATTGTTAATTAAATATAATTTGAGAATTTATTAATAATTAATTTGAAATTAATTAATTAGAAGTGAAATTGGCAATATGAATGTCAAATGACAATTTAATTGGAACTTGAGATAATTTTGAAATGGTAAAATAAACTCTGATAATATTTTTAAAATATTTCATTAAAATGAAGACTTTTATTTTGTATTATAATAGTGGATATAAATCTCAGGTGTTGACTGTACATTTAATATATCAGTACATCGTTGACACTCCGATGTTGGATTGGAAACACAAGTATTAATACATATTCAACTCCTTTTTCACACAGCAAAACATGTAAACACACGCACACAGAACCCGATCTCTGTTTCTCTCCCGTCGCGTCTTGACAATTTGCCGCGCCTGCCGCCGTCCGACCTCCGCCCGACAAGCTCGACCTACCACCGCGTAGCCAACTCAATGGCGCAACTTTCCATACCAAGAAATCACGGTGAGCGTTCTGAACCGTTTGATTTTTACCAGAAATTATCGATTGCAATTTTTTAGGGTTCTTCCGATTTTTGTTCAATTTCTTCGGTTTGACCTTTAGATTGTTTCGATTGTGCATGTCTAAACCCTTCCCCTCATCAGTACCGATGTTTCGCTTCCGGTTGCCGCCCCTACAACCGTCGTGAGTCGCCAGAAATTGCCACGCAGCTTGCGTTACTGTTCACGAAAATGGGGTAAATTCGATTCGATTTTCCAGCCTCTGTAGTTCGAATTTCAGCCTTCATTTGAGCTCTAATAGTTGGATAAAATATGATATGAGTTTGGTATGATGTTGGAGCATCTTTCTGTGCAAAAAACTGCTGATATTAAATTGGTGTAAAGATCTTGCATGTTTAGGCGAAATTCCTTGCTACTAAAATTTGTAGAAACACTAACATAAAAGAAATTGGATTGAATTATGTTAATTACTTCATATATTAGCTTACTAGCAGTAATTGATTTGAGTGGAAGGAATGAAATTGTACATAACAAATAATTAAAAGATGTAGTAAAGTTAGAGGGGTTTACTAATAATAATTATTGCAATTGTAAATAGAACAAGAAGAACTGGACTAGGCATAGAGGAGTGTGATGTCAATCATGTTTTGAACTGCTTCAAGAGTTTAATCAAATTTGATATAAAATTTAAATGTTCATATGTTTAGTAATATGGTGGAATTATATCATGTCTTTGATATTGTGGGGATTGACTCAATCAAAGGGTCAAACGAACAAAACCTTAAAACCCAAGAAGAAAACTTAACTAAATATAGGTAAGGACCGAGACTTGAAATGCATTAAGGCTAAATGATGCACTTTAATGATAAAGTGATATCTCTTGAACAATAAGGGAAATATGAATACATTAATGATTATACTTTGAGCTTAATCACTCAAATGTGATGAACAAGTTGAAATAAATTGTTGAAGCGAATTATTAAGACTCGAGCTTGATAACAAAACAACTCTGAGGTAGCATGAGTATATTACTTTATTTTACCAAATTAAAGGACATAGTATGATTGAATGAATATTTGGAATTGTGTAGATTTTATTAGATTCCAATACCGAAATGTCATTGAAGTGATCAAAGGTATTGTGATGGGACAACTAAGAACTAAGGTATGTTGCGGTCGGTAACAACGACAGGTATCTGTATTATTTGATACATGATTTGCTGAACTTACGTGAATTACGTGGAATTACTTGGTTATGTGATCTTAATTGAATTATGAGCATTCGTAGCATTCATAATTCGCATATCGATGTACGAAAATAAATGTTATGTTAACACACATCATTTTCGATAAACGTACATCGATATATGGCACACATTGGACATATTGAGTTGCATCACATGAGATTATGATATTGCATGATGCATTGACAAGCATGGACACTGAGCACATCATGTTGATCCTACCGTTTTTTTCGTTGATAGCCATATCTTTTCGTTGGTATCTGTGATGCGTGTCTGGGGATGATGGGCATGCCGATGGCTCGGCGGAGAGAGTGAGCTGAGAGATGCCGTAGCGACAGTGTTCCGAAGTCGCCCAGACACGAGGGATGATGGACCGCCGATGGCTCCACTGAGAGAGATGTCGTAGCGACGAGCAAGTCGACGCCTGCTCGAGCTTGATATTGATTGAGGATACCTTTCTTTGACTCGATATTTTGGTATCTTGAGATTCGATTCATTGTACGTTACATGCATTGCATTACATTGCATTGCATTGCATCATCTATCACTTTTTATAGATACATGTTGTAATTACTTGATAGTTTCATATTGGGCTTTGTCTCACCCCCAAGGGGGCTGTTGTTGTCTTTGTGTGTGGACAATGGCAGGTATTACAGGTAACCAGGATCCCAAAGAAGGAATACTCGTTGAAGTCTTACCTGATGTTGTTTCTTTTGTCTATTTCCCAGTCGTAGGATAGTTAAATTATACCAGGGTGTGTCCTGGATCGTATAATTTTGTAAATTGAGTTTATTCAGTTCGGTCTTGAATATTTGTGGTTATCCTGTGTTTACTTACTGCTGATGGTATTATGTAAATATTTTAAGTATGAAATGTGTGCTGGAGACGTATTGTGAATGCTATGTTATGATGTAAATATTTTTACTACGGATTATGTGCTGGATGCCTATGATGCATGCTATGGTATTATGTATTTACTTTATATACTGGGAATATTATTATGGTGCTTTCATTTTTTTTTGTATGTCCATCGTGCGGGGAGGTCATGCCGAAATTGTAGAGTCACTTGTTAGCAGAATATTTAAATAATCTTCCGCTGTTTACAAATAAATAATCATTGTGTGCTAATTAAACACTTGATTAGGAACGAGTCCTCACAGTTGATATCAGAGCATAAACTGAGAATGCTCTACGTTTGAGTCTTGTGTACACTTGAATAGGCACGAATGAACTTGTGAGTTTGTGTTTGAAACTTATTTGACATATTTGCTCTTACGTGAATTGGAGTGAAATAGTTGATGTCGATATGTGATTTATATTTGAGTATGCTAAGTCGGGTCGTATTGATATTGACCACGATATCGATACAATACTGTATATGTTTGATAAACCTTAGTAGGGAAACACTCGTACACCTACGAAACATGTTGCATTAGATTGAATAAATGAAGAGTATGCATATCATATGAGACATTCAAACTGTTTTATGCAATTTTAAATAGTACGATATCTTTGAGCAACTGGTTGAATGAGTTATGAGATAAATGATGAATGAGAGTTCTTGAATGTGATTGAGATATCTCCAGGACATAGAGCCATTTAGATTTCGGCATTGAGATGCTGGAACAGAATGAGATATGGCTATATCGGAATGAGATTTGAGTATGATGTTTATACAAAAAGCAAAAAGAATGAACTAACAAATATGTTGCATAAAATCATAGTTAGATGCTGTATAATTTTATTGTTTTGATAAAATGGATTATAGGTGCGATATTGTCACCAAGAATGAATTGTATAGAAATATCATGACATGTTGGGAAAATACGACTATATGATGATATAGATCGAGAGCTTTTGGGAAGTCTTATCCTTCGGATAAATTCTCATGTATCTAAAATTTTGAAATGAAATTTAATGATGAGATGACTATTTTGATGTATAATCGAACCTACAGAAGATTATTGTCATTAAGTAATTCGATGTTAATTGATTAATAGGAATATGTGGAATTTTATGTCTAAGTCGAAACTCCTTGTGTTGCGGTACTTCATAATTTGACTGTGAGATGAAGTAATAAATTAGGAGTAATGAATTGTCTTGTAAATTATTCGAAATCCTAATTCTAAAAAAAGGATTGAGCTTTTAAGTTGGTAAGAGCATAGATGAAGCATAAATGCTGAGACTCATCAGCATACACAATAAGATAATGTACCGATGTACATCCGGACATTATTTGAACCAGACGCAAAATAATTAAATAAATGCTAAAAGTGGTTCAATATATTATAAAAACATTAATGAAATGATATATACGAACTTTGCGTAAATGTACCATAGAATCTTCCAAGTAAAGTATAAATTTCTGAAAATTTAGAAGTAGTACAAACCTAGACTTGGAAGTCACGCGGATGCAGTGGTGGACACGAAACTGTATGCGGAACAATTATGGATCACAGGTTAACTGGAGTGATAAGTTTGGGTATATTACAGAATATAATTTGCATGGACCTAATATTAACCCGGTTTAGACTCCGTGGATTTGTGGTAAAATTTTGAGAAAATTTTAAAGCTGGAAGAACTTTCGAAGATACTTCCAATGCGATTTGTAAGCTTATCGATTTAGAGACCAGTACTGAATTTTGACGAATTGAATAATGATCGTCTTATGTTAATCATTTACCTGATTCAATATTTTCAGACGATTTTGTACGTCTACTAAAAGATCTGCATTGAATAGTATCAGGTGTCAATCCAAAACCATATTTTGTATGCTCGACATATGATTATGTCATACGAGTCTTCTAATTCTTGATATTTTCTTGATCTCGATGAGTCGAATATTTTGACAAATTCTAACCGATTTGTAATTATTTCAAGATGAAAATAGGTTGTGTTGAATATCCGAAACAGATATCTCAGATTCTGTACGTGAAATATTTCTGATCAATCCATCCAGCCTGAATGTGGATTGCACATGATGGTAATCTTTCTATCATGTTATTTTAGTGGGATACTTCTATTGATCATTCTCGTCGATAGTGAAGAATATGAAAATCTCACATCTCTTATGCGATTTACTCTAACGAGGCAGATATTTTTCCGGTCAGACAAGCGTAATTTTGGTTCTTTGACTAACACCGAATCTATGTTTGTCATTCCTTCTGACACCAAAGAAATTATGACGTATCTGAAATCGATATCTCAGTTTTCTATTAGGAAATGATTCTATTTGCCAAGCTATCCAAATGGAAATTTTGGATGATCGAAGTGATACTCTTGGGCCACGTCATTTCTAGACGTAGCATTTCTGGTTATTCAACCAAGGTCGAAGAAGTGTTAAACTGGCTAAGACCTACCAATGTTCATGAGGTCCGATGTTTTATGGTTTAGCGGGATTCCAAAGGTCGATTTATCGAAAGATTTTGTTTTTGAAAAATGGATAAACCTATTACTCAACTGACACAGAAAAGTTTAAAAGGTATTTGATCAGATGAGTATGAAAATTATTTTCTTAAGGCCCTTGTGTATATAGTTTTGAACTGGTAGTAAATGTTTTCTTTTAAAAATTTGACGTCATTATACGGGGAAAATTTGTTATATCTATTCCGATCTGAATACGAGGTAACGCAGGTTAATGAATCTTTTGAAGGATTACGATAGTGAAACTCAAATGTCGCTACGGCTATCCTCATTCGTAAAGTCCGCGAGTCTATTCTAACTTATGTTCGTAGCACCAGGTACATGAGGATATCTGTACATCTGAATGAGCTTTTTACTCATACCAGAAATTCTATCATCGTCTCAGCATTTCTAGTTGAGTTGGAATTATTCTAAACCTTAGATTAGCCTAGAAAATTGATGTTCAAACTTAGAAATCTTTAGAATTTGTATCTTCAGGACATCTATCTTGCTTTCAGATATTTACTGATAGTTTTTACGACTTAATGATTGATGAGTTGTTCTTGCTAATTCTAATCTGGCCTCTGTACTTATCCGTGAAGTACATAACTCTGAAGACAGTATCTACCCTGAATACGAAAGATGCGCATGACTTTGAGACCTCAGATAGAGATATATAAGATAAGACGTTACTGATGTATTGTCAATTGTTGAGGTTGTCAACAGGTTTAAAACGAATGAATAAAACTCGGAGGGTTACTTCATGGCTTTAGAAGTCCCCAATGGGATTGAGAACATATGGCTATCGATTTTGTGACCCATCTTCCTCAACCACTCAGAGACTGTGATGCTGTTTTGAACTTTATTGATCTGCTTCCTAAGTCTGCACTTTTTTCCCTACGAGCGGACTTATACGTATACGAATATGACTGTTGTTTATCGAGGAAATGTTACATACTGTGGCGAATGATTTTAATTTTGGAGGACATGGAGTTTTGCCGTTAATCGAATTTCCTATATGAACCCAACGAGCATAGGTTTAACACTTTGAAGCCTTCTAGAAGAGGCGAAGTAAATTGCCTTATTCTAGATAGAAATCGGTGAAAAACCAGTTGACTGGACCTGATATAATACAAGAAACGAATGATAGGATTCAGTTGTTCAGATAGCGGATGATGATCGTCAAGCTCAGTATGCTTCTAAACGAAGACAAACCATAGAATTCCAGTTAGGAGATCGTGTACTTCTGGAAAATTTCTCCGTTAGAGACACTAATCGTTTTTGGCATACGAGGCAAACTATCACCTGGTTACATTGTTGTACAGATCCGAGATTGAGCTGGAAATCTTGCCTATAGATTAGCATTGTCACCAGCTATATCTGTCACTTGCGATGTATTTTTCTTCATGTTGCTATGTAGCGAGTATATATTAATCGAATCTATCACGTCTTTCAGCTTGGTGAATTTGGATTTGATCATTCGTGTCAAACATCATGTTTGTTTTTTGGATCGTAAGGATATATACATATTCCATAGTATTCAATATATCCTGTCATGTATTCTGATCCATATGCTGTTTTCAGCGTTGATCTGGATCTATGTTTCAGATTTCGAGGACGAAATCTGTTCAAGTGGGGAGAAGTGTAAGGCCCCAATATTTGATTACTGTTAATTAAATATAATTTGGGAATTTATAAATAATTAATTTGGAATTAATTATTTAGAAGTGAAATTGACAATATGAATTGTCAACTGACAATTTAATTGGAACTTGAGATAATTTTGAAATGGTAAAATAAACTCCGATAATATTTTTAAATATTTCATTAAAATGAAGATTTTATTTTGTATTATAATAGTGGATATAAATCCCAGGTGTTGACTGTACACTTAATATATCAGTATACAGTTGGCACTCCGATGTGCATAACTGGATTGGAAACACAAGTATAAATACATATTCAGCTAATTTTTCACACCCCAAAACGCGCAAACACACGCACACAGAACTCGATCTCTGTTTATCTCCCGTCGCGTCTTGACCCTTCGCCGCTAAATCGTAGCGCCTGCCGCCCGACGAGCTCGACCTACCACCATGTAGTCAACTCAATGGCGCAACTTTTCATAGCAAGAAATCACGGTGAGCGTTCTGAATCCGTTCGATTTTTACCAGAAATTATCGATTGCGATTTTTTAGGGTTCTTCCGACTTTTGTTCAATTTCTTTCTTAGATTGTTTCGATTGTGCATGTCTAAACCCTTCCCCTCATCAGTACCGATGTTTCGCTTCCAGTCGCCGCCCCTACAACCGTCGTGAGTCGCCAGAAATAGCCATGCAGCTTGCGGTTACTGTTCACGAAAATGGGTAAATTCGATTCGATTTTCCATCCTCTGTAGTTCGAATTTTAGCCTTCATTTGAACTCTAATTGTTGGATAAAATATGATATGAGTTCGGTACGATGTTGGAGCATCTTTCTGTGCAAAAAACTGCTGATTAATAGATGTAAAGATATTGCATGTTTAGAGCGAAATTCCATGCTACTAAAATTTGTAGAAACACTAACATAAAAGAAATTGGATTGCATTATGTAATTACTGCATATATTAGCTTACTAGCAGTAATTGATACGAGTGGAAGGAATGAAATTGTACATGACAAATAATTAAAAGATGTAGTAAAGTTAGATGGGTTTACTAATAATAATTATTGCAACCGTAAATAGAACAAGAAGAACTGGACTAGGCATAGAGATGCTTTGAGTGTGATGTCAATCATGCCTTGAACTGCTTCACTAGTTTAATCAAATTTGATATAAAATTTAAATGTTCATATGTTTAGTAATATGGTGGAATTATATCATATCAAATATCATATCTTTGATATTGTGGGGATTGACTCAATCAAAGGGTCAAACGAACAAAACCTTAAAACCCAAGAAGAAAACTGATAGGGTTGATTATTATGTGTATTTGGCCTTTGATTTGTATATATTTTCGTGTAGATTCCGTGAAAATGTTATGCTTTTTGGTATTTATTTGATTGTTTCAGGAATCTAGGTGGAAAGTCGAAGAATTGAGCTACAAGGAAGAAAACGGATCAAATCAAGCCAAGAAATGAAGAAACTGAATTCTGGCATGCTCGATCAATCGGACAAGGAGGGCGATCGATCGAAGGTGACAGAAGTTTTGGCCAACAAAGAAAAGAGACTCTCGATCGATCGGAAACACCTTCCCGATCGATCAACACTTGCAGAGAGTTGGCAAGAAAAAGTGAAGAAAGCTCGATCGATCGGAAGCTTAGCCTCGATCGATCGAGGGAGGCAGAGAAAGTCAGACTCAGAAGCTAAAGGCGCTCGATCGATCGAGACTTATGCACCGATCGATCGAGACGCAGAATTTTCAGAAAAATAAAGTCTTGATTTGGTTTGATTTTTGGAAACTATTCCATATCCTCCCTCCTCTATAAATATGGGAAGTAGGGCACGAAAATTGGATCCAGTATTCAGAGTATAATCAGACCTAAATAATATTCTTGAGCCGCCTTTCATCTTCCCGGAACAAGAGAAGGTTGAAGAATCCTTTGAAGTGCAAGGAAGGAAGCGAGAGAAGAAGCATCGGTCAACGCACGGAGTCGATCCTACGTTTATCGTATTTCTAAACTCTAGTTAATTTGATTTTCAGATTTTATTTGATGTTTATGAGGTTGAGAGACGATTAAACATCTTATTAATTTGATTTGAATTTAATTAAGTTTATTCTATCAAGTTTAAGGAATATTGTGTTTGAATCTTTGATTTGGTTGTGTTTGAGTGAATTGATTTCTTTTGTTCATGAATTATATGCTTAAAATGCTATCAAAGCCTAGCTACCTTTGATTGAATTTGTGAATTATAATTGAGATCGAGAGATGAAATTATAATACGCTAAAATAATTCATGTTGTATGTTTAAGATTTAGATCGAGAGATTAAATCACATACGTGGTCACTTTAAATTGAAAGATTTAAAGATCAACGGTTTTCATAGAGATTTATTCGGTATTAAATTGGTTTAAGTGAACGAGAGTTACTTGTGTCAATTTATTACTAGTTTCAATATAGCTCGAGAGAGTGTATTGATTATATTCGGAAATCCGTCACCTTAAGAATTGATTGATAAGTAACTGTTTTAACAAACAAATCATTGACGATAACACAATTGAACGAACATCTTGATGGATTTCTTGAGCGGAATTCCTTCGCATCTTCAAAGGAGTTGTTTTATTTTTGAGTTTATTAAGTCCTTAGTTTAATTAGTTATTTAATCATCTTTTTCGTAGGTTAAATATAGTTTTGCTAATTTTATTTGGTACTTATACGTTAGTCCCTGTGGGTTCGACATCCTTTCTTATATATCACTATACTAAAACTTGACACCGTGCACTTGCTGTAGAATCGCTACACTGAGAAATAATTGTTTAAAATAAAAGCGATCAAGTTTTTGGCGCCGTTGCCGGGGACTTATTTGTATAATATCATACTAGATTAGTTAATTGTAATTTAGCCATTTTCATTTTTGTTTTATTTGTTTGTCACTCTTGACCATTGGGTTTTACTACATTCGTATTTTTCCTTTGGGTTTATTTTTACAGGTAGCCATCTTATTGGTGCATGCTAAGGAGTAGCAACCCCACACTCGAGCCGTTTGACCCAGAAATCGAGCGTACGTGTCTAAGAAAAATTAGGGAAGCTCGAGCGATGGCTGACAACAATCAAGAAGGGGGCACGAACAATGAAGCACTGAATCCAAGATCGATGATGGATTATGCTCAACCAGCTTTTCATGGATCATTGTCAAGCATTACAAGGCCTTACAAGGCCAACCATTCAAGCCAACAATTTTGAGATTAAGCCAGCTAGCATACAGATGATCCAGCATTCCGTGATGTTTGGGGGAGTAGCCACTGATGACCCGAACGCTCACATCTCCAACTTCTTGGAGATCTGTGATACCTTCAAACATAATGGCGTTTCTGACGACGCCATCAAGTTAAAGTTATTTCCCTTTTCATTAAAGGATAAATCTAAAGCTTGGTTGAACTCTTTATCTGCAGGATCTATAACAACTTGGGAGGGGATGACACAAGCATTCTTGTCCAAATACTTTCCCCCTTCCAAAACGGCAAAGATGACGAACGATATCACCACATTCGGGCAATATGATCCTGAAACATTATATGAGGCGTGGGATCGTTTCAAGGATTTGCTTAGGAGATGCTCACACCATGGTCTTCCTATTTGGCTGTGATGTCTGGAATAATTAATAATTAATAATTTGGTTTAATTGTGATATTTTAATGAGATTTCGAGATTTAAATTATTGGGCATTATATTTTGGACCGGAGTTGGAATATTTAATTCCGGGTCGAATTTGTGATGTAAATTAAATTGAGATGGGTTTTCTAGCAACAATATATCAATTGATTTTATACTAGGGTTGGATTTCAAAACACAATCCACTTTTTCCACAAAAAAAAAAAAAGAGAGAGCCGATAAACTCTTCCCTTCTATTTTCCCTTTCACGCCGCCTCCATTGAAACAAGGGTGAAATTTTCGACCATAGCCGATGGAGGTGGAGGTTTGTAGGTTAAATCTTCCCTCATATCTTAAGCATGCTTTCTTGGTCATTTTTATGGATTTGTGTTCGATTTTAAGGTTCGAAAATCATGCTGTTTTGGGTTCGGTTTTGGTGCATTTTGGGACGGATTTTCAGGCGTTTTTGGAACGATTTTTCTGCTGCAAATTGGCCGAAACTATGCTGCTAATTATTTCAAAATTTGTTGTTAATTTGGTTCGAAATTCTAATATTTTGGGGATTAAATCGATCGAATTTTTGGGCTTGAGATTCTTGATTCTCCTTTGGTCGATATTCATATTTTTCTCTTGATAAATAATGTGTAGAAGGGTTTTATGAATTGTGGATTGCATTTTTGGTTGGGTTTGATTCTTGCTGCGTCGAATCGCATTTGCTACTAGTGCAAGAATTTATTGTGGTATTGGGTAATCTTTGTTGTTGTGTCTGAACATAGTGTTGATGGTTTACTGTTTCTTGATGGTTATGCGTAGGGTGAACTTCTAGTTTCCATTTTCCTCTCTTGCTCGATGTCTCCAGCCTTGTTCCCTTGATTTCTGCTGTAACCATGAACTTAGCTTCCCAATTGGTCATTTTTATGTGGGTTGGGTTGTATTTTAGATAGATTGCTCAATGTTGGAAGATCATGATATGATTCTTCAAGATCATTCAAGATCTTCTTCAAAATCATTCAAGATATTCTTCAAGATTTAGATTTATATTTTGTATCTTGATTTAATTAGAATTGCTGGAAATAAGGGATTAGATTAGATTAGGATTTTTTAGATATTTTATGTTTCTCAGATTTGGCTTTGTAGTTGTATAAATACACAACAATTTGTTAAGAAATATAATTGCAAATATTTCTCCACATGGTATCAGAGCAAGGAGAAATCTTCCCCATCGCTACTGCTCATTAATTCCCCATCGCTACTGCTCGTTAATTCTTCGGTGTTCTCTACCCATCCTTCGTTTCCTTTATGCCTTCATCTGTTATGTCTGATTCTGTACAAATGGACTCCGAAAACACCAACTCGCCACTCCCAATCGGCGATTTGCAAAATGTTCGATTACCTTAAGTGGTCCCAATTTGTTCGGACATACTTGAAAGGAAAGGGTAGACTGAGTCACCTTATGGGCACTGGTCCAAAGATGGGAGACGAGGGCTTTGATGCGTGGGATGCAGCGGATTCCATGGTTATGGGATTCTATGGAACCCAAAATCAGTGACAAAATGATGTTCTTAACATCTGCCCAGTCTATTTGGGATTCGATCCGCCGAACCTATTCAAAGGCACGGGATACAGCCCACGTTTACGAGATAAAAGTTAAAGTGAGTGCTGCTAAACAAGGCACTAAGCCTGTCACCGAGTACGCCACTCATCTACAGAATTTGTGGCACGAACTTGACCACTATCGTGTTATTGAAATGACGACTCCCGAGCATGCTGCAACTCTGAGGAGTTTCGTTGACAAGGATCGTGTCTACGATTTTTTGGCAGGATTAAACTCTGAATTTGATCAAGTCCGTGTTCAAATCCTTGGCAAAGATGAATTACCATCACTGGAAGAGACTATTTCTCTCATACAGGCTGAAGAAAGTCGTCGCACTGTCATGCTTGAATCTCAAAGCATTGAAGGTTCTGCAATGGCTGTGGCCAACGCTGACAGGCCACTATCCCATGCTGCAAATGGACAACCGAGCCAAGTGAAAGGTACTGGACGTGAACAAAAGAATTCTTTGTGGTGCTCTTACTGTCGGAGGACTGGACACACGCGGGAAACCTGTTGGAAGCTTCATGGCCGTCCTCACGATGGGAATCAAAGCGGGCGACAGCCGCGAATATCAGGCCACCATCGGACTTCAGGGCAGGCCTATCTAAATGTCAGTCAACCAACTCATGCCCAACCAGCAAACTCAGAAAGCAATAAAATCTTCCACTGATTTCAACAAGGAAGAGATTGAGAAGCTTAGAGGATTACTTGGGTCACTTGAGAAGTCCCTTGACAAATCTGGTGGTGCTTGCTCGCTTGCCTTATCAGATAAGTACTCTATCTCTCTAGGGATAAATGCATCATTTAAAGATATTAGCAATGTGTGGATCATTGACTCGGGAGCCACAGACCACATGACTCATTCTTCACAAAAATTTACTACTTATTTACCCTGCCCAAGTACAAAAAAGGTTGCCATTGCCGATGGATCATTTACTACTGTTGCAGGGATAGGAGATATTCATGTTAGTAGTTCAATCATTCTTAGAGATGTCCTCCATGTACCAAAACTGTCTACTAACTTGATATCCATCAAAAAACTTACCTCCAACATTAACTGTAATGTTGTTTTTTACCCCTCTGTTTGCATATTTCAGGACCAGGATTCGGTGAGGAAGATTGGACAAGCAAAGGAAGTGAATGGTCTCTACCTTCTTGAAGAAACCTACAACATCGACACTGCTGCAAATAAGTCTTTCCTATCACATTCATCCTCAAATAAAAGCAGTCTTTGGCTCCAACATTACAGATTAGGACATCCTTCTTTTGGTATTTTAAAGGTCATGTTTCCTTCATTATTTCATGGGATAGGAAATGAACATCTTCATTGTGACGTATGTGAATTTGCTAAGCACAAACGTGTACCTTTTTCGATTAGTAATAAACGAAGTTCTATTCCTTTCTATATTGTTCATAGTGATGTTTGGGGACCATCTACGATTTCAAATGTGTCTGGGTCACGTTGGTTTGTGTCATTTATTGATGATTGCACTCGCGTTTCTTGGATCTTTCTTCTTAAATCCAAAACAGAAATAAGTGGTGTATTTCAAAACTTCCACAACATGATTCAAAATCAATTTTAAGGTCAGACAATGCTCGAGACTACTTTAACCAAACTCTATCTTCTCATTTTCAAAAGGAAGGGATCATTCATGAATCATCATGTGTCAATACTCCACAACAAAATGGAGTTGCAGAATGCAAAAATGGTCACCTTCTAGCCACCACTCGAGCATTCCTCTTCCATTATAATGTCCCAAAGAGCTATTGGGGAGAAGCAGTCCTTGCAGCCACATACACGATAAACCGTCTCCCTTCAAGGGTTTTAGACTTCAAAACCCCACTAGAAATTCTTGGTCAATTTTACCCGAATGTGAAATCCTCTCATACTCTTACTCCACGGATCTTTGGATGTACAGCATTTGTGCACCTTCATAACCAACATAGGGGGAAATTAAACCCTAGAGCAGTTAAATGTGTGTTGTTGGCTATTCGTCAACTCAAAAAGGGTATAAATGTTATCATCCATCAATCCGACGATTCTTTGTTTCAGCTGATGTCACTTTTGATGAACAACAACCTTTCTTTGGTACACCTTATAATCAGGGGGAGCATTTGTCATCTATTGAGGATAGAGATAAAGATGCTTTTCTATTAGATTTACCATCTGTTGGTCCCAAAGCTCATCCACCACCTAGCAACCAAAATCATACAGAACCCAAACAAACTCCCAGCCATGAGTCTCAACCAAATTGCTTCGACCAGGTTTATTCAAGGAGGGACAGACCTAACACTGCCCGTGCTGAAGTCCAAGACTCTTATCCTAATCCTGTAAATGAGGTATGTAATGAACCTTTTTCTTCCCAATCAATTCATGAAGAATGCACTGATCCTACTGCCCAATCACTTCATGATAATGATCTGCCTATTGCAATCAGAAAACCAACTATGGAATGTACTAAACATCCTCTATATCCAATGGCCAAGTGTGTGACCTTTAAAAAATTTTCACCATCTCATAGGAGTTTTCTTACGAGTCTTGATGCTATTCACATTCCTAATACTTTGAATGATGCTTTATCTAATGAGAATTGGAGACTTGCCATGAAACAGGAAATGCAGGCACTTGAAAAGAATCAAACATGGGAAATCACTGAACTCCCAACCGGGAAAAAGGCCGTAGGTTGCAGATGGGTCTTTACCGTTAAATACAAGTCAGACGGGTCATTGGAAAGACACAAAGCTAGGCTGGTTGCAAAGGGATATACACAAACCTACGGAGTTGATTATCAAGAGACTTTTGCTCCAGTAGCTAAAATGAACATAGTCAGGATTCTCCTCTCACTAGCTGCCAACTTCAATTGGAATTTGGAACAGTTTGATGTCAAGAATGCGTTTCTACATGGCACATTGGAGGAGGAAATATACATGGAAATTCCACCTGGATTTACGGAATCCATCAAAGGTAATAAAGTCTGCAAGTTAAAGAAAGCCCTTTATGGTCTCAAACAATCACCAATGGCTTGGTTTGGGAGATTTACTCAGGTTATGATTGCATCTGGATACAAGCAAAGTCAAGGACACCATACATTATTCTTTAAACACTCCAATTCAGGGGGAGTCACTATTCTTTTGGTGTACGTCGATGATATTATTGTGACAGGAACCGATGGACAAGAAAAGCAGTTCTTACGAGAATGTCTGGCACGGGAGTTTGAGATAAAAGAACTTGGTCGATTAAAGTATTTTCTTGGGATTGAAGTGGCACATTCCAATGAGGGAATATTCATTTCACAACAAAAATATACTACCGACTTACTAAAAGACACAGGCATGTTATCATGTAAGCCAACACTCACACCAATTGACGCCAATCTTAAGATAGGAGGCTCCAATACCGAATCCATGGTAGATAAAGAAATATACCAACGGCTTGTGGGAAGACTTATATATCTATCTCATACTCGACCAGATATTGCATATGCAGTAAGTATGGTAAGTCAATTCATGCATAGCCCGAGTGAAGAACATCTGCAAGCTGTGTATATGGTGTTACATAATTTAAAGAGCAATCCAGGGAGAGGTATTCTATTCAAAAGGAATACTGAACTGAGGCTGGAAGGATATACTGATGCGGACTATGTTGGGTCTATTGTGGATCGTAGGTCTACTACAGGGTATTGCACATTTCTTGGGGGTAATCTTGTCACGTGGAGGAGCAAGAAACAGAATGTAGTAGCTCGATCAAGCGCAGAAGCAGAATTTAGAGCGATGGCTCTAGGCATATGTGAATTACTTTGGATCAAAATAATTCTTGATGATCTAAGAATTAAATGGGAAGGACCGATAAAATTGTTTTGTGACAACAAATCGGCAATAAACATTGCTCATAACCCCGTGCAACATGATAGGACGAAGCATGTTGAAGTAGATAGACATTTTATAAAAGAGAAGATCGATAGTGGACTCATTTGTACACCTTATATCTCCTCGAGAGATCAACTAGCTGATGTGTTTACGAAAGGGCTTAACCGCACAATGTTTGAAGACTTAATTTCCAAGCTGGGATTAATGGATGCATACTCACCAGCTTGAGGGGGAGTGTTGGAAGATCATGATATGATTCTTCAAGATCTTCAAAATCATGATATGATCCTTCAAGATCATTCAAGATATTCTTCAAGATTTAGATTTATATTTTGTATCTTGATTTAATTAGAATTGCTGGAAATAAGGGATTAGATTAGATTATGATTTTTTAGATATTTTACCTTTCTCAGATTTGGCTCTGTAGTTGTATAAATACACAACAATTTGTTGAGAAATATAATTGAAAATATTTCTCCACACTCAATGGTTAAATGTTGGCTCGATTGTGTTAAGATTTATGCAGCATATATATATGTGGTGAGTTCTTGCTATGTGTGTACGTATTTACAGCAGTATATGTGAGTTTTATGGCTGTGTATGAGTTTTAGCTACTTCGTATGTGAATTAATAGTTCCAAGTTCGAGTGGAGTTTAATTTCAAAATGATGGGAATGTTGGATAAAATTGTATGAACAAGATATAAATAACATGAGAAAATAGTATGGAGTATGGACTTTATTGATTTATAGTGATAGAATCTCATCATTGAAAATTGAGTATTTAATGATAATTGTATTGAAAGTGAGCTAATATTGAATTGACATTTGATATAGACACTACACGAGACTTCGTACGTTGATGATAGCTTGTTCATGTTGTCGACTATAAGGTACGTGATGACGTACGAGCAGGTATAATATGCATATTCCAGTATTCATATATGTGAATGATTGTGACGACTGAATATAAGGGAACAAATATTATTATGTGAATTGAGTTTGATATATGTGGTATGGTGGACTCGTAAATGTACGTGGTCCAGATATGGACACGTAAATGTACGTTGTCCGGATTGAGAGTTGGGTATTATGTGAATTGAGTTTGATATATGTGGTATGGTGGACTCGTAAATGTACGTGGTCCAGATATGGACACGTAAATGTACGTTGTCCGGATTGAGAGTTGGGTATTATGTGAATTGAGTTTGATATATGTACTATGGTGGACTCGTAAATGTACGTGGTCCAGATATGGAGTTGAGTATTGATGCCTTTGGCATGGCCAGTATGAGAAAGTGTTGAGTGAGATAGATTGATAGACAGAACTGCATTGACATGGAATTATTTATGATTGAGCATAAATAATAGATTCTTGTGGTATTGAATTCATTGTGTGGTTGAGTATCATATTTTCAGTGACGATACTAAACTTGATGTTATGAAAGCGTGTAAGCTTGCAAACAGGAACATTGTGTGGAAGCTATACAGATTCAGAACTTCAAAGGGAGTACATTTTATCGATTTTTGATACTCTTAAATCGTGATATCATTATCTTTATGCATTGTTATGATATGGGTAGTATGACGTTGGTATGCTCACCCTGTGTGGGGGCTGTTTCTGTTGAAACAGGTATTACAGCTACAAGGTTATGTTGGTGTAGCAAGCTCGAGCTTGGTTGGACAATATTGCTTCCTGAAGCGTAGAGTGAGATTGAGTAAATGGTATACATTATTTATGCAACTAGATGGGCATTCATAATTTGTTGCTCGTATGTGAGCACTTGGAGTCGTGTATATGGACTGTAATAATGGTGTTGGGAGTCCTTCTATAACTTCTTATTATTGTGTTTTCCCTGGCTGGGAACTTACTTATGGTGATGATTTCGTTTAGTATTGTGTTTTTCCCTGGCTAAGAGTTATTTTTAGTGATGTGATATATTTTTCGGATAGCCCAAATTATGGGGAGACTCTGCCCAAATTTTTATAAAAGTCATGGGGATTATGTGAAGCATGTAATGATTCTTTTAAAGAATGAAAAAATTTTATACTCATACGACGTCATAAATGCATTATTGATGTGTTGGGACGTTAGGGTCTTACATTGGCTCCAGGTACAGACTTTTTATAACGGTTTATTTTCATCTAACCGTTCTATGATTGATGCAGCCTCAGGAGGATCCATTATGCGCAAAACACCGGAAGCAGCGTATGAACTCTTAGAAGAGATGGCTTCTAACAGCTATCAATGGCAATCGGAGAGGAATGTGCCAAAGAAACCAGCTGGAGTTCACCAAATTGATGACATCACTGCTCTTTCGGCACAGTTGGAAGCGCTGAACAAAAAGATAGATAGCATGAGCATGACAGCAATCATAGTTATTAAAGGCGCTAGGCGCCAAAAAGCGATGAACCGTGGCCTGGCTTAAAGCGCTAGGCGCTAGGCGAAGCGCGGCCTAACAGACGTTACGCGTCGAGGAAAAATAAAATTTTAATATTTAGATATGAATATTTTTTCCTTAAATAGACAAACTATATAGCTAAGAAGCTGCTCATGTTGTAATATTTGTTCATTTCTAATATAAATATTTACTACACAAGAGATTTTTGATAAAAATGAATCTCACTCAATATTAAACAATTATAGAAAAAAAAAAGAAACAATAAATTAAATATGCTTGATTGAATTAGGGTTCAATTTATTCTTAAAATATTCTTACTCAATTCTCAAAATATATTTTGTTTTACATTAATTCTTATCATTTATTAATGCCTATACATTTGATATAATTAATAATGAATATGACGTGTTAAAACTCTAATATATAAATATAGGGTTTATGCTTATTTAATATTGGCTTTGAGCTTATTGAAAATAGGATTTGGGCTTATTATTTTTTATGTAATTTAAGCTCAATCCCATTAACACTCTTCATTTCCATCAAGCCATCGCCCACGGCTTAAGCCCCATACACCTAGGCGCTGAATAAGCGCGGCCTGATGTATGTGTGGGGCCTCTCACACATCAGAGGCGACAAACTCTGGCCTGGCTTGGCTTCTCACCTAGGCGAGCCAGGCGAGGGCTTTTTATAACCATGACAGCAATGCAAGCTCAAGTTATCACTTGCGAATTATGTGGAAGCAATCATCCAAGCACTGAGTGCCAGGCAGGTAATCCATTCATACAGTCTAATGAGTCCGTGAATTATGTAGGAAACAGGCAGCCCAACAACCCATACTCCAATACTTACAACCCGGGATGGAGAAATCATCCGAACTTGCAATGGTCCAACCAAAACGTGTTGAACCCACAACAACAACCGGGGAATGTGCCTAAGCCGAGTATGGAGGAGCTCTTGACCAAGTTAATTTCATCGACTGAAACAAGGATGCAAAATCAGGATGCATCTATAAAAAACATGGAGGTTCAAGTGGGGCAACTAGCAGCTATAATTCATGGACGAGCTCAAGGGACACTACCTACTGATACGGTGAAAAACCCGAAGGAGCAAGCAAAAATGGACCACTGAGACGGAGGTGACAGTCCAGCTTGGGACTATAAATTAAGAACTTTCCTCTATCCCTTGTTTGTTTTTCATCTTTTTAGTCTAATTGTTTTTGTTTTCATTTTTGTTATTTTTCGAGCCTAACTCCGTGCGTTAATTTTTAAATGCAGAAAAATGGATTTAGTCCAATTGGTGGGGCGGGTCGAGCATTGAAAAAAAATTTTGGTGAAAATTTGTCTGGAAGGCTCGATCGATCGAGATTAAAGCTCGATCGATCGACCATGGGTTGCAAAAATAAAAATTTTCTGGAGTCGTCGATCGATCGAGTGATTATCCTCGATCGATCGAGAAATGTTATAAAGAGAAGAAAAAAAATTTATGTCTCGCTCAATCGATCGAGCATCGACTCTCGATCGATCGAGTGACAGAAATTTTCATTTTTAATGAGATATCAGCAGAATCCCAAAATCACAAAAACCAACCTTTCCAAAGTTTTCACGTAAAAAAATCACCTTTCTGACCTAAATCCCAAATTTCTTCCTATAATCTTCCCACACACTCACAAATCTTGCAATACAAGCTTCAAAGCTTCATCTAATCACACTTTTTGCAACAGATTTGAAGATCTACAACTGAAATTGGGAGATTGCATCAACAAGGAGGAACTCAAGCAAATTCCAAAACATCACCTAGATTTCATGGTATTCGGTTTCAACTCTTCTATATATCCTTGATTTAGTGAATATTTCAGTTTTGGGTATACAAGAATTGAAGTTTTGGTGAATTTGGAAGTTGAATAGTTAAATATTGGGGAAGTGAAAAGTTGGTTGGTAAGATTTGTGAATTCTTGCTGTGGTTGGTAAATTTGGTATATTCTTGTGTGGTTGGGATTGAAGAATAGAGGAGTGTGAATTGATCAATGGCGCCAAAGAGAAAGCAAAAACAAGTCGAAGCCACCACTTCGTCTGCTGATTATGATGAGCGGCGCTTTGTGAATTCCGTAGCGGCGGAATTGTACCCCAGCTATCACAACAAACCCCTCAGTCGCGAAAGGGGAATGAGTTTGGATAAACTTGAATGCCTGTCATTCAAGAAGCTAGGCGATGGGGATGGTTTGAATTCATCCAACAACCTATTGATGCGGTGGTCCCGGTAGTGAGGGAATTCTATGCTAATTTGAGGACAGTCCACCCTAATTCAAGGGAGGTTGTATTTGTAAGGGGTAAAGATGTTGAATATGATCGATTCAAATTAAATGCAATTTTTAGGATGCCTTCAATAAAGAATAGTGATTGCCAAGCATTCAAGACGAGCCTGATCAATTACGATGAGGTAATATCGGTAATCGGTATCGAGGGGATTGACTGGCAAAGAAACAGCAATGGAGAGCCCCAATTGGTCCTGAAGAAACATCTGAAACCAGAGGCACAAGCTTGGTTCTCCTTCATAGCCTCCAGGGTCATCTCATCGACCCACACTTCTGAGGTTACCAAGGAGAGAGCTGCCCTGGTATATGCCATACTTATAGGGCAAACGGTTGATTTGGGGCACATTATCAATGAACATATCTGTGACATCGGCAGGAGTCCGCCCACCTCTGCATTGCCTTTTCCATCGCGTATCACAGCCCTTTGCAAGAGAGGCGGAGTGAAGTGGGACGCCGATGAGGAGCTCCTACCACCCAAAGGACAAATTGTGGTTGATGGGCCACCACCTCCTACAGGCCAACGAAGGGCCGAGCCACGGCCCTCGAGCAACAGACATGCTGGGCCATCCTCCTCTTCAGCTGCAGAGCATTCATCGATTACCTTGGGCTCCCTTCACAGGGATCTCCAAGACCCCCGCCTGGAGCAGCAGGGCATTCCAAAATTTGCAACGGGAACTACAGTGGGGCCAAGCACAGATAAGTCAGCACCTGCAATACCAATGTGCATGGAACAATGCCTTGGCCCAAGGTTTCCCAGATATTCAGTTCCCGCCTGAGCCGCAATTTCAACCATTCCCGCCATACCAACAACCACCACCACCTGAGTACCAACCATACCAGCCTGAGGAGCCATACTATCCAGTACCACCTCCGGAGCATGATGAGGACGACGATCACTGACGATCGTCTTCGAGGTATGTGTTTTGCTTTTGCACTTATTGTTTACCATACATTGAGGGCAATGCATGTACTAAGTTTTTTGGGGGGGGGGGGGGGTGTACTGGTTTCTGCTGTTTTCTTGTGTTACTTCCTTGCATGACTGATCTATAATGAGATTAGATCGTTTTTGGGCACAATAAAAAAAATATTTCTTGAAAATGAGTTCATCATTTAGAAATAATAAATTAGACTTGCAATGATATTACATGATGATATTAATCCCCATCTCAACTTAAGTCTTGAAGATTTTTGACTTGTTTGTCAATATCTTAGGTTAAGTTAATATTTCAAAAACTGAGGAACATTTTGAGCACTTTTTGAGTCATGATTGAGGGGATTATATCTTGGAAAAATATTGTTAACTATGATTTGTCTTGAGGATCTTAAAGCACTTTAGAACCTAGTTGAGAGCACTTTGAGGCGAAATTTTATAGTTATGAACTAGACTTGAAAATGATTTAGGCGATCTTTGGACCGTTTGAGCCTTTCAAGCTTACCATGTTTATATCAATCTCTAGTCCCTAATTTGAGCCTAAATGATAAAAGAATGGAGTATGTTTAACATACTATTAGCCCCATTCAACATTCTTTGGCAAACTCATTATACCACCTACTTGAGCCTAAATAGAAGATTTTTATCTTGACCCTAAGGGAGTATAATGATTCTCATTAGATGCACTTGAATTGTTACATTTAAGATGAGCTTATTGTTGAAAAAATTGTTGAATGAGAAAAGAAAAAGATAGACAAAAAAGCCTTGAGAAAAAAATTTGAATAAATAAGACCCAAAGTGGCCAAGGCTAGAAAAAAAAGAAGAGAAGCTCAAAGTGTGTTAAAAATTTGAATTTTCTATGATTATACTCTCTTCTTTGAAGCCAAACACCTAGGCCAAACATTACAAGCTTTAAAAGACCTATTAATCCAAGTCTAGGGAATAATTACATTAGTGGAGAAGTGCTTGAAAAGTAACCTTATGGAGTGTTTAATAGTAAATCTTGACTTTGAGTTTTATGGCATTATTTGACCCTAAAAGTATATATGAAACTCAAGATTGACATGAACACACACGTACGTTCCGATTTTTGCGATATATTGCTTGACTTAGGATAAAACACTTCTTGTTAATTGTTGGATAGACTTATGGTTAAAGTGTTAGTGGGATTTCTGAGCTTTTACAATTGAGTTGCTAAGTTAATTCATTCAAAGTATTGATGATGAACTTTGCATTTTGATCTTAATGTTTGCTCGAGGACGATCAAATCTAAGTTTGGGGGAGTTGATAGGGTTGATTATTACGTGTATTTGGGCTTTGATTTGTATATATTTTCGTGTAGATTCCGTGAAGATGTTATGCTTTTTGGTATTTATTTGATTGTTTCAGGAATCTAGGTGGAAAGTTGAAGAATTGAGCTACAAGGAAGAAAACGGATCAAATCAAGCCAAGAAATGAAGAAACTGAATTCTGGCATGCTCGATCAATCGGACAAGGAGGGCGATCGATCGAAGGTGACAGAAGTTTTGGCCAACAACGAAAAGAGACTCTCGATCGATCGGAAACACCTTCCCGATCGATCGACACTGGCAGAGAGTTGGCAAGAAAAAGTGAAGAAAGCTCGATCGATCGGAAACTTAGCCTCGATCGATCGAGCGAGGCAGAGAAAGTCAGACTCGGAAGCTAAAGGCGCTCGATCGATCGAGACTTATGAACCGATCGATCGAGACGCAGAATTTTCAGAAAAATAAAGTCTTGATTTGGTTTGATTTTTGGAAACTCTTCCATATCCTCCCTCCTCTATAAATATGGGAAGTAGGGCACGAAAATTGGATCCAATATTCAGAGTATAATCAGACCTAAATAATATTCTTGAGCCGCCTTTCATCTTCCCGGAACAAGAGAAGGTTGAAGAATCCTTTGAAGTGCAAAGAAGGAAGCGAGAGAAGAAGCATCGGTCAACGCACGGAGCCGATCCTACGTTTATCGTATTTCTAAACTCTAGTTAATTTGATTTTCAGATTTTATTTGATGTTTATGAGGTTGAGAGACGATTAAACATCTTATTAATTTGATTTGAATTTAATTAAGTTAATTCTATCAAGTTTAAGGAATATTGTGTTTGAATCTTTGATTTGGTTGTGTTTGAATCTTTGATTTGGTTGTGTTTGAGTGAATTGATTTCTTTTGTTCATGAATTATATGCTTAATGCTATCAAAGCCTAGCTACCTTTGATTGAATTTGTGAATTATAATTGAGATCGAGAGATGAAATTATAATACGCTAAAATAATTCATGTTGTATGTTTAAGATTTAGATCGAGAGATTAAATCACATACGTTGTCACTTTAAATTGAAAGATTTAAAGATCAACGGTTTTCATAGAGATTTATTCGGTATTAAATTGGTTTAAGTGAACGAGAGTTACTTGTGTCAATTTATTACTAGTTTCAATATAGCTCGAGAGAGTGTATTGATTATATTCGGAAATCCGTCACCTTAAGAATTGATTGATAAGTAATTGTTTTAACAAACAAATCATTGACGATAACACAATTGAAACATCTTGATAGATTTCTTGAGCGGAATTCCTTCGCATCTTCAAAGAAGTTGTTTTATTTTTTAGTTTATTAAGTCTTTAGTTTAATTAGTTATTTAATCATCTTTTTCGTAGGCTAAATATAGTTTTGCTAATTTTAATTAGTTATTTAATAATCTTTTTCGTAGGCTAAATATAGTTTTGCTAATTTTATTTGGTACTTATACGTTGGTCCCTGTGGGTTCGACATCCTTTCTTTATATCACTATACAAAAACTTGACACCGTGCACTTGCGGTAGAATCGCTACACTGAGAAATAATTGTTTAAAATAAAAGCGATCAAAAACTTAACTAAATATAGGTAAGGAACGAGACTTGAAATGCATTTAGGCTAAATGATGCATTTTAAGGATAAAGTGGTATTTCTTGAACAATAAGGGAAATATGAATACATTAATGATTATACTTTGAGCTTAATCACTTAAATGTGATGTACAAGTTGAAATAGATTGTTGAAGCGAATTATTAAGACTCAAGTGTTTGATAACGAAACAAACCTGAGGTAGCACGAGTATATTACTTTATTTTTTAACAAATTAAAGGACATAATATGATTGAATGAATATTTGGAATTGTGTAGATTTTATTAGATTCCAATACCGAAATGTCATTGAAGTGATCAAAGATATCGTGATGGGACAACTAAGAACTAAGGTATGTTGTACGACAGGTATCAGTATTATTTGATACATGATTTGCTGAACTTACGTGAATTACGTGGAATTACTTGGCGATGTGATTTTAATTGAATTATGAGCATTCGTAGCATTCATAATTCGCATATCGATGTACGAAAATAAATGTTTTGTTAACACACATCATTTTTTAAAAACGTACATCGATATATGACATACACGTTGGACGTATTGAGTTGCATCACATGAGATTATGATATTGCATGATGCATTGACACGGATGGACATTGAGCACGTCATGTTGATCCTACCGATTCTTTCGTTGATACCCATAACTTTTCGTTGGTATCTGTGATGCGTGTCTGGGGATGATGGGCACGCCGATGGCTTGGCGGAGAGAGTGAGCTGAGAGATGCCGTAGCGACGAGTGTGCCGACGTCGCCCAGACACGAGGGATGATGGACCGCCGATGGCTCGACTGAGAGAGATGTCGTAGCGACGAGCGAGTCAACGCCCTGCTCGAGCTTGATATTGATTGATGATACCTTTCTTTGGACTCCGATATTTTGGTATCTTGAGATTCGATTCATTGTACCTTACATGTATTGCATTACATTGCATTGCATTGCATCATCTATCACATTTTATAGATACATGTGGTAATTACTTGATAGTTTCATATTGGGCTTTGTCTTGTCTTTGTGTGTGGACAATGGCAGGTATTACAGGTAACCAGGATCCCAAAGAGGGAATACTCGTTGAAGTCTTACCTGAGGTTGTTTCTTTTGTCTCTTTCCCAGTCGTAGGATAGTTAAATTATACCAGGGTGTGTCCTGGATCGTATAATTATGTAAATTGAGTTTATTCAGTTCGGTCTTGAATATTTGTGGTTATCCTGTGTTTACTTACTGCTGATGGTATTATGTAAATATTTTAAGTATGAAATGTGTGCTGGAGACTTATTGTGAATGCTATGTTATGATGTAAATATTTTTACTACGGATTATGTGATGGATGCCTATGATGCAAGCTATGGTATTATGTATTTACTTTATGTACTGGGGATATTATTATGGTGCTTTCATTTTTTTTGGTATGTCCCTCGTGCGGGGAGGTAATGCCGAAATTTTTAGAGCCACTTGTTGGCAGAATATTTAAATAATCTTCTGTTGTTTACAAATAAATAATCATTGTGTGTTAATTAAACACTTGATTAGGAACGGGTCCTCACACGCAAACACTTTTCAAACTACTATATAAGATGTTTCTTTTATTTAAAAAGAAAATAGACTAAACACCTTACCATATTCGGTTTTACTTGATATTTTTTCATTTCTGCAAATACCGAAAATGCAAGCTTCGAATTATTGTGTTTCACACAGACCTGTAATTAAAGAGAAGATAATAGCGTGTCAATTAACTTTGAGCAACGGTGTGCTTTGCTCCTCAGAGCCACAAAAGAAGGCAAAAGAAACTTGATTAAAGGATCTTTGCACCTTAATAGCTGTTGTATATGTAACAACATCAGGTTGAATGCCAGTTTCATGCATGGACCTCAGGATCTGCAATGCAAGAAGAGAGCACATGTTTTCAAATTTCATATGAATAAAAATCTCTAAAGACTTGGGAACCTAGAGAGTATCACAAAAACAGGAAAGCATGCAGGCCATCGTTGAATGTTAAAGCGGTCATTCAAGTTAGTGGTAACAGCAAAATGAGAGTCTTGAACTATCAAATTAAATGATCACAAGGATTTCTTCCTTGTTCAAACTATGACCTCAAACCACATTTTATCTACTTAGATACCTTTTAAGACCCTAACGATCCGATTGCATTAAGTGTGATATCACAAGGCATAGTCAGATTTCTACCAACTGCATGGGAATTATGTTATTAACAAGCAACTCACAGGACCAAATTCATATAATATAATGGAAAGGTTCCTGTAAATTGGTGATTTTGTAATGCTTGCAAAAGATATCAGAAAAGTAAAGGTAACAGATTTCCTGATCATATCCTTTATATGATGGGGTAAAATAGCTTACCTTTGCTGCACAGGCAACATTCCCTGAGTCTCCACAAATATCAATCAAAATTGACCAGCTTATATTATTAGGAGAAAGGCCCAAAGTTTTCATTTCATCCATCAAAGCTTTGGCTCGGTAATAATCAGTTCCACAGGCTTTCATCATAATATTATAGGTCGTAGTTGTAGGACTAAATGGAACTTTCACGGTTAAGTGCCTGTAAGGTGTGGAATTTGTTTTCATTTGATCAATAGCTAGAAATTCCTCAGTATTAACTTGGTCATGATCTGTGGCAGTTTGATGAAACCCTCTTTCTTTCCAGCACTGAAATAGCCGAAAGGCCCTATCAAATTGGCAAGCTTCGACGCAGGCATGAAGAAGACTATTGATACATTGAGAATTTGGTTCACCACCAGCTAGAAGCATCTCTTCAAATAACTTAACTGCTTGCTCTACCAGACCTGCATTTGCGCATGCACTGATCAACGATGACCATGTGACTGTGTTGGGAATGACACCAGATGCAATCATATCTTCTTTGATATCTAAAGCCAGTTTCCACATTTTGGCATCTGCAAAGACCTGAATGTTGATGGGAAGGGTGAATAACTTTAACATTCTCAAAAGTATTATTTTCAGACCAGAATACACACTGGAATGTAGCACAAAATAATTTATAACTGATGCAGAATATTTGAATATGCATCCCAAATATTATTTCAAGAGTTATTTAATTTGTAACTTTGAAACATTAGGCTATTGCATATAAGGGAAAAAAACAGGTACTTCTCCCATTTTAACTTTTTTTTTTCTTTTTCAAATAGAACTCATCACAAGCGTTGTGCATAATACAATATAGTCGAAATTTTTGCTTGTGATATTGACCAGTTAAATAACTGACAGGAATAAGACTCCAACCTAGTCCACAAAATAGTCAATTTAAATGACCTTATACCTTTATCATTGTGCTGTATGTGAAAACATCCAGTTTCAGTGCTCCCTTTGACTCCAAATCTCGTATCTCCTTATAAATGTCCTGGGCAAGTTCAACTTTTGCAGCAAGACAGCATGATTTCAAAAGTATGTTGTGAGATGCAATGTCAGCAGTCACCCCGAGTTTCTGGATAAATCACCTAAGTAAATTTTCTGATATAATATTTCACCCATCACATACGCTTTAAAAATTAGAAAAGTGAGGCATGAATCGATACGTAGAACTGGGGAAGCTGGTGGGAGACGGGGATGAAAGAGATTGAGAGAACCTTACTCTCATCTGCTTGAATATATTCATTGTGTAATGCAAATCACCGGCATTCACATTCATAAGACTGTTAAAGACGTATGTATTTGGGCGGACCTTGCTGGCAAGCAACTCCTGTGACAGTTTCAAATGTTATGGCAGCAGGAATTCATTCATAAACATCGGTTAAACATATAGAGAGAAATAGTAAGTTATGGCGAATGGAGTCTCCAAGAATTGTTCTAAATTAGTTTCAAACAAGATCAACACTCCTGATAGATAAAAGTGGACTACAGTATCTAAAAGATATCACTTCTATTTTGCACAATTTACAAGATGACAGGGTTCAAACTACTCATCGGTTTTCGGGAGAGATAGTGCATGAATAAATTAGTTGCAGACCATTCTAGAAACATGCATATGGACTTTCAGAAATACATGAACAAAAGTGAAAAGAAGAAACAAATATTGGTATGCAGTCACCAATTGCAAACTTACAAAGCTAAGGCACTCATTCAACTGTTTAGATGCAGCTGATTGTAAGTGATAAGAATGTTCAGAATCGAAAAAGGTGACGAAAGGAAAAAAAACAGACGTAGTAACTTCTCAAAAACAACACGAGATATATAAAGGCAAAAACATGGTTTACTAAATAATCTCAACATATGTTGAGAAGAAATTTCTCAAAAATACCTCAAAAATGGTCCTTGACTTCAAGTAATCACCGCAAAGACTACACACATCTATTATTGTCCGGTAGGCATGCATACTAGAAAAATTCAAACTCTGCTTGGAAGCTTCAAAGGCTTTCAGAGCAGACACCAAATCCGCTTTCTTTCCAAATTCAAGAATTACAGTGCAAAACAGAATTTCCTTATGAGGAAAAATTTGTACATACCTGCAGAAGAAACATTGAAGCTTTAATATAGAGGTCACACCAAGGTAATAACATGTAATTGCAGAAGCAATAATAGCGAGTTCACAAAATAAGACTAATGTTTAAGCAACAGTTACTTCATATCAATGTCGACTAAGCTTAGCCATACCGAATGAGATACACAACATCCACGTAAAGAGTGATAATACTGCAAAGTTAATGTAGTGATAACTAAATAGAACGAAAAATGAAAGAAAAGTTGAACCCCATAGCACATTGAGCAGAAACCGGGGTATATAGGCACTTCCAATTTTTATTATAGAGTCCGTGAAGGAAACCAATTTAGAAAGTCATAAGCACTTCAACTATCACTTGTGATGACATTTTCGTTTTCTATTATTCAGCTACAAGAGTCTTAATCAAGAAGACAAAAAGAAAAAAACAAATGAACTTAAAATTAACAACCTTATGGCTGTAGCAGGATTCCTTTTTTTGATGCAAAGGTTTATGATATCAGAAGGCTCCACCAATTTTTGGATAGGAAAATGAGATCCTGAAACCATGAAATATGCATTTATTAGATGTGAACATCCTTTTTCTATTATCAAATTACTTGGTCATCGATCTCAAATATTTCTTGACTTATTATCAATTTGATAATATTATATCTACTTTTTAGAATCCTGACACAATTCACTGTTTCCAAAATGTATTGCGATGGAACTATTAGTTTTGCACTCTCAACAACTATATATAATTCATTCTTATAACAGTAGAATTTCAACACAACGAACAGCTCACGATATTGAATTAGTGAAGTTAATTACGAAAAAATATATGAACAAAATAAACCCTAAACCTGCAGTTGGCTTTTAGTGCTTTATCACAAGCATAATCCCTACTTAGGCCTGCTCAGATTGTACAGCAAATATATTTAAAAAAATCATTCAAACACAGCTTCATCTAGCAACAATAAGGATTCACCATGAAGAGTTTCGATCAAGTTCACAATTCGATCTACTTCACCGCATTTCAACATTCGTTCACACTCTCCTCTCATCGCGTCCACAACGATTCCATCAAACAGCTGTACAGGCTCAATATTAAGCTTCCGAACGACATTAAACACCAATTCAACAACACTATCGAGTTTCCCCTCCCGCATCATTCTCGCAACCCCTCTCGCAACACTCTTAGCATTCAACAAGGCGGAAAATTCCGACGCCTTCACGCCTGACGCTACCATGCTCTCAGAAACCATAAGAAAATCCTCAAACCTCCCATCCTCGGCGAGCTTCGAGGCTAGCTCAGCGTAGTACACAAGGTTTTGGCGTTTGTCCCGTCGAGAAGAGGACAGCGGTGGAGGAATGGAAGTGTACTGGGATTTAGGCTTGGAGTTAGGATTCGGCAGTGACTTGATGGAGTTCCGGCGGTGGAATCGACAGATTTTATCGTGCGGAGGAGCGGCGGAGGGAAGGAAGACGGGCGGGGAAGCGATGATGGATAGTGCGTCACTCATTTCCTTGCCAACAGAATGATCGATTTTGTTGGTTTAATTTTATTTTGTTGTTACGGATTGAATTCGAATGGCGGGCATTTCAATCGAAAATGGACGGGTAAGGTTACGGGTATGGATATGGGTACGAGCTAAGTCACATAATCCTCCTACCCCTCAACGCACTGGCGTTCCGGCCGCGAACTGGCGAACTGGGTGCGCGTGCGCCGCTTTAAGACGACTTAAGAATTTCTAGTTCGCGCTTTAAGAATTTCTAGTTCGCGCACTAAGATTTTATAATTCACGCACTAAGAATTCATAATTCAAGCATTAAGATTTACTAAGTCGCGCACTAAGTTACTAAGTCTTGTTAATCCTCCTTAGTTCTCCGATTTTATTTTTTTTTTGTAATTATAAAAAACAATTCTCCGATTTTGGGTTTAGATGAATTTTTATAGTTTCTAAATATTTCGGGTTGGTAAGAAAATTTTATCATATGGTAAATAGATAGATAATGAATCATGAAAAGACATAATAATATATGAAATATTAAAATATGTGATAAAAGAAAGAATGATAAATATGTGATTTTGTAACATTTTTGCGGAGTAAATAATAAAAATTTTGATATCTTAGTTTTTTGCATGAAAATTAATAAAATGAACTTTATAAATAAAACTTTTATTTTTATTGGGTTAATTTAAATGTTTATATTAGTCATTTCATAAGGTAATAATATAAGTCTCCGAAAATAATATGAGTCAATTTTAATAAATTCATGCTATTACCAAACATGTTGAAATAAATATGAACAATTTGGTTTCATTTTTCAAATTCGTTATTTTATATCTTAAAATAAAACAAAGCTTTAACACTTTATTTCTTTTTCTAAAATATATTTTTTCGGAGAATCCTTACTAGACGAACGATCAAATACAAGATTCAAATTACGTTGTTTCACGGGCTATAACATTTTGAAAAGCTGCAAATGTTAGATCCTTCAATAAAATCTAATTTTAATGCTTTTTAAAAATGTTAAAGCTGCAAACACCAAAGTTGTTAAGAACTTCATATTGTAAATTTGTAAATAATATAATAATGATGTGAATTTGTTAAATATGATGTATATTATGTATGTTTAACTTCATTTCATCAGTGTGCATGCATATATATTTATTTATTTATTTATTAATTTTTAATAGACGCATTAAGGCGCACCCGCACTCAATTTTTTGAAAATTGACGCACTCGCGCATCCGCTCACGCATCGAACTTACGTGATCTAGGGTACGAGTACAGATTCTAAAATAAAACATTCTTTTGTTCAAAAAAATAAATAAATAAGATAAATTTTTTTTAACCTAATTCATAAATCATGTAAAATAACAGAGATTTTTTAACTAGACTTGTTAAAATTTAGTTAAAACTAGTGCTTCGTTGCACACGTTGAGTGCATATACAATATTTATTTTGTAAAATGAGGTGGTAATTATAAATTTAATTTTTAATTTTTGCTTTTGGGATGTAATAAACTTTTTTTAAATTGATTTTACTCCTCCCAAATATTTTTTTGATGATATTGTGGTTATCCAAATTAGCAGGGGTCTTGCGGTCATTTAGCACATAATAGTAGGGATATTTTCGAATTTGTAAAATGGTCATACCACTAAGGTGCTTAGTCATTATAAGATAGTAAGATAAACAGTTTAATTATGACGTCACAAAACATCCTTTTTGTTATATTTATTATGAATATATTGTTCTTAATTGTTAATTCTACATATAAAATTAAATATATTATTTTTCTGAATAAAAATTATAATAAAATTTCGTTTGAAACGAATTAATCTACCAAATCGATTAATTCAGAATTTCTGTTCAGTTAATTCGATTTTGATTTTTTAAAAATCGGTCAATCCGGTTCAGTTTCGGTTTTCATTTTAGAAATATCGATTAACTGAATTAACCGAACTATTTAATTTTTTTAATATTTTTTTAAAAAAATTGTTAATTTTTTAAAAATCGATTTATATTCTCTTATATTTTAAAATTTTAAGAACAAAATATTTTATGTTTTTATTTTTATTTATTTTCTTACAAAAATATCGGTTAATTCGATAACCGATCAAATTAAATGATTTTTCGTTCGGTTCAGTTAATTCAGTTTTCAAAAAAAAATTGGACGGTTCGGTTGCTGTTAAAAAAATTCGGTTAATTCGGTTTCTAGAAATTCGATCTGATCTATAACCGATCAGATCGAATGCACACCCCTGTAGCAGCCAACTGATTTAGAATATGTTAATCTAGTTATAGACGTTTAAGGTCAATTTGTAATTTAAACTGAAACTTGTAAATATTAAGTCCAAGCTCTTCAGTACAATATTATATCTTGTTTATATTCAATTTGAATTTACTTATAAAAAACATGGTATTATGAATTTAGCCATCCAAAGCTCACGTGGCCTTTGCCTCTTGACTTCATCTTTGTTGGTATTAGTGTAAAATATTAGAAGTGATTATGGGTGGCGAAATGTTTTAATAACGTATAAATAAATTTGAAAGAGTTTGTGTATATGATACGATGGCATACAAGAAAGGAGGAGCATGAGAGTCTGTAACTTGCCAAACAGATTGCAAGAATGTGAAGTCTACGTGTGTTCTGTAACTAGAGTCTTGTAGTTAATTGTTAGAGTTAGTGGGTGTTGTTAGTGGTAGTTAGTAATGTTGTAAGGACCATAATACCTTAAGTGTGGATTTAAGTGCAATAAGAGCTAAGCATACATAAATCAGAGTATAAAGTTCGCGTTGATGTCTTTAGCTATTAGGATTACAGTGCCAAAATAATTGCTTCCAAAATGGATTAATTACATTCCCAATTAAATGAATGTTAATCCTATAGCTTTACACTACTCCTAGAGTAGAGACTATACGAAAGAATACTGCCATCCTATATCAAAAGCACTCCTCACGAAGCTCATTGCATCAACCCGGTCCTTAGCCCTCCAAGTCAAAATGCACCTACAAGGACAACCCCCAAATCATGAGCATATAATAATCCATATTCAACATAATATGATTATAAGGCGTAATGCATAAACCGTAATTACAAAACACTTCATGTATTTCAATGCATTTTAAACACTCCCTTTTTTATGTCCCTATACCATAACTGAAGTGTATAATCAATGGATTATATTATGGTTCCACAAATGTCATGACATATAACCATTTCATTATCATCAATCACCAATCCGTAGTCTGTTATAACAGTGTATTTTAATGCACATCGCTTGTTATGATAGCGGCACTAATACCCCTCGGTTCGACATATCAGCGTCATTGAATAACCTCGCTCATAAATGTGACATGAGGCATTCACCCTCGCTTCACATTTTACCAGCAAATATTCTTTCCTCGCTACGATATGACAAGTATTCTATCATCGCTTCAAGTGACAGTGGCAAAGCATTTAAAATCATCACTCGAATATAACCATGACTCATGGGATGTGCAACAAGTATCCAACATACACATATGCAATCATAATGCATAATTCAACATGTATTTGCATCCACAATGCACAATCTAATATATACTTGCATCCACAATGCATATTCCAAATACATGTTACCGTTGGGTGCTCGTACGTCTCTCTACGTACCTTTCCAAAAATGTAGAATTGGTAGGACTTTATTTCCTTGGTTGTGTTGCCACCTGGGATGGTTCTACACAATCACACAAACCAATATTAGAAGCCAAATAATAGCCCAATACCAAAAATCCAACAAAATAACCAATTCTCCAAAATCTGCCTGCTAGCGATCGATCGCTATGTCAAGGCAATCGATCGCGAGCCTTACCGATCGATCGCTTTGACATAGCGATCGATAGCCAGACCTCAATGGCTCAAGGCGATCGATCGCTCCATATAGCGATCGCTCGCTAAATACCCAATTCGCTACGGCTTGTTTTGCGATCGATCGCCACTCTGTGTGCGCGATTTCCACCATTTAAGAGCATGAAACCAAAGCTTCTACAACATACACCTCAAACCAAAACATCCCAACAACTCAACACCATAATAACCCCATAAAACCAACATAAAACACCTCAAAAATCATAACCCAACCACATACAACATATACCCAAAAACAACCCATTTCAAATCCCTAACACAAACCCAATTCCAACACAAAACATAATAAACCAAACAAGGAGGGATTCATATCACTTTAGGCTTCAAATCCCACCAAGAAACCAACAACCCAAGTTTTTGCAAGGTTTTCTCCTCCTCGTCCAAGCAAGAGGCGATTTTTGTGGGTTTGGGGAAGTGAGGGTTATGAGTTTTCTTTTTAATTAAGAGTGGGGTTAAGTGAGGGAAATGGGGTATGATGGGTATGATTTTTAATATAAATGGTACCCCATTAATTAGCATGATGTACAAAATATCCCAACATGATATTAAGCATTTTCCAAAAATGTACCATAACCCCAATTAAAACATACATTAAATACACATTCATTCATTAGGTGCTCGCATGTGAGCACATTTATATGTGTATATAGGTTGTATAAAGGGCATGGCCTTTCTCTTTTCATTCATATGTTGCATGCAATTAATGTGAGGAATTGCTAAATGACTTGAGAACACGTTAGTGTATTATAAGGGTGCATGCTATGTAAGTGGACTTGATTAGGGAAAATTGGACATTACATGGTTTAATGTAAAAAATTTTATTATTGGTATGTTATGCTATGGTAGCATGTGGTTCTTTCCCCATGATTTTATGATTGTATGCACTAAATACATGGGTTAATACACTAATAGCGGGTTAAGGGCACATGGGTCCTTACATTAATGGTATCATCGTAGTTGTTTGCTCTTTGGGGCTGTTGAGGGCCTAGGAACATGTTGATGGAATAATTATATGTCATGACATTCGTGGAACCGTAATATAATCCATTGATTATGATTATGAGTTGTGGTACGGGGACAACCGAGGGGAGCGTTTTTAAATGCATTGGAATACAGGAAGTACTTTGTATTTATTGTTTATGCATTTACTCATTATAATCATATTGTGGTGAATATGGATTATTATATGCTCATGGTTTGGGGTCGTTCCTGTAGGTATGTTTTGGCATGGAGGGCTAAGGCCAGGGTTGACGGGGTACCAAACGGTAACATGTATTTTATATACATCTTGGATTATGCATTGTGGTTGCATATATTGAATGTTTGGTGCATCGAGTGATGATTTTAATGCTTTGCCGCCGTCATTTGAAGCGATGATAGAATACTTGCCGTTGTCATATTGTAGCGAGGAAAGAATATTTGCCGCTAAATGTTGAAGCGATGGTAAATTCCGCATGTCGCATTAAAGCGAGGTTATTCTATGACGCTAATATGTCGAAGCGAGGGGTATTAGTGACGCGGTCATGACTAGCGATGTGCATTAAAATACATTGTTATAACAAGACTATCATTGGTGATTAACATGTACTTTGTATACATATTGGATTATGCATTGTGGTTGCAGGTATAGATTGAATGCTTCATACATATCCCATGAGTCGTTGTTATATGCGAGTGATGATTTTGAATGCTTTGCCGCCATCATTTGAAGCGATGATAGAATACTTGCCGTTGTCATATTGTAGCGAGGAAAGAATATTTGCCGCTAAATGTTGAAGCGATGGTAAATTCGCATGTCACATTAAAGCGAGGTTATTCTATGCCGCTAATATGTCGAAGCGAGGGGTATTAGTGCCGTGGTCATGACAAGCGAGGTGCATTAAAATACACTGCTATAACAAGGCTAGGGATTGACTAATTTTATGGCAATGGTTCATGCCGCCGAATATGTATATAGCGATGGTTCATTCCACTAATTCTGTGGCGATGGTTCATGCCGCCGGATATGTATATAGCGATGGTTCATTCCGCTAATTCTATGGCGATGGTTCATGCCGCCGGATATGTATATTGCGATGGTTCATTCCGCTAATTCTATGGCGATGGTTCATGCCGCCAGATGTATATATCGATGGTTCATTCCGCTAGTTCTATGTCGATGGTTCATGCCGCCTGATTTATGTAGCGATGTTTCATTCCGCTGATTCTATAGCGAGGGTTCATGCCGCTGATTAAATAGCGATGTTTGCTGATTATATAGCGAGGACTTATGCCGTTGATTTTATAGCGATGGGTTATGCCGCTATATACGTAGCACGGGATTGTGCCACCTTTGAGCGATGGGTGCTGATTGCGTACCGCTGCTGGGCGAGGAATACAGGTATGCCGCTATCTTATTAGCAATGAGCTATGGTATATTGTTGTTTTGTTAGCATTATTGTGGATGTCATGTATTGACATGTACCGTCACGGGTTGACGATAATATTGTGGATGTCATGTATTGACATGTACCGTCACAAGTTGATGATGTTATTGTTGATGTCATGTGTTGACATGTACCGGCACAGGATGACGATGACATAGTGGATGTTCTATGTAGATGTGTGACGTCGTTAAGATGAAAAATACAGTTATGAATATGTATTTAGTCGTATGGTTTGAGTGCCAGTGGTGGGCACATAATAGTATATGCGTCACCGATTGACGAGACCATTGTGCCGAGCAGGTTTGCTCGATGAATAAATGGATGCGCCGTACAGGTAAGTTGTGGGGTCTTCCCACCTTAACAGTGATTAATAGACAAAGGAAGGACTAATCATGCATTAAGGTAACATCTTAAGGTTTCGGTTGTTACACGAGCTAACAGGATTACATGCCAAAATACAAAGCTTCAAAAAAAAATAGTTCATTACATTCCAAAAGAATGTCATTTAGATTTACACTACTCCTAGAGTAGATACTAATCATAACTTGAATCCTATACATTCCTATGTCCCTCGTAGCTCACTGCCTCAACCCGACCCTTAGTCCTTTCGTCCAAAAGCGTACCTACAGGGACAACACATCATAAGCATATACAATTTCACTTAACAACATAAAAACATTATAATAAATGCATGAAATCTTGGTTAAGTAAATATGCTGGTTATTCATTAACTTCTTATTGTTGTCACTGATTCAAAATCATGCATATGGGGCACCTTACCCCGTGGCACCTTACCACAATATCATCGCATGGCTACTTACCATGTGGGGCACCTTACCCCGTGGCACCTTACCACAATATCATCGCATGGCTACTTACCATGTGGGGCACCTTACCCCGTGGCACCTTACCACAATAACATTGCATGGCTACTTACCATGTGGGGCACCTTACCCCGTGGCACCTTACCACAATATCATCATGTAAACATTATCATATAAGCATCGTATAAACATCATCGTATAAACATCGTATAAACCTCATCGTATAAACATCATCATTTCATCATGAATACTCAGTTGTAGTATAAAGAGGTGTGTTACCGTCCGATGCCCGTACGCCTCTTACGTACCTTTTCAAAAAGAGGAGGAGTCAACAGACTTTATCTCCTTGATGGTGCCGGTACCTGGGATGGTTCTACAAGACCACATAATACCATTTTAGATGCCTCAAAACCATCTCACATCATAAACTTAACAAAATAAAACATCATTATATTTTTCAACTTTCTGCCTGTCTCGATCGATCGGCCCAAAGTCTCGATCGATCGAGACACTGTGCACTAACAGTGCCTTAGCTTCCTGCCTCGCTCGATCGATCGAAGTATTTTACCGATCGATCGAGAAGCTTCACCGATCGATCGAGAAATCCTTCGATCGATCGGCATCACAATTTTAAAACATACATTAGACCCACTGTCTCGCTCGATCGATCGGAACCAAATCTCGGTCGATCGAGAGCTCTGAAAAATCGGGATTTTCCCCAGATTTTTGAGCACTACTTTTCACACCATCCTTTCTACTTCACAACACATCTTTCATGCTGAAACTATCATGTGAATAACTTCATAAAATATCCAAGTAAGTACTTAAATCAAAGGTTTAACAAAACCTAAGCTAACATGCATCATAACATCATCATAAACTTAGAGCTCAACCAACTTACAGAAAGCAGGGCATCATGGCATTACCCAGATTTTCGAGTACTCCATTTCATGCCATAAAAACTATACCATAATTCATAAAACATGCTTGAACAAAAATATCCTGGGCTTTACCAACTTATCATTCGTGTACCCAAATCGAAGGTTCACCCAAAGACCCATCTAACATGCATAATATAACCTCCTCAATACCACTCTCAATCCACATTTTTCCAGAAAACAGGGGAAACATCTTCCCAGATTTTCGAACACCCTAGTTCACATGCCTTAATCCTTCATATAAAACACATAACATGCTCAAGGAAAAATACTGAGAGCTTCATAATAACACCGTTTAATCATTTAAATCGAAGGTTTCAAGAAACCTAAGCTATCATGCCATTTTTACCATACATAAAAGCAAGAACCTAATAAGCTTAAAAACACAGACAGAGCATGGTTTCTTATCCTACTTTGCTCCGATTTTTGAGAGACTTCCAAGGGATGAAAATGGCAAGGCTCCTCAAGTTTTTACTCAGCAAGTGCTGGTGTTTCTTTGGGAGAGAAGGGTCGAGATTTGGGATGGAAGGATGATGCTGAATGATTGAGCCAAGTGGGGTGAGAAGTCAGCCTATCAACAGTTTGATTGGCATGGGTTAGGGGGGTGGTTGCATGTAGGGTGGTTTGTGGTGTTTAATTGTGTCCCGGTATTTCATACGATGTATAAAAATATCTTCCCTTGATATTTTATAATTGTACTACATCAATACAACAATTAAAAACACGTAATATGCCCCCTAAACCATATCATCATATCATAAATATAATCCCCCACTTAAAATACCACAACCCTCTTAAATACATCGTAGCACATAATCATATAACATTTCGGGGGTATTACATTACTCCCCTACTTACAAGATTTCGTCCTCGAAATCCACATGCATCATCATAACGGAACTAAACATAAATACATACCAGAGAATAGCTCCGGATAGTGCTGCATCATATGCCGTTCCGTCTCCCATGTAGCCTCCTCGACACCCCGACGATCCCACTGAACTTTGACCATCGGTATAACTTTGCTCCGTAGTCTGCGATCCTCTCGATCCAGAATTCTGATTGGTCGTTCTTCGTAGGACATATCTGAGTCTAACTGAACTTCTGTAGGCTGTAAGACATGAGACGGGTCTGGCTCATATTTCCGTAACATAGAGACATGGAAAACATCGTGTATGCCAGACAAGGATGGCGGTAGAGCCAAACGATATGCCAAAGTACCGATACGCTGCAAAACTTCATATGGCCCAACATACATCGGAGATAACTTTCCCCGCATCCCAAAACGAACCACGCCCCTGAAGGGCGAGATCTTTAAGAAGACCCTGTCTCCTAACTGGAATTCTAGCGGTCGTCGCCGCTTATTGGCATAGGTCGCTTGCCTATCCTAGGCCGCTTTCATCTTCAGGCGTATCAACTTTATCTTACCCTCCATATCTCTGATCATATCCGGTCCTCCGACCGCTTTGCTAGTCAAGTCCTCCCAATACAGTGGTGATCTACATCGTCGTCCATACAGAGCTTCAAAAGGGGCCATTTGAATGCTCGCCTGATAACTGTTATTATAGGAGAACTCCACCAGCGACACTGAATCCTGCCACAGAGTATCAAACTCCAAAACACATGCCCTCAACATGTCCTCGAGCGTCTGAATGGTACGCTCTGTTTGGCCGTTTGTCTGAGGGTGATAGGCCGTACTCAGTCTCACCTCTATGCCCAAAGCTGCCTGGAGACCCTCCCAGAAATGTGAAGTGAACCTCGGGTCCCTGTCAGACACTATTGAGACTGGAATACCATGCAATCTCACCACATCCCGTATATATATCTGGGCCATCTTCAAGTATGCATATGACATACTCTAAGGGATGAAATGAGCCGTCTTCGTCAGTCTATCTACGATCACCCAGATCGCATCAAATCCTGAGGCCGTCCTTGGCAAGTGGGTCACGAAGTCCATAGATATATGCTCCCACTTCCATTCAGGCACTTCTAAGCTTTTCAGCTCTCCACCAGGCCTCTGCCTCTCTGCTTTTACCTGCTGGCAGATCAAACATCTTTTAAAAAAAACGATTACTTATCGCTTCATGCGTCTCCACCAGAATTGATCGCATAGATCTTTGTACATCTTCTTTCCCCCTGGGTGGATACTGAATCGACTACTGTGGGCTCGCTCCAATATCCCTCTACGCAGTTCTGGTGTATTTGGGACTACCCATCGGTTGCCCAGTCTCAAAGAGTCATCTTCAGCCACTCTGAACTTGGATGGCTGACCCTGAAGTATCAATGATGTCCATCTCTGAATCTCACTATCCGGCTTCTGGGCCTTCCTGATCGCCTCAAATATGTCTGGCTCCGCCAATAGGGTCGACACTCGTACAGGCGACGTGTCTACATCGAAATCATAGCCCAGTTGGCAATAAGACGTCATCAAGGCCGACAAACACATAACATCCTCTGCAGTACTCTTCACCTTCCGACTTAAGGCGTCTGCTATCAAGTTTGCTTTACCCGGATGGTACTCAATTTCACAATCATAATCTTTGAGCAAATCCATCCACCTTCTTTGTCTCATATTCAACTCCGCCTGAGTGAATAAGAACTTCAGGCTCTTATGGTCCGTATATATAGTGAAAGACGTGCCATAAAAGTAATGCCTCCAGATCTTCAAGGCGAATATGATGGCCGCCAATTCTAAATCATGCACTGGATACTTAGCCTCGTGTGGCTTCAGCTGCCTTGATGCATAAGCCACCACATGCTTATCCTGCATCAACACACAGCCCAAGCCCTGCAATGACGCATCCGTATACAAGGCGAACCTCTTATCCTCAGACGGAATCACCAGCACAGGCGCTGTAGTCAAACGACGCTTCAGCTCTTGGAAGCTTTCCTCACAAGCTTCGGACCAAAAGAAGGGGACTCCTTTGTACATCTTCTTTCCCCATGGGTGGATACTGAAACGACTACTGTGAGCCCGCTCCAATATTCCTTTACGCAGTCCTGGTGCATCTGGGACTACCCATCGGTTGCCCAGTCTCAAGGAATCATCCTCAGCCACTCTAAACTTGGATGGTTGGCCTTGAAGTACCAATGATGTCCACCTCTGAACCTCACTATCTGACTTCTGGGCCCTCCTGATTGCCTCAAATATATCTGGCTCCGCCAATAGGGTCGACACTCGCACAGGCGACGTGTCTACATTGAAATCATAGCCCAGTTGGCAATAAGACGTCATCAAGGCTGACAAACACATAACATCCTCTGCAGTACTCTTCACCTTCCGACTTAAGGCGTCTGCTATCAAGTTTGCTTTACCTGGATGGTACTCAATTTCACAATCATAATCTTTGAGCAAATCCATCCATCTTCTTTGCCTCATATTCAACTCTGCCTGAGTGAATAAGAACTTCAGGCTCTTATGGTCCGTATATATAGTGAAAGACGTGCCATACAAGTAATGCCTCCAAATCTTCAAGGCAAATATGATGGCCGCCAATTCTAAATCATGCACTGGATACTTAGCCTCGTGTGGCTTCAGCTGCCTCGATGCATAAGCCACCACATGCTTATCTTGCATCAACACACAACCCAGGCCCTGTAATGACGCATCCGTATACAAGGCGAACCTCTTATCCTCAGACGGAATCACCAGCACAGGCGCTGTAGTCAAACGACGCTTCAGCTCTTGGAAGCTTTCCTCACAAGCCTCAGACCAAAAGAAGGGGACTCCTTTCTGAGTCAGCTGTGTCAGAGGTTTGGCAATCTTCGAGAAACCTTTGACGAAACGTCGGTAATAACCTGCCAAACCGAGGAAACTCCGTATTTCCGATACAGAAGTGGGTGCAGCCCACTCCATCACAGCCTCAATCTTCCTGGGATCCACAGATATCCCATGGCTAGATATGACATGGCCTAAGAATACCACGCTGTCCAACCAGAACTCGCACTTGCTAAGCTTTGCATATAACTGATGATCCCTAAGGATCTGAAGCACTGTCCTCAAGTGCCTTACATGCTCTTCTTCAGTCCGAGAGTAAATAAGTATGTCGTCAATGAAAACTATGACGAACTGATCCAAATACGGTTGGAATACCTTGTTCATCAAACTCATGAAGACAGCTGGGGCATTCGTCACTCCAAAAGGCATAACCAGGAATTCATAGTGCCCATATCTTGTCCTGAAAGCCGTCTTCTGAACATCATTTTCTCTTACTCGAATCTGATGGTACCCCGACCTCAGATCAATTTTACTGTAGAGCTTCGTACCCCGCAACTGATCGAACAAGTCATCGATCCTCGGAAGTGGATACTTGTTCTTTACTGTAGCTTTGTTTAACTGCCTATAGTTAATGCATAGACGCATCGATCCATCTTTCTTCTTAACAAATAAGACAGGCGCACCCCATGGCGATACGCTAGGGCGTATGTAGCCCTTATTAAGGAGTTCCTGCAACTGTATCTTTAACTCCCTTAACTCTGCTGGTGCCATCCTATACGGGGCACGAGAAATTGCAGACGTCCCTGGTAGCAGCTCAATCCCAAACTCGACCTCTCTCGTCGGGGGGAATCCGGGAATCTCCTCCGGAAAGACATCAGGAAACTCCGCCACTACGAGCACATCCTCAACCTTTAATTCCTTCCTCTTTTCCGTCATATCAACAGCATAGATAAGATATCCTGTATGACCTCGTTCCAATAACTGTGCCATCTTGACAGCAGATATTAACGGAATCTTCGGACGGGAACCATCCCCATAAAATGTCCACTGGACTCCCAATACAGATCTAAATCGGACAGTCCTCTGCCTACAGTCTACCACTGCCTGATACTTATTCAGAACATCGATGCCCACAATGCAATCGAAGTCTGTCATTCCCAGCACAATCAAATCTGATCTTAACTCATTATCCTCAAAATAAATGAGGCCATCATAAACAATCTGATCCGTAGTCAAACTTCTTCCAGCGGGGGTCGAGACCATAAGAGGCATGGGGACGGAGAAGTGCATATGTGGTGCCTTTCAACGAAACTCGTCGACACAAAAGAGTGTGACGCACCTGTGTCTATCAATATAAGAGCAGGGTGCGTAAATAAAAGACACGTACCCGCTATAACTTCCTCCGGAGCCGCTGTAGCCTGCTCCCTCGTCAAAGCATACACCGACCCTGAGGTGGCCCCGTGGGCTGACCTCCATACTGCCTCGGTGCAAAAGGTGGTCTGTGCGGTGTCGCTATGTCCGCAGGCCTCCCCGCAGGGTTCTGCTGTCTTCCCCTGTTGGGACACTGTCGAGCGAAGTGGCCTCTGTCGCCACAGACATAACAACCAACACAGTCCTTCGCCAAGTGTGATAGTCCACATATAATGCACTGAGCTCTTCCAGATCTATCTCCCTGAGGCTGTCCTCTCCCAGATGGAGTATCATTCCTACCTTTTCCTTTCCATCGATTCTCGGGTCTCTTGCCACTGAATCTCGATGCTGAAGTGTTCCCCCTAGGCTTAAACTGTGGGGTCTTCCCACCTTAACAGTGATTAAAAGACATAAGAAGGACAAATCATGCATTAAGGTAACATCTTAAGGTTTTGGTTGTTACACGAGCTAACAGGATTACAGGCCGAAATACAAAACTTCAAAAATAATTCATTACATTCCAAAAGAATGTCATTTAGATTTACACTACTCCCAGAGTAGATACTAATCATAACTTGAATCCTATGCATTCCCGTGTTCCTAGTAGCTCACTGCCTCAACCCGACCCTTAGTCCTTTCGTCCAAAAGTGTACCTACAGGGACAACACATCATGAGCATATATAATCTTACTTAGCATTATAAACATCATAGTAAATGCATGAAACATTAGTTAAGTAATATGCTGGTTATACATTCACTTCTTATTGTTGTCCCTGATTTAGAATCATGCATATGGGGCATCTTACCCCCGTGGCATCTTACCACAACATCATCGTATGGCCTCTTACCATATGGGGCATCTTACCCCGTGGCATCTTACCACAATACATCGCATGGCCTCTTACCATGTGGGGCATCTTACCCCGTGGCATCTTACCACAATACATCGCATGGCCTCTTACCATGTAGGGCATCTTACCCCGTGGCGTCTTACCACAATACATCGCATGGCCTCTTACCATGTAGGGCATCTTACCCCGTGGCGTCTTACCACAATACATCACATAAATGTCATCATATAAGCATCGTATAAGCAATAAACATCATATGAACTTCATCGTATAAACATCATATAAACATCATCGTGTAAACATCGTATAAACACCGTCATTTCATCGTGAATACTCATGCAATAAAAGCATAGTTGTAGAATAGAGATGTGTGTTACCGTCCGATGCCCGTACGCTTCTTACGTACCTTTTCAAAAAGAGGAGGAGTCAACAGACTTTATCTCCTTGATGGTGCCGGTACCTGGGATGGTTCTACAAGACCACATAATACCATATTCGAGGCCTCAAAACCATCTTACATCATAAACTTAACAAAATAAAACATCATCATAATTTCAACTTTCTGCCTCTCTCGATCGATCGGCCCTAGGTCTCGATCGATCGAGACACTGTGCACCAACAGTGTCTTGGCTTCCTGCCTCGCTCGATCGATCGAACATTTTACCGATCGATCGAGGAGCTTCACCGATCGATCGAGAAATCCTTCGATCGATCGGCACCAAAATTTTGAAAACATGCTTAGACCTTCTGTCTCGCTCGATCGATCGGAAATAAATCTCGATCGATCGAGAGCTCTGAAAATCGGGATTTTTCCCCAGATTTTTGAGCACCTCATTTCATACCATCTTTTCTACCTCATAACACATCTTTTATGCTGAAACAAACATGTGAAGAACTTCATAAAATATCCATGTAAGCTCTTAAATCGAAGGTTTAACAAAACCTAAGCTAACATGCATCATAACATCATCATAAACTTAGAGTTCAACCAACTTACAGAAAACAGGGCATCATGGCATTACCCAGATTTTCGAGCACATAGTTTCATAACTAGAAATCTATCATATAAAACATGTAACATGCTCGAATAAACATGCTAGTAGTTACATAATACTACCATGTAAGCATCCCTACCAAGATTCCACCCATACTTATATTTATCATGCAATAAAACATCCCACCAAAACCCAAGCTTAACCAAAGACCTCCGAAAAACAGAGTACACATCCTTACCCCTCTTCTTGCTCCTCTTTTTGCAAGGACTTTGAACACTTTTACCAAGCTTTCCTTGCCTTAAAGCAGCTTGTTCTGGACGACCATGGAGGAGAGAAGGAGAGGAATTGATTGGAATGGGAGGAGAGTGGGGGCATGGTGGTGATTGGGCATGGGTTAAGCAAGTGGGGGGTATGGGCTTGTCAAGTGGGGGGGGGTGAGGTGACCGAGTGGTGGGGGTGGGGTGGTGTGGTTGGGGTGCTATGTGGTGTTTAAATGTGTCCCGGTATTTAGTACGATGTATTAAAATATCCTCACTCGATATTTTCTAACTTCATATAATTAATACATCCCTTAAAATACCCAACATGCTCCCCACATCATATCATCATAACATAAATCGTGGCCCCCAATTTAAATACACCATAACCCTTAAACACATCATAATTCATCATCATAGAACATAATCATATTACATTTCGGGGGTATTACATTACTCCCCTACTTATAAGATTTCGTCCCCGAAATCCACATGCATCGACGTATCGAAACTAAACATAAAAACATACCAGAGAATAGTTCCGGATAGTGCTGCACCATATGCCGTTCCGTCTCCCACGTAGCCTCCTCGACACCCCGACGATCCCACTGAACTTTGACCATCGGTATAACTTTACTTCGTAGTCTGCGATCCTCTCGATCCAGAATTCTGATTGGTCGTTCTACGTAGGACACATCTGAGTCTAACTGAACTTCAGTAGGCTGTAAGACATGGGACGGGTCTGGCTCATACTTCCTCAACATAGAGACATGGAAAACATCGTGTATGCCAGACAAGGATGGCGGTAGAGCCAAACGATATGCCAAAGTACCGATACGCTGTAAAACTTCATATGGCCCAACATACTTCGGAGATAACTTTCCCCGCATCCCAAAACGAACCACGCCCCTGAAGGGCGAGATCTTTAAGAAGACCCTGTCTCCTAATTGGAATTCTAGCGGTCGTCGCCGCTTATTGGCATAGGCCGCTTGCCTATCCTGGGCCGCTTTCATCTTCAGGCGTATCAACTTTATCTTACCTTCCATATCCCTGATCATATCCGGTCCTCCGACCGCTTTGCTAGTCAAGTCCTCCCAATACAGCGGTGATCTACATCGTCGTCCATACAGAGCTTCAAAAGGGGCCATTTGAATGCTCGCTTGATAACTGTTATTATAGGAGAACTCCACCAGCGGCACTGAATCCTGCCACGGAGTATCAAACTCCAAAACACACGCCCTCAACATGTCCTCGAGCGTCTGAATGGTACGCTCTGTTTGGCCGTCTGTCTGAGGGTGATAGGCCGTACTCAGTCTCACCTCTGTGCCCAAAGCTGTCTGGAGACCCTCCCAGAAATGTGAAGTGAATCTCGGGTCTCTGTCAGACACTATCGAGACTGGAATACCATGCAATCTCACAACATCCCGTATATACATTTGGGCCATCTTTAAGTATGTATACGACATACTATAAGGGATGAAATGAGCCGTCTTCGTTAGCCTATCTACGATCACCCAGATCGCATCAAATCCTGAGGTCGTCCTTGGCAAGTGGGTCACGAAATCCATAGATATATGCTCCCACTTCCATTCAGGAACCTCTAAGATCTTCAGCTCTCCACCAGGCCTCTGCCTCTCTGCCTTTACCTGCTGGCAGATCAAACATCTTTTAACAAAAATGATTACCTCACGCTTCATGCGTCTCCACCAGAATTGATCGCATAGATCTTTGTACATCTTCTTTCCCCCTGGGTGGATACTGAAACGACTACTGTGAGCCCGCTCCAATATTCCTTTACGCAGTCCTGGTGCATCTGGGACTACCCATCGGTTGCCCAGTCTCAAGGAATCATCCTCAGCCACTCTAAACTTGGATGGTTGGCCTTGAAGTACCAATGATGTCCACCTCTGAACCTCACTATCTGACTTCTGGGCCCTCCTGATTGCCTCAAATATATCTGGCTCCGCCAATAGGGTCGACACTCGCACAGGCGACGTGTCTACATTGAAATCATAGCCCAGTTGGCAATAAGACGTCATCAAGGCTGACAAACACATAACATCCTCTGCAGTACTCTTCACCTTCCGACTTAAGGCGTCTGCTATCAAGTTTGCTTTACCTGGATGGTACTCAATTTCACAATCATAATCTTTGAGCAAATCCATCCATCTTCTTTGCCTCATATTCAACTCTGCCTGAGTGAATAAGAACTTCAGGCTCTTATGGTCCGTATATATAGTGAAAGACGTGCCATACAAGTAATGCCTCCAAATCTTCAAGGCAAATATGATGGCCGCCAATTCTAAATCATGCACTGGATACTTAGCCTCGTGTGGCTTCAGCTGCCTTGATGCATAAGCCACCACATGCTTATCCTGCATCAACACACAGCCCAAGCCCTGCAATGACGCATCCGTATACAAGGCGAACCTCTTATCCTCAGACGGAATCACCAGCACAGGCGCTGTAGTCAAACGACGCTTCAGCTCTTGGAAGCTTTCCTCACAAGCTTCGGACCAAAAGAAGGGGACTCCTTTCTGAGTCAGCTGCGTCAGGGGTTTGGCAATCTTCGAAAAACCCTCGACGAAACGTCGGTAATATCCTGCCAAACCGAGAAAACTCCTTATCTCAGGTACAGAAGTGGGTGCAGCCCACTCCATCACAGCTTCAATCTTCCTTGGATCCACAGATATCCCGTGGCTAGATATGACATGGCCTAAAAATACCACGCTGTCCAACCAGAACTCGCACTTACTGAGCTTCGCATACAGCTGATGATCACTAAGGATCTGAAGCACTATCCTCAAGTGTCTTACGTGCTCTTCTTCCGTCCGAGAGTAGATAAGTATGTCGTCAATGAAGACTATGACGAACTGATCCAAATACGGCTGGAACACCCTGTTCATCAAACTCATGAAGACAGCTGGGGCATTCGTCACCCCAAAAGGCATGACCAGGAATTCATAGTGCCCATATCTAGTCCTGAAAGCCGTCTTCTGAACATCATCTTCTCTGACTCGAATCTGATGGTACCCCGACCTCAGATCAATCTTACTATAGAGCCTCGTACCCTGCAACTGATCGAACAAGTCATCGATCCTCGGAAGTGGATACTTGTTCTTTACTGTAGCTTTGTTCAACTGCCTGTAGTCAATGCATAGACGCATCGATCCATCTTTCTTCTTAACAAATAAGACAGGCGCACCCCATGGCGATACGCTAGGGCGTATGTAGCCCTTATCAAGGAGTTCCTGCAACTGTATCTTTAACTCCCTTAACTCTGCTGGTGCCATCCTATACGGGGCACGAGAAATTGCAGACGTCCCTGGTAGCAATTCAATCCCAAACTCGACCTCTCTCGTCGGTGGGAATCCGGGAATCTCCTCCGGAAAGACATCAGGAAACTCCGCCACTACGGGCACATCCTCAACCTTCAATTCCTTCCTCCTATCCGTCATGTCAACAGCGTAGATAAGATATCCTTCATGGCCTCGTTCCAATAGCTGTGTCATCTTGACAGCAGATATTAACGGAATCTTCGGACGGGAACCATCCCCATAAAATGTCCACTGGACTCCCAATACAGATCTAAATCGGACCGTCCTTTGCCTGCAGTTTACCACTGCCTGATACTTGTTCAGAACATCGATGCCCACAATGCAATCGAAGTCTGTCATTCCCAACACAATCAAATCTGATCTTAACTCATTATCCTCAAAATAAATGAGGCCATCATAAACAATCTGATCCGTAGTCAAACTCCTTCCAGCGGGGGTCGAGACCATAAGAGGCATGGGGGACGGAGAAGTGCATATGTGGTGCCTTTCAACGAAACTCGTCGACACAAAAGAGTGTGACGCACCTGTGTCTATCAATATAAGAGCAGGGTGCGTAAATAAAAGACACGTACCCGCTATAACTTCCTCCGGGGCCGCCGTAGCCTGCTCCCTCGTCAAAGCATACACCTGCCCCTGAGGTGGCCCCGCGGGCTGACCTCCATACTGTCTTGGCACAAAGGGTGGCCGGTGTTGTGCCGTTCTGTCCGCAGGTCTCCCCGTAGAGCTCTGCTGTCTTCCCCTGTTGGGACACCGCCGAGCAAAGTGGCCTCTGTCGCCACAGACATAACATCCTACGCAGTCCTTTGCCAAATGTGGCTGCCCACAAAGAGTGCACTGAACTCTTCCAGATCTGTCTCCCTGAGACTGTCCCCTCCCAGATGGAGCATCATTCCTACCTTTCCCTTTCCATCGATTCTCGGGCCTCTTGCCACTGAATCTCGGTGCCGAAGTGTTCCCCCTTGGCTTAAACTGATCACCTCTGGGCTTCAAATTGTCAGAAGTGGATCTCTGAGGGGGTGCCGGAGGTGGCACAGCATCAGGATATGCACCGACTCCCAGTTCAGCTAGCTGAGCTCGTGAGAGTGCATCATCAAAACAAGCAGGGCCATAAGTGATCACCCTGTCATACAGTTCAGGCCTCAAGCCCTTCATGAAATTCCGCATCTTCGCTTGAGTGCTTGCAGCTATGTGTGGCACATATCGTAGTAAGGAACAGTAATGTAGAGCATAGTCAGATACAGGCATGGTACCTTGTCTCAAACTGGTAAACTCATCCTCCTTGGCCTGTCTTGCAGCGGCTGAGAAATAGCGGTTCAAAAACCGCGTTCGGAACATCTTCCAATTTACTTCCTGTCCCAGAGCCTCTTGCTCAATCACTGTGGTTTTCCACCACATCAATGCCTTCTTGGACAGCTGAAATTCTGCTAATCGGATCCAGGCCGTCTTTGCACAAGGCGCTACCACAAATATCTGTTCGATCCTCTCTAACCATTCCTCGGCTTTCTCTCCTGATTCAGTTCCCTCGAACATCGGAGGTCGATATATCATAAACTGAGCCAAGCTCAATTCCCCAGGTAGCAACTGCTGTTCAGAGGGTTCCTCTCCCAAAGCTGGTGGTGGCAATGGGTTCGTATGCCCAGCACTTGCATTTACACTAATGGCGTCACCCACTTCTATATTTGCTGCCATGCTGCAACACAAGGGTTAATAACAACACCGAAAGCAGTTCATAATGCACATCGTTAGATAATTAAACATGTTAGCATAACATAGAAACTTCATATGCAAAATACACATAAAACATGTTCAATAGTAAGCACCTAGCTATCTTATAGCTAAGGCTACCCTTCGCTCATTCCCGAGTTATCTAACCACTGCTCTGATACCACTAATGTGGGGTCTTCCCACCTTAACAGTGATTAAAAGACATAAGAAGGACAAATCATGCATTAAGGTAACATCTTAAGGTTTTGGTTGTTACACGAGCTAACAGGATTACAGGCCGAAATACAAAACTTCAAAAATAATTCATTACATTCCAAAAGAATGTCATTTATATTTACACTACTCCTAGAGTAGATACTAATCATAACTTGAATCCTATGCATTCCCGTGTTCCTAGTAGCTCACTGCCTCAACCCGACCCTTAGTCCTTTCGTCCAAAAGTGTACCTACAGGGACAACACATCATGAGCATATATAATCTTACTTAGCATTATAAACATCATAGTAAATGCATGAAACATTAGTTAAGTAATATGCTGGTTATACATTCACTTCTTATTGTTGTCCCTGATTTAGAATCATGCATATGGGGCATCTTACCCCCGTGGCATCTTACCACAACATCATCGTATGGCCTCTTACCATATGGGGCATCTTACCCCGTGGCATCTTACCACAATACATCGCATGGCCTCTTACCATGTGGGGCATCTTACCCCGTGGCATCTTACCACAATACATCGCATGGCCTCTTACCATGTAGGGCATCTTACCCCGTGGCGTCTTACCACAATACATCGCATGGCCTCTTACCATGTAGGGCATCTTACGCCGTGGCGTCTTACCACAATACATCACATAAAGGTCATCATATAAGCATCGTATAAGCAATAAACATCATATGAACTTCATCGTATAAACATCATATAAACATCATCGTGTAAACATCGTATAAACACCGTCATTTCATCGTGAATACTCATGCAATAAAAGCATAGTTGTAGAATAGAGATGTGTGTTACCGTCCGATGCCCGTACGCTTCTTACGTACCTTTTCAAAAAGAGGAGGAGTCAACAGACTTTATCTCCTTGATGGTGCCGGTACCTGGGATGGTTCTACAAGACCACATAATACCATATTAGATGCCTCAAAACCATCTTACATCATAAACTTAACAAAATAAAACATCATCATAATTTCAACTTTCTGCCTCTCTCGATCGATCGGCCCTAGGTCTCGATCGATCGAGACACTGTGCACCAACAGTGTCTTGGCTTCCTGCCTCGCTCGATCGATCAAACATTTTACCGATCGATCGAGGAGCTTCACCGATCGATCGAGAAATCCTTCGATCGATCGGCACCAAAATTTTGAAAACATGCTTAGACCTTCTGTCTCGCTCAATCGATCGGAAATAAATCTCGATCAATCGAGAGCTCTGAAAATCGGGATTTTTCCCCAGATTTTTGAGCACCTCATTTCATACCATCTTTTCTACCTCATAACACATCTTTTATGCTGAAACAAACATGTGAAGAACTTCATAAAATATCCATGTAAGCTCTTAAATCGAAGGTTTAACAAAACCTAAGCTAACATGCATCATAACATCATCATAAACTTAGAGTTCAACCAACTTACAGAAAACAGGGCATCATGGCATTACCCAGATTTTCGAGCACATAGTTTCATAACTAGAAATCTATCATATAAAACATGTAACATGCTCGAATAAACATGCTAGTAGTTACATAATACTACCATGTAAGCATCCCTACCAAGGTTCCACCCATACTTATATTTATCATGCAATAAAACATCCCACCAAAACCCAAGCTTAACCAAAGACCTCCGAAAAACAGAGTACACATCCTTACCCCTCTTCTTGCTCCTCTTTTTGCAAGGACTTTGAACACTTTTACCAAGCTTTCCTTGCCTTAAAGCAGCTTGTTCTGGACGACCATGGAGGAGAGAAGGAGAGGAATTGATTGGAATGGGAGGAGAGTGGGGGCATGGTGGTGATTGGGCATGGGTTAAGCAAGTGGGGGGTATGGGCTTGTCAAGTGGGGGGGGTGAGGTGACCGAGTGGTGGGGGTGGGGTGGTGTGGTTGGGGTGCTATGTGGTGTTTAAATGTGTCCCGGTATTTAGTACGATGTATTAAAATATCCTCACTCGATATTTTCTAACTTCATATAATTAATACATCCCTTAAAATACCCAACATGCTCCCCACATCATATCATCATAACATAAATCGTGGCCCCCAATTTAAATACACCATAACCCTTAAACACATCATAATTCATCATCATAGAACATAATCATATTACATTTCGGGGGTATTACATAAACTGATCACCCCTGGGCTTCAAGTGGTCAGAAGTAGATTTCTGAGGGGGTGCTGGAGGTGGCACTGCATCAGGATATGCACCAACTCCCAGTTCAGCTAGCTCAGCTCGTGAGAGTGCATCATCAAAACAGGCAGGGCCATAAGTGATCACTCTGTCATACAGTTCAGGCCTCAAGCCCTTCATGAAATTCCGCATCTTCGCTTGAGTGCTTGCAGCTATGTGTGGCACATATCGTAGTAAGGAACAGTAATGTAGAGCATAGTCAGATACAGGCATGGTACCTTGTCTTAAATTGGTAAACTCATCCTCCTTGGCCTGTCTTGCAGCGGCTGAGATATAGCGGTTCAGAAACCGCGTTCGGAACATCTTCCAATTCACCTCTTGTCCCTGAGCCTCTTGCTCAATCACTGTGGTTTTCCACCACATCAGTGCCTTCTTGGACAGCTGAAATTCTGCTAATCTGATCCAGGCCGTCTTTGCACAAGGCGCTGCCACAAATATCTGTTCGATCCTCTCTAACCATTCCTCAGCTTTCTCTCCTGATTCAGTTCCCTCGAACATCGGAGGTCGATACATCATAAACTGAGCCAAGCTCAATTCCCCAGGTAGCAACTGCTGTTCAGAGGGTTCTTCGCCCAAGGCTGGTGGTGGCAATGGATTCGTACGTCCAGCACTTGCATTTACACTAATGGCGTCACCCACTTCTATGTTTGCTGCCATGCTGCAACGCAAGGGTTAATAACAACACCAAAAGCAGTTCATAAAACTCATCGTTAGATAATTGAACATGTTAGCATAACATCTTCTTCTTTATGAAATAACATACATATAAACATGTTCAAAAGTAAGCACCTAGCTCACTTATTGCTAAGGCTACCCTTCGCTCATTCCCGAGTTATCTAACCACTGCTCTGATACCACTAATGTGGGGTCTTCCCACCTTAACAGTGATTAATAGACAAAGGAAGGACTAATCATGCATTAAGGTAACATCTTAAGGTTTCGGTTGTTACACGAGCTAACAGGATTACATGCCAAAATACAAAGCTTCAAAAAAAAAATAGTTCATTACATTCCAAAAGAATGTCATTTAGATTTACACTACTCCTAGAGTAGATACTAATCATAACTTGAATCCTATACATTCCTGTGTCCCTCGTAGCTCACTGCCTCAACCCGACCCTTAGTCCTTTCGTCCAAAAGCGTACCTACAGGGACAACACATCATAAGCATATACAATTTCACTTAACAACATAAAAACATTATAATAAATGCATGAAATCTTGGTTAAGTAAATATGCTGGTTATTCATTAACTTCTTATTGTTGTCCCTGATTCAAAATCATGCATATGGGGCACCTTACCCCGTGGCACCTTACCACAATATCATCGCATGGCTACTTACCATGTGGGGCACCTTACCCCGTGGCACCTTACCACAATATCATCGCATGGCTACTTACCATGTGGGGCACCTTACCCCGTGGCACCTTACCACAATAACATCGCATGGCTACTTACCATGTGGGGCACCTTACCCCGTGGCACCTTACCACAATATCATCATGTAAACATTATCATATAAGCATCGTATAAACATCATCGTATAAACATCGTATAAACCTCATCGTATAAACATCATCATTTCATCATGAATACTCAGTTGTAGTATAAAGAGGTGTGTTACCGTCCGATGCCCGTACGCCTCTTACGTACCTTTTCAAAAAGAGGAGGAGTCAACAGACTTTATCTCCTTGATGGTGCGGTACCTGGGATGGTTCTACAAGACCACATAATACCATTTTAGATGCCTCAAAACCATCTCACATCATAAACTTAACAAAATAAACATCATTATATTTTTCAACTTTCTGCCTGTCTCGATCGATATGCCCAAAGTCTCGATCGATCGAGACACTGTGCACTAACAGTGCCTTAGCTTCCTGCCTCGCTCGATCGATCGAAGTATTTTACCGATCGATCGAGAAGCTTCACCGATCGATCGATAAATCCTTCGATCGATCGGCATCACAATTTTAAAACATACATTAGACCCACTGTCTCGCTCGATCGATCAGAACCAAATCTCGATCGATCGAGAGCTCTGAAAAATCGGGATTTTCCCCAGATTTTTGAGCACTACTTTTCACACCATCCTTTCTACTTCACAACACATCTTTCATGCTGAAACTATCATGTGAATAACTTCATAAAATATCCAAGTAAGTACTTAAATCAAAGGTTTAACAAAACCTAAGCTAACATGCATCATAACATCATCATAAACTTAGAGCTCAACCAACTTACAGAAAGCAGGGCATCATGGCATTACCCAGATTTTTGAGTACTCCATTTCATGCCATAAAAACTATACCATAATTCATAAAACATGCTTGAACAAAAATATCCTGGGCTTTACCAACTTATCATTCGTGTACCCAAATCGAAGGTTCACCTAAAGACCCATCTAACATGCATAATATAACCTCCTCAATACCACTCTCAATCCACATTTTTCCAGAAAACAGGGGAAACATCTTCCCAGATTTTCGAACACCCTAGTTCACGTGCCTTAATCCTTCATATAAAACACATAACATGCTCAAGGAAAAATACTGAGAGCTTCATAATAACACCGTTTAATCATTTAAATCGAAGGTTTCAAGAAACCTAAGCTATCATGCCATTTTTACCATACATAAAAGCAAGAACCTAATAAGCTTAAAAACACAGACAGAGCATGGTTTCTTATCCTACTTTGCTCCGATTTTTGAGAGACTTCCAAGGGATGAAAATGGCAAGGCTCCTCAAGTTTTTACTCAGCAAGTGCTGGTGTTTCTTTGGGAGAGAAGGGTCGAGATTTGGGATGGAAGGATGAGGCTGAATGATTGAGCCAAGTGGGGTGAGAAGTCAGCCTATCAACAGTTTGATTGGCATGGGTTAGGGGGGTGGTTGCATGTAGGGTGGTTTGTGGTGTTTAATTGTGTCCCGGTATTTCATACGATGTATAAAAATATCTTCCCTTGATATTTTATAATTGTACTACATCAATACAACAATTAAAAACACGTAATATGCCCCCTAAACCATATCATCATATCATAAATATAATCCCCCACTTAAAATACCATAACCCTCTTAAATACATCGTAGCACATAATCATATAACATTTCGGGGGTATTACATAAGTGTACCACAACACGTATTTGAGGTAAATATTTTACGAGTAGTGGTACCTTTGGGTATACTCGTTGGGATGACTATGGCCAAGTGACTGATGGTAAGAGTAGTTATTGATGAAACTACTTGCATATACTGATGTGACGCATGGTGGACATTGTCACACCCACACATGAAGGTGTGGAATAAATCCTAATGGAGTAGGATTGTATTGTGGTTGAGTAAGGACAGCGGGATGTCCGTTGTGCTTTTGTAATAGAAAAATATTGGGTGATGACCCACTACTCTAATTGATGGTACTGTATGGTATACCGGGGAGGAACGTATGATACATTGGTAGGTTTGGTATAAACCTAAGGAGGCAGCGATTTACTGGCCAGGTATTGTTGTCGTGTTATAGTGTGCTTGTTGTAGCCATTATACTGCTCTGATGAATCGTATGATGATACGATGAGGGTTTATAGTGGACTCTTGTAGTCACTATGTGGCATAAGGATTGAGGAAGGGAATGCCTCACGAGAACATTTATACGTTAAATGTTTTGAGAGGACTTGTACTGAGACAGCTCAATTCTGTTGGGAGTACCCACATGAGTGTTGACAAGTCATTGTTGGCTCTGGTTGAGAATCATTGCATATGGAATGCAATGGGGGACACGAGGGATATAGTTAGTGGGAGTGACACTACTATATTGATTGTATCTCTTGGAGAGATTTGGAGCATATTGCCATGGAGATAGCTGGCATTGGTCGATGGTTGATTGTGAATCAGCCATTATAAGCATTATTGTGTTGGACTGGGTAATGGCTTTTTTATTTTCGGTGAGACGTAAGAGGAGACGTCTCTGGGGAGATGCTCGAGTATATGGAGTACTATGGTATTAGTACAGAGCATCGTTAGTTTGGGTATACGTTGTGTATACAAGTTGTCGATTTGGTAATAGTAGCAAGTATGCACTATTCTAAACCAGTTGTGTATTTTTATTGGTTTCGGGATATAATTTGGTATAAATATATCCAGGTTTTCCGAACGGTGGTTCGAAGTTGGAGGGTCATGGGTTCATGACACTATCCTTATGAGGTAGGCGGTATTGATATATCTACCTATGGCGAATATTTGGAAGATTCGATGAGTCGGTTGTGTGGTGTTGATGTTGGAATCACACCATTGGTCGTTGGTCCGTCAATCATCATTCTCCACTGCGTGAGAATAACTGAGGATTGACAGTCGTATTTGGGGCTTTTGGGTATGATTGGTGATACCCGAGTCGATTGCATTGAGTATGCATGTGGTGTTGGTGCTTAGGCATGTATACCGGTGTATGTATACGAATGCCAGCATTTTTGGTACTTGTCGAGCATTGAATTAGTATGCTTGGATGAATGAATCTCTGGTGAAAGATTGGAGCACCTTGAGATTGGTAATCTCAACGACACGATGTATTCTGAAGAATGATCGTGAGGTCCGATTGACTTTCTCCGAGGAGGGATTGTCGTATTTTGTGGTCATTGTAGTTCATTACTGGGTAATTCGATAGCATCCCTGTGTTAGGATTGTTGAATCCTAGGGTAAACGAGGGATGGCCAGGATCTGATTTCTTGGGTGTTGTTGTCGACACAGGTGGCGAGAATGCAATCGAGTTTTCTTGCATACCCTCTATGGAACTTGAGGCATTGTGGAGCCTCGATGGTGTGTTTAGACCGAGATATGATTTCTTGGAACACACGGATGTAGGCATCTTTGGAGATGTATTTGTGTTGATCGGTGGCCGTGGGTGCCCGATCCGAGTTGCAAATGGTGCAACTACTCCCTCGACGAAGATGGATTTGGAAAACGGAAATCGGGTTCGGTATGTGTATACTGTGGTATACTAGTGGTCTCCGTCGTAACGATGTGTGTTTGACATCGTAAACTAAGTGGTGGAGATATCGTGGAAGAGATATATACGTTGGAATCGGGGATGATTTGAGTAGCTGTCAGTTAGAGTTGACTGACTGCTTTTGGGTGATTAGCATCGAAGTATGCTGACGTCTTTTTAAAATTGTAATGGCTTGAGAGGTTTACTCCATTCCAGAATTGGAGCGAGGTCGGTGTCCTCGCAGTTGGTGTGTCGTTCATGATGCGCTCATGATTCGACGATGTGAATCCGTTTGGATTGTGTGGTCTTGGCAGTACGTGGGGTACGCCTGTGCAAATTTTGTCCTTGAAATTTTATTAGTGCGGGATAATTGTGATGCCCGGGAATTATTGGTGTAAATTCTGGTGAGGTATTAATCCTTAATGGATTAATATGGTGGCAATTATGAATTAATTGCGGTATTGGGACTCCCGAGGATTTTAAATCCGGTATTTGGAGTCGTTGGATCCAAGGGTTGAGATTGTATTCTCATCGTGGTGATAAACCTTGGAATTTGGTTTTTTGGTGGGATCTGGGGTCCGGAGTGCTTTGAGTTGGGGCTGGTAATGAAAATTGAGATTGAGAGATGAGTATTGAACAAATATGATTTTTAATGAGTCGTGATGTATATGTGGAGGACTTGGGATTTTTGAGCCTTGGTACTATATATACCAAGTTGACTCGGTGTTCAGTCATTGCATGAACTCTTCCCTCTCTCTCTCCTCTCTCTCGCACTCAACCCTTTCCCCAACCCTTTCCCCTTTTTCTCCTTGGAAGCAAAATCGATGGAGGATCGTCTTGGGAGCCGGATTTCTTGAAGATAAGTTGGCAATCTTCTTTCTCCTCACTTTTATCTTCGTTTTGATTATGGTATTGTGGAGTTTGGTTAAGATTTGTCTTGGATTTGGAATTTGGGAATTTTTTGTTAAAATCCAAAGTTGTGTTTTTGGTGTTTTTATTGGTTTTAAATGGAGTATTTGAGGTGTTGAAGGAATAAGGGGTGTTGGTTTGAGTTTGAGTGTGAAAACACTATTGAAGCTCGAGTTTATGAAAATCGCAGGTCGCGATCGATCGCGGCTTGGTGCCGATCGATCGCAATATTATGCTGGAAATTGGAGAAGATGTACAGTGTTGGCGATCGATCGCTATGTCTCAGCAATCGATCGCGAGGGGTTTGGCGATCGATTGCGGAGACTCGCGATCGATCGCGAGAAGGTTCTGTTTGGCAGCGGGTGAGCGCGATCGATCGCGACAAAAGCGGAAATCGATCGCGGCTCGAAAGTTTGAGTTTTTTTCAAAACTTTGTTAAAGTTGGGATTTTGGAAACGTGGTTTAATTAGCCGATTTTTGAGGCAATGTCTACATTCCAATGGGAATGCTACACTTTTAAAATGGACTACTCAATTGTACTTTTGGCTATCACTAAACTTTTGAAATGGAATATTTTGGGTATTATGCATGCTCCGTCATAGGACTTTTAAAATGGTTAATCGTCATGGATTGACGATATGATTGGAGGTTGTGAACGTGCTTGGGCACGTGGTTGAATGCTTGTAATTAATTGGGAGTTATTAATTATGTTTAGCATGTAATTCATCAGATCAGGGGACTAAGGCAAGGTTGGACTCGAACTACGGAATTATAAGGCACGTATAACGTACGAGTATAGCCTTTTATATTATTGCAACTGCGAAATGCATGATATACTATTATTGCCATGAATGGGTGTTTTGGGAACTATATGGGCCGCTACGGAGCGAGCAATGATTGAGATGTTGTCGCTATGGAGCGAACATCGGTTATGAATGCCGCTGCTACTGAGTAAGTGATGACATGGGAATGTGGAAATATCTTTTAGATACGTGTGATATCTATAATCATTATAAATGATTGGAATTCATTAATTATGGAAATTGGCAATTTAGTGAACGGATTTAGTTAATCAATGAAATGATTAACTGGCTTTGGGGATTTTGATGGTTTCGGTTGTTTTGAGAACATGAACAACACGGGGGATCCCATGTGGTAACGATACTATACGAGGAGTATCTTTTACATTACAGTTTTATATTTGTAAAATTATGTTCGTGATTATTGGATCGGTGGTATTGGTATGCTCACCCGTGTGGGGGTTGTCTCTGTTGGGCAGGTGGAACAGGTACATAGGTAGCTCCGGAGTTGAGATCGAGCTATGGATTGGAGGTGCTTCCAGGACCGAAGTACCAGTGCCGGTATTGAGTAGAGTACCTTATACATTAAATACATATTCATTCATTGGGTGCTCGCATGTGAGCACATTTATATGTGTATATGGGTTGTATAAAGGGCATGGCCTTTCTCTGTTCATTCATATGTTTCATGCAAGTATTGTGAGGAATTGCTAAATGAATTGAGAACATGTTAGTGTATTATAAGGGTGCATGCTACGTAAGTGGACTTGATTGGGGGAAATTGGACATTACATGGTTTAATGTAAGAAATTTTATTATTGGTATGTTATGCTATGGTAGCATGTGGTTCTTTCCCCCTGATTTTATGATTGTATGCACTAAATACATGGATTAATATACTAATAGCGGGTTAAGGGCACGGGGGTCCTTACATGGGAGCACATATCCATGGACTTTGTGACTCATTTGCCAAGGACGGCTTCGGGATTTGACGCCATTTGGGTGATTGTGGACAGACTGACAAAGTTGGCTCACTTTATTCCACACAGTATGACCTTCACATACTTGAGGATGGCACAGTTGTACATTCGGGATGTGGTGAGATTGCACGGGATCCAGTTTTTATTGTGTCTGATCGAGACCCACGGTTTACGTCTCATTTTTGGGAAGGTCTTCAATCGGCTTTGGAAACTGAGGTGAGATTGAGCACGGCTTACCGTCCCCAAACAGATGGCCAGACCGAGAATACTATACAGACACTCGAGGATATGTTGCGAGCTACGTGGCAGGATTCAGTGGCCTTGGTGGAATTCTCGTACAACAATAGCTACCAGGCGAGCATTAAGACGGCTCCATTTGAGACCTTTTATGGTCGGCGTTGTCGATCACCGTTGTACTGGGACAATTTGGATCGTAAATCGGTCGGAGGACAGGAACTGATCCGGGATATGGAAGAAAAGTTGAAAGTGATCCGTCAGAAAATGAAAGCAGCCCAGGATAGGCAGGGAGCCTATGCTAATAAACGACGACGGCCGTTGGAATTTCAGTTGGGATATAAGGTCTGTTTGAAGATCTCACCTTTCAGAGGTGTTGTGCTATTTGGAATGCGCAGGAAACTATCTCCGAGGTATGTTGGACTGTATGAGATCTTGCAGCGCATTGGTACTTTGGCTTACATCTTAGCTGTGCCACCGTCATTGTCTAGGATTCATGACGTGTTTCATGTTTCTATGTTGAGGAAGTATGAGCCGGATCCGTCTCTTGTGTTGCAACCTTCAGAATTTCAGTTGGATTCTGATGTGTCCTATGTTGAACGGCCAGTTAGAATTCTGGATCGAGCGGATCGCAGACTTCGGAGCAAGGTAATACTGATGGTCAAAGTTCAGTGGGATCACAGGGGTGTCGAGTAGGCCACGTGTAAGGACCCCAAGCCCTTAACCCATTATTTGTGTATTAAATCATGCATTCAGTGTATACAATCATATATCATGGGAAATTAGATTACATGCAATCATGGCATCACATACCATCTATAAAAATTTCTTGCATTTTCCATTCAATTTACCTGTTTTCCCCCAACCAAGTCCACGTACACAACATGCGTCCTTATAATACACTAACATGTCCTCAAGCAATTCCTAATTAATTGCATGCCACAATTAAATGAAAAGAGGAAGGCCCTTGCCTTTTTATACAAACCATATGCACGTAATAGTGCTCACATGCGAGCATCAAATAAGCGTGTGTATATTTAATGTATAAAAGACCATGCAAGATATCAGCTCCGGTACATCGATCCAGGAAGTACCTCCAATCTACAGCTCGATCTCAACTCCGGAGCTAGCCTTGTACCTGTTCCACCTGCCCCAACAGAGACAGCCCCCACACAGGGTGAGCATGCCAATACCACCAAACCGATAATCACAATAATATAATTCATAATTTACAAAAATGAAAATGCTATGAAATATAAAAGTTTCTCCCTGGATGGTATCATCCTCATCCGGGATTCCCTGTACTGTCACTGTTCTCAAAACAACCAAAACCATCAAATTCCCAATAGTCAGTTAATCATTACATTGATTAACTAAGTCCGCGTTCCCAATTACAAGTTTGCAATATTAATAGAATCCAAACCAAATACGAATGGCTAATAGATATCCCATGTATCTAAACATTAAAGCCATAGTTCAATTACCACGCACGCTCAACAGCGGCGGCATCCTAATCGATGTTCGCTCTGTAGCGACGACATTGTAAATATTGCTCGCTCCATAGCGGCACCATACATTTCATAATATCCATCGATTCGTCACGATCATATTATATCATGCACCACAATTGCAATAATATATTAAAGCTATGGTCGTACGTCATAGTACCTTATGATTCCGTAGACCGAATCATACCTTTCTTGAGTCCCGCGACCCGATGAATTACGTGCTAAACACATAAATAACTCGATTAAACACAAGCATGCAACCACGTTCTCAAGCACGTTCACACCAAACCTATCGTCAATCCATGACGATTGACCATTTTAAAAGACCTCGATTAAGCATGCATAATACCCAAAATATTCCAATTTATGTGTTCAAAGGTTAGCCAATTACTAAATCGAGTAATTCCATATCTTTAATAAAATTTGGCTCCAACCACTCCAATCTCATAGTATAGCATTCCCATTGGAATGTAAACAATGCCCCGGAAACCGGTTATTTAAACCCCAAATCAAAAATTCCAAGTTTTAAAACAAATTGTGAAAAAAAACACTATTCAGCAAGCCGCGATCGCTCGCCAATCACGCACGATCGATCGTGCAACTCTACTGCCAAGCAGAACCATCTCGCGATCGATCGCCAAGTCTTGGCGATCGATCGCCAGACACCTCGCGATGGATCGCTGAGACTTAGCGATCGATCTCCACACTGTTCATCTTCCTCAAAATTCTAGTTTAATGTCGCGATCGATCGCACCAAGCCGCGATCGATCGCGACCTGCGGGTTTCCGAAAAATTCGTGCTTTAATGGCGTTTTTGACACCCAAACTCAAAACCAACACCCCTAACTCCTTCAACACCTCCAATACTCCGTTTGTAACCAATAAAAACACTAAAAACAACAATTTGGATTTGTACCAAAAATCCCAAATTTCCAAACCCAACACTATACTCCACCAAAATGCACAATATTACTATCAAATCGAAGAAGGCGAGGGGAAGGAGATTACCTGCTTTTCTTCGAGAAATCCGGCTCCTAAATCGAGCTTCCATCCATTTTCTTCAAAAGAAGAAATGAGGGTTTGGGGAGAGGGGAGGGGAAACAGGAGAGAGGGAGGGAGAGAGAGGAAAGTCAATGCAATTGACGGAATACCGAGTCCACTTGGTATATATAGTACCAAGACTCCAAAATACCAATTCCTCCACAAATATATCATGACTCATTAAAAATCATCTGTTTTCAATAATTATTTCTCCAACCTCAATTTCCCGTACTAGCCCCAATACAAAGTACCCCCGGACCCCAGATCCCACAAAAAACCCAAATCTTAGGTTTTTCACCACAATGAGAATACAATCTCAACCATTTGGATTCAAAGATCTCGAGCCCCGATCTAACATCCTCGGTAGTCCCAACATCGCAATTAATTCACAATCGCCACATTAAAATCCATTAAGGATCATTATCACTCCGGGATTAGCACCCTTAATTCCCGGGTATCACAATTATTCCCCACTAAAAAAAATTTCGTCCTCGAAATTTGCACAGGCGTACTCCACGTACTGCCAATACTACACAATCCAATCGGATCCACATCATCGAATCATGAACACATCATGAACGACACACCAACTGCGAGGACAACGACATCGCACAATCTCTGGAATGGAGTAAACCTCCAAAACCATCACAATCTTAAAAGGACGTTAGCATGCCTCGATGCTAATCACCCAAAAGCAGTCAATCAATCATAACTGCTAGCTACTCAAATCGTCCCTGATTCCAACGTAGATATCACTTCCATGATATCTCCACCTCTTCACCAACGATGTCCAACACACATTGTTACGGAGGAGACCACTAGTATACAACAGTATACACACACTAAACCCGGTTCCCGCTCTCCAAATCTATTTCCATCAAAGGAGTAGTTGCACCACTTTGCAACACAGATCGGACAATTCGCGGCCACTGATCAACACAAAACACATCTCCTAAGATGTCTACATCCATGTTTTCCAAGAAATCGTATCTTGATCCAAATACACCATTGAGACTTCACAATATCTCAAATTTCCATAGAGAACAAGCAAGAAGATCAATTGCATTCACACGACACGTGTCGACCACGACACCTAACAATCCGAATCCTGGCCATCCCTTGTTTACCCTAGGATTCAACAATCCTAACATAGGGATGCTATCGAATAACCCAGAAATGAATTACCAGCAGGGAACTACCTTGATCCAACATACGACAACCCCTCCTCAAAGGGAGTCAAACGAACCCCACGATCATTCCTCGGAATGCATTTGTTCTATTGAGATTACCGATCTCAAGGTACCACAATCTCTCGCAAGAGATTCACCCGTCCAAGCATACTAACCCGATGCTCGACAAATACCAACATGCTGGCATCCGTATACACACCGGTATACTTGCCTAAGCACCAACATCACATGCATACTCAATGCACTCGGCTTGGGTATCCTCAAACATGCCCTCAAGCCTCAAAATACTACCGTCAATCATCAGTCATTCTCACTCAGTGGAGAATAATGATCGACAAACCAACAACTCGCGGTGTGATCCTAACATCAACACCACACAACCAACTCACTGAATCTCTCAAAGATTCCCAATAGGTATACCAATACCTCTTTCCTCACAAGGAAAGTGTCATGAACTCATGACTCACCAACCTCGAATCCTCGTTTGGAAAAACTGGATATATTTATACCAAAATATATATCCTGGAACCAACAAATACACAACCGATTCAAAATAGTGCATCCTTGCAACTATTACCAATCCAAAACCCGTATACACAACGTATACTCATTCTAACAATGCTCTGTACTAATACCATAGTACACCACAATCTCGAGCATTTCCCCGGTGACGTCTCTTCGAACGTCTCACCGAAAGGTAAGAAATCCATTATTCGATCCAACACCAGTAATGCTTACCATGGCTGATTTACAATCAACCCACGACCGATACCAGCTGTCTCCATAACAACATATTCAAATCTCTCCAAGAGATACACCAACATAGTAATGCCACCCCACTAACTATATTTCGCGATTCCAATTGTGCTTCCCCATTGCATTTCATATGCAAGGATTCTCAACCAGAACCAACAATGACTTGTCAACACTCACGTTGGTACTCCCAACAAAATTGAGCTATCCCAGTACAAGTCCTTTAAAAATTTGACGTATAAACGTCACCATGAGGTATTCCTGCCTAGAACCTTATGCCACAAAGTGACTACCGAGTCTACCATAAGTCTTAATCATATCATCATACAATTCACCAAACTCGGTCCCAACGAGCAGTATAATGGCTACAACAAGCACACTATATCACTGCCATAATACCTGACTAGCGAATCGCTGCCTCCATAGGCTTATACCAAACCTACCAACGTATCATACGTTCCATCCCGGTATACCATACCGTACAAACCATTAGAGTAGTGGGTCATCACCCAACATTTCTCTAATCATTAAGGCACAACGGACATTCCGGTGTCCTCACTCAACCACAAGCAACCCTAATCCCATAGGATTTATTCCACACCCTCATGGGTGGATGTGATCATGTCCACCACATGTCACCTCGATATAAGCAAATAGTCTCCTCAATAACTACTCCTACTGCCAGTCACTTGGCCATAGCCATTCCAACGAGTATACCCAGGTACCCCTACTCGTAAAATATTTACCCCAAATATGTGCTGCGGTACACTTCCTGTACAGTGTACCCCATAATTCTTCGAGCAACCTGCTGTGCATAATGGTCTCATCAACTAGTGACTCAGACACTACCCTATGCTCACCACTGACACTCTAACCATACGACTACATACATATACATAAATGTATTATCCATCGTAATGATGGCATCCATCCACATAGATCATCCTCTATGTCATCTTCATCATTTGACGGCACATGACAACACAAGACATCCACAATAATGCTAACAAAACAGCAATATACCATAACTCATCGCTAATAAGATAGCGGCATACCTGTCTCCGTCGTCCAATAGCCATAGCTCGTGGGCGGCACAATCCCATGCTACGTAGATAATGGCATGACCCATCGCTATAAAATCAGCGGCATGATTCCTCGCCATAGAGTCAGCGGCATAAAACATCGCTATAGAATCAACGAGATGAAACATCGCTATATAGGTACCCGGCGGCATGAACCATCGCCAATAGAATAGCGGAATGAACCATCGCTATATATACACCCGGCGGCATGAACCATCGCCAATACAATAGCTGAATGAACCATCGCTATGTATATACCCGTCGGCATGAACCATCGCCAATAGAATAGCAGAATGAACCATCGCAATATATACACCCGGCGGCATGAACCATCGCCAATAGAATAGCGGAATGAACCATCACTATGTATATACCAGGCGGCATGAACCATCGCCAATAGAATAGCGGAATGAACCATCGCTATATATACACCCGGCGACATGAACCATCGCCAATAGAATAGCGGAATGAACCATCGCTATGTATATACCCGGCGGCATGAACCATCGCCAATAGAATAACCAATCCTTAGCCTTGTTATAGCACTGTATTTTAATGCACCTCGCTTGTCATGACCGCGGCACTAATACCCCTCGCTTCGATCAGCGGCATTGAATAACCTCGCTCAAATGCGACATGCGGCAATACCCTCGCTTCAACATTTGGCGGCAAATATTCTTTCCTCGCTATGATATGACAGCGACAAGTATTAGTCATCACTTGTCTATAACAACGACTCATGGGATTATGCATTGTGGTTGCATATATATTGGAGTGATGATTTTAATGCTTTGCCGCCAAATGTTGAGGCGATGGTAGAATTCCGCATGTCGTATTTGAGCTAGGTTCATTAAAATACACTCATGGTGATGTATATTGGATTATGGATTATGCATTGTGGTTACACGTATATTGGAGTGATGATTTTAATGCTTTGCCGCTAAATGTTGAAGCGAGGGTATTGCCGCATGTCACATTTGAGCGAGGTGCATTAAAATACACTCATTGTGGTTGTATATATTGGAGTGATGATTTTAATGCTTTGCCGCCAAATGTTGAAGCGATGGTAAAATTTCGCATGTCGCATTTGAGCGAGGTGCATTAAAATACACTCATGGTGACGTATATTGGGATATGGAATATGCATTGTGTTGCAGGTATAGATGGAATGCAGGGTGAATATCCCATGAGTCGTTGTTATGGATGAGTGATGATTTTAAATGCTTTGCCGCTGTCACTTGACGCGATGATAGAATACTTGCCGCTGTCATATCGTAGCGAGGAAAGAATATTTGCCGCCAAATGTTGAAGCGAGGGTATTGCCGCATGTCGCATTTGAGCGAGGTTATTCGATGCCGCTGATATGTCGAAGCGAGGGGTATTAGTGCCGCGGTCATGACAAGCGAGGTGCATTAAAATACACTACTATAACAAGACTAGGGATCGGCTATTCTATTGATGATGGTTTATGCCGCCGGGTATTCATAGCGATGGTTCATTCCGCTATTCTATTGCGATGATTTATGCCACTGGGTATTCATAGCGATGGTTCATTCCGCTATTCTATTGGCGATGGTTTATGCCGCCGGGTATTCATAGCGATGGTTCATTCTGCTATTCTATTGACGATGGTTTATGCCACCGGGTATTCATAGTGATGGTTCATTCCGCTATTCTATTGGCGATGATTTATGCCGCTGGGTATTCATAGCGATGGTCCGCTATTCTATTGGCGATGGTTTATGCCGCCGGGTATTCATAGCAATGGTTCATTCTGCTACATCTATTGGCGATGGTTCATGCCGCCGTGTATCTTAGCGATGGTGCATTCCTCTAGTTTATTGGCGATGGTTCATGCCGCCGGATATTATATAGCGACAGATCATTCCGCTACATCTATGGCGATGGTTCATACCACCGGATATCTATAGCGATGTTTTATGACGCTGACTCTATGGCGAGGGATCATGCCGCTGATTCTATAGCAATTGGTTATACGACTATGTACGTAGCACTGGATTACGCCACCTACGAGCGATGGGTGCTACTTGCGTACCACTGATGGACGATGGATACAGGGATGCCGCTATCTTGTTAGCGATGAGGTATGATGTATTACTGTTTTATTAGCATTATTGTGGATGCCATGGGTTGTTATACATATACCGTCACGTGTTTGACGATGAGATTATGGATGTCGTGTATCGACGCATACCGTCACGTGTTTGACGGTGAGATCGTGAATGTCAGGTGTTTACATGTACCGTCACGAGTTGACGATGTTATTTTGGATGTCATATGTTGGTATATACCGTCAGCGGATGTTCTGTGTAGATGTGTAGCGTCGTTTTGATGAATAATACGTCTGGGCGTGTGTGTTTAGTCGTATGGTTTGAGTGCCGATGGTGAGCACAAGGTGATGTCTACGTCACTGGTTGACGAAACTATTACAACGAGCAGGTTTGCTCGATGGATTATTGGATGCATTGTACCGGTGAGTGTAACGCATCATGTAATAAATAGAGGTAAATATTTTCGAGTAGTGATACCTTTGGGTATACCGGCTGGAATGGCTGAGGCCAAGTGATTGGTGGTAAGAGTAGTCATTGAGGAAACTACTCGTTGGTCGTTGTGCTATGTGGTAAACATTGTCACACCCCCTGAGGGTGTGGAATAAATCCTACGGAATTTGGATTGCTTGTAGTTGAGTAAGGACACCGGGATGTCCGTAGTGTTTGGTGTTTTAGAGAATATTGGGTGATGACCCACTACTCTAAATGGATGTTACGATATGGTATACCGAGTGGAACGTATGTTACGTAGGTAGGCTTGATATAAATCTATGGAGGCAGAGATTTTGCTAGCCAGATATCGTGGCAGTGATATAGTGTGCTTGTTGGAGCCATTATACTGCACGTTGGGACCGAGTTTGGTGAATCGTACGGTGATACGATGAGGGTTTATGGTAGACTCTTGTAGTCTCTATGTGGCATGATGATTGAGGTAGGGAATACCTCACGGGAACGTTTATACGTCAAATGTTTTGAGGGACTTGTACTGTCATGGAGCCAGCTGTTATCGGTCGTGTGTTGATTGTAAATCAGCCATGATAAGCATTACTTGTGTTGGACCGAGTAATGGTTTTCTTACCTTTTTGGTGAGACGTTCGAGGAGACGTTTCCGGGGTAATGCTCGAGGTTGTGAAGTAATAGTATTAGTACAGAGCATTGTTAGAACGAGTATACGTTGTGTATACAATTTTCGATTTGGTAATAGTGGCTTGATGCACTATTTTGAACCAGTTGCGTATTTTTGGTTCCGAGATATGTTTTGGTATAAATATATCCAGTTTTCCGAACGATGGTTCGAGATTGGAGGGTCATGGATTCATGACATTTTCCTTGTGAGGAAGGTGGTATTGATATACCTACCGATTGGGAATCTTTGGGAGATTCAATGAGTCGGTTTGTGAGGTGTTGATGTTGGAATCACACCATTAACCGTTTGTCTATCAATCATTATTCTCTGCGAGGTGAGAATAGCTGGGGATTGACAGTTGGTTTTGGGACTTTGGGTATAATTGGAGATACCCGAGTCTATTGCATTGAGTATGCTTGGTTGGATGAATCTCAGGTGAAAGATTGTGGAACCTGGAGATTGGTAATCTCGATGACACGATGTATTCTGAGGAATAATCGTGAGGTCCGGTTGACTTCCCCTGAGGAGGGATTGTCGTGTTTGGGACCATGGTAATTCTTGGTGGATAATTCGATAGCCTCCCTGTTTTAGGACTGTTGAATCCCAGGATAAACGAGGGATGGCCATGATTCGGATTTGTTAAGTGTCGTGGTTGACACGTGTGGCAGAAATGCGATTGATTGTTCTTGCATGTCCTTTCGGGAACTTGAGACCTTGTAGAGTCTCGATAGTGTGTTTGGACCAAGATGTGATTGCTTGGAACACACGGATGTAGACATCTTTGGAGATGTGTTTCATGTTGATCGGGGCCGTGTTGTGGCCCAATCCGTCTTGCAATGTGGTCCAACTACTCCTTTGATGGAGATGGATTTGGAAAGAGGAACCGGATGTAGTTGAGGTACACTGTTGTGTACTGATGGTCACTTTGGTAACGATGTATTGTTAACATCGTAGGCTAAATTGTAAGGATATCATCGAGGCGATATCTATTTTGGGATCACGAATGATTCGTTTAATTTGCATTTAGGGTTGGCTGACTGCTTTTGAGACGGTTAGCACCGGGGAAAGCTGACGTCTTCCTTTGAGTTTGTGATGGTTTGGGAGGATTACTCCATTCCAGATTTTGGTGCGAGGTCGGTATCCTCACGGTTGGTGTGTCGTTCATGACATGTTCATGATTCAACGATGTGAATCCGTTTGGATTTTGTAATCTCGGCAATATGTGGAGTACACCGTGCAAGTTTCGAGGATGAAATTTTATTAGTGGGGGATAATTGTGATGCCCGGGAATTATTGGTGTTAATCCCGGTATGGTAATAATCCTTAATGGATTTTAATTGTGGCAATTGTGAATTGATTTCAGTTTCGGGACTCTCGGGGATGTTAAATCCAGTTTTTGGAGTCGTTGGATCCAAGGGATGAGATTGTATTCTCATCGTGGTGATAACCTTGGAATTTGGTTCTTGGTGGAGCCTGGGTCCAGAGTACTTTGAACTGGGGTTGGCAATGGAATTTGAGTTGGAGAGATGATTTTTGAAAACAGATGATTTTTAATGAGTCATGATGTATTTGTGGAAGGATTGGTATTTTTGAGTTTTGGTGCTATATATACCAAGTGGACTCGGTATTCCTTTATTTTGGCACGGAACCCTTCCCTCTCTTCTCTTTCTCTACGCTCAAAGCCCTTCCCCCATTTCCCCCCAAACCCCTCTTCCTTTTCTTGGGAGAAATGGCTAGAAGCTTGGCTCGGGAGCCGGAATTTCTCGAAGATAAGTTGGTAATCTCCTTCCCCTCGCCTTTGTCTTCGATTTGATAGTAGTATGGTGGTTTTTGGTTGAGTATTATGTTGGCTTTGGAAATTGGGGATTTTTGGTAAAAGTCCAAAGTTATGTTTTTGGTGTTTTTATTGGCTTTAAATGGAGTATTGGTGGTGATATAAGTGTATGGGGTGTTGATTTGGAGTTTGGGTGTGAAAAACCCCATTAAAGCTCGGGTTTTTCGAAAAATTGCAGGTCCAGATCGATAGCGGATTGGCCCCGATCGACCGCGACATAAATCTGGAAATTTGAGTGGCGATGAATAGTACTCATGATCGATCGCGAGATGTTACCTATTGATCGCGAGTAACAGAGAAGGTTGGCGATCGATCGACAATTGTGGGCGATCGACCGCGGCTTTATTTTTTTCGGACAGTAGGTTATGGCGATCGATCGCGGCTTGGCGCCGATCGATCGCGGCTTGGCGCCGATCGATCGCGGCACTGTTCCCCTTTGATTTTCGAAAATTTTGAAAAATGTCAGGATTTTGTAATCGAGGTTTAAGTGGCCCATTTCCGGGGCAATGTCTACGTTCCAATGGGAATGTCATACTTTTAAAATGTGTTGGTTGGAGCCAAAGTTTAATAAAACGGAATTCTCGATTGAGTTTTTGGCTATCTCTTAAACTTATAAAATGGAATATTTTGGGTATTATGCATGGTTAGCCGGTGGGCTTTTATTTTGGTAATCGTCATGGATGGACGATAGGTTTGGAAGTTGTGAACGTGCTTGGGTACGTGATTGCATACCTATGTTTAATTGGGAGTTATTTGCATGTTAGCACTTAACTCATTGGGTCGTGGGACTCAGGCAAGATTGGACTCGAACTACGGGATATAAGGTACGTATGACCTACGAGCATATCTTTAATATATTATTGCAATTGTGGTGCATGATATAATATAATTGTGTCGAATTGATGGATAACGGAAATGGAATACAGTTACATAGGATTGGTCAATAATATCAATTGTACGGTGCCGATATGGAGTGAGCGATATTTTGGATGTTGTCGCCATGGAGCGAACATCAGTTATGAATGCCGCTGCTATTGAGCAAGCGAGGAAATGGAACCATTGGTTAGATATCTATAATATCTGTAATTACTGGATAATGAAATAATGTTCTCGATATTGGAATTTGGAAAGGATTAGTTAATCAATGTAATGATTAACTGGCTATTAGGGATTTGGTGATTTTGGTTATTTTGAGAACATGGATTGTACAGGGGATTCCCGGATGAGGATGATGCCATCCAGGGAGTATCTTTTATATTTCATGGCATTTACATTTTTGTAAATTATGAATTATGTTATGGTAATATTGGTTTGGTGGTATTGGTATGCTCACCCCGTGTGGGGGCTGTCTCTGTTGGGACAGGTGAACAGGGTCGTGGTTGGCTTTGGAGTTGAACTCGAGCTGTGGATTGGAGGCACTTCCATGATCGAGGTACCAGAGCTGGGAGTATGTTATTTTATACATTACGTACACATACGTTTATTTGGTGCTCGCTTGTGAGCAGTGTATATGTGTACATGGGTTGTATAAAAAAGGCAAATGTCTTTCTCTTTTCATTTATTTGTGGTATGCAATTAATTGTGAATTGCTAGATGAATTGAGAATGTAATTAGTGTATTTCAAGGGTACATGATATGTTAAATGGTTTAGTTGGGGAAACTGGAAATGACATGGAATGAAATAAACGGAGAAATTTTATTACTGGTATATTATGCTAAGTTAGCATATTGTTATTTCCAACATAGATGGTTACATGTACATGATTATGAGATTAATGCACTAATTACGGGTTAAGGGCACGGGGGTCCTTACACAATATTTCTTCAAAGGGCTGGATGCACAGACACGTGAATGGGTATTGAGCGGAGCACTGATGGCTGGGAGTCCCCTGGTTGATAGAGATGAGGACAGTGTGATGCACCTGTTCAACTTCGATCATCACTGGCGTTGTGATCCTTCACTACAAGGTTGGAGTCATCAATACCCACCGGAGCCTCACTACCCTATTGATACGCCACAACCATTTGAACATCGCGAAGAGAGGATAGATAGTTCTGCAAACGTCACGACTCAGTTAGAGGATACCTTAGTAAGGTTCATGGCATCAACTGAGAACAGTTTGGAGTGCGAAACCAACTCTATGCGTCACATGGAGCAGCAAATGGAGGTCCTCATGGAAACAATTTCAACTAGCTGCCAAGAGGAAGAGATGAGGTGTGGGGACCTCGTTACTTAATCGATTATGTATCAGTTGATTATACATATGTGAGTAAGAATTAAGTAAAACATACACTGATTAATAGTTTACTCATGTTAGGTTGTTACAATACTTACACAAATCCTATCATAATATACATCATATGTACCATAAAACAACCTAGACTAGTACAACTCCTATGCAGTGGTTCAACTCGCAGCGGAATAGACTCACAATCCCGTCCTCCTATGTCTATGAGTCCCTACAGAAACAATCACACAAAATGAGTATAGATAAACAACTATCCCAGTGCGATATCAATAAAACATAAACGATAAAGCACTATAAACATCAAATGTGATTTCATTGTATCATGCATTATCAAATGCAAATATGTCATGACATGTCTCATTCCTCATCCTGTTATAACCAGACCAATATGACATGTCTATCTCAGCTTAATATGTCAGTGGAACCACCTCACCTCTTCATATTAGCAGCACATATCATAGTACCATCCTCACATGTTATAACAGCCAGAGCATATACCCAACCGGCGTATATCTCTCATGCCAAAGCATATGTAGCATACCTATCGTGGCAACAATCCCAGCCAAAGCATATACCCAACACTGGTATATCTATTGTGGCACCGATCTCAGCCAAAGCATATGCTACACATCTATCGTGGCATCCATCTCAACAATATAATATCATGAATGCTCAAGCATATGATATCACTAATCATATGATACCGTGCTCACATCATCATCACAATAATATCATATACTCGTACGTCAAAACGTACCTGTTATGCGACACAAAAGATATAAAAGTAGGCGTCAATGTCTAACCGCCTCGTTGCCCCGTTCCCTGTGATGATGCTACAACAATATGAACAATATAACATGTTACAATAGGCTTAAAAATCAAATTCTACAAAAAATCTAACATTTTTCAAAATCTTGACCCTGGCGATCGATCTCGTGTTTTGACGCGATCGATCGCCTAAAGTTTTGGTCATAAGCGATCGATCTCTCATTTCCACGCGATCGGTCGCCTACCCCTTTGGAAAACATTCTGCCTCGAGGCGATCAATTGCCTACTTGAAGCGATCGATTGCTCAGCGCACTGCCACTCTCATGTTTAGCCACAAGCGATCGATTGCCTCATACATAGTGATCGGTCGCCTCCTCTGTTCTCTAAAAAACCATGGCGATTTCCTACTTCTTTTCTTGGTATGTCTCCTACACCTAACTTCCAACTATTACAACTTGTTCCATGTACTCTCTAGCATCATAGAACCATGTTTGCATACTTTTACACATTGTTTCTTAGATTCAAATATACTTTATGTAACACATAACCATAACATGGTTTCATGCTTCATAATACAAACACAACCAAAGAACTTCTCCATACTATGATAAATTAATGAAAGTTTGTACTCCTTGCCAAGTAAATCACTTCATCTTAGTCTCCAAAGAACCTTGCAAGTATAACTCCAAGACAAGAGTACAAGAGCAAGCAAGGGTTTGAGAGGTGCTTGTGTAGAGATTACTAGGTGTTGGAAGGTGAAGTATGTGTTCTAAAATCTGATTTGAGATATATATTATAACCTCCAAATGCAACACAAATTCAAATGACATGCAACTCACATACACACCATGTGATATCCCCGAAATGATTAATTGCAATTTGGGCATCAATTATGTTTACGTGTTAATTATGGTGATAATTGATTTATGTGTTGGAATTAATTATCTTGTTGAAATGCTTAGTCACATGGTAGGCGTGACCTGTGGGTGCATTTCAGGGTGCATGTTGTGCATGTTGGGGAAATTGGGTGTTGGCATGATTTAATTGTAATGGTTAGCGTTTATATGGTCAAGCATGGATTTAATTGGGATTTTGGTGCGTTTTGGTAAAATGCTTATAAAATATCATGCTGGGAATATTTTATATGTCATGCTAGATACATGGGTTTGTTTTTAATTAAAACACCTCTACCCCCTTTATCCCATTACTCCACTCTTTACCCTCAATCATCCCAAACCCTTCCCCCAAAAACCCAAACCATCGACCAAGAGAGGAGGAGGAAGAGGAGGAGCTTGGTTGCTTGATTCTTGCCATCTTTGAAGCTTCAAGTGGTATGGATTCCTCCTAGTATGGCTTTGTTATGATTTGTTTTGAAATGGGTTGGTTTGTGTTGGTGATTTTGGAAAATAAAATGGATTTTGGTTGAGTTGTGGGTTGTTTTTGAGTTGTGGATTTTGTTGTGTTAAATGGTGGTTTTATGAGGTTTTTGTGGTGATGAGTTGTTGGGATGTCTTTGGTTTAAGATGTGTTGGTTTATTTGGTAGTTTTATGCACAAAATGGAGTTTACCCGAAAATGTCACAACGACCGATCGATCGGTAGCAGGGCAGTGATCGATCGGTGCAAGTGCGTAGCGAGGGGTGATATTTCTTTATTTACCGATCGATCGGTGAAAGTGACCGATCGATCGGTGGATGGCTAGCGATCGATCGGTGTCCTGGACCGATCGATCGGTGAAAGGCCGTATTCTTAAATTCAGATGTTTACCGATCGATCGGTAGCTTGGACCAATCGATCGGTAGAGCGATTTTGCTGAAAATTATTTTCTTGGCTTAATTGATGGAATTTTTGGTATTAGTTTATAAATTGGCTTCTAATATTGATTTGTATGGTTGTGTAGAACCATCCCAGGTACCAACAACTTCAAGGAGATAAAGTTCTTCAACTTCTCAACTTTTGAGACTAAGGTACGTAGTGAGACGTACGGGCATCGGACGGTAAAACACACTTCTATACTATGACTATGCAATGATTGCATATGTATTTATGTAACAGGTTGATGATGTTAATGATAAGTAAGTGTACGATGATGTTTATGATAAGTGAGGATGATGTTTATGCTGAGTAAGGATGCTATGATGTTTATGATGTATGTTAAACTATGTTATTAGAAATGGTAGAGTGTTCCGGTGGTTGTTATGGGCAAGCGAGGAAGGTACTTACCGCTGACATAGCTAGCGAGGAGATATATCCGCTATCAAGGTGTAGCGAGGGATATCACAGTACCGCTATATGTCGAGCGAGGGGTCCAATTGTGCCGCTGACATAACAGGACCAGAACAGTCACATTTCTAATTAACATTGTTTATTATGGGCATATAAGTGAAGTATGATTTTAATCATTTATGTCAAGAACTAATGATTACATGCATGAATATGAAACAGGGACAACAAAAGTGGGTTAATGCGATTAACCAGGAAGTATATGTTAACGATTATTTCATGCATTTATTTATATGACATTATCTTATGATGTTAAATAATGATGTACATGCTCATGATGGGTTGTCCCTGTAGGTACACTTTTGGACTGAAGGGTTAAGGGTCGGGTTGAGGCAGTGAGCTGCAAGGAGCACAAAAAGGAATATGATTCAGGATGATAGTATCTACTAGGAGTAGTATAAACATATAATGTTAGCATTCGTTTATGGGAATGTAACTAATAAGTTTTGAAATTTTATTTTTGGCCTATAATCATGTTAGCTCATGTAACAACCGGAACCCTAAGATGTTATTAATGCATGTTTAGTCCATAATACGTTATTATAATCATGTTAAGGTAGAAGGACCCTACATTGTGGTATCAGAGCAGTGGTTAGAGAACCCGGGAATGAGTGAAGGGTAGCCTTAGCAATAAGTTGGCTAGGTGCTCCTTTTTAAACATGTTTTGTGCATATGTTGCATATGAAGTATATGACTATTATACTAACACGTTATGGTTTTCTAACGATGTATTATATGAACTGCTTTTGGGTATGGTTGTTAACCCTTGTGTTGCAGCATGTCAGCCAATGTGGAAGTGGGTGATGCAATTAGTGTTAATGCAAGTGCTGGGCGTACAAATCCCCTACCACCGCCAGCCTTGGGCGAAGAACCCTCTGAGCAACAGTTACTACCTGGGGAGCTAAGTTTGGCTCATTTTCTGGCATACCGACCCCCGATGTTCGAAGGAACTGAGACAGGAGAACTGGCCGAGGAGTGGTTAGAAAGGATGGAACAGATATTTGTGGCAGCTCCATGTGCGAAGTCAGCATGGATAAGGTCAGCGGAATTCCAACTGGCCAAGAAGGCATTGATGTGGTGGAAGACCACAGTAGTAGAGCAAGAGGCTCAGGGACAGGAAATAAATTGGAAGATGTTTCGAACTCGGTTTCTGACCCGCTATTTTTCAGCTGCTGCACGACAGGCTAAGGAGGATGAGTTTACTAACCTTAAGCAAGGTAACATGCCTGTGTCAGATTATGCTCTCCATTACTGCTCTTTGCTCAGATATGTGCCCCATGTCGCTTCAAACACTCAATCAAAGATGAGGCACTTCATGAAAGGCTTGAGGCCTGAACTGTATGACAGGGTGGTCACTTATGGCCCTGCTTGCTTTGATGACGCCCTTTTACGGGCTGAGCTAGCCGAACTGGGAGTTGGTGCGTATCCTGATGCCGTGCCACCTCCAGCACCCCCACAGAAATCTACTTCTGATAATTTGAAGCCAAGGGGTGACCAGTTCAAGCCAAGGGGGAGCACATCAGCTTCGAGGTTCAGTGGTACGAGGCCCGAGAATCGTTGGAAAGGAAACCGTAGGAATGACGCCCCGTCAGGAAGGGGACAGTCTCAGGGAGGCAGATTTGGGAAGGTCCAGTGCTCTCTTTGTGGGCAACCACATTCGACGAAAGATTGCGTAGGTTGTTACGTATGTGGCAATAAGGGCCACTTTGCTCGGCAATGTCCCAATCGGGAGGGACAACAGAACCCTGTGGGGAGGCCTGCGGACAGAGCAGTGCAGCACAGGCCACCGTTTGTACCAATGCAGTATGGAGGTCAGCCTATGGGGCCACCTCAGGGGCAAGTTTATGCATTGACAAGGGAGCAGGCTACAGCGGCTCCGGAGGAAGTGATAGCGGGTACGTGTCTTTTATTTACGCATCCTGCTTTTATATTGATAGACACAGGTGCGTCACACTCTTTTGTGTCGACAAGTTTTGTGGAAAGGCACCACATATGCACTTCTCCGTCGCCTATGCCTCTGTAGTCTCGACACCCGCTGGAAGAAGTTTGATTGCTGAACGGATTGTCTATGACGGCCTCATTTATTTTGAGGGTAATGAGCTAAGGTCAGATTTGATTGTTCTGGGAATGTCAGACTTTGATTGCATTATGGGCATCGATGTGCTGAATAGGTATCAGGCAGTTGTGAACTGCAGGCAGAGGATTGTCCGGTTCAGGTCTGATATGGGAGTCCAGTGGACATTCTATGGGGATTGTTCCCGTTCAAAGATCCCGTTGATATCTGCTGTCAAGATGGCACAGTTGTTGGAACGGGGCCATACAGGATATCTCATCTATGCTGTTGATATTACTGAAAAGAGGGAAGAATTAAAGGTCGAGGATGTGCCCGTAGTGGCGGAGTTTCCTGATGTCTTTCCGGAAGAGATTCCCGGATTTCCACCGACGAGAGAGGTCGAGTTTGGGATTGAGTTACTACCGGGGACGTCTGCCATTTCTCGTGCCCCGTATAGGTTGGCACCAGCGGAGTTAAGGGAGTTGAAGGTTCAGTTGCAAGAGCTCCTTGATAAGGGTTACATACACCCCAGCGTATCGCCCTGGGGTGCACCAGTCCTATTTGTCAAAAAGAAAGATGGTTCGATGCGTCTGTGCATCGATTATAGGCAACTGAACAAAGCCACAGTGAAGAATAAGTATCCACTTTCGAGGATCGATGATTTGTTTGACCAGTTACAGGGTACGAGGCTCTACAGTAAGATCGATCTGAGGTCGGGGCATCATCAGATTCGGGTAAGGGAAGATGACATTCAGAAGACAGCTTTCTGGACTAGGTATGGGCACTATGAATTCTTAGTCACGCCTTTTGGGGTGACAAATGCCCCAGCTATCTTTATGAGTCTGATGAACAGAGTATTCAACCGTATTTGATCAGTTTGTCATTGTTTTCATTGACGATATACTCATGTACTCTCGGACTGAAGAGGAACACGTGAAGCACTTGAGGACAGTACTCCAGATCCTTAGGGATCATCAGCTATATGCAAAGCTCAGCAAGTGTGAGTTCTGGTTGAGCAGTGTGGTGTTCTTGGGTCATGTTATATCTAGCAGCGGGATATCTGTAGATCCCAGGAAGGTTGAAGCTGTGATGGAGTGGGATGCACCCACTTCTGCACCCGAGATACGGAGCTTCCTCTGCTTGGCTGGTTATTATCGACGTTTTGTCAAAGGTTTTTCAAAGATTGCCAAACCCCTGACACAGCTGACTCAGAAAGGAGTCCCGTTCTCTTGGTCCGAAGCTTGTGAGGAAAGCTTCCAAGAATTGAAGCGTCGTTTGACTACGGCACCTGTATTGGTGATTCCTTATGAGAATAAGAAGTTTGCCTTGTACACAGATGCATCACTGCAGGGTTTGGGCTGTGTGTTGATGCAAGATAAGCATGTGGTGGCTTATGCATCGAGGCAGCTGAAGCCACATGAGGCTAGGTATCCAGTCCATGATTTAGAGCTGGCATCCATTATATTTGCCTTGAAGATTTGGAGGCATTACCTGTATGGTACGACGCTTACCATCTATTCAGACCATAAGAGCCCGAAGTTTTTGTTCACACATGCTGAATTGAATATGCGACAAAGAAGATGGATGGATTTACTCAAGGATTATGATTGTGAAATTGAGTACCATCCTGGTAAAGCAAACTTGATAGCAGACGCCTTAAGTCGGAAGGTGAAGAGTACTGCTGAGGATGCCATGAGTTTATCAGCTATGATGACTTCTTATTACCATCTGGGCTATGATTTCGATGTGGAAACGTCGCCGGTGCGAGTGTCGACCTTATTGGCTGAGCCAGACATATTTGAGGCTATCAGGAAAGCCCAGAGGTCGGATGATGAGGTTCAGAGATGGCCATTGATAGTACTTCAGGGACAGCCATCAAAGTTCAGAGTGGCTGAGGATGATTCCTTGAGGCTCGGCAACCGCTGGGTAGTTTCGAGTATGCCGGAGTTGCGTAGAGGAATCCTGGAGCGAGCTCATAGTAGCCGATTTAGTATCCACCCAGGAGGAAGAAAAATGTATAGGGACCTATGTGGTCAGTTCTGGTGGAGACGGATGAAGCGTGATGTGATCGCTTTTGTTAAAAGATGTTTGATCTGCCAGCAAGTAAAGGCAGAGGGCTGAGGCCTGGTGGTGAGCTGAAGAGTTTAGAGGTACCTGAATGGAAGTGGGAGCACATATCTATGGACTTCGTGACCCACTTGCCAAGGACGGCCTCTAGATTTGATGCGATCTGGGTGATCTTGGATAGGCTGACGAAGGTGGCTCATTTCATCCCTTACTGTATGTCTTTCACATACCTAAAGATGGCCCAATTATATGTACGGGATGTGGTGAGGTTGCATGGGGTTCCAGTCTCGATTGTGTCTGACAGAGACCCAAGGTTTACTTCACATTTCTAGGAGGGTCTCTAGACAGCTTTGGGCACAGAGGTGAGACTGAGTACATCTTATCAACCTCAGACATACGGCCAGACAGAGCGTACTATACAGACGCTTGAAGATATGCTGAGGGCATGTGTATTGGAGTTTGATACTCCATGGCAGGATTCAGTGGCACTGGTGGAGTTCTCCTATAATAACAGCTATCAGGCGAGCATTCAAATGGCCCCTTTTGAAGATCTTTACAGACGACGCTGTAGGTCACCGCTGTATTGGGAGGACTTGACTAGTAAAGCGGTCGGAGGACCGGATATGATTTGGGATATGGAAGGAAAGATTAAGTTGATACGCAAGAAGATGAAAGGCAAGCAGCCTATGCCAATAAGCGACGACTGTAGGGTCTTCCTATCTTAACATCATATTAATAATGAATAATGGACTAAACATGCATTAATGACACCTTAGGGTTCCGGTTGTAGTTTTGAGCTAATAAGATTACAGGCCAAAAATGAAATTCAAAACTTAATTAATTACATTCCTTTCAATGAATGTTAAAGCGATAGAATTATACTACTCCTAGAGTAGAGACTATCCAAAAATCTTGTATCCTATCTTCTTTCATGCTCCTCATATCTCACTGCCTCAACTAGACCCTTAATCTTCTGTCCAAAAGTGTACCTACAGGAACAACCCATTATGAGCATGTACATCGTTACCTAACATCATAAGGTAATGGCATATAAATAAATGCATGAAAGTATTTGGTAACATATACTTCCTGGTTAATCGCATTAACCCTCCTTGGTTGTCCCTGTTTCATAGTCATGCATATAATCATTAGTTCTTGACATAATGATTGAAATCGTACTTCATTCATATGCTCATAATCAACAATGTTAATTAGAAATGGGACTGTCCTGGTTCTATTATGACAGCGGCACAATTGGCTCCCTCGCTCGACATAAAGCGGAATTGTGATACCCCTCGCTACACCTTGATAGCGGATGTATCTCCTCGCTTAGCAGAATTATGATACCCCTCGCTACGCCTTGATAGCGGATGTATTCCCTCGCTAGTTATGTGAGCGGCAAGTACCTTCCTCGCTTGCCCATAACAACCACCGGACATTCAACCATTCTTAACATTGTTAAACATATATCATCATCATCATCATATCATAAACATCGTCATCTTATAAACATCATCATCATGTAAACATCATCATCTTATAAGCATCATCATCTTATAAACATCATCATCTTATAAACATCATCATCTTATAAGCATCATCATCTTATAGACATCATCATCTTATCATAATCGTCATCGTAAACGTCATATTATCTTCATTTATCATAACATCATCATCATAATTTACTTATCATAATCATCATCATAAACATCATAAATACTTATGCAATCAATGCATAGTCATAGTTTAGGAATGTGTAAGGACCCTAATCCTTAAGTGTGGAAACAAGGCATAATAGAGCTAATATAAACAAATCAGAGTCTAAAAGAACATGTTGAGTCTATGAGCTTAAGCATTACATGCCATAATAATAAGGACTTCCAAAAAGAATGGATTAATTACATTCCTCATCAATGAATGCTATCAACTAGTTTTACACTACTCCTAGAGTAGACACTAGACAAAATAATCCTGTCCTTTAATCCTCAAAAGAATGCTTCACAAGCTCACCACCTCAACCCGTTCAAAGCTTGCTATCATGCCAAAAAGGTACCTACAAGGACAACTCCCAAACATGAGCAATAATAATCATTCATATTCAACACAATATGAAGATAAAGCGTAAATGCATAATCAATATAAAACACTTCCTGTTTTCCATGCATTTCAAACGCTTCCCGTTTGGTTGTCCCTGTACCATAACTCATGAGTATAATCAACAGATTATTTTTAATGGCCAAAACATGTCATGACATCATATACCATCTCAATAGTACCAAATATTGGTCACCATTCCCTAGTCTGTCCATCACAGTGTATTTTAATGCCCCTCGCTTATTTTCATATGGGCGGCATAGGATAACCTCGCTACAATGGACATGCGGTACTCCCACCCCTCGCTTCACAGAGAGCGGCAAATACCCTTTCCTCGCCCCATATGACAACCACGCTCAAATGTGACATGCGGCGCTCCCACCCCACGCTTCACATTTAGCGGAACCAAAACAAAAGCGGCAAGCATTAAAATCATCAAAGGATGACCACGACTCATGGGATGTGCATCCAATAATCATAATATGCATCTATCATCAATATGCATCAATTACCATGTATATGCATCCACAATGCAATACCACATATGGCATAAATCAACATGTATATGCATCCACAATGCAATACCACATATATACCCGCATCCACAATGCATAATCAATGAGTATATAAAATACATGTTACCGTTGGGTGCCCGTACGTCCACTACGTACCTTTCCAAAATGTAGGATATGGTAGGACTTCAATGCCTTGGCTGTGTTGCCACCTGGGTTGGTTCTACATATTCACAAATACCAATATTAGAACCCAATAATAGTCCAATACCAAAAATCCCACAAAAAAATCCAAAAATACAAAATTTTGGCTTTCGCGATCGATCGCCCCTCACGGCGATCGATCGCCAATACCCACTGTCCGAGAATTAAAAATTGCACCCTTCGGCGATCGATCGCCACCCCTGGCGCGATCGATCGCCAGACCCGCCGATCGATCGCCCAAGAGTGGCGATCGATCGCCAAGCGCTGGCAAAACTCACTGCCTGGGTGCGATCGATCGCCTGGAATGGGCGATCGATCGCCAACCCCTGTAACCCGAAAATCCCCCATTTTTGTACCTCAAAACCATTCCAACCCATTCCAACACTTAACCAACCAATCAATAACATAAATACCAACATAAACCACCAAAATACACTTCAAAACAAGTATAAAACTAACCCTTACCAAAACCACAACAACCCACACAAACCCATTTCAAAATCATTCAAAATCAAACCAAACTCAAACAAAACCTTACAAAATTAAAGCATGAGGTATCCATACCTCTTGGGGACCTCAAATCACCCAATATGCTCCACAAATCAAGATTTTTGAAAGGTTTCTCCTCAACCCTAGGCTTGAGCTCGAAAATGGAAGAAGGGAAAGGGTTTGTGGGTTTTGATTTGGTAAAGTGAAAGTGATTTGGTAAAGTGAGGTTGGGGATAAAAAGGGGATTGGGTTAATTTAATTAAAAGCATACCAAAATAATTCTATGGTGTATAAAACACCCCAACATGATATTTTTCAAAGCATTTACTCGTAATGCACCAAATATCAATTAACACATGATTCCTCATAAATTGCTAACCAAGGCAAATAAATCATGCTTCCCATAATATTTACCCAACATGCACCACATGCACCCTAAAATGCAATCCCGGGTACCCCTATCCACATGACCATGCATTTCCATAAGGTAAATAAATCCCAAACATAATCAATTACCACATAATTAATCATGTAAACACAATTAAAGCCAAATAGCAATTAACCATTTCGGGGATGTCACAATACTCCCCTACTTATAAGATTTCGTCCTCGAAATCACATGCACTTACCCCAACAGAAACTAAACATAAACTCATACCAGAGAATAGTTCCGGGTAGTGCTGCACCATATGCTGCTCCGTCTCCCACGTAGCCTCCTCGACACCCCTGCGATCCCACTGAACTTTGATCATCGGTATCACTTTGTTCCGAAGTATACGGTCTGCTTTGTCCAGAATTCTAACAGGCCGTTCTACATAAGATACATCTGACTCTAACTGAACTTCGGAAGGCTGTAACACGTGAGACGGATCCGGCTCATACTTTCGCAGCATCGATACATGAAACACATCATGTATCCCAGATAAAGAAGGCGGCAAAGCCAGTCGGTAAGCCAATGTGCCAATGCGCTGCAAGATCTCGTACGGTCCAACATACCTCGGAGACAGTTTCCCGCGCATCCCAAATCGCACAACGCCTCTGAAAGCCGAGATTTTCAAAAAGACCTTATCTCCCAACCGAAATTCTAACGGTCTCCGCCGTTTATTTGCATAAGCTGCCTGTCTGTCCTGGGCCGCTTTCATTTTCTGCCTTATAATCTTTATCTTCTCTTCCATTTCCCGGATTAACTCAGGCCCTCCGACTGATCTCCTGTCCAAATCATCCCAACATAAGGGTGATCTACATCGTCTGCCATAAAGAGCTTCAAACGGAGCCATCTGAATACTTGCCTGGTAGCTATTGTTATAAGAAAACTCTACCAGAGGCACTGAATCTTGCCAAGAGGCGTCGAACTCCAATACGCAAGCTCTCAACATGTCCTCGAGCGTCTGAATCGTGCGCTCGGTCTGGCCATCCGTCTGAGGATGATAAGCAGTGCTCAATCTGACCTCAGTTCCCAAAACTGACTGAAGACCTTCCCAAAAATGAGATGTGAATCGCGGATCTCGATCTGACACTATCGAAACGGGGATCCCATGCAATCTCACCACATCTCTGATATACAACTGCGCCATCCTCAAAAATGTGAAAGTCATGCTATAGGGGATAAAATGAGCCACCTTGGTCAATCGATCCACACCCAAATAGCGTCAAAGCCTGAAGCACTCCTCGGCAAATGAGTCACGAAGTCCATGGAAATGTGCTCCCACTTCCACTTCGGTATCTCCAAGCTCCTCAATTCGCCGCCAGGTCTCTGCCTCTCTGCCTTAACCTGCTGGCAGATCAGACACCTCTTCACAAAAGCGACGACATCAGACTTCATTCTCTTCCACCAAAACTGACCACGCAGATCTCTGTACATCTTCTTCCCGCCTGGGTGGATGCTAAGTCTGCTACTGTGAGCTCGCTCCAAGATTCCCTTATGCAACTCCGGCGTACTCGGAACTACCCAGCGGTTACCCAATCTCAAAGATCCGTCGTCGGCCACTCTGAACTTCGTCGGCTGACCAAGATGCACTATAGACAACCATCTCTGAACCTCAGCATCTGATCTCTGAGCTCTCCTGATGTTTTCATAGATGTCTGGCTCAGCTAATAAGGTAGAGACATACACTGGTGATGCATCTATATCAAAATCATAGCCGAGATGGCAATAGGAGGTCATCATAGCCGACAAATGGATGACGTCCTCAGCAGAACTCCTCACTTTCCGGCTCAAGGCGTCCGCTGTCAAATTGGCTTTCCCAGGATGGTACTCTATCTCAGAGTCATAGTCCTTGAGTAGGTCCATCCATCTCCTCTGTCTCATGTTCAGCTCCGCCTGAGTGAAGAAACTTGAGGCTCTTGTGATCCGTGTATATGGTGAATGAAGTACCATACAAATAATGTCTCCAGATCTTCAGGGCGAAGATGATAGCCGCCAATTCCAAGTCATGAACTGGATATCTGGTCTCATGCGGCTTCAACTGCCTCGATGCATAAGCTACCACATGCTTATCTTGCATCAGAACACACCCAAGGCCCTGAAGCGATGCGTCAGTATACAGAACAAATCTGGAGTTCTCCGTCGGGATCACTAACACTGGCGCCGTCGTCAACCGGTGCTTTAATTCCTGGAAGCTCTCCTCACAAGCTTCTGACCAAAAGAAAGGCACACCTTTCTGAGTCAACTGCGTCAGCGGCTTGGCAATCTTTGAAAAGCCCTCGACAAAGCGTCGATAATACCCGGCCAAGCCCAGAAAACTCCGGATCTCAGGCACAGAAGTGGGGGCAGCCCACTCCATCACAGCCTCAATCTTCTTGGGGTCCACTGATATCCCGCTGCTCGAAATGACATGCCCCAGAAACACTACACTGCTCAGCCAAAACTCGCACTTACTGAGCTTAGCATACAACTGATGCTCTCTGAGAATCTGAAGCACTGTCCTCAAGTGTTTCACATGATCTTCCTCGCTCCGGGTGTAGATAAGAATGTCGTCAATAAACACGATGACGAACTGATCAAGATACTGCTGAAACACTCTGTTCATCAGACTCATGAAGACTGCTGGAGCATTCGTCACACCGAACGGCAACACTAAGAACTCATAATGCCCGTATCGTGTCCGGAATGCTGTCTTCTGCACATCATCCTCTCTGACCCGAATCTGATGATACCCGGACCTCAAATCAATCTTGCTATACACCCTGGTACCCTGCAACTGATCAAACAAGTCATCTATCCTTGGGAGAGGATACTTGTTCTTCACTGTAGCCTTATTCAGTTGCCGGTAATCGATACACAATCGCATCAAACCGTCCTTCTTCTTCACAAAGAGAACTGGTGCGCCCCATGGCGACACGCTCGGGCGTATATACCCCTTGTCCAGGAGATCCTGCAACTGTTCTTTCAACTCTCTCAACTCAGCCGGTGCCATCCTATAAGGTGCACGAGAGATAGCGGATGTCCCTGGCAACAACTCGATCCCAAATTCAACTTCCCTGGCCGGTGGAAATCCTGGGATCTCTTCTGGAAATACATCAGCAAACTCTGCCACTACTGGCACATCCTCAACTCTCAGTTCTTTACTCTTCCCAGACGTGTCCACGGCATAAATGAGATAGCCCGTGTGTCCACGTTCCAACAGCTGAGTCATCTTGATCGCTGAAATCAACGGAATCTTCGCACGAGACCCGTTGCCAAAGAAAGTCCACTGACTGCCCAACTCAGGTCTGAACTTCACTGTTCTCTGCCGGCAATCTACCACTGCCTGATATCTGTTCAGAACATCAATACCCAAGATGCAGTCGAAGTCTAACATACCCAGCACAATCAAGTCTGATCTCAATTCGTTGCCCTCAAAATAAATGAGGCAGTCTTTCATAAACTGATCAGCAACGACATTTCTTCCAGTGGGTGTCGAGACAAGGAGAGGCGTGGGTAAAGAAGACGTGCGCATATGGTGTCTCTCCACGAATCCCACAGACACAAAAGAATGGGAGGCACCTGTATCTATCAAAACAAAAGCAGGGTACGTAAATAAATGGCACGTACCGGCAATCACCTCCTCTGGGGCTGCCTGAGCCTGCTCTCTGTCAGTGCATATACCTGTCCCTGGGGCGGTCCCACTGTCTGACCTCCCGACGGACGAGGCCCAAACTGCTGCCTCTGCTGCACTGTCCTGTCCTCAAACCTTGGCCTGCTGCCCTGATACTCTGACTGGCCTCCCCTGGTGGGACAATACCGAGCAATGTGGCCCATCTTGCCACAAACATAACATGCAGGACACTTGTTTGAAGAATGTGGTCCTCCACAATTGTTGCACCTCGGCTCTCCCGGCCTATCCCCTTGTGAAGATCCTCTATTGGCCGACCAATTACCCTTCTTGTTATCCTGCTTCTGTCCAAAGTGTTTCTTTCCACCATACCTTGAAGATGAAGAGGCACCACGGGGCTTAAATGGCTCACCCCGAGGCCTCAAACTGTCACTAGTCTGCCTCTGTTGCGGTACCGGTGGTGGCATGGCATAAGCTCCCACTCCTAGCTCAGCAAGCTCCGCTCTTGTGAGAGCATCATCAAAAGAAGTTGGGTTATTAGTGATAACCCGGTCATAGAGCTCCGGTCGCAACCCTTTCATGAAGTTCCTCATCTTAGCGTGTCCACTGGTGGCAATGTGGGGGACGTACCTCAGCAATGAAGAGTACCGTGTGGCATAGTCTGCCACTGTCATGTTCCCCTGCCTCAGACTTGTGAACTCGTCCTCCTTTGTCTGTCTTGCTGCTGCGGAGAAGTACCGGTTCAAAAACCTAGTCCTGAAGAGTGTCCAGTCAATCACAGCACCCAGTGCTCTCATTTCCATCACTGTGCTCCTCCACCACATCAGAGGTTTCTTGGCTAATTGAAACTCCGCTAGCCTCAGCCAAGCTGTCACAGCACAAGGAGCCGATACGAAGATCTGCTCAAGTCTTTCTAACCACTCTTCAGCCTCTTCTCCGGACTCTGTCCCCTCAAACCGGGGCGGATGATAAGAGAGAAATTGTGTCAAGCTAATCTCACCCGGTAGCAATAACTGAACTACTGGTTCCATCCCTACAGCCGGTGGAGGTAGAGGATTAGTCTGTCCAATACTCGCATTTACACTCCCAACATCTCCGACTTCCTCATTAGCAGCCATGCTGTAACACAAATGTTAACAACAATCCAAAGCAATATACATCATATCGTTAGATAACAGGAGTGATATAAGCATGTTAGTATAACAGGATATACATCAATATGCACCACATGCATAAACATGCTCTAAATGTAAGCACCTAGCCAAACATGCTAAGGCTACCCTTCACTCGTTCCCGGGTTCTCTAACCACTGCTCTGATACCACTAATGTAAGGACCCTAATCCTTAAGTGCGGAAACAAGGCATAATAGAGCTAATATAAACAAATCAGAGTCTAAAAGAACATGTTGAGTCTATGAGCTTAAGCATTACATGCCATAATAATAAGGACTTCCAAAAAGAATGGATTAATTACATTCCTCATCAATGAATGCTATCAACTAGTTTTACACTACTCCTAGAGTAGACACTAGACAAAATAATCCTGTCCTTTAATCCTCAAAAGAATGCTTCACAAGCTCACCACCTCAACCCGTTCAAAGCTTGCTATCATGCCAAAAAGGTACCTACAAGGACAACTCCCAAACATGAGCAATAATAATCATTCATATTCAACACAATATGAAGATAAAGCGTAAATGCATAATCAATATAAAACACTTCCTGTTTTCCATGCATTTCAAACGCTTCCCGTTTGGTTGTCCCTGTACCATAACTCATGAGTATAATCAACAGATTATTTTTAATGGCCAAAACATGTCATGACATCATATACCATCTCAACAGTACCAAATATTGGTCACCATTCCCTAGTCTGTCCATCACAGTGTATTTTCATGCCCCTCGCTTATTTTCATATGGGCGGCATAGGATAACCTCGCTACAATGGACATGCGGTACTCCCACCCCTCGCTTCACAGAGAGCGGCAAATACCCTTTCCTCGCCCCATATGACAACCACGCTCAAATGTGACATGCGGCGCTCCACCCCCTCGCTTCACATTTAGCGGAACCAAAACAAAAGCGGCAAGCATTAAAATCATCAAAGGATGACCACGACTCATGGGATGTGCATCCAATAATCATAATATGCATCTATCATCAATATGCATCAATTACCATGTATATGCATCCACAATGCAATACCACATATGGCATAAATCAACATGTATATGCATCCACAATGCAATACCACATATATACCCGCATCCACAATGCATAATCAATGAGTATATAAAATACATGTTACCGTTGGGTGCCCGTACGTCCACTACGTACCTTTCCAAAATGTAGGATATGGTAGGACTTCAATGCCTTGGCTGTGTTGCCACCTGGGTTGGTTCTACATATTCACAAATACCAATATTAGAACCCAATAATAGTCCAATACCAAAAATCCCACAAAAAAATCCAAAAATACAAAATTTTGGCTTTCGCGATCGATCGCCCCTCACGGCGATCGATCGCCAATACCCACTGTCCGAGAATTAAAAATTGCACCCTTCGGCGATCGATCGCCACCCCTGGCGCGATCGATCGCCAGACCCAGCCGATCGATCGCCCAAGAGTGGCGATCGATCGCCAAGCGCTGGCAAAACTCACTGCCTGGGCTGCGATCGATCGCCTGGAATGGGCGATCGATCGCCAACCCCTGTAACCCGAAAATCCCCCATTTTTGTACCTCAAAACCATTCCAACCCATTCCAACACTTAACCAACCAATCAATAACATAAATACCAACATAAACCACCAAAATACACTTCAAAACAAGTATAAAACTAACCCTTAACCAAAACCACAACAACCCACACAAACCCATTTCAAAATCATTCAAAATCAAACCAAACTCAAACAAAACCTTACAAAATTAAAGCATGAGGTATCCATACCTCTTGGGGACCTCAAATCACCCAATATGCTCCACAAATCAAGATTTTTGAAAGGTTTCTCCTCAACCCTAGGCTTGAGCTCGAAAATGGAAGAAGGGAAAGGGTTTGTGGGTTTTGATTTGGTAAAGTGAAAGTGATTTGGTATAGTGAGGTTGGGGATAAAAAGGGGATTGGGTTAATTTAATTAAAAGCATACCAAAATAATTCTATGGTGTATAAAACACCCCAACATGATATTTTTCAAAGCATTTACTCGTAATGCACCAAATATCAATTAACACATGATTCCTCATAAATTGCTAACCAAGGCAAATAAATCATGCTTCCCATAATATTTACCCAACATGCACCACATGCACCCTAAAATGCAATCCCGGGTCACCCCTATCCACATGACCATGCATTTCCATAAGGTAAATAAATCCCAAACATAATCAATTACCACATAATTAATCATGTAAACACAATTAAAGCCAAATAGCAATTAACCATTTCGGGGATGTCACAGAATGTGTTACCGTCCGATGCCCGTACGTCTCTTACGTACCTTAATTCCAAAAATGGAGAAGTTGTAGAACTTTATCTCCTTGAAGTTGTGGGTACCTGGGATGGTTCTACATAACCATACAAATCGATATTAGAAGCTAAATATAGTCCAATATCCAAAAATCCCACAAAAAAATCAAAAACTCATATTTTTATATCTCGCGATCGATCGCCACCCAGGCCCGATCGATCGCGAGATCATACTGGACGAAGGTGAAAATTTCACACCTTGGCGATCGATCGCCACTTTTGGCGCGATCGATCGCCAGCCTCGCCGATCGATCGCCCAAAAGTGGCGATCGATCGCCAAAGGGTTCTGGAGCCTACTGCTGGCTCGCGATCAATCGCCAAAACGGGCGATCGATCGCCAATCCCTGTACATCGAAAATTCGCCATTTTTGAGCATTTTTCAAGCTCCACTTCAAAGCTTTCAAACCCAAACTTTTCTACAACATCAACATCATCATAACCCACTAAAACCCACACAAAACACTTCAAAAATCATACCCCAACCACATACAACATATACCCAAAACAAACCCCACATAAAACACAAAAAGCCAGCCCATTTCAAAACCAAACATCATAAAACTTCAGGGAGGGTTCCATACCTCTTGAAGACTCCAAATCTTAACAAAGATCTCAAAAACAAAGGTTTTGTGGAGCTTCCTTCTTCCTCCTTTGAAGAATTTCGAAAATGGGAAGGGTTTTGGGTTGGGAAGTGATTTTGGGGATTTTAAAAGTGATTGGTAAAGTAAAGGGGGAAAAAGGGGTATAGTGGGGTATATGGGTTAATTTAATTAAACTTGTACCTATTAGTTAACATGATGTATAAAATACCTCAACATGGTATTTTTACAAGCATTTACAAAAATGCAATCAACTTCCACTAAAATCATGCTTTCCTCATAATTAACAATCAACATAATAAAATCAGTTTAGCACCTTATTTCCTAACATGCATAACATGCACCCTGAAATGCAACCCCGGGTCACGCTTATCATGTGACTAAGAATTTCAACATGATAATTAATTTCAACACATAAATCAATTATCAACATAATTCATCATATAAACGTAATTAATGCCCAAATTGCATATAATTAATTTCGGGGCATCACATTACTCCCCTACTTATAAGATTTCGTCCTCGAAATCGCATGCACTTACCCAAAATGAAACTAAGCATAAATCATACCGAGAAAATAGTTTCGGGTAATGCTGTATCATATGCCATTCCGTCTCCCACGTAGCCTCCTCGACACCCCAACGATCCCACTGAACTTTAATCATCGGTATAACTTAGCTTCGTAACCTGCGATCCTCACGATCTAGAATTCTGACCGGTCGTTCTACGTAGGATACATCTGAATCTAACTTTACTTCAGTAGGCTGTAATACATGAGACGGGTCTGGCTCATACTTCCGTAACATAGGGACGTGAAAAACATCATGAATCCCAGATAATGACGGCGGTAGAGCCAAACGGTAGGCCAATGTACCGATACGTTGCAATACCTCATACGACCCAACATACCTCGGAGATAACTTCTCCCGCATACCGAAACGAACTACACCCCTGAAGGGTGAGATTTTCAAGAAGAGCTTGTCTCCTTCTTGGAATTCTAGCGGTCGCTGTCGCTTATTGGCATAGGCTGCTTGCCTATTCTGAGCCGCTTTCATCTTTTGGCGTATCATCTTAATCTTGTCTTCTATATCCTTAATCATATCCGGTCCTACGACCGCCTTACTAGTCAAGTCCTCCCAATACAGCGGTGACCAACGTCGTCCATAAAGAGCTTCAAATGGGCCATTTGAATGCTCGCCTGATAGCTGTTATTATAGGAGAACTCTACCAGTGGTATAGAATCTTGCCATGGAGTATCAAACTCCAATACACATGTCCTCAACATATCCTCGAGCGTCTGTATAGTACGTTCTGTCTGACCGTCTGTCTGAGGGTGATACGCTGTACTCAGTCTCACCTCTGTGCCCAAAGCTGTCTGGAGACCCTCCCAGAAATGTGAAGTAAACCTTGGGTCTCTGTCAGACACAATCGAGACTAGAATGCTATGTAACTTCACCACATCCCGCACATATAATTGGGCCATGTTTAGATACGTGAAAGTAATACCGTAGGGATGAAATGAGCTACCTTCACCAGCCTATCCACTATCACCCAGATCGCATCAAATCCAGAGGCCGTCCTTGGCAAGTGGGTCACGAAGTCCATAGATATGTGTTCCCACTTCCATTGGGGTACCTCTAAGTTCTTCAGCTCGCCACCAGGCCTCTGCCTTTCTGCCTTTACTTGTTGGCAGATCAAACATCTTTTAACAAAAGCGATCACATCACGCTTCATCCGTTTCCACCAAAACTGGCCACTTAGGTCCGTATACATCTTTTTTCCTCCTGGGTGGATACTAAATCGGCTACTATGAGCTCGCTCCAAGATTCCTCTACGCAACTCCGGCGTGCATGGAACTACCCATCGGTCACCGAGTCTCAGAGAACCATCCTCAGCCACTTTAAACTTTGATGGCTGTCCTTGAAGTACTATCACTGACCATCTCTGAACCTCATCATCCGACCTCTGGGCTTTCCTGATAGCCTCAAATATGTCCGGCTCAGCCAACAAGGTCGACACTCGCACCGGTGACGTGTCCACATCAAAATCATAGCCCAGATGGCAATAAGAAGTCATCATCGCTGATAAACACATAGCGTCCTCAGTAGTACTCTTCACCTTCCGACTTAAGGCATCTGCTACCGAATTTACTTTACCAGGATGGTACTCAATTTCACAATCATAATCCTTGAGTGAATCCATCCATCTTCTTTGCCTCATATTCAGTTCAGCCAGAGTGAATAGAAACTTCAGGCTCTTAGGGTCCGTGTAAATGGTAAATGAGGTACCATATAGATAATGCCGCCAAATCCTCAAGGCGAAAATGATGGCCGCCAGTTCCAGATCATGAACTGGGTATCTTGTCTCATGAGGCTTCAACTGCCTCGAAGCATAAGCCACCACGTGCTTATCTTGCATCAACATACAGCCTCAACCTTCTTGGGATCTACAGATGTCCTTCTGCTAGATATAACATGACCCAAGAACACCACACTGCTCAACCAAAACTCGTACTTACTGAGCTTTGCATATAACTGATGATCCCTAAGGATCTGGAGCACTGTCCTCAAGTGCTTTACGTGTTCCTCTTCAGTTCGGGAGTAAATAAGTATATCGTCAATGAAAATAATGACGAACTGATCCAAATACGGCTGGAACCCCCTGTTCATCAGACTCATAAACACAGCTGGGGCATTCGTCACCCCAAAAGGCATGACTAAGAATTCATAGTGCCCAAATCTAGTCTTGAAAGCTGTATTCTGAACATCAATACTCATAATGCAGTCAAAATCTGACATTCCCAGATCCAGGTCAATCAAATCTGACCTTAGCTCGTTATCCTCAAAATAAATGAGGCCATCATAGACAATCCGATTAGCAATCAAACTTCTTCCAGCGGGTGTCGAGACTACAAGAGGCGTGGGCGACGGAGAAGTGCATATGTGGTGCCTTTCCACAAAACTTGTCGACACAAAAGAGTGGGACGCACCTGTGTCTATCAATATAAAAGTAGGGTGCGTAAATAAAAGACACGTACACGCTATCACTTCTTCCGGAGCCGCTGTAGCCTGCTCCCTCGTCAATGCATAAACCTGCCCTTGAGGTGGCCCCATAGGCTGACCTCCATGCTGCCTCGGTACAAACGGTGGCCTGTGCTGCGCTGCTCTATCCGCAGGCCTCCCCGCAGAGTTCTGTTGTCCCTCCCGATTGGGACACTGCCGAGCAAGGTGGCCCTTATTGCCACAAACATAGCAACCTACGCAGTCTTTGGTCATATGTGGTTGCCCACAAAGAGAGCACTGGACCTTCCCAAATCTGTCTCCCTGAGACTGGCCTCTTCCTGATGGGGCGTCATTCTTACGGTTTCCTATCCAACGATTCTCGGGCCTCTTACCACTGAATCTCGAAGCCGATGTGTTCCCCCTTGGTTTGAACTGATCACCCCTCGGCCTCAAATTATCAGGAGTAGATTTCTGAGGGGGTGCTGGAGGTGGTACGGCATCAGGATATGCACCAACTCCCAGTTCAGCCAGCTCAGCCCGTGAAAGAGCATCATCAAAGCAAGCAGGGCCATAAGTGACCAACCTGTCATATAGTTCCGGCCTCAAACCCTTCATGAAGTTCCCCATCTTTGCTTGGGTACTTGCGGCGATGTAAGGTACATATCTGAGCAAAGAACAATACTGAGGAGCATAATCTGATACATGCATGTTACCTTGCTTGAGGTTAGTGAACTCATCTTCTTTAGCCTGACGTGCGGCAGCTGAGAAATAGCGGGTCAGAAACCGAGTTCTGAACAGTTTCCAATTGATTTCTTGACCCTGAGCCTCTTGCTCTATTACTGTGGTCTTCCACCACATCAGCGCCTTCTTGGCTAACTGGAACTCCGCTAGTCTTATCCAGACTGTCTTAGCACAAGGAGCTGCCACGAATATTTGTTCTATCCTCTCCAACCATTCCTCAGCCATTTCCCCAGTCTCAGTTCCCTCGAACATCGGGGGTCGGTATGTCAGAAATTGAGCCAAGCTTAGCTCTCCAGGTAATAACTGCTGTTCAGATGGTTCTTCGCCCAAATCTGGCAGTGGTAGGGGATTTGTACGCCCAGCACTTGCATTAACACTAACTGCATCTTCCACTTCCACATTCGCTGCCATACTGCAAGACAAGGGTTAACAACAATACCCAAAAGCAGTTCATATAATACATCGTTAGATAATCAACCATGTTAGTGTAGCATCATATCCTTCATATGCAACTTATGCACAAAACATGTTTAAAAGTGAGCACCTAGCTAACTTATTGCTAAGGCTATCCTTCACTCATTCCCGGGTTATCTAACCACAGCTCTGATACCACTAATGTAGGGTCTTCCTACCTTAATATCATATTAATAACGAATAATGGACTAAACATGCATTAATGACACCTTAGGGTTCCAGTTGTAGTTTTGAGCTAATAAGATTACAGGCCAAAAATGAAATTTCAAAACTTAATTAATTACATTACTTTCAATGAATGTTAAAGCGATAGAATTATACTACTCCTAGAGTAGAGACTATCCAAAAATCCTGTATCCTATCTTCTTTCATGCTCCTCATAGCTCACTGCCTCAACCCGACCCTTAATCTTCTGTCCAAAAGTGTACCTACAGGAATAACCCATCATGAGCATGTACATTGTTTCTTAACATCATAAGGTAATGACATATAAATAAATGCATGAAAGTATTTGGTAACATATACTTCCTGGTTAATCGCATTAAGCCTCCTTGGTTGTCCCTGTTTCATAGTCATGCATATAATCATTAGTTCTTGACATAATGATTGAAATCGTACTTCATTCATATGCTCATAATCAACAATGTTAATTAGAAATGGGACTGTCCTGGTTCTATTATGACAGCGGCACAATTGGCCCCCTCGCTCGACATAAAGCGGAATTGTGATACCCCTCGCTACACCTTGATAGCGGATGTATCTCCTCGCTTAGCAGAATTATGATACCCCTCACTACGCCTTGATAGCGGATGTATCCCCTCGCTAGTTATGTGAGCGGCAAGTACCTTCCTCGCTTGCCCATAACAACCACCGGACATTCAACCATTCTTAATAACATTGTTAAACATATATCATCATCATCATATCATAAACATCGTCATCTTATAAACATCATCATCGTGTAAACATCATCATCTTATAAGCATCATCATCTTATAAACATCATCATCTTATAAGCATCATCATCTTATAGACATCATCATCTTATCATAATCGTCATCGTAAACGTCATATTATCTTCATTTATCATAACATCATCATCATAATTTACTTATCATAATCATCATCATAAACATCATAAATACTTATGCAATCAATGCATAGTCATAGTTTAGGAATGTGTTACCGTCCGATGCCCGTAGGTCTCTTACGTACCTTAATTCCAAAAATGGAGAAGTTGTAGAACTTTATCTCCTTGAAGTTGTGGGTACTTGAGATGGTTCTACATAACCATACAAATCGATATTAGAAGCTAAATATAGTCCAATATCCAAAAATCCCACAAAAAAATCAAAAACTCATATTTTTATATCTCGCGATCGATTGCCACTTTTGGCACGATCGATCGCCAGCCTCGCCGATCGATCGCCCAAAAGTGGCGATCGATCGCCAAAGGGTTCTGGAGCCTACTGCTGGCTCACGATCGATCGCCAAAAACGGGCGATCGATCGCCAATCCCTGTACATCGAAAATTTGCCATTTTTGAGCATTTTTCAAGCTCCACTTCAAACCCAAACTTTTCTACAACATCAACATCATCATAACCCACTAAAACCCACACAAAACACTTCAAAAATCATACCCCAACCACATACAACATATACCCAAAACAAACCCACATAAAACACAAAAAGCCAACCCATTTCAAAACCAAACATCATAAAAACTTCAGGGACCCATACCTCTTGAAGACTCCAAATCTTAAAAAAGATCTCAAAAACAAAGGTTTTGTGGAGCTTCCTTCTTCCTCCTTTGAAGAATTTCGAAAATGGGAAGGGTTTTGGGTTGGGAAGTGATTTTGGGGATTTTAAAAGTGATTGGTAAAGTAAAAGGGGAAAAGGGGTATAGTGGGGTATATGGGTTAATTTAATTAAACTTGTACCCATTAGTTAACATGATGTATAAAATACCTCAACATGGTATTTTTACAAGCATTTACAAAAATGCAATCAACTTCCACTAAAATCATGCTTTCCTCATAATTAACAATCAACATAATAAAATCATGTTAACACCTTATTTCCCAACATGCATAACATGCACCCTGAAATGCAACCCCGGGTCACGCTTATCATGTGACTAATCATTTCAACATGATAATTAATTTGAACACATAAATCAATTATCAACATAATTCATCATATAAACGTAATTAATGCCCAAATTGCATATAATTAATTTCGGGGCATCACAACGACGACCGCTAGAATTCCTGTTAGGAGACAAGGTCTTCTTGAAAATCTCACCCTTCAGGGGTGTGGTTCGTTTTTGTATGCGGGGGAAGTTGTCTCCGAGGTATGTTGGGCCATATGAGATACTGCAGCGCATCGGTACTTTGGCTTACCGTTTGGCTCTACCGCCGTCATTGTCTGGTATACATGACGTCTTCCATGTCTCTATGTTGCGGAAGTATGAGCCAGATCCTCTCATGTTTTACAGTCCTCAGAGGTTCAGTTGGGTTCAGATGTGTCCTACGTGGAACGACCGGTTAGAATTTTGGTTCGAGAGGATCGCAGACTTTGGAGCAAGGTTATACCGATGGTAAAGGTTCAGTGGGATCGTAGGGGTGTCGAGGAGGCCACGTGGGAGACTGAGCAGCATATGGCGCAGCATTACCCGGAACTATTTTCTGGTATGTGATTTATGTTTAGTTTTGTTTTGGGTAAGTGCATGCGATTTCGGGGACGAAATCTTATAAGTAGGGGAGTATTGTGATATCCCCGAAATGATTAATTGCAATTTGGGCATCAATTATGTTTACGTGATTAATTATGGTGATAATTGATTTATGTGTTGGAATTAATTATCTTGTTGAAATGCTTACTCACATGGTAGGCGTTACCCGTGGGTGTATTTCAGGGTGCATGTTGTGCATGTTGGAGAAATTGGGTGTTGACATGATTTAATTGTAATGGTTAGCGTTTATATGGTCAAGCATGGATTTAATTGGGATCTTGGTGCGTTTTGGTAAAATGCTTATAAAATATCATGTTGGGAATATTTTATATGTCATGCTAGATACATGGGTTTGTTTTTAATTAAAACATCTCTCCCCCTTTATCCCATTACTCCACTCTTTACCCTCAATCACCCCAAACTCTTCCCCCAAAAACCCAAACCATCGACCAAGAGAGGAGGAGGAAGAGGAGGAGCTTGGTTGCTTGATTCTTGCCATCTTTGAAGCTTCAAGTGGTATGGATTCCTCCTAGTATGGTTTTGTTATGATTTGTTTTGAAATGGGTTGGTTTGTGTTGGTGATTTTGGAAAATAAAATGGATTTTGGTTGAGTTGTGGGTTGTTTTTGAGTTGTGGATTTTGTTGTGTTAAATGGTGGTTTTATGAGGTTTTTGTGGTGTTGAGTTGTTGGGATGTCTTTGGTTTAAGATTTGTTGGTTTATTTGGTAGTTTTATGCATAAAAATGGAGTTTACCCGAAAATGTCGTAGCGACCGATCGATCAGTAGCAGGGCAACGATCGATCGGTGCAAGTGCATAGCGAGGGGTGATATTTCTTTATTTACCGATCTATCGGTGAAAGTGACCGATCGATCGGTGGATGGCTAGCGATCGATCGGTGTCCTGGACCGATCGATCTGTGAAAGGCCGTAGCTAAATTCTTAAATTCGGATGTTTACCGATCGATCGGTAGCTTGGACCGATCTATCGGTAGAGCGATTTTGCTGAAAATTATTTTCTTGGCTTAATTGATTGAATTTTTGGTATTGGTTTATAAATTGGCTTCTAAGATTGATTTGTATGGTTGTGTAGAACCATCCCATGTACCAACAACTTCAAGGAGATAAAGTTCTTCAACTGCTCCACTTTTGAGACTAAGGTACGTAGTGAGACGTACGGGCATCGGACGGTAAAACACACTCCTATACTATGACTATGTAATGATTGCATAAGTATTTATGTAACAAGTTGATGATGTAAGGACCCCCGTGCCCTTAACCCGTTATTAGTGTATTAATCCATACCATTAGAGCATATAATCATACTATCATGGGGAAAAGCCATATGCAAGTACAACACCATCAGCCATCCAGAAAATTTCTTGCATTTGATCCACATAATATTCAAATTCCCCAACCAAGATTACATATATAACATGCACCTTCATAATATACTAACATGCTCTCAGTTCATTTAGCAATTCCCTAGATAATTGCATGCAAACCATGAATGAACGGAGAAAAGTTGTAGCCCATTTATACATCCCATATACACGTAAAATGTACTCACATAAGAGCACCCCAATGAATAAGCGTGTATCTAATGTATAAAAACACTCTACCGAATACCGTTACTGGCACTTCAATCCTGGAAGCACCTCCCAAGCACAACTCGATCTCAACTCTGGATCTATGCACTTATTCAATCAGTTCTGGTACCTCGATCCAGGAAGCACCTCTAATCAACAGCCCGAGCTCAACTCCAAAGCTGCTGCTACACCTGTAACACCTGCCCCAACAGAGACAGCCCCCACACGGGGTGAGCATACCAATACCACCAATCCAATAATCATAACATTGCAATTCATAATTTACAGAACGTAAATGCCATAATTTAAATGATACTCCCTGGATGGTAACACCCTCATCCGGGAACCCCTGCATTGTCCCTGTTCTCAAAATAACCAAACTCATCAAATTCCCAAAGCCAGTTAATCGCCACATAGATTAACTAATACCGTTCTATTATGCCAGTTCCATAATCAATATGGTAAAATCATTATATAAAAGACCGTAGATCTCACATATATCTAACCAATGATTCCATGTTCCTATTTCATTGCTCGCTCCACAATAGCGGCATTCTAAACCCCGCGCACGCTCAACAATAGCGGCGTCATAACCGATGGTCGCTCAACGGAGACAGCATCCCAAATCATTGCTCGCTCAATAGCGGCACCGTGTGGTTCCCAATGTATAACCCTTTGACGCAAATACCATTTACCATGCATATCGCTATCCATTTATAGCTAGTATCATGTACCATGCATTTCAATGCCTATTTGATGCAATTACCACATACCATGTATTTCAATGTCCATATAATGCAATTATTACACACCATGTGTTTCAATGTCCATTTAATGCAATTATCACATACCATGCATTTTACAGTTGCAACATTATAATAGGCTATGCTCGTACGTCATACGTACCTTAAGTTTTCGTAGTCCAAGCCAACCTTTCTTGAGTTCCATGCCTCGAGAAATATGTGCTAAAACACGTAAACAACTCACAATCAAGTAAAAGCATGCGATCACGTGCTCACACACGTTTGCAACCTCAAAACCCATCGTCAATCCATGAAGAGTACCAAAATAAAAGCCCCCGGCTAGGCATGCATAATACCCAAAAATATTCCATTTAGAACGTTTAAAAGATAGCCAAAAACTCAACCGAGAGTTCCGTTTAATTTAACTTGGCTCCACCAACCATTTTAAAAGTCTAGCATTCCCATTGGAATGTAAACATTGCCCCGGAAGCAGACCATTTAAGTCGCAAATCCAAAATCCCACGAAAAAGCCAAGAAAAACAAAAATCACCTGCTGGCGATCGATCGCTATACCGGGCAATCGATCGCTAGCCCCTTGGCGATCGATCGCTCGATATAGTGATCGATCGCCAGACCTTACTGGCGCGAGGCGATCGATCGCTCAAAAGTAGCGATCGATCGCTACCATGCAGAAAAGCCTACTGCCTGCATGCGATCAATCGCCTGCTACGGGGAATCGATCGACATGCCTTGCAACTCGAAATCCTCCATTTTAAAAGCTTAAAACCTTCACCAATCACACCCCAACTTCTCCCAACTCAAAAACACAACAAATCCACACCCAAGGACCTCCAACAAGGGTGTTAAACTCAAATTAAACAAACCCAAAAGATTTTACGATTTTCACCAAAATCACCCAAACCCAAAACTCAACCAAATCCAACAAAATTACAATCAAATCAAAGCTACAAGAGAGGAGAATGAGATTACCAGCTTTTCTTCAAGAAATCCGGCCCCTAAATCGTGTTCCCAACGATTTCCATTGAAGGGGAAATAGGGGAAGGGTTTTGGGGTAAAGGGGGAGAGAGTGATGAGAGAGAGATGATTCTGGAAGAAAATGACGGAATCCCGAGCCCATCTGGTATACATAGCAAAAATGCTCCGAAATACCAATACCTCCACAAATACATCATGATTCATTAAAAATCATCTGTTTTCAAAAACTCTCTCTCCAACATCAAATCCGCATACCAACCCCAACATAAAGCACCCCGGACTCTGATCGTGAGGAAACAGAACACTTTGGCGATCGATCGCGAGATAGTGGCGATCGATCGAGATGGAACAGAACAGTATGGCGATCGATCGGTGAAATGTGGCGGTCGATCGCCAGGGTCCAGATTTTGAAAAAATGTTATATTTTTGTAGAATTTGATTTTGAAGCCTATTGTAACATGTTATATTGTTCATATTGTTGTAGCATCATCACAGGGGACGGGGCAACGAGGCGGTTAGACATTGACGCCTAATTTATATCTTTTGTGTCGCAGAACAGGTACGTTTTGACATACGAGTATATGATATTGTTGTGATGATGATGTGAGCATGGTATCATATGATTAGTGACATCATATGCACGTGCATTCATGATATTATATTGTTGAGATGGATGCCACGATAGATGTGTAGCATATGCTTTGGCTGAGATCGGTGCCACGATAGATCTACCAGTGTTAGGTATATGCTTTGGCTGGGATTGTTGCCACGATAGGTATGCTACATATGCTTTGGCAAGAGAAATATACGCCGGTTGGGTATATGCTCTGGCTGTTATAACATGTTAGGACGGTACTATAATATGTGCTGCTAATATGAAGATGTGAGAGGGTTCCACTGGCATTTTGAGCTGAGATAGACATATCATATTGGTCTGGTTATAACAGGATGAGGAATGAGACATGTCATGACATATTTTCATTTGATGATGCATGATACAGGACAATCACATTTGATGTTATAGTGCTTTATTGTTTTATGTTTTGTATTGATATCGCATTGGGATGGTTATTTATCTATACTCATGTTGTGTGATTGTTTCTGTAGTCACTCATAGACGTGGGAGGACGGGATTGTGAGTCTGTTCCGCTGCGAGTTGAACCACTGCATAGGAGTTGTACTAGTCTAGGTTGTTTTACGGTACATATGATGTATATGATAATAGGATTTGTGTAAGTATTGTAACAACCTAACATAAGTAAAATCTTAATCAGTGTATGTTTTACCTAATTCTTACTCACATATGTATAATGAATTGATACATAAAGGATTAAGTAACGAGGTCCCCACATTAGTGGTATCAGAGCAATGGTTCGAGAACGGGGTGAACAAGGGTAGAGGAAGGTATTAGGGAGTTACCTAATACGTTGAAAGCATATTATGAGTCATGATATGATGTTATACTGACATGCTTTATATATTTATTTGTTATTGGTAACCCTGTATTTGCAGTAATGGCAGACAGAGTACCACATGATGAGGTTGGGTATGCCATGAGTAGCAACGCTAGTGTTGGATTGGCGCTTGTGCCACCACCACCATTTGGGCAAGGGCCAGTGGAACAGGTATTTTTACCTGGGGAGTTGACTTTGACACAGTTTTTTAGTTCTCAGCCACCTCGCTTTGAGGGTACTGAATCAGGGGAACAAGCAGAGGAATGGTTGGAACGTATTGAACAGATCTTTGTGTCAGCACCATGTGCCAAGTCCGCCTGGATACGTTTGGCAGAATTCCAGTTGGCGAAGAAAACTATGATGTGGTGGAAAGCCACATTGATTGAGTTGAGAGCTTGTGGGGGCCTGGTCCTAATCAGAGGTTTAATTAACACACGATTGTTATATTAATGTAAACATCGGAAGATTTAGTTAAAAACTTTCAAAAAGTGACCCTCAAAATTTTTCGCAGTTTGTTTCTAAAACATTTCCGAATAGTGAAAATATGTATTTCCTGTTTGACATCTAACATGATATTCATCGAATAAGCATTACATATAATTTCTCAGTAAAGTAATACTTAAAAATACAGATACTCAGGGCATATCCCGGTAATTTAAAATATAAGTAAAAATACTAAACAACTACTGGGACTAAAACATAAACCACATACCTGAACTCGCTCTCAAGGAGCTCTGGTATTTATCGATGCTTCATCTCGAGCATCCACAGTACGTCCACCTGTACCACCTGTCATGCCCATACAACAAAGACATGACAGCCCCCCGCGAAGGGGGTCAACACCCAGTACGAGAAACAGATAATATCACAGTGTATGACAAATAACATGCGATGCATGCCGTGCATGAATGCAAATGCATATGAAGGGTATCAAATCTCGAATATCCATATCTCCGGAGTCCAAAGGAAGATCATCAATCAAATCATCATCATGCTCGAGCAGGATGTCGACACGCTCGTCGCTCTGATCTATCTCTCAGTCGAGCCATCAGCGGTCCATCATCCTCGTGTCTGGGCGACGTCGGCACGCTCGTCGCTACGGCATCACTCAGCTCACTCTCTCCGCCGAGCCATCGGCGTGTCCATCATTCCCAGACACGCATCACAGATACCAAAGAAAAGATATAGGTACCAAGAAATGAATCGATAGGATCAACATGACATGCTCAATGTCCATGCGCGTCAATGCATCATGCAATATCATAATCTCATGTGATGCATATCAAATCTCATGTCATCGTATATCATGCAGTCAATGTACCATGTAATTCACATACTGCAGATCAACTTATCACATAGTCACATAAGGAGCAAGTAATGACAAGTAAATCATACCCGGGAACATCACATGTCTTTGCGAGACATTGTGATAAAACCCATTTTCTACGTACCTCGGACCAATGCTATATCTACCGAGTACTCCTCAAATAAATCTTGAGATCTGTTAACCTGATCATTTACACCTCAAATATATCATCAAAGTGTTCACTTATTTCCAATATCAAATTTATAATCCAAACATTGACCCTTAGCAAATTTTCTTAATTTTCATCTTGACCCATTTTCGTAGAAAAATCACTATAAATTCATATGATGTCCAAAATACTTGAGGCCAGTGGAGAAATCACGAAAACTCAAATTACTAGAGTTATATTCAAGTCCAGAAGCTAGTTCATTCCTCTTGAGGCACATGCAAAGCAAAGTATGCCAGTTTTTAAAAATACTCATATTTTGTTTTGACAGAGTGAGCGGTTCTAGGGAAAGGTGCATATCTTACACAAGGAAACTCAAAATCATATAAGGACAGTTTCTAATGCAAGATAACGCAACATACTACAACACATATATTATGAGATTTAAGCTAAAAAGTTCAAATTGATGTCCATTATTTGAAAAACGTACAAGCCTAAAAACTCGTATGAAATCCTTTTCCAGATTGAGCACCATGTGGTAAAATTAGCATACCTCTTTCATATTAGCTCCAAATTAAGTTAGGACAATTCCAAATGCAAGATAACCTTGAATACTACAACACTTATTAGAGCCTAAAACTTCAAATCTATAGCCATTTATTCCCAGAAATACGAAGAACAAAATGCATGAAACTCGCTTGCAGTGAATTTTCAGATTTGACACATGTTGGTAAATCGACCATAGATATTTCATGTTAAATCCAAATTAGCTGATTTCGGTGGCCATTTAAATCTAACACAAAATACTACAACTTGTCATATGGGCATTATTTTCCAATTAGAAACATAACTATGCTAGAAAGGCGAAATACCAGACTGTTCATGCACTGGTCTTAGCAGACTACAATTGACAGCAACTTCTTCGTAAATGAACACCATGGTTCGACCCTCAATCCTACATGCAAGTTTATAAAACTCAAGGATGATGATATACCTTCATTTATCTTCAAGATTTGAAGCTTGATCATCCACAAAAAACGAGCCATGATCGAAAATCCTACCCCAATTCTGCTGCTACTCGAAAATCTTGCATATACTTTCTCCAAACTTGAAAATTCTTGTTGGGTTCTTCATCCCTAACCTTGTAGCTTCTTAATCTCCAAATGCATGTGACATGCACTCAAATTCTCACAAGGATTTTGGTTATTAAATAGGCTGAAGGTTCGAACAAGTGAGGAGAGAAGGAGGAGTTATGTTTCAAGAGAGAGAAGAGCTAGTAAAAAAAAATGAATCCCAATTCGGAAATGCAAGGCATGGGCGTGAGTTTCTAAGCCAAAATTGTGATTTTTAATTTATTTGATGTATTGTGGAATCCATGTGTCAATACATCATCATCTTGCAAGATTAATAATCCAAAATCATGTATTAAACATGAGTTAAATTAATTAGTGACACGTGTTCTCCAAGTGCCATGTGATCATGCACATGCTCATGCACTAAAACATGTTCCACTAGTTGGTTGACTCATCGTAGTCCGAAACACCTTAATCCATGTTTGCACTTTTAATTATCCGGTTTTGCTTAATCATCGTTAATCCGGATTAATTAGCATCGGGGCCTTACATTTCTTCCCCTCTTAAAAAGATTTCATCCTCGAATCGCAAAACTGAGTATAACTCAATAAATTAAATCATATGAGATGTCTCAATCTCATTCATAGATACATAAGAATCATCATGTATCAATGACAACTGTTGTGATCGTGACAACGATATACAACTAAATCAACTTATCTATGATTCCACAAAGTTCAAAATATCGAGGCAATATCATACCTCACTTAATGAATCATATCGATCATCGCAAAGGTAATATCTTCATATTTACCTGATTCTCAACTCGTAGGCTAACGATATATTTCTCTTTGGCATAGCAAATTTGCTCACCTCAAGCAAAATTTCAAAGTTTTCGCAGAAATATTTATCGTTCCTGGCATTTTTCTCAAAAATCTTAAGTTATGCCAAAATTCATTATCAATTTTCTATCATCATATCAGCGATCGGTAATTATGGATCTACAAAACTTGAACCGATACCATCCCAAAAGTTGTCTGAAACTTAAATTATAGAAAAATTCTACTGGTGAATAGTGATTTCTGTCAATTCCCACTAAATTCACCACTATTAATCGAGACATAACTTCCAAGGTCTGGATATTTTCTCAGTGGATCCATCTGTATGGGTATGCTAAGCAATACTCATTGCTAACTTAGTACTCATGACATTCTGAAAATATTTTCGAATTCTGATACTATCCTCGGATCTCAATCAGATACATCTGTTACAGAAACTCACTGTAACTAAACCACAGTATCCATATCTTAAACATGTCCTCTTCTCATAGACATATAGACTATCATATGAAATCAATATCTTGTATTGAATGTTCAATCAATTCCGATTCAACTTGTTTCACAATCTCTGTTTGTTCTAAACAATTTAAGCTATAAAACTCAAAACTAGAAATTTCCCAATTTCATTGTGGTACTTACAAATTCTGTACTATCCCATTAGGTCTCGTATTTTATCTTGACCTGCTGGCATGTCAAACAAGTTGCCACGAATTCCAAAATTTCTTTCTTTATGACATTCCATCATAATTATGATCTCAAGAATGATACATCTTATCATTCCCAGAATAACACTATGTTCTCTATAGTGTGCTTTCTGCTGTAATACGTCTTTTAAATCAGTAAAATTCGATGCTATTTACTGATTTTTCATTCGCAATCACCACTAAATGGCATACTAAATCTACTTGGTTGATGAGACAGAACCAATTTCTTCATTCAATATTTGTATGAGTCTGTCCTTCGAGTTTTTCTGATCGTCAAAATCAGAGGTGACTCAACTCCAAAGCATACATTGATGCTATCAGTGCACCTTGCACTTTTCGGTTCAGTGCATCTGCTACTATATTTATTTTCCTTGATTTATATTGACTATCAAAGTCAAATTCTTTAATAAATCTAGTCATCGCTTCTATCTCAAGTTTAACTCTAATTGAATAATAGATATTTTAAACCCATAAAATCAGAGTATATCATGAGTTGTTCGCCACCCAGATACGTTGCCACATCTTCAAGGCAAAAATAATGGCTGCAAACTCAATTTCATGAACAAGATATCATAATTCTTTCAGCTTCAACTATCTCAAGCATATGCAATCATCTCCTCATGATGCATCAGCACATATCCCAAATCTTTAACCAACGTATTTGCACAAATACATATCTCCCTGAACCAGTTAAACAAAATCAACATTGGGGTTGTAGTCCATTTCAGTTTCAGTTATGAAAACTGCTTTCTCATTCATCTGACCAAACGAATATCAAATTTCTTCTTGGTCAATTGGTTCATAAGTCAGGCTATCCTAGAATATCCTTCCGTAAATGCCTGTAGTATCTGCCAGAATTCATAAAACTTTTCATCTTGAGTACAATGATTGGTCTTGGCCAAATTAGTACTATCTTTACTTTACTGGAATCAACAGGTATCTGGTGAGATGGTATCACCTATCCCAAAACAACACTTGATTCAACCAAGATTTACATTTCGATAACTTGGTACACACTTTGAGCTTCACGAAGCGTCTGAAAAATCAATCACAGGTGTTCTGTGTGGTTCCTTCAGGATCTCGTATACACTAGTATACCACTGATGAATATGATTACACTTCCGCCCAAAAGTTACGGAATATTTTCTTCATCAAATTCATAACTCTACCGGTATAGTTGTCAGACCACACGACATTTCCAAAAATTCAAAATGTCTATATCTGGTTTGACCAATTGCCGAGAGAACATTTTCTCTTCTGACTCAAACTGATATTAACCAAAGTAAAAATCGTTCTTCTTATACATTAAAGTTTCTTACAATTGATCATCTACTTCTCGATCTTAGGCAGTGGCTATTTATTCTCGACAATAGCCCGATTCAACTACCTTTAGTCGATTCACGTCTTCATCATATCATTTTTCTTCTTCACGAACAATACTGATGTTCCCTCAAGGTGACATACTCAGACATATGTACCAGTATCGAGGATATTCAGCAACTATTCATCTATATCTGTCAACTCTGCTGATGACATTCCGTACATTGCTTTTGATATCAAATCTATTCATTGTCATCAACGAATAGTTAAAATCGATTTCCTTCTTTAGTGAAAATTCTATTGTTTCCTTTGGAAAATCTGGGCTAGTTTTCTTACCACTTGATATCAGTCAACCTCAACTCTTTTTGATAACCATCAACTGCTTATTATCAAATATCCCCCGTTTTCCAAGTATTGCAACCACAATATTTTCATAGCTGATACTATCAATATCTTAGCTTGCTATTCGTGGCGATAAATATTTCATTTTCTTTGGAGCCACAATACGGTCGATAATTTATTATACTCTGAAATCAACTTACAATATCTCGGCAACACCATTTAATTTAAATCCACAACACTATCATCAAACTGTAAGATACAATTCACTATTACATGTATGGATAGTATAATTATCACTGCTGGTGTATTTTCAAATTCATTATTATCAATGCACATTTGATGCAATGTATGAAAATAATGCTTTTGTCTCAAATCAAACTCGTGCAGTGTGATCAAATACACATGTATCTTCGATCATTACTCCTAAAGCATCTCTAAACTTATCATCTTTCAATGTATACTCTCTAGTCTGCAGATAATTGGCTGCTGCTGGAACTTAGTGGTCGAAAAGAATAACCATTCTGATATCTACCCCTAGCTCAGGGTATTTGTTGTTATGGTTGCATCTATTCCTGAGCACGTAACGCACATGCTCTGACTGACCACCATCAATATCAGTTCCTATTATTCTTTCAAGTGGATCAGTAGATATTTACATCCACAGTGACCTTGAAAAGATCTGGTATCCTTCAATCTTTTATCACATCTAGAATTTCTAGAGCTGGATACACTGAAATGATACTTCTGAAACTGTTCTAGGACTTCTTGGATTATTCCAATTGATAGTCACTTCATTAACATTCAATCCAGTCCTAGCAACTTCGTACCACATCGTTGTCTTATCCTTCAGTCAAAACACTTCTAATTCTCATCTCTTCGCTAGTGAATACCTATTGAGATTAAGCACATACTCCTATTTCTCAAGTCCGAGATAATCGATTATCATTTTTCATGTAATCAGCATGGCTTTCTCGTAAACATTCTTTCACGTGTCAACAAGAGGGAAAACTCGTCTTTCGTCGCTACAATTTCTCTAGATACTCTCATCTAGAAGAGTTCATGTTGTAGTTTTTATTCATAGTTCGGACACAAAAACTGGAACTGATTTACGACAGTCCCCAAATCCAAGTCCTCATTCAAACCAATTCTCGTTGTTTCCCACAACAACTATACACGATCCTTCAATTGAAAAAAATCGCTAATTTCAATATTCTCAAGTTCTAAATTCTCATCTTGGCATACATAGGTTTTGACGTAATACGTATAATTTTGGTCTTTCAGTGTAGGGTCTTCCTACCTTAGCATCATTATAATCACATATTATGGACTAAACATGCTTTAATAACACCTTAGGGTTCCGGTTATAGCTTTGAGCTAGTAAGATTACAGGCCAAAAATAAAATTTTAAAACTTAATAATTACATTCTCGGTAATTAATATTAAAGCTATAGAATTACACTACTCCTAGAGTAGAGACTATCAAAATTATGTATCCTATGTTCTTTCATGCTTTTTTTAGCTCACTGCCTCAACCCGACCCTTAGCCCTTCAGTCCAAAAGTGTACCTACAGGAACAACCCATCATGAGCATGTACATCATTACTTAACATCATAAGGTAATGGTATATAAACAAATGCATGAAAATAATCGTGACATATACTTCCTGGTTAATCGTATTAACCCACTTTGTTGTCCCTGTTTCATAGTCATGCATATAATCATTAGTTCTTAACATAAATGATTAAAATCATACTTCACATATATTCATAATCAACATTGTTATTGAGAAATGGGGATGTTTCTGGCCTTGTTATGTCCGCGGAACAATTGGCCCCCTCGCTTCGACATATAGCGGTACTGTGATTACCCCTCGCTACACCTTGATAGCGGATGTAATCTCCTCGCTAGCTATGTCAGCGGTAAGTACCTTCCTCGCTTTCCCATAACAACCACCAGAACACTCAACTATTCTCAATAACATAGTTAAACATACATCATCATCATTATATCATAAACATCATCATCTTGTAAACATCATCATTTTATAAGCATCGTCATCTTATAAACATCATCATCTTATCATAAACGTCCTCATAAACATCATGTAATCTTTACTCATCATAAACATCATCATCATAAACTTACTTATCATAATCATCGTCATAAAGATCGTAAATACTTATGCAATCATTGCGTAGTCATAGTATAGGAATGTGTTACCGTCCGATGCCCGTACGTTTCTTACGTACCTTAATTCCCAAAAGTTGAGAAGTTGGAGAACTTTATCTCCTTGAAGTTGTGGGTACCTGGGATGGTTCTCTTGAGGACTCCAAATCTTAACAAAAATCCCACAAACAAAAGTTTTGTGAAGATTCCTCCTTCCTCCTTTGAAGAATTTCGAAAATGGGGTGAGGTTAGGGTTGTGGAATGAATTTTGGGGATTTAAGAGTGATTGGTAAGGTGGAATAAAAAGGTGGGGTAGTGGGGGATATAAGGGTTATTTAATTAAATTTGTGCCCCATTAATTAACATGATGTATAAAATACCCCAACATGGTATTTTAAAAGCATTTTACCAAAATGCACCAAACTTCAATTAAATCCATACTTTCCTCATAATTAACAACCAAAACAATTAAATCATGTTAACACCTCATTTCCCATCATGCATAACATGCACCCTGAAATGCAACCCCCAGGTCACGCCTACCATGTGACTAAGCATTTCAACATGATAATTAATTCTAATACATAAATCAATTATCACCATAATTAATCACATAAACATCATTAATGCCCAAATTGCATATAATTAATTTCGGGGCATCACATTCAGACTTAATTCCTGATGTCAATCGACAAAAAGTGTTTTAAATAATTCTAGTGGCATCCACTAATCATAAGGATTAAATCCCAAAGTGATAAATACAATTTCCAATAATGGACACATTATCACTAAATTATAGTGCAATTAACAGTTTATAGTGTACAGGTTCGATAGTAGCTCTTAAAGTTTATATCACAGCTACATGTCCAAACACTAACTGTCCAACATAATTCATACATCTCAAGTCATAGATGTTATCATCTTCATTCTACATCATCATCCTATCAGCAACTATCAGTGCTAACAGATAAAATTCTCAAATTCTCTAGATTATATGCAACTCAGCTTATTAAAATCTTCAGAGATATGACATCTCATTATTCCTGCTTACTAATCCATTACATACACAAAATATCATTATCGAACATGTAAACATAGCAGGCAAGAGCATATAAATCAGATAGTCGGACACATGCACAAACAATTCATTTGTGTCTATACTCAGTGTCCTAACTCTAGTTCGAGCATAACCCAGATTATGCTCTGATACCAACTGTGAGGGCCTGGTCCTAATCAGAGGTTTAATTAACACACGTTTGTTATATTAACGTTTAGTTAAAAACTTTCAAAAAGTGACCCTCAAAATTTTTCGCAGTTTGTTTCTAAAACATTTCCGAATAGTAAAAATATGTATTTCCAGTTTTACATCTAACATGATATTCATCGCATAAGCATTACATATAATTTCTCAGTAAAGTAATACTTAAAAATACAGATACTCAGGGCATATCCCGGTAATTTAAAACATAAGTAAAAATACTAAACAACTACTGGGACTCAAAACATAAACCACATACCTGAGCTCGCTCTCAAGGAGCTCTGGTATTTATCGATGCTTCGTCTCGAGCATCCACAGTACGTCCACCTGTACCACATGTCATGCCCATACAACAAAGACAAGACAGCCCCCCCGCGACCCAGTACGAGAAACAGATAATATCACAGTGTATGACAAATAACATGCGATGCATGCCGTGCATGAATGCAAATGCATATGAAGGGTATAAAATCTCGAATATCCATATCTTTGGAGTCCAAAGGAAGATCATCAATCAAATCATCATCATGCTCGAGTAGGATGTCGACACGCTCGTCGCTCCGATCTATCTCTCAGTCGAGCGATCGGCGTTCCATCATCCTCGTGTCTGGGCGACGTCGGCACGCTCGTCGCTACGGCATCACACAACTCACTCTCTCCGCCGAGCCATCGGAGTGCCCATCATCCCCAGACACGCATCACAGATGCCAAAGAAAAGATATAGGTACCAAGAAATGAATCGATAGGATCAACATGACATGCTCAATGTCCATGCGTGTCAATGCATCATGCAATATCATAATCTAATGTGATGCTTATCAAATCTCATGTCATCGTATATCATGCAGTCAATGTACCATGTACTTCACATACTGCAGATCAACTTATCACATAGTCACATAAGGAGCAAGTAATGACAAGTAAATCATACCCGGGAACATCACATGTCTTTGCCAGACATTGTGATAAAACCCGTTTTCTACGTACCTCGGACCAATGCTATATCTAACGAGTACTCCTCAAATAAATCTCGAGATCTGTTAACCTGATCATTTACACCTCAAATATATCATCAAAGTGTTCACTTATTTCCAATATCAAATTTATAATCCAAACATTGACCCTTAGCAAATTTTCTTAATTTTCAGCTTGACCCATTTTCGTAGAAAAATCACTATAAATTCATATGATGTCCAAAAGACTTGAGGACAGTGGAGAAATCACAAAAACTCAAATTACTAGAGTCTATTCAAGTCCAGAAGCTAGTTCATTCATCTTGAGGCACATGCAAAGCAAAGTATGCCAGTTTTTAAAACTACTCATATTCTGTTTTGACAGAGTGAGCGGTTCTAGGGAAAAGTGCATATCTTACACAAGGAAACTCCAAATCATATAAGGTCAGTTTCTAATGCAAGATAACGCAACATAATACAATACATCTCTTATGAGCTTTAAGCTAAAAAGTTCAAATTGATGTACATGATTTGAAAAACGTACAAGCCTAAAAACTCGTATGAAATCCTTTTCCAGATTGAGCACCATGTGGTAAAATTAGCATACCTCTTTCATATCAGCTCCAAATTAAGTTAGGCCAATTCCAAATGTAAGATAACCTCGAATACTACAACACTTATTAGAGCCTAAAACTTCAAATCAGTAGCCATTTATTCCCAGAAATACGAAGAACAAAATGCATGAAAATCGCATGCATTGAATTTCCAGATTTGACACATGTTGGTAAATCGACCATAACTATTTCATCATAAATCCAAATTAGCTGATATTTTGGCCATTTAAAGACAACACAAAATACTACAACTTGTCATAGTGGCATTATTTCCAATTCGAAACATACCTATGCTAAAAACGTGAAATACCAGACTGTTCATGCACTGGTCTTAGCAGACTACAATTGACAGCAACTTCTTCGTAAATGAACACCATGGTTCGACCCTCAATCCTACATGCAAGTTGATAAAACTCAAGGATGATGATATACCTTCATTTATTTTCAAGATTTGAAGCTTGATCATCCACAAAAACGAGCCATGATCGAAAATCCTACCCCAATTCTGCTGCTACTCGAAAATCTTGCATATACTTTCTCCAAACTTGAAAATTCTTGTGGGGTTCTTCATCCCTAACCTTGTAGCTTCTTAATCTCCAAATGCATGTGACATGCACTCAAATTCTCACAAGGATTTTGGTGATTAAATAGGCTGAAGCTTCGAACAAGTGAGGAGAGAAGGAGGAGTTATGTTTCAAGAGATAGAAGAGCTAGTAAAAAAAATGAATCCCAATTCTAAAATGCAAGGCATGGGCGTGAGTTTCTAAGCCAAAATTGTGATTTTTAATTTATTTGATGTATTGTGGAATCCATGTGTCAATACATCATCATCTTGCAAGATTAATAATCCAAAATCATGTATTAAACATGAGTTAAATTAATTAGTGACACGTGTTCTCCAAGTGCCATGTGATTATGCACATGCTCATGCACTAAAACATGTTCCACTAGTTGGTTGACTCATCGTAGTCCGGAACACCTTAATCCATGTTTGCACTTTTAATTATCCGGTTTTGATTAATCATCGTTAATCCGGATTAATTAGCATCGGGGCCTTACAGAGCTCAAGGACAGACAGTGAATTGGGATGTGTTCAGAACTCGGTTTCTTGATCATTATTTCTCTGTGGCTGCGAGGCAGAGGAAAGAAGATGACTTCACAAATCTGAAATAGGGAACAATGACAGTGTCTGATTATGTGGTGCAGTATTCTTCATTGTTACGATATGTACCACATATCGCTGCAAACACAAAGGCAAAGATCAGACAGTTTGTGAAGGGCTTGAGGCCTGAGTTGTTTGATAGGGTAATTTCTAATAACCCTACATCATATGAAGAAGCATTGACTAGAGATGAGATGGCTGAGATTGCAGTGGGTACAAGGATGTAGGACAATCCCAACCACCTACATCAGAAAGCATGAGACCTAGAGCAGAACCATTTAAATCATCACGAGGTGGTGCATCTTCCTCTAGATTTAGTGGGAAGCGGTTTACTATGCGTAAGGGTGGTGACCGAGGTACCAAGGGACAGTCCCAAGGTAGTAGTAGTAGCAGTGGTCGAGGGTTACAATGTTTTAAGTGTGGAGGGCCACATTTTAAACGAGATTGTCCACAACTAGATACTCCGGTTTGTTTCCGCTGTGGGAGGACAGGACACATGATCAGGGATTGTCCTCAAGCTGGGGGACAACAGATGAGAGGGAATATCAGAGAGTACAGTGCAGCAGAGACCACTGGGTGTTCCACGGATTGGTGGAGGACAGAGGACAGAGGACAGGACCACCTCAGGCTCAAGTGTATGCACTGAACAAGGAGTAAGCAGAGGCAGCTCCTGATGATGTGATTGTGGGTAAGTGTAGTTTATTTACTTATCCTGCTTTACTTTTGATTGATACTGGTGCGTCACATTCATTTGTTGCACAAGCTTTTATTGATCGGTATCATATATGCTCGTCTCCACTATTGATGCCTCTATATGTCTCGACATCCATGGGAACTACTGTGATGGCTTGTCAGAATGTGTCTGATTGTGTTATTTAGTTTGATACTGAGTATGGGATACAACCCGATTTGATTGTGTTAGACATGAGGGATTTTGATTGTATTATGGGCATTGATGTGTTGAGCAGATATAAAACTGTTGTAGATTGTTGTCAAAAGACAGTGAGATTTCAGTCTGATACTGGAAATCAATGGATCTTCTATGGACAAGGATCACGTGCCAAGATTCCATTGATATCGGCTCTTCGAATGTCTCGTTTGTTAGAACATGGACATACGGGATATGTGATATATGCTGTGGATGTCACAGATAAGAAAGTCGAAAGAAGAGTAGAGGATATTCCAGTGGTTGCAGAGTTTGCAGATGTATTTCCAGATGAGATTCCTGGATTTCCACCAAGTCGAGAAGTAGACTTTGTTATTGAGTTAGTGCCTGGTACTTCTGCAATTTCACGAGCACCATACCGAATGGCACCTTTGGAATTGAGAGAGTTGAAAACTCAATTACAAGATCTGTTGGACAAGGGGTACATACGTCCTAGTGTATCGCCTTGGGGTGCTCCGATATTATTTGTCAAGAAGAAGGATGGTTCAATGCGACTTTGCATTGACTATAGACAGTTGAACAAGGTAACCATAAATAATAAATATCCTCTTCCTCGTATTGATGATTTGTTTGATCAGTTACAGGTATCTATGATCTATTCTAAGATTGATTTGAGATCAGGTTATCATCAGATACGTGTGAGGGAAGGAGATGTACAGAAGATAGCATTTAGAACTCGCATGGACATTATGAGTTTCTAGTGATGCCATTTGGTGTGACGAATGCTCCAGTTGTCTTCATGAGCTTGATGAATCGAGTTTTTCAGGAATACCTTGATCAATTTGTCATTGTGTTCATTGATGATATATTGATCTATTCTCGGAGTGAAAACGAACATGTCCAACATTTGCATCTGGTGTTACAATTATTGAGAACACATCAGTTATATGCCAAACTCAGTAAGTGTGAGTTTTGGTTGACCAGTGTAGGATTTTTGGGACATGTGATCTCTAAAGATGGTATATCAGTTGATCCGAGAAAGATAGAAGCGGTGTTGAATTGGTCATCACCTACTTCCGTGCCAGAGATTCGTAGTTTCTTTGGTTTGGCTGGATACTATAGACGGTTTGTTGAAGGATTTTCAGCAATTGCCAAACCTCTCACACAACTGACACAGAAGGGAGTACCATTTCGATGGTCAGACGCATGTGAGCATAGTTTTTATGATTTGAAACATCGGTTAACTTCTACTCCAGTGTTGATTATTCCATCGAAGCATGACAGGTTTGCTCTTTATATTGATGCGTCATTACTTGGTTTAGGTTGTGTTTTGATGCAGGATAAACATGTGGTGGCTTATGCCTCACGACAGTTGAAGCCACATTAAATGAAATATCCAGTACATGATCTGGAGTTGGCTGCCATCGTATTTGCGTTGAAGATATGGCGACCCTATTTATATGGTACGTCGTTTACCATATATACTGATCATAAAAGTTTAAAGTTTTTATTCACTCAAGCAGAGTTGAATATGAGGCAAAGGAGATGGATGGATCTCTTAAAGGATTATGATTGTGAGATCGAATATCATGCAGGAAAGGCAAATCTCACAGCAGATGCCTTAAGTCGAAAAGTTCATAATACTGCTGATGAGATGATGCATTTATCAGCCTTGATGACTTCTTGTTGTACCTTAGGTTATGAGTTTGATGTAGACACAAAGCCAGTAAGGGTATCAGCATTATTGGTTGAACCCGATATCTTTGAGAAAATTAGAATGGCACAAGTTACTGATGATGAGGTACAGCACTGGAAGGAAATGATATGTCAAGGACAAACATCTCAGTTTGTACTTGCAAGTGATGGAACTTTGAAGTATAGAAACTATTATGTAGTACCTGCTGCATTAGGACTACGCCAAGAAATACTACAACGTGCGCATTGTAGTCGCTACAGTATACATCCTGGAGGAAAGAAAATGTATAAAGATTTGTGTACCCAATTTTGGTGGAAACGCATGAAACAGGATGTGCTGAACTTTGTTAAACGATGTTTGATCTGCCAACAAGTAAAAGCAGAACGACAAAGACCATGAGGTGAATTGAGGAGTTTGGATATTCCTCAATGGAAATGGGAACATGTTACAATGGAATTTGTTACCCATTTGCCACGGACTTCTTCTGGCTTTGATGCAATTTGGGTAATTGTTGATAGACTGACGAAAGTAGCTCACTTCATACCTTACAGTATGACATTTACTTATTTGAAAATGGCACAATTATATATTCAAAATGTAGACTTGCTACACCAAAGAGAAATATATCGTTAGACTTCAAGTTGAGAATCAGGTAAATATGAAGACATTACATTTGCGATGATCAATATGATCCGTTAAGTGATGTATGATGTTGCCTCGATATTTTGAACTTTATGGAGTCATAGAGAAGTTTGGTTCAGTGGTATATCGTTGACACGATCACATCAGTTGTCATTGATACATGATGATTCTTCTGTATCTATGAATGAGAGTGAGACATCTCATACGATTTAATTTATTGAGTTATATTCAGTTTTGCGATTTCGAGGACGAAATCTTTTTAAGAGGGAAGAAGTGTAAGGCCCCGATGCTAATTAGTCGGATTAACGATGATTTAGCAAACCCGGATAATAAAAAGTGCAAACATGAATTAAGGTGTTCCGGACTGCGATGAGTCAACCAACTAGTGGAACATGTTTTAGTGCATGAGCATGTGCATGATCACATGGCACTTGGAGAACATGCCACTAATTAATTTAACTCATGTTTAATACATGATTTTGAACCATTAATCTTGCAAGAGGTGATGTATTGACACATGGATTCCACAATACATCAAATAAATTCAAAATCATGCCAAATGGGCATAGAAACTCACGACAACATGCATCCATTCAGATTTGGTTTGTTATATTAGTGCTAGACTTTCCCTCTCTCTCCTCATTTCCTCACCAAAAATCACACTCCACCTTCTCTCCTCTTGATTTTCGAAAATGGCAGCTCATTTCCTACCAAAATCCTCTTGAATTTTCAAGTGCATGTCACATGCAAAGATATATTTGAATGCTACTCATCTTAAGGAATAAGATGTACCAAGAATTTTCAAGTTTGGAGAAAGGATATGCAAGATTTTCGAGTAGCAGCAGTTTTGGTGTAGGATTTTCGATCTTGGCTTGGTTTTGTGGATGATGAAGCTTCAAATCTTGAAGATAAATGAAGGTATATCATCATCCTTGAGTTTTATCAACATGCATGTATGATTGAGGGTTGAACCATGGTGTTCATTTACGAAGAAGTTGCTGTCAAATTGTAGTCTGCTAAGACTAGTGCGTAAACCGTCTGATATGTCGAGTTTTTGGCATAGTTATGTTTCGCATTTGAAGATGAATCCACTGATAGAAGTTGTAGTGTTTTGTGTTAGCTTTAATTGGCCACAAGAATCAGCTAATTTGGATTTAAAATGAAAAGGTTATGATCGGTTTACCAACATGTGTCAAATCTGGAAATCCACTGCATGCGAGTTTCATGCATTATGTGCTTCGTATTTCTGGGAATACATGGCTACGAACAGGTGCACCACACTGTCCTCATCTCTATCAACCAGGGGACTCTCAGTCACCAGTGCTCCGCTCAATACCCATTCTCGTGTCTGTGCATCCAACCCTTTGAAGAAATATTGCAGGAGGGTATAGTTCGAAAAGTTGTGATACCGGAATGTGTTGGCCAATTCATTGAATCTCTCCCAAACAGCGTAGAACGGCTCGAAACGTTGTTGGGCAAAACTTGTGAAGGCTTGTTGATGTAGCATCTCCAAGTACCTCACAAGACAAACAAAACAAAACCAAAATATAATTTAAATCTCTTTTTTTTTTCAATAATTTAGAAAACAAAACAAAAACAATGGTTAAATTACAGCCAAAGAACCTAGTATGATATTACTAAAGTTAGTCCCCGGCAACGGTGCCAAAAACTTGATCGCTTTTATTTTAAACAATTAATTCCAATCTAGCGATTTTAGGCCGCAAGTGCACGGGGTCAAGTTTTAATATAGATAGGAAGATACGGATTGTCGAACCCACAGGGACTAACAAACAAGTACCAAATAAGATGTCTTTTAACTATATTTAACCTACGATAATTAATTTATAATTAACAACTAATTAATTAAAATAAACTACTAATCCAACCAAGTCAAATAAAGTAAACGAGAAAAATCCACTAGAGAAGATTATCGAGACTTTGGCTCACCAATGCAATTCCCTACAATTCTCGATTGAATATTCAAATATTTCTAAGGTGACGAGTTCTCCCAATTTATCTAATACACTCTCTCGAGCTATATTAAACCTAACACCGAATTGCAACAAGTAACTCTCGTTCGCTTATTTAACAATTCAATGTTGCATAAGATCCATGAAAACTCCTAGCTTTCAATTACTAGATATCTATGGCTATCACGCATGTATTTGACGTCATCTCTCGATCTCGGTCTTAAATCCATGGTATGAGTTATTTATTATGTATCATAAAATCATCTCTCGATCTCAATTACGATACTAACATCATTCAAAGGTGATCAATCCTCTAAAAGCATGAAGAACATAAAACATACGCAAAGAGCTATAAGAATTCAATCATTAAATCATCAAATCGAAGGTTCATAACAAAGGATTCGCCTAGCCTCGATAAATAAATTAGTTCAACATAGTAAATCAAAGCAAATCAAAACTAATATTAAAAGACAAGAATAAACTCCCGATGTCGACTTTGGTTGTAGATCCTCGCTCCTTCTCTTGCTTCCTTCTCGATCGTCTATTTTTATTTCCTTGTTGGGTTGTTCCAAATCCTAGGGTGAAGTGGTGATGGTGGATGATGGTGATGAGTGTTGGAAGAAGAGTGGAAGATTGGTGGAGGTTTTTACGTGTGGTGGAGTGAAGGAATTGGCATGAGGTTGAATTAGGGTGAAGGAGTGTGAAGGAGGCGTGTGGTTTTGATGGTGAATGGGTGTGTGGAGGCTATTCCCTATGTTAAAGTCTGATATCCCTCTCTTTTTGGCTAATATTTCGAGCTATGTAGGGTTGGAGGCTAGGAGGATGGAATAGAATCCAACTTGGAAGGCAAGAAATAAAGTTTCCATATTTTTCAAAACTCTGGCCGATCGATCGGGACAGAGGGGCCGATCGATCGAGCTGGACAGTAGAAATTCGTGACTTTTTTCATCCTTTCTCGATCGATCGGAAATCCTTGCTCGATCGATCGAGCTTCACAGTAAGTTTCTTCGCCTTTTTCAGCTTCTGGCGAGTTTCGTATTTTGGCCGTAACGTTCTCATACGAACTCCAAATTTGATGAATCAGCTTTCCACGCGAAGATAAAAGAAAGTTCTACAACTTTTATATGGACCACATTTCCAAAACCTGGCTCGAACATATAGTAATTTGAGGAGAAAGGAGCAACATGTGTCTTGGATTCTGGTTTTTCCTCTTTTCTTCAAATTTATTCATTTTTTCATCATTTTAGCTTGATTTCTTCACCTTTTATGAATTTCAACATTGATTCCTGAAATATAGAAATATATACCATAAAACATAAAATAATTCAAGAATCAACACGAAAACCATTACATATCATAGCATAAAAACGCGTAATATTCAACCCTATCAACTCCCCCAAACTTATCACTTAATCGTTCTCGATTAAGCATTAAAATCATAAGGTAGAGTTCTATCTTGATACTTAAACTAATTATTTCATGACTCGCATTTTTCTCAGAAATCTCATACATATATACTAAAGTTGAACAAGACATGTTTTCTCCTAAGTCAAGCAACACATCTCAAAATCGGAACGTGTGTGTGTGCTATAGTCAGTCTCAAGTTTCATGCACATATTCAAGATCAAATCATGTTAATCAACTCAAAGTCAAGATTATCATCAAGCACCCAATAAACCTATTTTCAAACAACTTCTCCACTAATGATAGTTACCCCTTAGACTTGGATCAAAAGGACTTTTTAAGCTTGTAATGCAAGGCCTTTGGTGTTGGCTTCAAAGAAAAGATAGGATAAGCACAAAGAAGAGAGTATAATCATTTACAATTCAAATTTTTTTCGCACACATCGAGCTTATCTTCTTTTTCTTTTATAGCCTTGGCCACTTTGGGTCTTATTTCGTCAATCTTTTTTCTCAAGGCTTTTTGTCTATCTTTTTCTTTTCTCATTCATCAATTTTTTTTTTCAGTAAGCTCATCACGATATAACAATTCAAGTGCATCGAATGATATTCATTATACTCCCTTAGGGTAAGGATAACTTTTTCATTTAGGCTCAAATAAGGGTAAGTATAATGAGTTTGCCAGAATGTTGAATGGGGTCTAATTATATGCAATGCATATACCATTCTTTTTTCAATAAAGCTCAAATGGGACACTAGGGATTGATATGAATCATGGTAAGCTTGAAAGGCTCAAACGTTTCAAAGATCGCCTAGATCATTTCCAAGTCGAGTTTGTAACTAAAAAATTTCACCTCAAAGTGTTATCATCAAATAAGTTCTAGGATAACTCTAGGATGCTCAAGACAAATCGTCAAGTTCACAACAATTATCACTATTCAACATGCAATCCACAAGATCATGACTCATTGTGCTCAAAGTATTCCTCATTCTTGACATGCTAACTCAAATTAGGATATTCATGTACAAGTCCAATCACAAATCAAGTTCATATGCATAGTGAGATCAAAATCCTCATTGAATAGTCACTACTATAATTCATTCTTTTCTCAAGTTTGAACTCATAAAAAAAAAATTTAGCTCATAATAATTGGACGATTCAAGTGTCATTTAAGCACACAACATGTGGTTAAAACAAGTAAAACATGCAAGCTACTACTCCCCCAAACTTAAATCAAACATTGCCCTCAATGTTTAAAAGAATCAAAAGGGAAACAGTGAACTCCCGTGATCAAGACGCTTGCATGAGGATTGAGGAAGATTTGCTTTTGAAAGCTCCACTGTTGTAGGGGTTCATCGCTCCAACCAAGTACCTAGCAAAGAAGAATGTAAATGGTAAAATATTCGACTCGAGAGATAAACAAAACTAAAAACAAAAACTGAAAATAAACAAAACTAAATAGCAAAATGATACGCTTGGGTTGCCTCCCAAGAAGCGCTGATTTTTGGTCTTCGGCTTGACCATCAGAAGCAACCATCAAAGAGCGGTTGCCGCCCATAGTAAATATCGTATGATACCACTAATGGGTGTTCATTCAGTATGCCCTCAAGATTGGCAAGATTGTAACAGTGTAAGCTCGTCGCTCCAACAACATTCTTGAATTTGTAGGCATGGGAGAATGATTCTCGACTTGGCTTCATATGGAGGATGTAGTGCGGTGAAGTTGGCATCGACGGAAAATATGGATCCACATATGGCATAGAATATGTCTCCATCGATGGGCTCAAATCAGAATCTTCGAAAGTTTCTTCCTTCTCCAACATCACATTCGACTCATCTTCACATGGGAACTCCTCGGATAACATCTCTGAAGTAAGCTCAATCTCTTGAAGAGGCTCAAGTTCCCTCGACTCTTCCACACTAGTAGGATCACTCCCCCAAACTTGGTTGGTTGAGTGATCGTCATCATATAACCAAACTCGATTTGTTGCCTCTTGATTTGTAGCCCTCATCTCTTCCTCTTGGCAACTAGTTGAAATTGTTTCCATGAGGACTGCCATTTGCTGCTCCAGGTGACGCATAGAGTTGGTTTGGCACTCCAAACTGTTCTCGGTTGATGCCAGGAATCTTACTAAGGTATCCTCTAGCTGATTTGTGACATCTGAAGAACTATCTCTCCTCTCTTCGTGATGTTCAAATGGTTGTGGCGTATCAATAGGGTAGTGAAGCTCCGATGGGTATTGGTGACTCCAACCTTGTAGTGAAGGATCACAATGCCAGTGATGATCGAAGTCCGCCATATCATTGAACAGGTGCACCACACTGTCCTCATCTCTATCAACCAGGGGACTCCCAGTCACCAGTGCTCCGCTCAATACCCATTCTCGTGTCTGTGCATCCAACCCTTTGAAGAAATATTGCAGGAGGGTATAGTTCGAAAAGTTGTGATACCGGAATGTGTTGGCCAATTCATTGAATCTCTCCCAAACAGCGTAGAACGGCTCGAAACGTTGTTGGGCAAAACTTGTGAAGGCTTGTTGATGTAGCATCTCCAAGTACCTCACAAGACAAACAAAACAAAACCAAAATATAATTTAAATCTCTTTTTTTTTTCAATAATTTAGAAAACAAAACAAAAACAATGGTTAAATTACAGCCAAAGAACCTAGTATGATATTACTAAAGTTAGTCCCCGGCAACGGTGCCAAAAACTTGATCGCTTTTATTTTAAACAATTAATTCCAATCTAGCGATTTTAGGCCGCAAGTGCACGGGGTCAAGTTTTAATATAGATAGGAAGATACGGATTGTCGAACCCACAGGGACTAACAAACAAGTACCAAATAAGATGTCTTTTAACTATATTTAACCTACGATAATTAATTTATAATTAACAACTAATTAATTAAAATAAACTACTAATCCAACCAAGTCAAATAAAGTAAACGAGAAAAATCCACTAGAGAAGATTATCGAGACTTTGGCTCACCAATGCAATTCCCTACAATTCTCGATTGAATATTCAAATATTTCTAAGGTGATGAGTTCTCCCAATTTATCTAATACACTCTCTCGAGCTATATTAAACCTAACACCGAATTGCAACAAGTAACTCTCGTTCGCTTATTTAACAATTCAATGTTGCATAAGATCCATGAAAACTCCTAGCTTTCAATTACTAGATATCTATGGCAATCACGCATGTATTTGACGTCATCTCTCGATCTCGGTCTTAAATCCATGGTATGAGTTATTTATTATGTATCATAAAATCATCTCTCGATCTCAATTACGATACTAACATCATTCAAAGGTGATCAATCCTCTAAAAGCATGAAGAACATAAAACATACGCAAAGAGCTATAAGAATTCAATCATTAAATCATCAAATCGAAGGTTCATAACAAAGGATTCGCCTAGCCTCGATAAATAAATTAGTTCAACATAGTAAATCAAAGCAAATCAAAACTAATATTAAAAGACAAGAATAAACTCCCGATGTCGACTTTGGTTGTAGATCCTCGCTCCTTCTCTTACTTCCTTCTCGATCGTCTCTTTTTATTTCCTTGTTGGGTTGTTCCAAATCCTAGGGTGAAGTGGTGATGGTGGATGATGGTGATGAGTGTTGGAAGAAGAGTGGAAGATTGGTGGAGGTTTTTACGTGTGGTGGAGTGAAGGAATTGGCATGAGGTTGAATTAGGGTGAAGGAGTGTGAAGGAGGCGTGTGGTTTTGATGGTGAATGGGTGTGTGGAGGCTATTCCCTAGGTTAAAGTCTGATATCCCTATCTTTTTGGCTAATATTTCGAGCTATGTAGGGTTGGAGGCTAGGAGGATGGAATAGAATCCAACTTGGAAGGCAAGAAATCAAGTTTCCATATTTTTCAAAACTCTGGGCGATCGATCGGGACAGAGGGGCCGATCGATCGAGCTGGACAGTAGAAATTCGTGACTTTTTTCAGCCTTTCTCGATCAATCAGAAATCCTTGCTCGATCGATCGAGCTTCATAGTAAGTTTCTTCGCCTTTTTCAGCTTCTGGCGAGTTTCGTATTTTGGCCGTAACTTTCTCATACAAACTCCAAATTTGATGAATCAGCTGTCCACGCGAAGATAAGATAAAGTTCTACAACTTTTATATGGACCACATTTCCAAAACCTGGCTCGAACATATAGTAATTTGAGGAGAAAGGAGCAACATGTGTCTTGGATTCTGGTTTTTTCCTCTTTTCTTCAACTTTATTCATTTTTACATCATTTTAGCTTGATTTCTTCACCTTTTATGAATTTCAACATTGATTCCTGAAATATAGAAATATATACAATAAAACGTAAAATAATTCAAGAATCAACACGAAAACCATTATATATCATAGCATAAAAACGTGTAATATTCAACCCTATCAACAGGTTTTGACGTAAACTCATACTTATAACCTTGGTTTTTCAGACTTAAATTCCCGATGTCAATCGACACAAAGCATTTGAATTAGTTCTAGTGTCATCCCACTAATCACAAGGATAAGTCCCAAAGTGATAAAAATTTTCAATAACACTAAGTTAATTCAATTCACAGTTTACGGTGCCTACAGGTACAATAGATGACTCTTAAAGTCTGTATCGCTGCTACCTGTCCAAACACTAACTGTTCATCATAAAATCAAAACATCATATTCAATCTCAAGTCAGAGATGTTCTCATCACTTATTCTACATCATCATCCGGTCAGCAACTATCAGTGCTAACAAATAAAATTCTCAAATTCTGTAGAATATATGCCACTCAGCATTCAAATTCTCTAGATTATATGCAACTCAATATATTAAAATACTCAGATATATGACATCTAACTATCCCTGCTTAGTAATCCGTTACATGTATAAAATCTCATTATCGAACATATAAACATAGCAGGCAAGAGCATATAAAATCACATAGTCAGACACATGCACAAACAATTCATTTGTGTCTATTCTCAGCGTCCTAACTCTAGTTCGAGCATATCCCAGATATATGCTCTGATACAATAATGCGAGGGCCCGATCCTAATGTGGTGTTTAATTAACACATAATGATTAATTTGCGTAAACAACAGAAGATTTATTTCAAATGTTTTATCAAACACCCCTAAAAAAAATTTCGCTTTTAGGAGATACATATATACTGATACTTGAAATATGTAATTCCAGTTTCCAATTCAACATGTTGATCATAACATAAATTATCAAGTATATCATCAACCAGTAGTAGAATAATTAAAATACAGATACTCGAGGCATACCCCGGTAATTTAAAACATAAGCAAAAACATTCTAACAAGTACTAGGACTCAAAAATAAATTATAAACCTGAGCTCGCTCTCAAGGAGCTCTGGTATTCATCGATGCTTCATCTCGAGCTTCCTCAGTACGTCCACATGTACCACCTGTCATGCCCATACAACAAAGACATGAAAGCCCCCCACTATGGGGGTCAGAACTGAGTACGAGAAATAAATAGATCATGTCAAGTATGACAAAGTATCATGCAATGCATACCATGTATGAATGCTATGTATGAATGGGTATAATGAATCGCATCTCATGATACCAAATATCGGAGTCCAAAGGAAGGTATCATCAAATAATGTCAGCTCGAGCAGAGGGTGACAACACACGCACATTACGCTAGGAGACTCATCCTATGTGTTGTGTTCATCCATCCCTCGTGTCTAGGTCCGGTGACACGCGCCTGACTACAGTCGCTACCTATACTGCCTGTCATCGCCGTGCTCGTCGTCCCCGACACTCAGAGTGAATCAACTCAGTCATAATCATGGATATCAAAGAAATGATAGATCAATATGATATGCCCATGAATCATTTATTGTGATGCCCGGGAATTAATGGTGTTAATCCCGGAGTAGTAATGATCCTTAATGGATTTTAATTGTGGCAATTATGAATTAATTGCGGTATTGGGACTCCCGGGGATTTAAAATCTGATATTTGGAGTCGTTGGATCCAAGGGATGAGATTGTATTCTCATTGTGGTGAAAAACCTTGGAATTTGGTTTTTGGTGGGATTTGGGGTCCGGAGTACTTTGCACTGGGGGTAATGGAAATAGAGATTGGGATGTAATTATTGAAAACAGATGATTTTTAATGAGTCATGATGTATTTGTGGGAGGATTGGTATTTTGGAGTTTTGGTACTATATATACCAAGTAGACTAGGTATTCCGTCATTTGGCACAAATTCCTTCCCTCTCTCCCCTCTCTCTCTACGCCTGACCCTCTTCCATTTCCCCTCTTTTTTTCCCTTGGAGGAAAAATCGTTGGTAGCTTGGCTCGGGAGCCGATTTTCTCGAAGATAATCAGGTATTAATCTTCCCCTCATCCTTATCTTCGATTTGGTAGTAGTATTGTAGAGTTTGGTTAAGGTTTTGGTTGGTTTTGGATTTAGGGATTTTTGGTTAAAAATCCAAAGTTGAATTTTTAGAGTTTTTATTGGCTTTAAATGGTGTATTTGAAGTGTTGATGGTGTATGGGGTGTTGGTTTTGAGTTTGGGTGTGAAAAACACCATGGAAGCTCGCGTTTCGGAAAATCGCCGGTCGCGATCGATCGCCGGGGGGTGTCGATCGATCGCGACGAGCAAGTGGATTTTGGTGACGATAAACAGTGCAGACGATCGATTGCGAGGTCTCGGTGATCGATCGTGAGTGGGTTGGTGATCGATCGCGGAGACTCGCGATCGATCGCGAAGAGGCGCTGGTTGGCCACTGGTTGGGGGCGATCGGTCGCGATAAAATCGGCGATCGATCGCCGCTCGCAGGATGATGTTTTTTCGAAAATTTTAGAAAAATGTCGGGATTTTGGAATCGAGGTTTAAGTGGCCCATTTCCGGGACAATGTCTACATTCCAATGGGAATGCTATACTTTTAAATGGATTGGTTGGAGCCAAAGTTTAATAAAACGGAATTCTCAGCTAAGTTTTTGGCTATCATTTTAAACTTATAAAATGGAATATTTTGGGTATTATGCATGCTTAACCCGGGGTCTTTTAAAATGGTAAATCGTAATGGACTGACGATATAATTGGGGATTGTGAACGTGCTTGGGCATGTGGTTGCATGCTTGTTATTGATTATGAGTTATTTATGTGTTTAGCACTTAATGCATCGGGTCAGGGGACTCAAACAATGTTTGATTTGGTCTACGGAATTATAAGGTACGTATAACGTACGAGCATAGCCTGTTATAATGTTGCAACTGTGAAATGCATGGTATGTGGTATTTGCTATAAATGGATAGTGAAATGCATGGTATATGATAATTGCAATAAATGGACATACATTGGGAATTATATTGTGCTGCTTTTGAGCGAACAATGATTGGTATGTTGTCGCCGTTGAGCGACCATCAGTTATGACGCCGCTGTTGTTGAGCGTGCGTGGGGTTAAAATGTCGCTATTGTGGAGCGAGCTATGAAATAGAACTATGGAATCATTTGCTAGATACATGTGATATATGTGGTACTCTATTTGATGATTTAATCATATTTGATTATGGAACTGGTATAGTAGGAATGGTTTTAGTTGATCAATGAGATGATCAACTGGCTTTTGAGAATTTAATGGTTTGGTTATTTTGAGAACATGGACAATACATGGGCTCCCGGATGAGGATGATACCATCCAGGAAGTATCATTTAAATTCATGGCATTTACATTTTCTAAATTGTGAACTGTAATATTATGATTTGGGTTGGTGGTATTGGTATGCTCACCCCGTGTGGGGGCTGTCTCTGTTGGGACAGGTGATACAGGTGCAGCAGTAGCTTTGGAGTTGAGCTTGGGCTGTTGATTTGAGGTACTTCCAGGATTGAAGTAACAGGGCTGGTTGGATAAGCACGTAGATCCAGAGTTGAGATCGAGTTGTGCATGGGAGGTGCTTCCAGGATTGGAGTACCAATAATGGTATGTGGTAGAGTATCTTATACATTAGATACATGTTCATTCATTGGGTGCTCTCATGTGAGCACGTTTTTACGAGTATATGGAATGTATAAATGGGCATGACCTTTCTCTCTTCATTTATTGTCTGCATGCAATTAAATACGGAATTGCTAAATGAACTGAGAGTATGTTAGTGTATTATTAGGATGCATACTATGGAAGTGGTTTTGGTTGGGGAAGTTGAATATTATGGGGTTCTAATGCAAGAAATTTCATAGATGGTATATGATGCTATGCTTGCATGTGGTTTCCTTCCCATGATAATATGGTTGTATGCACTAATGGCATGGATTAATACATTAATAACGGGTTAAAGGCATGGGGGTCCTTACATTAGTGGTATCAGAGCAGTGGTTTACTCTTTGGGGCTGTTGAGGGCCTAGGAATATGTTGATAGGAATGAGAAGCACATACTTATGCATGATGGTAGTTAGTGTTGTGTGGCACAACTAGATTGCTTATGTGCGTTTATGATATGTATTCATAATTGGACTATGTTGTTGCAAACCATGGTGGTTGCAGGGTCATATGGGACATGGATTATGCATTACGGTTACATATTGGAGTGATGATTTTAATGCTTTGCCGCTAAATGTTGAAGTGATGGTAAACTCTGCATGTCACATTTGAAGCGATGTCCATTAAAATACACTCATAGTGATGTTTATTGGAATATGGGTTATGCATTACGGTTGCATACATGGCGTAGCGATGTGAATACTTGCCGCTGTCATATTATAGCGATGAAGAATATTTGCCGCAAATATGTCAAAGTGAAGGATAAATCCGCTGTCATATTACTATTGCGAGGGATATTATGCCGCTAATATGTCGAAGCGAGGGGTATTTTCGCTTTCCTGATAAAACGAGGAGTAGTGGCGCCGCTGTCATACCATCGCGATGAAGAATATTTGCCGCTTAAGCGAGGGATATTATACCGCTAATATGGCGTAGCGATGAGCTTTCCGCTGTCATATGATAGCGATGGAGGATATTTGCCGCTTAAGCAAGGGATATTATGCCGCTGGTATGTCGAAGCGAAGTAGCGAAGAGGGATATTTGCAGCTTTATAGCGAGGGATATCATGACGCTTTTCTGTTGGCGATGGTTTATGCCGCCAGGTATTCATAGCGATGGTTTATTCCGCTATTCTGTTGGCGATTGTTTATGCCACCGGGTATTCATAGCGATGGTTTATTCCGCTATTCTGTTGGCGATGGTTTATGCCGTCGGGTATTCATAGCGATGGGTTATTTTGCTATTCTATTGGCAATGGTTCATGCCGCCGGGTATCATATAGCGATGGTACATTCCGCTACATCTATGGCGATGGTTCATGCCGCCTGTTATCATATAGCGATGGGTCATTCCGCTACATCTATTGGCGATGGTTCATGCCGCCGGGTATCATATAGCGACGGGTCATTCCGCTACATCTATTGGCGATGGTTCATGCCGCCAGGTATTATATAGCGATGGGTCATTCCGCTACATCTATGGCGATGGTTCATACCGCCGGATATCTATAGCGATGTTTTATGCCGCTGACTCTATGATGAGGGATCATGCCGCTGATTCTATAGCGATGGGTTATATCGCTATGTACGTAGCACTGGAGTACGCCACCTACGGCGATGGGTGCTGCTTGCGTACCGCTGGTGGACGATGGATACAGGTATGCCGCTATCTTGTTAGCGATGAGGTATGGTATACTACTGTTTTATTAGCATTATTGTGGATGTCATGCGTTGATATACATATACCGTCAAGTGTTTGACGATGGGATTTTGGATGTCATATGTTGACATGTACCGTCACGAGTTGACGATGTTATTTTGGATGTCATATGTTGGCATATACCGTCACGGGATGACGATGACATAGTGGATATTATATGTAGACGTGTAGCATTGTGATGACGAATAATACATCTGGGTGGATTTCTATGAGTGCTGCTGATGAGCATAAGGTGGTGTCTACGTCACCGGTTGATGAGACTGTTACGCCGAGCAGGTTTGCTCGATGGATTATTGGATGCATTGTACCGGTGAGTGTACCGCATCATGCAATAGAGGTAAATATTTTTTTGAGTAGTGATACCTTTGGGTATACTCGCTTGAATGGCTAAGGCCAAGTGATTGGTGGTAAGAGTAGTCATTGAGGAAACTACTCGCTTGTCGTTGTGATGTGTGGTAGACATGGTCACACCCACCCTGAGGGTGAGGAGATAAATCCTAATGGTTAGGATTGCATTGGGGTTGAGCAAGGACACCGGGATGTCCATTATGCCTTGGTGTTTTAGAGAAATATTGGGTGATGACCCACTACTATAATGGTTTGTACGGTATGGCATACCGGGATGGAACATATGGCATGTTGGCAGGTTTCGTACAAGCCTATGGGGGCAGCGAATTGCTAGCCAGGTATTATTGCAGTGATGTAGTGTGCTTGTGGTAGCCATTACACTGCTCGCGGGAACCGAGTTTGGTCGTATGATGATACGATGATGGTAATAGTGGACTCTAGTAGTCACTATGTCGCATGAGGTTTGAGGCAGGGAATACCTCACGGGGACGTTTATACGTCAAATGTTAAGGGACTTGTGCTGGGACAGCTCATTTATGTTGGAGTACCAACGTGAGTGTCGACAAGTCATTTTTGGCTCGGGTTGAGCATCTTGCATATAGCATGCAATGGGAGGCACAATTGGAATGTGAGATATAGTTAGTGAGGTGACACTACTATATTGAGTTTATCTCTTGGAGATGTTTGAATTGTACTGTCATGGAGACATACTAGTGTTGGACTGGGTGATGGCTTTATATTGCTGGCGGGACGTTCGAGGAGGCGTCTCTGAGGAGATGCTCAAGGTTTGTGGGGTACTATGGTATTAGTACAGAGCATCGTTAGATGTGTATACGTTGTGTATACGGATTTTGATTTGGTACTAGTTGTATTGAGGCACTATTCTGAACCAGTTATGTATTTGTTGGTTCCGGGATATATTTTGGTATAAATATATCTAGTTTTTGAACGGTGGTTCGAGGTTGGAAGGTCATGGTACATGACATTTTCCTTGAGAGGAAGGCGGTATTGATATACCTACCTTTTGGGAATCTTTGTAGACTCGATGAGTCGGTTGGTGCGGTGTTGATGTTGGAATCACACCATGATCATTGGTTCGTCAATCATCATTCTCCGCGATGTGAGAATAACTGGGGATTGACAGTTGTTTTGGGACTTTGGATATGATTGGTGATACCCGAGTCGATCGCATTGGGTATGCATGTAGTATTGGTGCTTAGACTTGTATGCCGGTGTGCGTGTACGACTGCCAGCTTTTATTTAGTCCTCGTCGAGCATCGGGTTAGTATGCTTGGATGAATGAATCTCCGGTGAGAGATTGTGGCACTTTGAGATTGGTAATCTCGATGGCACGATGTATTCTTAAGAATGATCGTGAGGGTTGGTTGACTTCCCCTGAGGAGGGATTGTCATATTTTAGACCATGGTAATTCATTTCTGAGTGATTTGATAGCATCCCTGTGTTAGGATCGTTGAATCCTAGGGTAAACGCGGGATGTCCATGTTTTGGATTTGTTAGGTGTCGTGGTTGACACGTGTGGCGGGAATGCTATTGATTTTCTTGCATGTCCTTTCGGGAACTTGAGACCTTGTAGAGTCTCGATGGTGTATTTGGGCCAAGATGTGGTTTCTCGGAACACACGGATGTAGACATCTTTGAAGTTGTGTTTTTTGTTGATCGGTGGCCGTGTTGTTGCCCAACCCGTGCAAAGTGGTGCAACTGCTCCTTTGATGGAGGTGAAATTGGAGAACGGGAACCGGATTTAGCATAAGTACACTACAAACGATGTATGGTTAACATCGTAGGCTAAATCATAAAGATATCATCGAGGCGATATCTATTTTGGGAATCACGAACGATTCGTTTGATTTACAGTTATGTTTGGCTGACTGCTTTTGAGATGGTTAGTATCGGGGAATGCTGATGTCTTTCTTGAATTTGTGTCGGTTTGGGAGGTTACTCCATTCCCGGTGCTGGTGCGAAGTCTGTATCCTCGCGGTTGGTGTGTCGTTCATGTTATGTTCATGATTCGACAATGTGGATCCGTTTGGATTGCGTGGTCTCGGTGTTATGTGGAGTACGCCTGTGCAAATTTCGGGGATGAAATTTTTTAGTGGGGGATTGTGATGCCCGGTAATTAATGGTGTTAATCCCGGAGTGGTAATGATCCTTAATGGATTTTAATTATGGCAATTATGAATTAATTACGGTATTGGGACTCCCGGGGATTATAAATCCGGCATTTGGAGTCGTTGGATCCAAGGGATGAGATTGTATTCTCATCGTGGTGAATACCTTGGAATTTGGTTTTTGGTGGGATTTGGGGGCCGGAGTACTTTGTACTGGGGTTGGTAATGGAAATAGAGATTGGGAGGTAACTATTGAAAACAGAAGATTTTTAATGTGTCATGATGTATTTGTGGGAGGATTGGTATTTTGGAGTTTTGGTACTATATATACCAAGTAGACTCGGTATTCCGTCATTTGGCACGGATTCCTTCCCTCTCTCCCCACTCTCTCTACGCCTAACCCTCCCCCATTTCCCCTCTTTTTCCCTTGGAGGAAAAATCGTTGGTAGCTTGGCTCGGGAGCCGATTTTCTCGAAGATAATCAGGTATTCATCTTCCCCTCATCCTTGTCTTCGATTTGGTAGTAGTATTTAGAGTTTGGTTAATGTTTTGGTTGGTTTTGGATTTAGGGATTTTTGGTTAAAATCCAAAGTTGAATTTTTAGAGTTTTTATTGGCTTTAAATGGTGTATTTGAAGTGTTGATTGTGTATGGGGTGTTAGTTTTGAGTTTGGGTGTGAAAAACACCATGGAAGCTCGAGTTTTTCAGAAAATCGCAGGTCGCGATCGATCACTGGGGGGTGCCGATCGATCGAGATGAGCAGCTGGATTTTGGTGATGATAAACAGTGCTGGTGATCGATCGCGAGGTCTCGGCGATCGATCGCGAGTGGGTTGGCGATCGATCGCGACTGGCGATCGATCGCGGAGACTCGCGATCGATCGCGAAGAGGCGCTGGTTGGCCATTGGTTGGGGGCGTTCGATCACGATAAAATCGGCGATCAATCGCCGCTCGTAGGATGATGTTTTTTCGAAAATTTTAGAAAAATGTCGGGATTTTGGAATCGAGGTTTAAGTGGCCCATTTCCGGGACAATGTCTACATTCCGATGGGAATGCTATACTTTTAAATGGATTGGTTGGAGCCAAAGTTTAATAAAACGGAATTCCGGCTGAGTTTTTGGCTATCATTTTAAACTTATAAAATGGAATGTTTTGGGTATTATGTATGCTTAACCCAGGGTCTTTTAAAATGGTAAATCGTCATGGACTGACGATATAATTGGGGATTGTGAACGTGCTTGGGCACGTGCTTGCATGCTTGTTATTGATTATGAGTTATTTATGTGTTTAGCACTTAATGCATCGGGTCGGGGGACTCAAGCAAGGTTTGATTCTTCTAAGGAATTATAAGATACGTATAACGTACGAGCATAGCCTGTTATAATGTTGCAACTATGAAATGCATGGTATGTGGTATTTGCTATAAATGGATAGTGAAATGCATGGTATATGATAATTGCGATAAATGGACATACATTGGGAATTATATGGTGCCGCTTTTGAGCGAGCAACGATTGGGATGTTGTCACCGTTGAGAGACCATCGGTTATGACGCCGTTGTTGTTGAGCGTGCGTAGGGTTAAAATGCCGCTATTGTTGAGCGAGCTATGAAATAGAACTATGGAATCATTGGCTAGATACATGTGATATATATGGTACTCTATTTGATGATTTAATCATATTTGATTATGGAACTGGTATAGTAGAAATGGTTTTAGTTGATCAATGAGATGATCAACTGGCTTTTTGAGAATTTAATGGTTTGGTTATTTTGAGAACAGGGACAATACAGGGGCTCCCGGATGAGGATGATACCATCCAGGGAGTATCATTTAAATTCATGGCATTTACATTCTGTAAATTATGAACTGTAATATTATGATTATTGGGTTGGTGGTATTGGTATGCTCACCCCGTGTGGGGGCTGTCTCTGTTGGGGCAGGTGATACAGGTGCAACATTAGCTTTGTAGTTGAGCTCGGGCTGTTGATTTGAGGTACTTCCACGAGTGAAGTAACAGAGCTGGTTGGATAAGCACATAGATCCAGAGTTGAGATCGAGCTGTGCATGGGAGGTGCTTCCAGGATTGGAGTACCAGTAACTGTATTTGGTAGAGTATCTTATACATTAGATACACGTTCATTCATTGGGTGCTCTCATGTGAGCACGTTTTACGTGTATATGGAATGTATAAATGGGCATGGTTGTTCTCTCTTCGTTTATTGTCTGCATGCAATTAAATACGGAATTGCTAAATGAACTCAGGGTATGTTAGTGTAATTAGGGTGCATACTATGAAAGTGGTTTTGGTTGGGGAAGTTGAATATTATGGGGTTCTAATGCAAGAAATTTTATAGATAGTATATGATGCTCTGCTTGCATGTGGTTTCCTTCCCATGATAATATGATTGTGTGCACTAATGGCATGGATTAATACACTAATAACGGGTTAAGGGCCCTAGGGTCCTTACATTTATGCATCAAATGACATATGCACTCAATATATCATGCAATCTCATGTGAAATCAATACATATCATGTAATTCACATATCATGTACTACAATGTATCTCAACATGTCATATAGTCACATAATAATCTCATAGTGACAATTAAATCATATAATTCAATTAATGATGTAAAATCATACAAAACATCATTACACGTCTTCGTCAGACGTCATGATAAAACTGATTTCTACGTACCTCGACCCAAGCTAATCTACCGAGACTCCTCAGATCAACCTCGGAATTTATTAACCTGGTCATATATACTAAAAATTATCACTAATTGCTTATGTAGGCACAATAGCTACAACAAGTTTTAAGGATGGTTCCTACTGAATTTCCTTCAAAATTCAAACTGACCATTTTTCGTTCAAAATTCAAAATAAATTCATATGATGTCCAAATGACCCAAATCCAGTTCTCAAAGTTCAAAAACTCAAAGGAATTCATTTTCGTATCTAATGATGTCGAGCTAATTCCTCGATTTAAAAGTAGTAAAAACACTAAAAATGTAGCTTTTGAAATTATGTTTTCCAGCTCGAGCAGTTTTAGTAAAATCGCCATATCATTTTCATTTTAAGTTCAAATTGGGTGATTCCAGTGGCAAATGACAGCCAACTCAAAGTGCTAAAATACTATTTCTGGATATTTTCCGGAATCTGCTCAGGAACTCGAAGAACACACTGCATGGCATTTTCGCCCACATGCAGGATATAGATTGTGCACTTAAAGTATAAAATTCATAACTACTCAAAAATAAGTCCGAATTGAGTCCTCGATTTTTTTTAAACTCAAGATAATGAAAAGATCTACAAGTTTTATTTGAAGACCAAAATCAAATTCCCAAGATAATATGCCCAGAAAGTCAAATTACAGTCTGCATGTGACATGCATGGACATGCAGAGTCAAAAATAAGCACTGATAGTAAAATCGACATAAATTTTATTTCCGAGACCCAAATTGCATGCTTCGTTTTTTTAAATTGCATAAAATTGAAAGATATACAACTTTTGTTTTTGGCTCAGAGTCAAATTCGGACTTTAAATAAACCGAAAACTCGAAACATTTACTGTCAGAACATCAAAAAATTACAGATTCTGTTTTAACAAAAGACACCAACAATTTCGTGTCTACAAAATTCAACTAAATAAAGGGGAAAATAGATTCCTACCCTTGTAGACCAAGAGTTTCACAATGAATCCACTCTCCAAGCTCCCAGCCTTCAAATTCTTGAAGGGAAATGGGTTTTCTCCTTCCAAGCTTGCTAAAACTCCATTTGCAAGGATGTTTCCCTCAACTTTTCTCTCTAATTTTTGGAGGTGGTTTCGAAATTTTTGGAATAGAATATGATAAATGGAGAGAGAATGAGGCATTTTTATAGTGGTAAAAGATGGTAGTGGGTGGCGTGAGTTACCATGTGGAGGTGGGAATTGTTTATCCATTTTTATGCTACCACTAACATGTGTTCAATAATGATGATTTCACATGTATAGGTTAGGGTGATGGCCGAAATTGTATAGCATTTTGTCTAATTTTGATGTATTTTATCTTGGTTATAAATAAGGTGTTGTGATCCGAAACACCTCAATTCGAATTCTCGGCTTTTAATCACCCAGGTTTACTAACTCGTGATAATCATAATTAATTAGTAACGGGGTCTTACTGTTGGGATATGCCCTAAGACAAGTCATTAGATGATTGTTTAAGACATACAATGTTTATGGATTTATGAATGGCAATTCATTATTATATGTTATTCTTTTAACTGTGCATTGTGAATTAATATATATGTTAATGTCCTTAGAATAATATTGTATTATTCTTAAAGATGTCCCTAGTCAAGTATTATCATGAATAGGGATAATGATAATACGTAGAGACTAGTATATGTTGATCGATGAATTGTTCATTGATATGAGATATCAAATCAACATATGGGTACATGTTAGAGAACGATGTACTGGACAGACCCACCATGAGAATGCAACATGGATAGTTATATGATCGTCATATGCAATTCTCATAAGTGATAATAATGTATGTAATCCTTACGACTTGTGATCATCAGAGATCCCAACATAAGGAGTTATGTATCTTGATATCGTCAAACGTTACCCGTAACAGGGTAATCTATAAAGGCGACTATTGGATACACTACGAATTATGTAGAGGGATGTTGACTGATCGAGATAGGATTTGTCCCTCCTATATAACATGAGATGTGTTTGGCCCTTGATCAAGTAAGAACTAAAATGCATGGTCATGCTCGAATGAGTCGATATGAGATATCGAGCTTATTCGTTTCTAGTTCTACTTGGGGATCAACAAATATAGATTGGATATACGAGTATGACTATTCCATGACTCGTGTTCAATCTAAACACAAAGGACAAAGGGATTAAGTTACATGATTAATATTATCACAAGTTCTAAAGGTTATGTCGAGTCATTGACATTCTTGTAATTTGGGTAACATTGATGTGTTGCTAGATACCGCTCAATGCTTGAGACGTAAAATGAGATTTTATGTCACTGCCAACATTACAAGATCCTATCGGGTCGCACAAAAGATTAAATCGAGAAGGGGAATTAAATTCATGGGATGAATTAAATAATTAAGAAGAGTCTTAATTAATAATCATAATGATTAATTAAATCATGGGCTTAAGCCCATGAGGCTTTATGAAAGCCTTTAATTAATTATATAAAAGATGATTACAAGGTGTTTAATTGCAAGACAACTTCATAACATTAAACCTACACACAACATAAGCTCTCGACCGCCTCTTGCAATTTGCTCTCGGCTTTTCTTTGATAGCCGAAGAGGGATTGTGATTCCGGCGAGTTTTCGATTGAGAATCGAGTGTGTGTTCCTTGTTCCGGTTTAATAACTTGTCTAGCAACTTGTTATGAAACCATCCACACCCGATTTGATCGTGTGGATACCGTTGAGGCAAAACTCATCGAGTTTTGCTATTGACTCGGAGAAGGCGTAGGACGTGGTGCTGCTCCGTGGATTCTGCTTCAAACACGCTACAAGGGTGAGACCTTCGTATTACCTTAATCCGATATGATAACCTATGTATAAATCCGGTGTTAGTAATCCTAAAAATTTTATTCCGCTGCGCTGTATGCTCATGGGATTACTTACAGTGGTATCAGAGCCAGGTTCAAGGCTCATATCGGATCTATGTGATTAAATTGTGTTAATCATATTAGAATTAATATTGCATGCTTTTAAAACTGTTTAAATTCATATATGATATGAAATTAATTTTAGTTTATGAAAATCATCGTATAATTGTATTTGATATAATTGACGAATAATTGTATACGATACACGAAAGCGTAAAATCGAGGTGTTAGCCCATGCATGGCTCACGGCAGCCACCATCGATTGGCTAAGGTTTTCGAACCCTAGTCACCTTGGCTCACGGCCGCCGCATGAGCTAGGGTTTCGAACCCATTAGCTCGTGCATGGCCATGCAGCCGCAGAATAAGGGCTAGGGTTCGAACCCTGGCTCGTGCATGGGTCAAGCCGTCACACTATCTAGGGTTTTGAACTCTATTGGCTCGATAAAGTATTGAGAAGGTGCAAGTTGGTTCGATCATGGTCCACGGAATTATGAGGGTCGACGGCTCCACCACATGAGGGCTAGGTTTTTTCGAACCCTTGGCTCGAGATGGTTAAGCCGTCACCGTCATGAACCGTCCATGGTTGGATCGTAGCTTGTGGCTCATGAATTTCGTTGTTTCAAGCAAGTTGGCTCGATAAAAAAAATAAAGATGGTGCGAGGCGGCTAGGGTTTGGAACCCTAGCGCCGCCGCCGCTCGAGCTTGGCTCGGCCATGGGCTAGGGTTTCGAACCCTAGGCCCATCAATGGTCCAGCCGAGTGGTTGTGGTTCGAACCATGGTGGTTCGAGCCTTAGTCGCTTTAGTTCGTGGCATGTGATGTCCCGAGCGTACGATAATTTTTTCAAAAATTATTTTACAGTTTTAATTAGAATTAAATTTAAAATATTTAGAATTTAATTCATTAAATGTTAATGCATGCTTTATGTGTTGTTAGAGCATGGTGCGTGGTTATAGCCCTTTGACCTATTAGATAGGATTTGTGGATGTTTGTAATTTATAATACGACCTGCGTGTCGTGCCTTTCTCTATTTCATTCTATATGTAATCCCTCCCCAATGTTCCCCTCGAATGTGAATCGAGGAATTCTATATCTTGTAAATAGTGTAGTTTATTTTATTGATGGTGATCAATGAAGATGGAGCATCGTGCCAGGATGAGGAGGCCATTCACAAATTGGAGCCAAGGAAGGTGCTTGTGAAGTTACCTTAGGTTGACTCATAGGATTTTCTCATTGGCTTGAGAAAATCATTAGTAGGGGCTATAACCATGTCACGTTTAATTATGTATGTTGATGCATGATTTATCTTATGTTTTAGTTTGATAATAGTATTACACATATATGTAGATATGTATACAACTATATGTAGTGGACATATTTTAAATTATCAAATTAATCATGAGATCAATAAATCCCTCTAAAAAATTAAGTTTTAATGCCTTCCAAAATTAAAAGTACTCGTCAATAACTTCGATTGTACATGTGTGGGTTTGCCAAAGCAAAGCACCGTGGCAATCTTAGTAAGGCGCGAAAGGATAAAAGTGATATCCGTTATACTTTAATTGGGTACGACTTAACTAGGTTATCTCAATAGGATTGGGAACCTAGAGGCATGGGTTGGATTATAATTCATTTGATGAATTGAACAAAGTGTTGTTCGTCCAACTATCCAAGAATTATATGTGATGTAATTGACAAAGTGTTGTCTACCTAAATAACCGAGTCTTGGGCGATTAGCCAAAGCTAACTCAAGATTAAGTGAAATATGGATCTTGGCCCACTAAAGGTTTCGAGGGTTGATATTTTTCAAACAAAATAGTGGGAGTATCATTTAATATAAGACCATGTTAAATGATTTAAATCATAAACTTATTTTGCATATTTATATTGTAGATATCCATGGCAACTAACAACGTTACTGGCACTTTATCACTGCGATCGGTCCTTGAGAAGGACAAATTAAATGGGACGAATTTCCTAGACTGGCATAGGAACTTGAGGATAGTCCTCAAACAAGAAAAGAAACAATATGTCCTAGAGGAACCCTTACCCGCTGAGGAACCTCCCCTAACGGCTACAAGAACCGAAAAGGTTGCTTACAAGAAGCATCAGAGTGACGCACTTGATGTTGGGTGCCTCATGCTTGCCACCATGAACTCTGAGCTTCAGAAGCAACATGAGGAAATGGAGGCGTTCGATATGATCGAACACTTAAAGAAGTTGTACCAACAACAAGCTAGACAAGAGAGGTATGACGTCTCTAAAGCGTTATTCCAGTGCAGGATGGTAGAAGGAAGCTTAGTTGGAACTCATGTGCTCAAGATGATTGGGTACATTGAGAATCTGGACAAGCTAGGTTTTCCATTGGACCAAGAGTTGGCCACCGATGTGATCTTGCAATCGTTGCCTGAAAGCTTCAGTCAATTTGTAGTAAATTACAATATGACTGACATGGAAAAGACTCTACCACAGTTGCTTGGTATGTTGAGAACATATGAAGCAAATACTAAGAAGACTAAGGCCACAAATGTCCTTATTGTGAATAAGGGCAAAGGAAGGGCCAAAGCTAAAGGCAACAAGAAAGCAAAGAAGGTCTTTGCTAAATCTAAGCCAAAGTCTTATGCACTGAAGCCAAAGGGAGGGATAGCAAAGGAAGGGAACTGTTTCCATTGCGGTGAGACCGGCCATTGGAAAAGAAACTGCAAAGTATATCTGGAGGATCTAAAGAAAGGAAGTGTGACTTCCGCTTCAGGTATTTTTGTTATAGAAGTCAATTTATCTACTTCTTCATCATGGGTATTAGATACTGGATGTGGATCTCACATTTGTGTAAATGTGCAGGATCTCAAAAGGAGTAGGACATTGGCGAAAGGTGAAGTTGATCTCCGAGTTGAAAATGGAGCAAGAGTTGCTGCATTAGCTATAGGAGATTATCATTTAGCTTTACCTTCTGGTTTATCACTGATTTTGAAAGATTGTTATTTTGTGCCTTCTATTACTAAAAACATAATATCTATTTCTTGTTTAGACAAGTATGGTTTTTCATTTATAATAAAGGACAATTGTTGTTCTATTTATTTAAATGACATGTTTTATGCTAGTGCACAAATGGTGAATGGTCTTTATGTATTAAATCTTGATATGCCTATCTATAACATAAATACTAAAAGGATTAAAAATAATGATTGTAATCCGACTTATCTCTGGCACTGTCGCTTGGGCCACATAAACGAGAACCGCATATCTAAACTTCATAAGGATGGAGTATTAGATTCATTTGATTTTGAATCATATGAAACATGCGAATCTTGTTTAATGGGAAAGATGACAAAAGCCCCTTTCAAGGGACATGTTGAAAGGGCAAATGTTTTATTGGGACTAATACATAGTGATGTATGTGGACCAATAAGTACACAAGCTAGAGGTGGTTTTCAATACTTCGTTACATTTACTGATGACCTCAGTAGATATGGGTATGTGTACCTAATGAAACATAAGCATGAAACCTTTGAAAAGTTCAAAGATTTCAAGAATGAAGTACAAAACCAACTTGGCAAGAGTATCAAAATCCTTCGATCAGATCGAGGAGGAGAATACTTAAGCCAAGAGTTTCATGACTATCTAAAGGAGTGTGGGATAGTCCCATAACTCACTCCTCCGTATACTCCGCAATGGAATGGTGTATCCGAGAGGAGAAATCGAACCTTGTTAGACATGGTTAGATCAAGGATGAGTCATGCAGATCTTCCGATATCGTTTTGGGGACACGCTCTAGAAACAACAATTTTATTACTGAACCGTGTTCCATCTAAATCAGTGGAAAAGACACCATATGAGATATGGACTGGGAAGCGTCCTAGTATGTCTTTTATGAAGATTTGGGGTTGTGAGGCTTTCGTTAGACGTCACGCCACTAACAAACTTGGACCCAAATCTGATAAGTGTTTATTTGTGGGGTATCCTAAGGAAACGAAAGGGTACTATTTCTATTATCCCACCGAGAACAAAGTAGTTGTTTCTCGGACTGGTGTATTTCTTGAAAGAGAATTTATTTCTAGAAAAACCAGTGGGAGAAAAATAGAACTTAGTGAAGTTCAACCACAAGAAAACACTGAACCTGAGATTGAGATGGAAACAGAGCAGGCACCACAAGCTGTTGTGGAAGAAGTACCTGCTCAAGATACACAAGCCCAGCGTAGGTCTGTAAGAGTACACCGGGAGCCACAGAGATATGGATTTCTTGTGACTCAACAAGGTGACTTACTACTTATTGATGAGGATGAGCCGTCATCTTATCAACAAGCTATAATGGGCAATGATTCTGAGAAATGGCAAGAGGCCATGAAATCTGAGATGGAATCCATGTATGCAAACCAAGTATGGACTTTGGTTGATCCACCTGAAGGGGTACGACCCATAGGGTGCAAATGGATTTTCAAGAAAAAGACCGATATTGATGGTAACGTACAAACCTATAAAGGTCGGCTGGTTGCAAAAGGATTCAAACAAATTCATGGTATTGACTATGATGAAACCTTTTCACCAGTGGCCATGGTTAAATCCATAAGGATCTTACTTGCAATAGCTGCATTTCATGATTATGAAATCTGGCAGATGGATGTCAAAACAGCTTTCCTTAATGGAAATCTGCTCGAGGATGTGTACATGACACAGCCCGAGGGTTTTGTCGATCCAAAGGATGCTGGAAAGATATGCAAGCTACAACGATCCATTTATGGATTGAAGCAAGCTTCTCGGAGTTGGAATCTTCGTTTTGATGATGCAATCAAAGAGTTTGGTTTTATCAAAAATGAAGATGAACCTTGTGTCTACAAGAAGGTCAGTGGGAGCGTAATCATTTTCCTAGTGTTGTATGTAGATGACATACTTCTTATTGGAAATGATATCCCTGCCTTGCAATCTGTAAAGATTTGGCTAGGGAACTGCTTTTCGATGAAAGACTTAGGAGAAGCCACCTATGTATTAGGAATCAAGATCTATAGAGATAGATCGAGAAGGCTTCTTGGTCTAAGTCAAAGTACATACATAGACAAGGTGCTTAAAAGGTTTAGCATGCAAGAATCCAAGAAAGGATTCGTGCCTATGACACATGGTATTTATCTCTCGAAGGAACAGTGTCCTTCAACACCAGATGAGAGACAACGCATGAGTAAGATTCCATACGCGTCAGCTATTGGATCTATCATGTATGCCATGATATATACTCGTCCTGATGTATCGTATGCTTTGAGCATGATGAGCAGATATCAAGTTGATCCAGGTGAAGGTCACTGGATTGCTGTCAAGAATATCCTAAAGTACTTGAGAAGGACTAAGGATACATTCTTGATTTATGGAGGTGAGGAAGAGCTCAATGTAATGGGTTACACTGATGCAAGCTTCCAAACCGACAAAGATGATTTTCGCAATCTGGATATGTGTATTGCCTGAATGGAGGTGCTGTGAGCTGGAAGAGTTCAAAGCAAGAAACAGTAGCCGATTCTACAACGGAAGCTGAGTATATTGCTGCCTCGGATGCAGCAAAGGAAGCTGTTTGGATGAGGAAGTTCATTTCTGAACTTGGAGTGGTGCCTAGCATTAAAGATCCGATAGAACTCTATTGTGACAACAATGGAGCGATCGCATTGGCTAAGGAACCAAGATCTCACCAAAGTTCCAAGCACATACTTAGGCGTTTCCATTTCATTCGAGAAATCGTTGAAATGGGAGATGTTAAAATATGCAAAGTACCAACAGATGATAATGTATCTGACCCATTGACGAAGCCGCTGTCACAGCAGAAGCATGATCGTCATACTAGATCTCTAGGCATTAGGTATATGTCTGAGTGGTCTTAGTGCAAGAGATTTGTTGGGATATGCCCTAAGACAAGTCATTAGATGATTGTTTAAGACATACAATGTTTATGGATTTATGAATGGCAATTCATTATTATATGTTATTCTTTTAACTGTGCATTGTGAATTAATATATATGTTAATGTCCTTAGAATAATATTGTATTATTCTTAAAGATGTCCCTAGTCAAGTATTATCATGAATAGGGATAATGATAATACGTAGAGACTAGTATATGTTGATCGATGAATTGTTCATTGATATGAGATATCAAATCAACATATTGGTACATGTTAGAGAACGATGTACTGGACAGACCCACCATGAGAATGCAACATGGATAGTTATATGATCGTCATATGCAATTCTCATAAGTGATAATAATGTATGTAATCCTTACGACTTGTGATCATCAGAGATCCCAACATAAGGAGTTATGTATCTTGATATCGTCAAACGTTACCCGTAACAGGGTAATCTATAAAGGCGACTATTGGATACACTACGAATTATGTAGAGGGATGTTGACTGATCGAGATAGGATTTGTCCCTCCTATATAACAGGAGATGTGTTTGGCCCTTGATCAAGTAAGAACTAAAATGCATGGCCATGCTCGAATGAGTCGATATGAGATATCGAGCTTATTCGTTTATTCTAGTTCTACTTGGGGATCAAGAAATATAGATTGGATATACGAGTATGACTATTCCATGACTCGTGTTCAATCTAAACACAAAGGACAAAGGGATTAAGTTACATGATTAATATTATCACAAGTTCTAAAGGTTATGTCGAGTCATTGACATTCTTGTAATTTGGGTAACATTGATGTGTTGCTAGATACCGCTCAATGCTTGAGACGTAAAATGAGATTTTATGTCACTGCCAACATTACAAGATCCTATCGGGTCACACAAAAGATTAAATCGAGAAGGGGAATTAAATTCATGGGATGAATTAAATAATTAAGAAGAGTCTTAATTAATAATCATAATGATTAATTAAATCATGGGCTTAAGCCCATGAGGCTTTATGAAAGCCTTTAATTAATTATATAAAAGATGATTACAAGGTGTTTAATTGCAAGACAACTTCATAACATTAAACCTACACACAACATAAGCTCTCGGCCGCCTCTTGCAATTTGCTCTCGGCTTTTCTTTGATAGTCGAAGAGGGATTGTGATTCCGGCGAGTTTTCGATTGAGAATCGAGTGTGTGTTCCTTGTTCCGGTTTAATAACTTGTCTAGCAACTTGTTATTAAACCATCCCTTCACCCGATTTGATCGTGTGGATACCGTTGAGGCAAAACTCATCGAGTTTTGCTATTGACCCGGAGAAGGCGTATGACGTGGTGCTGCTCCGTGGATTCTGCTTCAAACACGCTACAAGGGTGAGACCTTCGTATTACCTTAATCCGATATGATAACCTATGTATAGATCCGGTGTTAGTAATCCTAAAAATTTTATTCCGCTGCGCTGTATGCTCATGGGATTACTTACACTTACAGATCGAGGAGATGTTCTCCTCCCAAGTAAAATCTCTGCAGCAGCGCGATCGATCGAGAATTCCGCTCGATTGATCGCCGAGCCCTGTAATTGCGAAAAACACCATTTTTGCATACAAACTCCATGATAAATCATATACACCACAATCCATCATCAATCCTCATCAACTCATAACACTTAAAACTCCATAAACCACCATATAACAACACAACAACCCAACTCTACTAAAATACAACACATTTCAAAACCAACCCATTTCCTTTCCCAAATACACAAATCCAAAACTCTTTAAAACATGATCAATATTAAGCAAGGAAGGTTTCTTACCACCTCAACTTCAAATCCTAACAAGTTTCTAGGATTACAAGCTTCAACTTTCCTTCTTCCTTGCTTGGTGTTGATCGATTGATTTGGAGGGGAAGAGAGGGAGAGAAAATTGTTGGTAAATGAGTGATGGTGGGTTAAAGTAAGGGGAGGTTTGGGTGTGATAGCAAGTTTTAAAATGGTGTCGCAGTATTTAGCATGATGTATTAAAATATTCCAACTTGGTTTTTAAAAACATTTACAAAAAATGCACCATAATCACAAGTTAACATGCTTTTCGTCATTAAATAGAACCAATCTAAATTAAACAATGCCAAAACTACAAATTCCCATAGTGTACCTCATGCACCCTGAAATGCATAACCAGTTCATGCCCACCGCATAACTTTACATTTCCCCACCACAATAATAACACCAAATCACCTCATAATCAACATTAACACCATGAAGCACATGTTTAATTTCAAAGATATCACAAATCTATTCTCCCATAATCATAATAATAATGCATTGTTCATCTATTCAATTCATAATGCACAATATCTCTCCAAACTAAAATACATCTAACACCAAAATATAGGGAGGAATTTCGAATTATGCATACAGACCATATACATGCATCTAGGCGCTCACATGCGAGCCATGAATAATGAATACCCATCTAATTGCATAAATAATGTATACCATTTACACACTCTAATACTACACTTCCGGAAGCAATATTATCCAACCAAACTCGAGCTTGCTACGCCAAATAACTTTGTATCTGTGGTACATGTTTCAACATAAACAGACCACACACACAAGATGAGCATCCAATATCACAATACCCATATCATGACAATGCATAAACATCATTTAAGATTATTGAAAATCTATAAAAATGTACTCCCTGTACAGTTCTGGATCTTTATAGCTTCCACGCACTGTTCTCGTTTCATAACTTACACGCTTTCATACCATCAAGTTTAGTATCGTTATTGAGAATATGATACTCATCGACACGATAAACTCAATACAACCAAAAATCTATTATTTATGCTTAATCATAAATAATTTCATATCAATGTAATTATGTCTATCAAACTATCTCATTTCAACACTTTCTCATATTGATCATGCCCAAGGCATCAACACTCAACTCGTATGCTCGGATCACGTACAACTACGTATCCATCATACCATATACATATTATTTTCTTTACTCATATATTCGGATCACGTACTATGACGTATCCACCATACCATATATTTCATACTCAGCACACATATCCATTTCTTACGTTCCATCATGACATTCAACAATACATGAATATATGAATATGTAATTACTTCATAATATATATCTACCCGTACGTCACTACGTACATTATAGTTGACAACCAAGGTCAAGTTACTCCCTTTGTCCAGCGGTTCGTGGAGGCTCTACATCAGTTCAGTAGTCCAATCTCAATTCAACATCAATAAATCAATAATCCAATAAATACTCAACACATATATGATTTTCACATAAACAATATATAAATTCCCCTTGCCGTAACATATCCGACGAAATCATTATCGAGGCTCAAGGCTCCCCAAAGATTATTGGACATAACCATCATCCATCGCTATGCCAGGAATTCAATATTTATACATACCAATAATTTAACTCAATGAAGTAGCTTATTAATCCGATGCAAATGTCTATATCACTTATCGTGCCATTATAAATCTTTTACATATTATTTATCTAACATTATTTATCTAACATTATTCATCATTTAGAAACTAGACTTCATTTAAACTAAAAACTATTAATAGTACACAGGACAAGCAAATGCACTTTCCATAGTAAGAATATGAAGGGCAAGCTGAAATCTTCAAAGGTAAAACATCTCATCTGGATCCCAAACACCCACTAAGACACTATAAAGCTTTAAATTTGGAAAGTTAAGGTTTTTCACTACTACTTGCTCAAGGATTAAACCAACACTTAATGTGATGCTCGGGAATTAATGGTGTAAATCCCGGTGTGGTAATGATCCTTAATGTATTTTAATTGTGGCAATTATGAATTAATTGCGGTGTTGGGACTCCCGAGGATTTTAAATCCGGTATTTGGGGTCGTTGGATCCAAGGGTTGAGATTGTATTCTCATCGTGGTGTTAAACCTTGGAATTGTTTTTTTTTTTTGGTGGGATCTGGGGTGCTTTGAGTTGGGGCTGGTAATAGAAATTGAGATTGAGAGGTGGTTATTGAACACGGATGATTTTAATGAGTCATGATGTATTTGTGGAGGACTCAGGATTTTTGAGCTTTGGTATTATATATACCAAGTGGACTCGGTGTTCAATCAGTTGGTGTTTCATTCTCTCTCTCTCCCTCACGTTTCATCTCTCCCCCAACCTTTTCCCCTCTCTTTTCTCCTTGGAGCAAAATCGAGCAAGGATCGATCTCGGAGCAAGGTTTCTCAAAGATAATTAGGTATTGTTCTTCTCCTCGCATTTATCTTCGATTTGATAGTAGTATTGTGCTGTTTGGTTAAGTATAAGGTTGGGTTTGAGTTTTTGAAATTTTAAAGATTTTTGGGTTGGAATGTTTAAGGAGTTTTATGGTGTTTATGTTGAGGAATAATGGTATAATGGGTGTTGGGATTGTTTTATGGGGGTTTTAAACTCAAAAACGCCATTTTTGGGCCATTTCAGCACTCGCCGATCGATCGGCGAAGGGCCACCGATCGATCGCGTGATGTTAACAAAATTTGACGTCGGTGAACAGTACGCTCGATCGATCGAGCAAAGTTGCCGATCGATCGAGATGGTCGGTTGATTGTTCGAGCAAGGGAGAATTTTGGGCATCATTTTGCTGGAGCTCTCGATCGATCGAGCATAAATGGTCGATCGACCGAGAGGCCCTGTCTTGTGGTAAATAGTGTGTTGTTGTTATGGAATCGATGCATGCTTCGCCCGGAATCTTTTAAAATGGTTAATAGTCATGGATTGACAATATAATTGGAGGTTGTGAACGTGCTTGGGCACATGGTTTCATGCTTGTAATTAATTATGAATTGTTAATTATGTTTAGCACATAATTCATTGGATCGCGGAACTAGACAAGGTTTGATTTGGACTACGGAATCATAAGGTACGTAAAACGTACGAGCATAACCTTATATCTTATCGCAATGGTTGAATGCATGATATATTGTAATTGCAATAAGTGGGTATGTATTGTGAAATATATGGTGCCGATATGGAGCGAGCAACGGTTGTCGCTATGGAGCGAACATCGGTTATAAATGCCACTGCTACTGAGCAAGCGGTGAAATGGGACTGTGGAACTATTGTTTAGATACGTGTGATTTCTATAAAAATTTGTAATTGTATTTTATTAATTATGGAAATTGGAAATTAGTGAACGAATTTAGTTAAACCATGAAATGATTAACTGGCTTTTGGGAATTTGATGGTTTCGGTTATTTTGAGAACATGAACAACAAAGAGATTCCGTATGAGGATGATAATATCCAGGGAGTATCTTTTAAAATTCATGGCTTTACATTCTATAAATTATGAACTGTGTGGGGCCTGTCTCTGTTGGGGCAGGTGGAACAGGTACAGCTGTAGCTCCGGAGTTGTGATCGAGCTATGGATTGGAGGTACTTCCAGGATCGAGGTACCGGTGTCGGTATTGAGTAGGGTATTTTATACATTAAATACACATACACTCATTCGATTGCTCGCATGTGAGTACTACTATATGTGTATATGGTTTGTATAAATAGGCAGGGGCCTTTCTCTTTTCATTTATGTGTTGCATGCAATTAATTAAGGAATTGCAAAATGAATTGAGAACATGTTAGTGTATTATAAGGGTGCATTCTACGTAAGTTGATTTGGTTGAGGGAAATTGGATATTACATGGAATAATACAAGAAATTTTATTATTGGTATATTATGCTATGGTAGCATGTGGTTTTTCCCCTGATTACATGATTACATGCACTAAATACATGGGTTTAATACATTAATAGCGGGTTAAGGGCACGGGGTCCTTACACTTAAACACCATCTAAACATTTTATCAAACACCTCGTGAACATGATTTTCAAGCCCACAATAGCCCCAGATGTACGGCCATCACAGCACACACATTCTTGATCCATTATAACACATAATCCCTTACCACAATCTGCAGAATTTTTTTGAACTAAGAAGGCAGCATGCTTATCAAACTAAAACCACATAAAATTGAACAACCTAGCATCAGGTTTAGGCCAAAAATCAACAGCAAAACTCTAGCTTAAATAAAAGCAGAGTCGATCGAAACAGCAACAGGGAACATCGGGCAAGAGGGGAATGAAATTTAGAGTTCACCATAGGCATAACCATCAAAAAACAAGTAGAAAAACAGCAATTATTCGGACATAACATCGAGAACCATTCAGACGCACCACATCAGTTTTCAACGCCAAAAAGGAAAATAAAATTGAACCATGCCTCATAATTTTAAGGGGAAAATGAACCATTACGAGAAAGAGATAAAATGTCACTCACAAACCTGGTGAAATCTCTAAAAATTCCGCTGGAATCGACGTCCTCCTTGCTGCGCTTTTTTTTTTTGGTCGAGAGAGAGGGGAAATGAGAGTGAAGGCGAGATGGAGTTGAGGAGAGAAGAGAGAATGAGTGTTTTAGGTCCAACCCTTATTTAAATATACACCATTCAATTATCTTTTCATCCCAAATTAATTATTTAATTTAAATCCTAACAATTTATTATTGCAAGAACTCCTTTCAATTTAATCTATACTACAAGATCCTCCCACAATTATTTATCCAAACTTCGGTCCAAAATCCGATACCCAAGAATTAAATCTCGATATATCATATAAGCACCATAATTTAATCCAATTAATGATTATTAATTATTCCGGACATCACTATTCTCCCCAACTAAAAAGATTTCGACCTCGAAATTTAAATGTATGCTTACCATAAAAACAAACAGTAAAATTTACGTTCGAGTTAATGACTTGACCATCTGTAGGATGACAGTCATTCGAATCATCACATCGAATCATCACGGCTCACACATGTGCCACATTACACCAACAATGGTAAGACTGCAAATCACATCACTTTACCATATCCCAACATTAGCATCTAATGAGCTAACATATATTAATATCATGTCATGTAGATTATACAAGATCAATCATCATCATCATATTTAATTTATTCAACAACCTACACTCCTGAATGATCAATCATCGTATTTACATATTTACCATGGATTGAATATTTCATACATTCTCTCTCGCTACCAGCTATTCATAAAGTATTGAAAAGGTTTGATTATGTTCCTCTGTAACATCTAAGCAACAATAGATCTCACAAACTAGAATAATCAATCCCCCTTTGTTTCATGTTCACTTGCCTATCTCATCACTTAAACTGTCCCTAGCATATAGATTTTTACTTCAAGTCATTCCTTTCAATCCACCGTGTTACATGTATTCTGTTAACCAGTCTCAGTAATCGTTTACGTTCATTCAATAATATGACATTCAATATCGCAATAACATCATACTAGCCCTGTTCAACTTTATTTACATTTTGGAAGCTTCTTCTTATGAATAACTTATCAAGAGAATTGCAATTAATTCATAAAAATCAACACTTACATTGTTTAATCATCAAGCTTCTTTATCATACTTCACTACCTGTATACTCGCATCGGTACAGTTTCCTTGCACAAAATCTTAATCAGTTATAGTTTACTTTCATCATAGTACACATCATATAATCGCTAAATCATGCAATCCATGCATATCATGTGTATATCAGAATGTATGATGATACACCAACCTTTATCGTATAAATAACCTCATACATGTGTGGTTGCAAAATTATGCAATTTATACCAACCTCGTCATACCGCACACCGCCCTTATCCATATGGAATAGCAGAACTCTTGAGCCCTTAGAAATCAATCACTCATATAGCATCTTCTGGCTATTATCTGGCATAAAGTAATTACTAGAAAGCCCATTAGTAATTCTCATATACGTCTCTCAACATTATACGCACCAACAACCACATATCATCAATATCAAATCATAATAAATGGTCTAACATGAATATTCTTATGTCATGATCATACGCACATCAACATCATAATATTGTTCATTCCTCAAATTTATCTCGTAACCCGTCATTTATTCTTATCTACTTGGATAAGTTATCTTGTATTATCCCACATTCCTTCCAACTCACTTGTATATAAACAATTTAAAACAATGCATCAACATCAACATCGAATAATTAATCCCATACCTTTGGAGGTGAAGTCACCTACAATGTACAATAGCATCATAGTATCATGCTCATCACAGTACTCACATGCTCTCAAGCATCAATCTTTCCATATTTCATCACCCAGCTATCATCTGGTATGGGAATAAGTATTATAAATAAACTCATTAGTATTTCTCATTTACCCGTATCATAACCAATCACCTTGTCATTTATGCGCTACTGATATTCATAACATCACAGTGTGGTTAGAATTCATGCATTCTTAGACATCAGTCTCATCACATATCATCATCTAAGCAATACTTGACATCAAGTAATTACTAGAATATCCATTAGTAATTCCTACATGCATATGTCCTCATTAATACTCTTTCAGTTACTAACTCATCCTCAAAACATAATAACTCATGTAATCGTGAATGTCCATATAACATTTTGTCTGTCACGTCGAATCTAGCTCATCATTAATCATCACATGATTATTTCTCATTATTGTGTTATGCGCCAGAGAAAGTAAAATCATACCTTCATACCGATCCGTGGCATTCACGATAGTCCCACGTCAACCCATGATGTTCATAATTATCACATGTCTGACATTCACAGTGATCGCATGTCAACTCGCGACGTTCCATGTCATCCCGTGACATACTCATTATCGCATGATCGTATTTAGTTCGATACAACAAGTGATTAATCAATTATTACTCCAAAAATATACAAAACACTAGCATGATTTCACAGCAATAAACATCATCACCAAACAATATCATTACCTAATGCATACTGTAAGGACCCCCGTGCCCTTAACCCGTTATTAGTGTATTAATCCATACCATTAGTGCATATAATCATACTATCAGGGGGAAAAAGCCATATGCAAGTGTAACACCATATACTATCCATAAAGTTTCTTGCATTTGATCCACATAATATTCAAATTCCCCAACCAAGATCACTTACATAGTATGCACCCTTATAATACACTAACATGCTCTCAGTTCATTTAGCAATTCCATATTTAATTGCATGCAAACTATAAATGAAGAGAGGAAAGTCATAGCCCATTTATACATTCCATATACACGTAAAAACGTACTCACATAAGAGCACCCAATGAATAAGCGTGTATCTAATGTATAAAACACTCTACCAGATACCGTTACTGGTACTTCAATCCTGGAAGCACCTCCCAAGCAGAACTCGATCTCAACTCTGGATCTATGTACTTATTCAACCAGCTCTGGTACCTCGATCCTGGAAGTACCTCTAATCAACAGCCCGAGCTCGACTCCGAAGCTGCTGCTACACCTGTATCACCTGCCCCAACAGAGACAGCCCCCACACGGGGTGAGCATACCAATACCACCAATCCAATAATCATAATATTACAGTTCATAATCTACAGAATGTAAATGCCATGAATTTAAATGATACTCCCTGGATGGTATCATCCTCATCCGGGATCCCCTGTATTGTCCCTGTTCTCAAAATAACCAAACCATTAAATTCTCAAAGGCCAGTTGATCATCTCATCGATCAACTAAAACCATCCCTACTATACCAGTTCCATAATCAAATATGACTAAATCATCAAATAGGGTACTACAGATATCACATGTATCTAGCCAATTATTCCTTCTATTTCATAGCTCGCTCCACAATAGCGGTATTTTAACCCCACGCACGCTCAACAATAGCGGCGTCATAATCGATGGTCGCTCAACAGCGACAACATCCCAAATCATTGCTCGCTCAATAGCGGCACCGTATGGTTCCCGATGTATGTCCACTTATTGCATTTACCACACACCATGCACTTCACTATTCATTTATTGCAAGTACCCTATTCCATGAATTTCAATATACATCTATTACAAATACCACATACATGCATTTCACAGTTGCAACATTATAATAGGCTATGCTCGTACGTTATACGTACCTTATAATTCCGTAGTTCGAGTCCAACCTTGCCTGAGTCCCACGACCCGATGAGTTTAAGTGCTAACATGCAAATAACTCCGAATTAAAAATAGGCATGCAATCATGTGCCCAAGCACGTTCACAACTTCCAAACCTATCGTCTATCCATGACGATTACCAAAATAAAAGCCCCCCAGCTAAGCATGCATAATACCCAAAATATACCATTTTACAAGTTTAAAACATAGCCAAAAACCCAATCGAAAATTCCATTTTATTAAACTTTGGCTCCAACCAATCCATTTTAAAAGTATAGCATTCCCATTGGAATGTAGACATTGCCCCGGAGACGGGCTACTCAAACCTCGATTCCAAAATCCTGACATTTCCAAAATTTCCAAAAAAACAAGTTCCTACGGGCGGCGATCGATAGCCGCTTTTAGCGCAATAGGTCACCCCAGTCCAGTGGGCAAAATCGCCTTCTCGCGATCGATCGCTTATCCTCGCGATCAATCGCCAACCTGCTCGCGATCGATCGCCTAGACCACGCGATCGATCGCCTGCACTGTTCATCGTCACCCAAAAATTGAACTACTCGTCGCGATCGATCGCCACCTGCGATTTTCCGAAAAATCCGAGCTTCCATGGTGTTTTTCACACCCAAACTCAAAACCAACACCCCATACACCTTCAACACCTCAAATACACCCTTAAACTCAATAAAAACTCCAACAACAAACTTTAAGATTTTTACCCAAAATCCACAAATCCAAAACTAACATTAATACTCAACCAAACTCTACAATACTACTACCAAATCGAAGACAATGACGAGGGGAAGATTAATACCTGATTATCTTCGAGAAAACCGGCCCCCGAGCCAAGCTACCAACGATTTTCGTCCAAGAGCAAAAGAGGGGAAATGGGGGGAAAGGGTTTGAGCGTGGAGAGAGGGGAGAGAGAGAAGGGTTCCGTGCCAAATGACGGAATACCGAGTCCACTTGGTATATATAGTACCAAAACTCGAAAATACCAATCCTTCCACAAATACATCATGACTCATTAAAAATCATCTGTTTTCAATAATTATCTCCCAATCTCTATTTTCATTACCAGCCCCAGTACAAAGTACTCCGGACCCCAGATCCCACCAAAAAAACAAATTCCAAGGTTATCACTACGATGAGAATACGATCTCATCCCTTGGATCCGACGACTCCAGAAACCGGATTTAAAATCTCCGAGAGTCCCGAAACCGCAATTAATTCATAATTGCTACAATTAAAATCCATTAAGGATTATTACCACACCGGGATTAACACCATTAATCCCCGGGCATCACACATACCATAGATATGATGGTATCACCACAACGGTTACACCACACCCTGTCTCATCACTGCAACAATATTCAATGAACATAATAATATATTTTCATTTTGATTTCATTCTCCATTATTCCATCTGTATAATTGATTCTCAAAATCAATATAACTCAACTAAGATAATGTAACTCAACATGTCAACATATATTCACGTGTCAAACCAAATGAAATGGTTTACCTAAATTCCCCGTTCCCCTGGAACATTCCAATATCCTCTTGGCCTACATCTCATGTACCCAATGAACAACAATAACACAACGTTCATTGCCATCTGCAATCAACACATCATCAATATACATAGCTAACACACTAGCATTATAACAATAATCATTTCACTACAGTGGTACATAACACGCATCGCCCCACGCGGTACACAATATTCATCGCCCAGTGGCTGTACAAAATCAATACCCCTCGCTTCGCTATGATTGCGGCATAATCATCGCTTCGCCATATGAGCGGCAAGTATTATATTCCCATATATCATAATCACAGGATAAATATCAACGCATGTTTATACATTACATGCATCATAATATCCACCACATAATCATATCATCATCTCGCCAATAGATGTCATCGGTATATCGGTGTCAATTACACCCCGTTGTTGCATCACAACTGCAATAAAAATGAAAGAAAACAATAATGTCTCTTCATCCACTCTCTTCATGATCGCTTTCACCAGTATATTTGATCATCGCAATATGTTAAATCAACAAGGACAATTTAAATCAACATATATTCATCACCCTCTCTCTATAGTGGAGGCACATATAATACATTGCACGCTCTCATTAGCGTCGATCTTGACAATAAATACGTCGCCCTCTCTCTCTAGAGTCGACCCTGGTAACAATATACACGTCGCATGCTCTCTCTAGCATCGACCCAATAAAAATATACACGTCGCATGCTCTCTCTAGCATCGACCCATCCACGTCGCATTCTCTCTCTAGCATCGACCCAATAACAATATACACGTCGCATGCTCTCTCTAGCATCGACCCAATAAGAATATACACGTCGCATGCTCTCTCTAGCATCGACCCAATAACAATATACATGTCGCATGCTCTCTCTAGCATCGACCCAATAACACCTCGCTCGCTTGTCAGCGGCGACCCTGTCACAGTGCACACTCGTCAGTGGCGACCCTAGCACATCGTACACTCATCAGTGGCGACCCAATCACATCGTACACTCGTCAGTGGCGACCCTGTCACTGTAATTCGATACCAAATCACCCTCCACAAGAATTGTCAATCACCAATAGCGCTATTGATAAATTCTGCACCGAAAACCTCAGTACCATAGTCACAGTCAAAATACTCGTGAGAGCATAGTTGTATCACCAATACATAATACAATAAACAGAAACGATTGAATCATCGCTAATACCTCGTCACGTACCTATGTTGTCATGAACATGGCCTACACATGCCCGATCGTCACATCGTACATTATCACATATTGGTAGTATAGTATCGTCCCCCACTTCTCAATAAGTACTACCATCAGTGCATAAGTATTCATCAACGGTTATTCCTCACTACCGTAAACCTCGTATTCTATTCATGAACCTGTAACGCTAACGGTTAGCAATGATAATACAAATTTTCATTACTTCATATCATAAAATGCACATAAATATGCAGATGTCATGTCACAATGACAGAAAACCACATTCATGCGTAAAACTATGTCATGCCTCGATCTGACGTATACATGTGTAATATGATTATGGTGTAATTATGATTAATTACAGTACGATGTGGACTCGGATTCGGGTTGAACCGAGCACGACTAATGTTATGCATGAATGAAACCTCATGTAGATATGAGAAATCAAAGAGAGTGAGTTAAGAACATGAACATGTGATAGAGGGACTTAACATTATGGTGTTATGGTGGAAAAGAGACTTGAAGTGCATCACATAGTTGCACACTAATGTGTCCTACATTTGACATGAATTTGGGGAGAATGTGTGTAATGCCCTAGAAATGTCTATGTGTTTATGTGCTATCATAAACGGTTATGATATGTTTTAAGGGTTGTGGCGCATTTAAATTGGGGGTTATATTTATATTATGATGATATGATTTAGGGGGTATGTTAGGTGTTTTAAGGGATGTATTAATTAAGTAATGTTATGAAATATTGCGTGATGATATTTTAATACATCGTGATAAATACCGGGGCACAATTAAACACCACACCCCATGCCACCCCCTACCCCCAATACTCGGCCACACCCCCCCCCCCCCCCCCCCCAAGTTGGTCCAGCCCATGCTTCATCATGCCAATCAATCACTCCTCCCCCATCCCTCCTCAACTCAAAAATCCTCCACCTTTTTCTTCCATTTTCGTTCAAAATCTAAGCTGTAAGTGGGAGGAGGAATCTCTAAAATTCCTGGCCATTTTCTTGTCAAAAAGGAGGAGTAAAAAGTGTAAGATGTTAATGGCTAACTTTTCTGAAAGTTTGATTGAGGTTAAGTTTTGTTATGATGTTTTCATGCATGTTAGTGTAGCTTCGGGTGGAATCTTGGTTTGAGTACATACATGGCAGTATTATGAAGCTCCTAGCATGTTTATTTGAGCATGATGTATGTTTAATTGGGTGGATTTGTTGGTATGAAAAGAAGTGCTCGAAAATCTGGGTAAGGTTATGATACTCTGTTTTTGGAGACTTTGGGTGAGTAATGATAGAGTGGGGTGGTTTTGATGCATGTGGGTTTAATTTGGGAACTTCGATTTGAATACATGCATGGTAGTATTTTGTAGCCCTTAGCATGTTTGTTCAAGCATGTTATATGTTTTATGTTGAAGTTTGGATGGTATGAAATGAGGTGCTTGGTAATTCTGGAAAAATCGCACATGAAACAGGGCTACCGATCGATCGCTGAAGAACACCGATCGATCGGTGCATACACTGTAGCATTAAATTTTAATTCCAAGTTAATACCGATCGATCGGTGAAAGATAGCGATCGATCGGTTTGTTTATACCGATCGATCGATGAAAGCCGTAGCTTTAATTTTTAATCCAAAGTTTTACCGATCGATCGGTGGGGGCTACCGATCGATCGGTAGTGCACTATTCATGTGGTATGAATTTTTGTGTTTTATTTTGAAGAATTGGTTATGATTCTTGTATTGGTGCCTAATATTGTATTATGTGGTTGTGTAGAACCATCCCAGGTACCAGCACAGTCGAGGAGATAAAGTCTATTGACTCCTCCACCTTTTAAAAAGGTACGTAAGAGACGTACGGACATCGGACGGTAAAACACACTCCTATACTATGACTACGCAATGATTGCATAAGTATTTATGTAACAGGTTGATAATGTTAATGATAAGTAAGTGTACGATGATGATTATGATAAGTAAAGATACGATGATGTTTATGATGAGTAAGGATGCTATGATATTTATGATGTATGTTAAACTATGTTATTAGAAATGGTAGAGTGTTCCGGTGGTTGTTATGGGCAAGCGAGGAAGGTACTTACCGCTGACATAGCTAGCGAGGAGATATATCCGCTATCAAGGAGTAGCGAGGGATATCACAGTACCGCCATATGTCGAGCGAGGGGTCCAAATGTGCCGCTGACATAACAGGACCAGAACAGTCACATTTCTAATTAACTTTGTTGATAATGAGCACATAAATGAAGTACGATTTTAATCATTAATGTCAAGAACTAATGATTACATGCATGAATATGAAACAGGGACAACAAAAGTGGGTTAATACGATTAACCAGGAAGTATATGTTAACGATTATTTCATGCGTTTATTTATATGCCATTCTCTTATGTTATTAAGAAATGATGTACATGCTCATGATGGGTTGTCCATGTAGGTACACTTTTGGACTGAAGGGCTAAGGGTCGGGTTGAGGCAGTGAGCTGCAAGGAGCACAAAAATGAATAGGCTTCAGGATGATAGTATCTACTCTAGGAGTAGTATAAACCTATAATGTTAGCATTCGTTTATGGGAATGTAACTAATAAGTTTTGAAATTTTATTTTTGGCCTATAATCCTGTAAGCTCATGTAACAACCGGAATCCTAAGATGTTATTAATGCATTTTAGTCCATAATACGTTATTATAATCATGTTAAGGTAGGAAGACCCTACAATGTGAGTTGCATGTCATGTGAATTTTAATTTGAGGTAGAGGAGGTTATATGAAGATAGAATCAGATTGTAAAAACATACAACACCAAATCTCACCTAGTAAATCTCTACTCAAGCACCTCTCCAAACCCTTGTTGGTTCTTCCATCTTTTGCTTGGATTTCACTTGGTCATCAAGCTAGAAAGTAGAGTGAAGTGATTTCATAACTTCTTGGTAAGGAATTTATGATGTCAAGCTTGGATATGTGGTTAGCCATGAATGATATGAATTGAAGTACCAAGTGTTCTTGGTTGGAATACATACTTGTTATTATGCAATGAATTGGTTCTATGATCATAAAAACATGTTAATATGATATTAGAGATTGCATGAAACATGTTTGAATGTGGATTTTCGAGTTGTAGGAGATACACCATGGAGATAAGCTCAAAATCGCCATGGTCTGAATTTTCTGGACATCGACGATCGATCGCTAGCCCTATGGAGATCGATCGTCGAGAACAGAGTCAATATAAGGCGGTTAAAACATATGGTGATCGATCGGTGGAAATGTGGCAATCGATCGCAAGGAAACAGAACACTTTGGCGATCGATCGCGAGATAGTGGCGATCGATCGCGATGGAACAGAACAGTATGGCGATCGATCGGTGAAATGTGGCGATCGATCACCAGGGTCCATATTTTGAAAAATGTTATATTTTTGTAGAATTTGATTTTGAAGCCTATTGTAACATGTTATATTGTTCATATTGTTGTAGCATCATCACAGGGGACGGGACAACGAGGCGGTTAGACATTGACGCCTAATTTATATCGTTTGTGTCGCAGAACAGGTACGTTTTGACGTACGAGTATATGATATTGTTGTGATGATGATGTAAGCATGGTATCATACGATTAGTGACATCATATGCACGTGCATGCATGATATTATATTGTTGAGATGGATGCCACGATAGATGTGTAGCATATGCTTTGGCTGAGATCGGTGCCACGATAGATATACCAGTGTTAGGTATATGCTTTGGCTGGGATTGTTGCCACGATAGGTATGCTACATATGCTTTGGCAAGAGAAATATACGCCAGTTGGGTATATGCTCTGGCTGTTATAACATCTTAGGACGGTACTATAATATGTGCTGCTAAGATGAAGATGTGAGAGGGTTCCACTGGCATTTTGAGCTGAGATAGACATATCATATTGGTCTGGTTATAACAGGATGAGGAATGAGACATGTCATGACATATTTGCATTTGATGATGCATGATACAGGACAATCACATTTGATGTTATAGTGCTTTATTGTTTTATGTTTTGTATTGATATCGCATTGGGATGGTTATTTATCATGTTGTGTGATTGTTTTTGTAGGGACTCATAGACGTGGGAGGACGGGATTGTGAGTCTGTTCCGCTGTGAGTTGAACCACTGCATAGGAGTTGTACTAGTCTAGGTTGTTTTACGGTACATATGATGTATATGATAATAGGATTTGTGTAAGTATTGTAACAACCTAACATAAGTAAACTCTTAATCAGTGTATGTTTTACCTAATTCTTACTCACATATGTATAATGAATTGATACATAAAGGATTAAGTAATTAGGTCCCCACATTAGTGGTATCAGAGCAGTGGTTCGAGAACGGGGTGAACAAGGGTAGAGGAAGGTATTAGGGAGTTACCTAATACGTTGAAAGCATGTTATGAGTCATGATATGATGTTATACTGACATGCTTTATATATTTGTTTGTTATTGGTAACCCTGTATTTGCAGTAATGGCAGACAGAGTACCACATGATGAGGTTGGGGATGCCATGAGTAGCAACGCTAGTGTTGGATTGGCGCCTGTGCCACCACCACCATTTGGGCAAGGGCCAGTGGAACAGGTATTTTTACTTAGGGAGTTGACTTTGACACAGTTTTTTAGTTATAAGCCACCTCGCTTTGAGGGTACTGAATCAGGGGAACAAGCAGAGTAATGGTTGGAACGTATTGAACAGATCTTTGTGTCAGCACCATGTGCCAAGTCCGCCTGGATACGTTTGGCAGAATTCCAGTTGGCGAAGAAAGCTATGATGTGGTGGAAGGCCACATTGATTGAGTTGAGAGCTTGTGGGGGCTTGGTCCTAATCAGAGGTTTAATTAACACACGATTGTTATATTAATGTAAACAGCGGAAGATTTAGTTAAAAACTTTCAAAAAGTGACCCTCAAAATTTTTCGCAGTTTGTTTCTAAAACATTTCCGAATAGTGAAAATATGTATTTCCGGTTTGACATCTAACATGATATTCATCGAATAAGCATTACATATAATTTCTCAGTAAAGTATTACTTAAAAAGACAGATACTCAGGGCATATCTCGGTAATTTAAAACATAAGTAAAAATACTAAACAACTACTGGGACTCAAAACATAAACCACATACTTGAGCTGGCTCTCAAGGAGCTCTGGTATTTATCGATGCTTCATCTCGAGCATCCACAGTACGTCCACCTATACCACCTATCATGCCCATACAACAAAGACATGACAGCCCCCCGCGAAGGGGGTCAGCACCCAGTACGAGAAACAGATAATATCACAGTGTATGACAAATAACATGCGATGCATGCCGTGCATGAATGCAAATGCATATGAAGGGTATCAAATCTCGAATATCCATATCTCCGGAGTCCAAAGGAAGATCATCAATCAAATCATCATCATGCTCGAGCAGGATGTCGACACGCTCGTCGCTCTGATCTATCTCTCAGTCGAGCCATCGGCGGTCCATCATCCTCGTGTCTGGGCGACGTCGGCACACTCGTCGCTACGGCATCACTCAGCTCACTCTCTCCGCCGAGCCATCGGCGTGCCCATCATCCCCAGACACGCATCACAGATGCCAAAGAAAAGATATAGGTACCAAGAAATGAATCGATAGGATCAACATGACATGCTCAATGTCCATGCGTGTCAATGCATCATGCAATATCATAATCTCATGTGATGCATATCAAATATCATGTCATCGTATATCATGCAGTCAATGTACCATGCAATTCACATACTGCAGATCAACTTATTACATAGTCACATAAGGAGCAAGTAATGACAAGTAAATCATACCCGGGAACATCACATGTCTTTGCGAGACATTGTGATAAAACCCGTTTTCTCCGTACCTCAGACCAATGCTTTATCTACCGAGTACTCCTCAAATAAATCTCAAGATCTGTTAACCTGATCATTTACACCTCAAATATATAATCAAAGTATTCACTTATTTCCAATATCAAATTTATAATCCAAACATTGACCCTTAGCAAATTTTCTTAATTTTCAGCTTGACCCATTTTCGTAGAAAAATCACTATAAATTCATATAATGTCCAAAAGACTTGAGGCCAGTGGAGAAATCACGAAAACTCAAATTACTAGAGTCATATTCAAGTCCAGAAGCTAGTTCATTCCTCTTGAGGCACATGCAAAGCAAAGTATGCCAGTTTTTAAAAATACTCATATTCTGTTTTGACAGAGTGAGCGGTTCTAGGGAAAAGTGCATATCTTACACAAGGTACCTCCAAATCATATAAGGCCAGTTTCTAATGCAAGATAACGCAACATACTACAATACATATATTATGAGCTTTAAGCTAAAAAGTTCAAATTGATGTCCATTATTTGAAAAACGTACAAGCCTAAGAACTCGTATGAAATCCTTTTCCAGATTGAGCACTATGTGGTAAAATTAGCATACCTCTTTCATATGAGATCCAAATTAAGTTAGGCCAATTCCAAATGCAAGATAACCCAACACTTATTAGAGCCTAAAACTTCAAATCCGTAGCCCGTTATTCCCAGAAATACGAAGAACAAAATGCATGAAACTCGCATGCAGTGAATTTCCAGATTTGACACATGTTGGTAAATTGACCATAGCTATTTCATATTAAATCCAAATTAGCTGATTTTGGTGGCCATTTAAAGCTAACACAAAATACTACAACTTGTCAGAGGGGAATTAATTTCCAATTCGAAACATAACTATGCTAGAAACGCGAAATACCAGACTGTTCATGCACTGGTCTTAGCAGACTACAATTGACAGCAACTTCTTCGTAAATGAACACCATGGTTCGACCCTCAATCCTACATGCAAGTTGATAAAACTCAAGGATGATGATATACCTTCATTTATCTTCAAGATTTGAAGCTTGATCATCCACAAAAACTAGCCATGATCGAAAATCCTACCCCAATTCTGCTGCTACTCGAAAATCTTGCATATACTTTCTCCAAACTTGCAAATTCTTGTTGGGTTCTTCATCCCTAACCTTGTAGCTTCTTAATCTCCAAATGCATGTGACATGCACTCAAATTCTCACAAGGATTTTGGTTATTAAATAGGCTGAACGTTCGAACAAGTGAGGAGAGAAGGAGGAGTTATGTTTCAAGAGAGAGAAGAGCTAGTAAAAAAAAATGAATCCCAATTCTGAAATGCAAGGCATGGGCGTGAGTTTCTAAGCCAAAATTGTGATTTTTAATTTATTTGATGTATTGTGGAATCCATGTGTCAATACATCATCATCTTGCAAGATTAATAATCCAAAATCATGTATTAAACATGAGTTAAATTAATTAGTGACACGTGTTCTCCAAGTGCCATGTGATCATGCACATGCTCATGCACTAAAACATGTTCCACTAGTTGGTTGACTCATCGTAGTCCGAAACACCTTAATCCATGTTTGCACTTTTAATTATCCGGTTTTGCTTAATCATCGTTAATCCGGATTAATTAGCATCGGGGCCTTACATTTCTTCCCCTCTTAAAAAGATTTCATCCTCGAAATCGCAAAACTGAGTATAACTCAATAACTTAAATCATATGAGATGTCTCAATCTCATTCATAGATACATAAGAATCATCATGTATCAATGACAACTGTTGTGATCGTGACAACGATATACAACTAAATCAACTTCTCTATGATTCCACAAAGTTCAAAATATCGAGGCAATATCATACCTCACTTAATGAATCATATCGATCATCGCAAAGGTAATATCTTCATATTTACCTGATTCTCAACTCGTAGGCTAACGATATATTTCTCTTTGGCATAGCAAATCTGCTCACCTCAAGCAAAATTTCAAAGTTTTCGCAGAAATTTTTATCGTTCCTGGCATTTTTCTCAAAAATCTTAAGTTATGCCAAAATTCATTATCAATTTTCTATCATCATATCAGCGATCGGTAATTATGGATCTACAAAACTTGAACCGATACCATCCCAAAAGTTGTCTGAAACTTAAATTATAGAAAAATTCTACTGGTGAATAGTGATTTCTGTCAATTCCCACTAAATTCACCACTATTAATCGAGACATAACTTCCAAGGTCTGGATATTTTCTCAGTGGATCCATCTGTATGGGTATGCTAAGCAATACTCATTGCTAACTTAGTACTCATGACATTCTGAAAATAGTTTTCGAATTCTGATACTATTCTCGGATCTCAATCAGATACATCTGTTACAGAAACTCACTGTAACTAAACCACATTATCCATATCTTCAACATGTCCTCTTCTCATAGACATAATGACTATCATATGAAATCAATATCTTGAATTGAATAGTCAATCAATTCCGATTCAACTTGTTTCACAATCTCTGTTTGTTCTAAACAATTTAAGCTATAAAACTCAAAACTAGAAATTTCCCAATTTCATTGTGGTACTTACAAATTCTGTACGATCCCATTAGGTCTCGTATTTTTATCTTGACCTGCTGGCATGTCAAACAAGTTGCCACGAATTCCAAAATTTCTTTCTTTATGACATTCCATCATAATTATGATCTCAAGAATGATACATCTCATCCTTCCCAGAATAACACTATGTTCTCTATAGTGTGCTTTCTGCTGTAATACGTCTTTTAAATCAGTAAAATTCGATGCTATTTACTGATTTTTCATTCGCAATCACCACTAAATGGCCTACTAAATCTACTTGGTTGATGAGACAGAACCAATTTCTTCATTCAATATTTGTATGAGTCTGTCCTTCGAGTTTTTCTGATCGTCAAAATCAGAGGTGACTCAACTCCAAAGCATACATTGATGCTATCAGTGCACCTTGCACTTTTCGGTTCAGTGCATCTGCTACTATTTTTATTTTCCTTGATTTATATTGACTATCAAAGTCAAATTCTTTAATAAATCTAGTCATCGCTTCTATCTCAAGTTTAACTCTGATTGAATAATAGATATTTTAAACCCATAAAATCAGAGTATATCATGAGTTGTTCGCCACCCAGATACGTTGCCACATCTTCAAGCAAAAATAATGGCTGCAAACTCAATTTCATGAACAAGATATCATAATTCTTTCAGCTTCAACTATCTCAAGCATATGCAGTCATCTCCTCATGATGCATCAGCACATATCCCAAATCTTTAACCAACGTATTTGCACAAAATACATATCTCCCTGAACCAGTTAAACAAAATCAACATTGGGGTTGTAGTCCATTTCAGTTTCAGTTATGAAAACAGCTTTCTCATTCATCTGACCAAACGAATATCAAATTTCTTCTTGGTCAATTGGTTCATAAGTCAGGCTATCCTAGAATATCCTTCCGTAAAAGCCTGTAGTATCTGCCAGAATTCATAAAACTTTTCATCTTGAGTACAATGATTGGTCTTGGCCAAATTAGTATTATCTTTACTTTACTGGAATCAACAGGTATCTGGTGAGATGGTATCACCTATCCCAAAACAACACTTGATTCAACCAAGATTTACATTTCGATAACTTGGTACACACTTTGAGCTTCACGAAGCATCTGAAAAATCAATCACAGGTGTTCTGTGTGGTTCCTTCAGGATCTCATATACACTAGTTTACCACTGATGAATATGATTACACTTCCGCCCAAAAGTTACGAAATATTTTCTTCATCAAATTCATAACTCTACCGGTATAGTTGTCAGACCACACGACATTTCCAAAAATTAAAAATGTCTATATCTGGTTTGACCAATTGCCGAGAGAACATTTTCTCTTCTGACTCAAACTGATATTAACCAGAGTAAACGTATAGCCTAAAAAACTCGTATATCCCCTGTTTCCAGATTGTATAGTTGCTGGTAAAATTAGCATAATTCGTTCATATGAGCTCCAAATTGAGTGAGGCCAATTCCACATGCAAGCTAACCTCGAATACTACAACACTTATTAGAGCCTAAAACTTCATATTCGTAGCCATTTATTCCCAGAAATACGAAGAACATAATGCATGAAACTCGGATGCAGTGGATTTCCAGATTTGACACATGTTGGTAAACTGACCATAACGTTTTCATATTAACTCCAAATTAGCTGATTCTTGTGGCCAATTAAATCTAATACAAAACACTACAACTGCTATCAGGTGAGTCATCTTCAAATTCGAAACTTAACTAGACCCAAAATTCGAAATACCAGACCAACAGTATACTGAAATCTGCAGAACATTCTGACAGCAAGTTTTCACTACATTTCTCATGTCCAAGTATCAAAATTCGACCCTTAATCTTACATGCAAGTAATTAAAACTCAAGGATGATGATATACCTTCATTTATCTTCAATATTTGAAGCTTGATCATCCACAAAACCAAGCCAAAACCGAAAATCCTACACCAAAACTGCTGCTACTCGAAAATCTTGCATGTCCTTTCTCCAAACTTGAAATTTGTTGGTGCATCTTGTTCCTCAAGATGAGTAGCACTCAAATATATCTTTGCATGTGACATGCACTTGCAAATTCAAGAGGATTTTGGTAGGAAGTGAGCTGCAATTTTCGAAATTGCTAAGAAGAGAGAAGGAGGAGCATTGGGAATGAAGAGAGAGGAAAGGTGATGGAAATTTGAGCCAAAATCTGAATTGGGCAAGGTTTAGGCGTGGGCTTCTATGCCAAATTTTGTGATTTTTAATTTATTTGATGTATGGTGGAGTCCATGTGTCAATACATCACTTATCTTGCAAGATTAAAGCTCCAAAATCATGTATTAAACATGAGTTAAATTAAATAATGGCATGCGTTTTCCAAGTGACATGTGATCATGCACATGGTCATGCACTAAACATGTTCCACTAGTTGGTCGACTCATCGTAGTCGGGACACCTTAATTTAAAGTTTGCACTTTTAATTATCCGGGTTTGCTTAATCATCGTTAATCCGGATTAATTAGTATCGGGGCCTTACACTTCTTCCCTTCTTAAAAAGATTTCGTCCTCGAAATCGCAAAACCAAGTATAACTCAATAAATCAAAACATATGAGATGTCTCAATCTCATTCATAGATACTTAAGGATCATCATGTATCAATGACAACTGCTGTGGTCGTCTCTACGATCTACCACTTAATCAAAGTTCTCTATGATTCCACAAAGTTCAAAATATCGAGGCAACATCAAACCTCACTTAACGAATCATATTGATCATCGCAAATGTAATATTTCCATATTTACCTGATTCTCAACTCGAAGTCTAACGATATATTTCTCTTTGGCGTAGCTAATCTGCTCACCTCAAGCCAAATTTTAATCGTTTCCGCAGAAATTTTATCGTTCCTGGCATTTTTTTCTCAACAATCTTAAGTATGCCTAAATTTCTTATCAATTTTCTATCATCACATCAGCGATCGGTAATTCTGGCTCTGCAAAACCTGAACCGATGCCATCCCAAAAGTTTTCTGAAACTTAAATTATAGGAAAATTCTACTGGTGAATGATGATTTCTGTCAATTCCCACTAAATCACCACTATTAATCGAGACATAACTTCCAAAGTCTGGATATTTTCTCAGTTGATCCATCTGGATAGGTATGCTAAGTAATACTCATTGCTAACTTAGTATCCATTACATTCCGAAAATAGTTTCGAATTCTGATATTATCATCGGATCTCAATCAGATACATTTATTACAGAAACCACTGTAACTAAACCACATTATCCATATCTTACACATGTCGTCTTCTCATAGACATATAGACTATCATATGAAATCAATATCTTGTATTGAATAGTCAATCAATTCCGATTCAACTTGTTTCACAATCTCTGTTTGTAAATATTTTAGCTATAAAAACTCAAAACTAGAAATTTCCCAATTTCATTGTGGTACTTACAAATCTTGTACTATCCCATTAGGTCTCGTATTTTTATCTTGACCTGCTGGCATGTCAAACAATTTGCCACAAAATTCAAAAATTTCTTTCTTTATACCATCTCATTATAAATAGGATCTCGAGAATGATACATCTCATCATTCCCAGAATAACACTATGTTCTCTATAGTGTGCTTTCTGCTGTAATACGTCATTCAAATCAGTAAAATTCGATGCTATATACTGATTTTTCATTCGCAACCACCACTAAATGACATACTAAATTTACTTGGTTGATAAGACAGAACCAATTTCTTAACTCAATATATGTATGGGTCTGTCCTTCGAGTCTTTCCGATCGTCAAAATCAGATGTTATCAAACTGCAAAGCAAACATCGATGCTACCATTGCACCTTGCACTTTTAGGTTCAGTGCATCTGCTACTAGTTTCATTTTCCTTGATTTATATTGACTATCAAAGTCAAATTCTTTAATAAATCCAGTCATCGCTTAATCTCAAGAATATGCAATCATCTTTTCATGATACATTAGAACATATCTTCGAATCTTTGACATACGTATTTGCACAACTACATATCTCCCTGAACCAGTTAAACCAAAACAACATTGGGGTTGTAGTCCATTTCAGTTTCATTTATGAAAACTGCCTTCTCATTCATCTGACCAAACGAATATCAAATTTCTTCTTGGTCAATTAGTTCATAAGACAGGCTATCCTAGAATATCCTTCCGTAAAAGCCTGTAGTATCTGTCAAAATTCATAAAACTTTTCATCTTGAGTACAATGATTGGTCTTGGCCAAATTAGTACTATCTTTACTTTACTGGAATCAACAGGTATCTGGTGAGATGATATCACCTATCCCAAAACAACACTTGATTCAACCAAGATTTACATTTCAATAACTTGGTACACCCTTTGAGCTTCACGAAGCGTCTGAAAAATCAATCACATGTGTTCTGTGTAGTTCCTTCCGGATCTCGTATACACTAGTATACCACTGCTGAATATGATTACACTTCCGCCCAAAAGTTACGGAAAATTTTCTTCATCAAATTCATAACTCTACGGGTATAGTTGTCAGACCACACGACATTTCCAAAAATTCAAAATGCCTATATCTGGTTTGACAATTGCCTAGAGACATTTTCTCTTCTGACTTAAACAGATGGTAACCAGATTTAAAATCATTCTTCTTATACATCGAAGTTCCTTACAACTGATCAAATACTTATAGATCTTAGGCAGTGAGTATTTATTCTTGACAGTAGCCCGATTCAACTATCCTTGGTCGATACACATCTTCATAATATCATTTTTCTTCTTCAAGAACAATCCTGATGTTTCCTCAAGTGACATACTCAAACATATGTACTCGTATCAAGGAGATTCTGCAATTATCTTCTGCATCTGTCAAATCTGTTGATGGCAGTTCCTACAATGATTTTGATATTTAATCTATTCTTTGACATCAACAAAAAGTTAAAATCGAATTCCTTCTTTAGTGGAGATTCTATTATTTCCTCAGGAAAATCTCGGTAAGTTCCTTACCATTAAGATATCAGTCAACCTCGACGCTTCCTGGAGTATCAACTGTTTATTATCAAATATCCTTCATTTTCCACATACCGCAACATCAATATTTCCATAGCTGATACTATCAGTATCTTAGCTTACTATTCGTGGCTATCAATATTTCATTTTGGGGTCACAAAACAGTCGAAAATTCATTACACCATAAAATCAACTTCCTATGTCTCAAAATTTATCAGAGTATCCATACACTTGATACAATCAAAACTATATTTCGACAACATCATTTAATTCAAATCCACAACACTATCAACAAATTGTAATCTGCAGTTCACTATTGCAAGTGTGGATAGAATAATTATCACTGCTGGTGTATTTTCCCAATCATCATTATCAACGCACATTTGATGCAATATATGAAACCAATGATTTTATCTCAAATCAAACTCGTGCAGTGTGATCGAATACACAACATGTATCTGTGATCACTACTCCTATAGCATCTCTATCATTGCCGAAATCGAAATGGTTCTATATCCTGGAGATATCTCAATCCCATTGTCAATGTATACTCTCTGATCTACAGATAATTAACTGCTGCTGATACTGAGTAGTCGAAAAGAATAACAACTATGATATCTACCCCTAGCTCAGGGTATTTGTTGTTATGGCTGCATCTGTTCCTGAGCACGTAACCGACATGCTCTGATTGGCCACAATCAATAACAGTTCATTTTATTCTTTCAAATGGATCAGTAGATATTTACATCCACAATGACCTCAAAAGATTTGGTATTCTACAATCTCATAGTCCCTTTAGAACTACTAGAGCTGGATAAATTTGAGTGATACTTCTGAAACTTTTCTAGGACTACATGGATTATCCCAATGATAGTCACTTCATTAATCTTTAATCCAGTTCGAATTCCTTATTCAATATCTAATCTCTTCACTAGTGAATAACTATTGAGAGTAAATAGATATTTCCATTTCTCAAGTTCACGATAATCAATTATCATTTTCCATGTCATCAATACCATTACTCTAGATAGTCTCATCTATAAGAGTTCATAGTGAAGTTTTTATTCATTGTTCGGACACAAAAACTGGAAATGAATTACGACAGTCCCCTAAACCAAGTCCTCATTCAAACCAATTCTCGTTGTTTCTCACAACAACTACACTTCATTCTTCAGTTGAAATATTGCTAGTTTCAATATTCTCAAGTTCTAAATTATCATCTTGGCGTACACAGGTTTTGACGTAAACTCATACATATAACCTTGTTCTTTCAGACTTAAATTCCCAATGTCAATCGACAAAATGCGTTTTAACTAGTTCTAGTATCATCTCACTAATCACAAGGATTAAGTCCCAAAGTGATAAATAGAAGTCTCAATAATTATCACTATGATATAATTCAAGTAACAGTTTACAGTGCCTACAGGTTCAATAGATGGCTCTTAAAGTCTATATCGCTGCTACCTGTCCAAACACTAACTGTTCATCAAATCATCAAAACATAAATCTCAACTCAGAGATGTTCTCATTACTTATTCTATATCAACATCCGGTCAGCAACTATCATTGCTAACAAATAAAAATTCTCAAAATTATATGCAACTCAGCATTCAAATTCCCTACATTATATGCAACTCAGCATATTCAAATTCCCTACATGATATGCAACTCCCCATATTAAAATATTCAGAGATATGACCACTAATTATCCCTGCTTAATAATCCATTACATGTATAAAACTTCATTATCGAACATGTAAACATAGCAGGCAAGAGCATATAAATCAGATAGCCAGACACATGCACAAACAATTCATTTGTGTCTATACTCAGTGTCCTAACTCTAGTTCGAGCATATCCCAGACTATGCTCTGATACCATAATGTGAGGGCCCGATTCTAATGTGGTGTTTAATTAACATATAATGATTAATTTGCGTAAACAGCGGAAGATTTATTTCAAAGGTCTTATCAAATGGCCCTAAAACTTTTTCGCTTTTAGGTGATATATATATATAGTGATACTGAAAATACATAATTCCAGTTCCAATTTAACACGTTGAGCATAACATCCATATCAAGTATAAATCAACCAGTAGTAGAATACTTAAAATACAGATACTCGGGGCATACCCCGGTAATTCAAAACATAATTAAAAATATTCTAACAACTACTGGGACGCAAAACATAAAATATAAACCTGAGCTCGCTCTCAAGGAGCTCTGGTATCTCTCGATGCGTCGCTGCAAGCATCGTCACTATGTTCTCCTGTAAAGCCTGTCATGTCCGAACAACAAAAGACATGACAGCCCCCACAAAGGGGGTCAGTACCCCAGTACGAGAAATAAATAAATCATGTCAAGTGACAAAGTATCATGCAATGCATACCATGTATGAATGCGATGTATGAATGGGTACAAGGAATCGAATATCAAGATACCAAAATCGGAGTCCAAAGGAAGGTATCATCAAATCATCAAAGCTCGAGCAGAGGGTGACAGTATACGTACATTGCGCTAGGAAAACTCATCCTATGTACGTTACTGCATCCAGCCCTCGTGTCTAGGTCCGGTCGCACCTGCACGTGACTACAGTTACTACCTATACTGCCTGTCATCGCCATGCTCGTCGTACCCGACACTCAGAGTAAGTCAACTCAGTCAAATCATGGATATCAAAGGAATGATAGATCAATATGATATGCCCATGAATCATTTATGCATCAAATGACATATGCAACTCAATATATCATGCAATCTCATGTGAAAGTATATACAAATCATGTAATTTCACATATCATGTAATCCAAGACATTCATCATGTCATATAGTCACATAAGAATCATATAGTGACAAATAAGTCATATAAATCAAATAATGACATATAAGGCCATACATTAGCATCATTACACGTCTTTGCCAGACGTCATGATAAAACTCATTTCAACGTACCTCAAACCGTTAGCTAATTACCAAGTGATCCTCGACTCAATCTTAGGATTAATAAACCTGGCCATAACAGTTCCAAATACAACATAATGTCACATACTAGCCTTAAACATATCAAAATAAAACTCAAACTTAGACCCAAAACCAATTCTCTAAATTTCAGCCTGCGCAACCATAGAGATCGGCTCATAACTTGTCCGATACTTAATAAAATCACATGAGTCCAATTTATTTTCAAATATAACTCAAAAATGAACATTTCATCAGTTCAACTCATCTTCAATTTCGTTCATTTAGCCTAGGTAAAATGGCCAAGAACAATCTGCTAGAAAAACAGGACAATTCACCAAATTTCAGCCTGACCCATTTTTGTATAAAAATCATAATAAATTCATATGATGTCCAAAAGACTTTGGGCCAGTGGTAAAATCACGAAAACGCAATGTACTACAGTTCATAAATGAAGTCCATAAGCTAGTTCACTCATATTGAGGCACATGCAAAGCAAAGTATGCCAGATTTTAAAAATACTCATATTCTATTTTGACAGAGTGAGCGGTTTTATGGAAAAGTTCATATCTTACACACGGAAACTCCATATCATGTAAGGCCAGTTTAGAATGCAAGATAACCCAACATAAAACAAAACATATCTTATGAGCTTTAAGCTAAACAATTCATCTTCATGTACATTAACTGAAAAAAGTACAGCCTAAAAAACTCGTATATCCCCTGTTTCCAGATTGTATAGTTGCTGGTAAAATTAGCATAATTCGTTCATATGAGCTCCAAATTGAGTGAGGCCAATTCCATATGCAAGCTAACCTCGAATACTACAACACTTATTGGAGCCTAAAACTTCATATTCATAGCCATTTATTCCCAGAAGTACGAAGAACATAATGCATGAAACTCGGATGCAGTGGATTTCCAGATTTGACACATGTTGGTAAACTGACCATAACGTTTTCATATTAACTCCAAATTAGCTGATTCTTGTGTCCAATTAAATCTAATACAAAACACTACAACTGCTATCAGGTGAGTCATCTTCAAATTCGAAACTTACCTAGACCCAAAATTCGAAATACCAGACCAACAGTATACTGAAATCTGCAGAACATTCTGACAGCAAGTTTTCACTACATTTCTCATGTCCAAGTATCAAAATTCGACCCTTAATCTTACATGCAAGTAATTAAAACTCAAGGATGATGATATAACTTCATTTATCCTCAATATTTGAAGCTTGATCATCCACAAAACCAAGCCAAAACCGAAAATCCTACACCAAAACTGCTGCTACTCGAAAATCTTGCATGTCCTTTCTCCAAACTTGAAATTTGTTGGTGCATCTTGTTCCTCAAGATGAGTAGCACTCAAATATATCTTTGCATGTGACATGCACTTGCAAATTCAAGAGGATTTTGGTAGGAAGTGAGCTGCAATTTTCGAAATTGCTAAGAAGAGAGAAGGAGGAGCATTGGGAATGAAGAGAGAGGAAAGGTGATGGAAATTTGAGCCAAAATCTGAATTGGGCAAGGTTTAGGCGTGGGCTTCTATGCCAAATTTTGTGATTTTTAATTTATTTGATGTATGGTGGAGTCCATGTGTCAGTACATCACTTATCTTGCAAGATTAAAGCTCCAAAATCATGTATTAAACATGAGTTAAATTAAATAATGGCATGCGTTTTCCAAGTGCCATGTGATCATGCACATGCTCATGCACTAAACATGTTCCACTAGTTGGTCGACTCATCGTAGTCGGGACACCTTAATTTAAAGTTTGCACTTTTAATTATCCGGGTTTGCTTAATCATCGTTAATCCGGATTAATTAGTATCGGGGCCTTACATTTTGTCTTTCAGTGTAGGGTCTTCCTACCTTAACATCATTATAATCACATATTATGGACTAAACATGCTTTAATAACACCTTAGGGTTCCGATTGTAGCTTTGAGCTAGGAAGCTTACAGGCCAAAAATAAAATTTCAAAACTTAATAATTACATTCTCGGTAATTAATATTAAAGCTATAGAATTACACTACTCCTAGAGTAGAGACTATCAAAATCATGTATCCTATGTTCTTTCATGCTTTTTTTAGCTCACTGCCTCAACCCGATCCTTAGCCCTTCAGTCCAAAAGTGTACCTACAGGAACAACCCATCATGAGCATGTACATCATTACTTAACATCATAAGGTAATGGTATATAAACAAATGCATGAAAATAATCGTGACGTATACTTCCTGGTTAATCTTATTAACCCACTTTGGTTGTCCCTGTTTCATAGTCATGCATATAATCATTAGTTCTTAACATAAATGATTAAAATCATACTTCACATATATTCATAATCAACATTGTTATTGAGAAATGGGGATGTTTCTGGCCTTGTTATGTCCGCGGAACAATTGGCCCCCTCGCTTCGACATATAGCGGTACTGTGATTACCCCTCGCTACACCTTGATAACGGATGTAATATCCTCACTAGCTATGTCAGCGGTAAGTAACTTCCTCGCTTTCCCATAACAACCACCAGAACACTCAATCATTCTCAATAACATAGTTAAACATACATCATCATCATTATATCATAAACATCATCATCTTGTAAACATCATCATTTTATAAGCATCATCATCTTATAAACATCATCATCTTATCATAAACGTCCTCATAAACATCATGTAATCTTTACTCATCATAAACATCATCATCATAAACTTACTTATCATAATCATCGTCATAAAGATCGTAAATACTTATGCAATCATTGCGTAGTCATAGTATAGGAATGTGTTACCGTCCGATGCCCGTACGTTTCTTACGTACCTTAATTCCCAAAAGTGGAGAAGTTGGAGAACTTTATCTCCTTGAAGTTGTGGGTACCTGGGATGGTTCTCTTGAGGACTCCAAATCTTACCAAAAATCCCACAAACAAAAGTTTTGTGAAGATTCCTCCTTCCTCCTTTGAAGAATTTCGAAAATGGGGTGAGGTTAGGGTTGTGAATTTTGGGGATTTAAGAGTGATTGGTAAGGTGGAATAAAAAGGTGGGGTAGTGGGGGATATAAGGGTTATTTAATTAAATTTGTACCCCATTAATTAACATGATGTATAAAATACCCCAACATGGTATTTTAAAAGCATTTTACCAAAATGCACCAAACTTCAATTAAATCCATACTTTCCTCATAATTAACAACCAAAACAATTAAATCATGTTAACACCTCATTTCCCATCATGCATAACATGCACCCTGAAATGCAACCCCCAGGTCACGCCTACCATGTGACTAAGCATTTCAACATGATAATTAATTCTAATACATAAATCAATTATCACCATAATTAATCACATAAACATCATTAATGCCCAAATTGCATATAATTAATTTCGGGGCATCACATTCAGACTTAAATTCCTGATGTCAATCGACAAAAAGTGTTTTAAATAATTCTAGTGTCATCCACTAATCATAAGGATTAAATCCCAAAGTGATAAATACAATTTCCAATAATGGACACATTATCACTAAATTATAGTGCAATTAACAGTTTATAGTGTACAGGTTCGATAGTAGCTCTTAAAGTTTATATCACAGCTACCTGTCCAAACACTAACTGTCCAACATAATTCATACATCTCAAGTCATAGATGTTATCATCTTCATTCTACATCATCATCCTATCAGCAACTATCAGTGCTAACAGATAAAATTCTCAAATTCTCTAGATTATATGCAACTCAGCATATTAAAATCTTCAGATATATGATATCGCATTATTCCTGCTTACTAATCCATTACATACATAAAATCTCATTATCAAACATGTAAACATAGCAGGCAAGAGCATATAAATCAGATAGTCGGACACATGCACAAACAATTCATTTGTGTCTATACTCAGTGTCCTAACTCTAGTTCAAGCATAACCCAGATTATGCTCTGATACCAACTATGAGGGCCTGGTCCTAATCAGAGGTTTAATTAACACACGTTTGTTATATTAACGTAAACAGCGGAAGATTTAGTTAAAAACTTTCAAAAAGTGACCCTCAAAATTTTTCGCAGTTTGTTTCTAAAACATTTCCGAATAGTAAAAATATGTATTTCCAGTTTTACATCTAACATGATATTCATCGCATAAGCATTACATATAATTTCTCAGTAAAGTAATACTTAAAAATACAGATACTCAGGGCATATCCCGGTAATTTAAAACATAAGTAAAAATACTAAACAACTACTGGGATTCAAAACATAAACCACATACCTGAGCTCGCTCTCAAGGAGCTCTGGTATTTATCGATGCTTCGTCTCGAGCATCCACAGTACGTCCACCTGTACCACATGTCATGCCCATACAACAAAGGCATGACAACCCCCCGTGAGGGGGTCAGCACCCAGTACAAGAAACAGATAATATCAGAGTGTATGACAAATAACATGCGATGCATGCCGTGCATGAATGCAAATGCATATGAAGGGTATCAAATCTTGAATATCCATATCTCTGGAGTCCAAAGGAAGATCATCAATCAAATCATCATCATGCTCGAGTAGGATGTCGACACGCTCGTCGCTCCGATCTATCTCTCAGTCGAGCCATCAGCGTTCCATCATCCTCGTGTCTGGGCGACGTCGGCACGCTCGTCGCTACGGCATCACACAGCTCACTCTCTCCACCGAGCCATCGGCGTGCCCATCATCCCCAGACACGCATCACAGATGCCAAAGAAAAGATATAGGTACCAAGAAATGAATCGATAGGATCAACATGACATGCTCAATGTCCATGCGTGTCAATGCATCATGCAATATCATAATCTCATGTGATGCATATCAAATCTCGTGTCATCGTATATCATGCAGTCAATGTACCATGTAATTCACATACTGCAGAACAACTTATCACATAGTCACATAAGTAGCAAGTAATGACAAGTAAATCATACCCGAGAACATCACATGTCTTTGCCAGACATTGTGATAAAACCCGTTTTCTACGTACCTCGGACCAATGCTATATCTAACGAGTACTTCTCAAATAAATCTCGAGATCTGTTAACCTGGTCATTTACACCTCAAATATATCATCAAAGTGTTCACTTATTTCCAATATCAAATTTATAATCCAAACATTGACCCTTAGCAAATTTTCTTAATTTTCAGCTTGACCCATTTTCGTAGAAAAATCACTATAAATTCATATGATGTCCAAAAGACTTGAGGCCAGTGGAGAAATCATGAAAACTCAAATTACTAGAGTCATATTCAAGTCCAGAAGCTAGTTCATTCATCTTGAGGCACATGTAAAGCAAAGTATGCCAGTTTTTAAAAATACTCATATTCTGTTTTGACAGAGTGAGCGGTCTAGGGAAAAGTGCATATCTTACATAAGGAAACTCCAAATCATATAAGGTCAGTTTGTAATGCAAGATAACGCAACATTACATCTCTTATGAGCTTTAAGCTAAAAAGTTCAAATTGATGTACATTATTTGAAAAACATACAAGCCTAAAAACTCGTATGAAATCCTTTTCCAGATTGAGCACCATGTGGTAAAATTAGCATACCTCTTTCATATGAGCTCCAAATTCAGTTAGGCCAATTCCAAATGTAAGATAACCTTGAATACTACAACACGTATTAGAGACTAAAACTTCAAATCCGTAGCCATTTATTCCCAGAAATACGAAGAACAAAATGCATGAAAATCTCATGCAGTGAATTTCCAGATTTGACACATGTTGGTAAATCGACCATAACTATTTCATCCTAAATCCAAATTAGCTGATTTTTGTGGCCATTTAAAGATAGCACAAAATACTACAAGGGCATTATTTTCCAATTCGAAACATAACTATGCTAAAAACGCGAAATACCAGACTGTTCATGCACTGGTCTTAGCAGACTACAATTGACAGCTACTTCTTCGTAAATGAACACCATGGTTCGACCCTCAATCCTACATGCAAGTTGATAAAACTCAAGGATGATGATATAGCTTCATTTATTTTCAAGATTTGAAGCTTGATCATCCACAAAAATGAGCCATGATCGAAAATCCTACCCCAATTCTGCTGCTACTCGAAAATCTTGCATATACTTTCTCCAAACTTGAAAATTCTTGTTGGGTTCTTCATCCCTAACCTTGTAGCTTCTTAATCTCCAAATGCATGTGACATGCACTCAAATTCTCACAAGGATTTTGGTGATTAAATAGGCTGAAGCTTCGAACAAGTGAGGAGAGAAGGAGGAGTTATGTTTCAAGAGATAGAAGAGCTAGTAAAAAAAAATGAATCCCAATTCTGAAATGCAAGGCATGGGAGTGAGTTTCTAAGCCAAAATTGTGATTTTTAATTTATTTGATGTATTGTGGAATCCATGTGTCAATACATCATCATCTTGCAAGATTAATAATCCAAAATCATGTATTAAACATGAGTTAAATTAATTAGTGACACGTGTTCTCCAAGTGCCATGTGATCATGCACATGCTCATGCACTAAAACATGTTCCACTAGTTGGTTGACTCATCGTAGTCCGGAACACCTTAATTCATGTTTGCACTTTTAATTATCCGGTTTTGCTTAATCATCGTTAATCCGGATTAATTAGCATCGGGGCCTTACAGAGCTCAAGGACAGACAATGAATTGGGGTGTGTTCAGAACTCGGTTTCTTGATCATTATTTCTCTGTGGCTGCAAGGCAGAGGAAAGAAGATGACTTCACAAATCTGAAACAGGGAACAATGACAGTGTCTGATTATGTGGTGCAGTATTCTTCATTGTTACGATATGTACCACATATCGCTGCAAACACAAAGGCAAAGATCAGACAGTTTGTGAAGGGCTTGAGGCCTGAGTTGTTTGATAGGGTAATTTCTAATAACCCTACATCATATGAAGAAGCATTGACTAGAGATGAGATGGCTGAGATTGCAGTGGGTACAAGGATGTAGGACAATCCCAACCACCTACATCAGAAAGCATGAGACCTAGAGCAGAACCATTTAAATCATCACGAGGTGGTGCATCTTCCTCTAGATTTAGTGGGAAGCGGTTTTCTATGCGTAAGGGTGGTGACCGAGGTACCAAGGGACAGTCCCAAGGTAGTAGTAGTAGCAGTGGTCGAGGGTTACAATGTTTTAAGTGTGGAGGGCCACATTTTAAACGAGATTGTCCACAACTAGATACTCCGGTTTGTTTCCGCTGTGGGAGGACAGGACACATGATCAGGGATTGTCCTCAAGCTGGGGGACAACAGATGAGAGGGAATATATCAGAGAGTACAGTGCAGCAGAGACCACTGGGTGTTCCACGGATTGGTGGAGGACAGAGGACAGGACCACCTCCGGCTCAAGTGTATGCACTGAACAAGGAGTAAGCAGAGGCTGCTCCTGATGATGTGATTGTGGGTAAGTGTAGTTTATTTACTTATCCTGCTTTACTTTTGATTGATACTGGTGCATCACATTCATTTGTTGCACAAGCTTTTATTGATCGGTATCATATATGCTCGTCTCCACTATTGATGCCTCTATATGTCTCGACATCCATGGGAACTACTGTGATGGCTTGTCAGAATGTGTCTGATTGTGTTATTTAGTTTGATACTGAGTATGGGATACAACCCGATTGATTGTGTTAGACATGAGGGATTTTGATTGTATTATGGGTATTGATGTGTTGAGCAGATATAAAACTGTTGTAGATTGTTGTCAAAAGACAGTGAGATTTCAGTCTGATACTGGAAATCAATGGATCTTCTATGGACAAGGATCACGTGCCAAGATTCCATTGATATCGACTCTTCGAATGTCTCGTTTGTTAGAACATGGACATACGGGATATGTGATATATGTTGTGGATGTCACAGATAAGAAAGTCGAAAGAAGAGTAGAGGATATACCAGTGGTTGCAGAGTTTGCAGATGTATTTCCAGATGAGATTCCTGGATTTCCACCAAGTCGAGAAGTAGACTTTGGTATTGAGTTAGTGCCTGGTACTTCTGCAATTTCACGAGCACCATACCGAATGGCACCTTCGGAATTGAGAGAGTTGAAAAATCAATTACAAGATCTATTGGACAAGGGGTACATACGTCCTAGTGTATCGCCTTGGGGTGCTCCGATATTATTTGTCAAGAAGAAGGATGGTTCAATGCGACTTTGCATTGACTATAGACAGTTGAACAAGGTAACCATAAAGAATAAATATCCTCTTCCTCGTATTGATGATTTGTTTGATCAGTTACAGGTATCTATGATCTATTCTAAGATTGATTTGAGATCAGGTTATCATCAGATACGTGTGAGGGAAGGAGATGTACAGAAGATAGCATTTAGAACTCGCATGGACATTATGAGTTTCTAGTGATGCCATTTGGTGTGACGAATGCTCCAGTTGTCTTCATGAGCTTGATGAATCGAGTTTGATCAATTTGTCATTGTGTTCATTGATGATATATTGATCTATTCTCAGAGTGAAAACGAACATGTCCAACATTTGCATCTGGTGTTACAATTATTGAGAACACATCAGTTATATGCCAAACTCAGTAAGTGTGAGTTTTGGTTGACCAGTGTAGGATTTTTGGGACATGTGATCTCTAAAGATGGTATATCAGTTGATCCGAGAAAGATAGAAGCGGTGTTGAATTGGTCATCACCTACTTCCGTGCTAGAGATTCGTAGTTTCTTTGGTTTGGCTGGATACTATAGACGGTTTGTTGAAGGATTTTCAGCAATTGCCAAACCTCTCACACAGCTGACACAGAAGGGAGTACCATTTCGATGGTCAGACGCATGTGAGCATAGTTTTCATGATTTGAAACATCGGTTAACTTCTACTCCAGTGTTGATTATTCCATCGAAGCATGACAAGTTTGCTCTTTATATTGATGCGTCATTACTTGGTTTAGGTTGTGTTTTGATGCAGGATAAACATGTGGTGGCTTATGCCTCACGACAGTTGAAGCCACATTAAATGAAATATCCAGTACATGATCTGGAGTTGGCTGCCATCGTATTTGCGTTGAAGATATGGCGACCCTATTTATATGGTACGTCGTTTACCATATATACTGATCATAAAAGTTTAAAGTTTTTATTCACTCAAGCAGAGTTGAATATGAGGCAAAGGAGATGGATGGATCTCTTAAAGGATTATGATTGTGAGATCGAATATCATGCAGGAAAGGCAAATCTCACAGCAGATGCCTTAAGTCGAAAAGTTCATAATACTGCTGATGAGATGATGCATTTATCAGCCTTGATGACTTCTTGTTGTACCTTAGGTTATGAGTTTGATGTAGACACAAAGCCAGTAAGGGTATCAACATTATTGGTTGAACCCGATATCTTTGAGAACATTAGAATGGCACAAGTTACTGATGATGAGGTACAGCACTGGAAGGAAATGATATGTCAAGGACAAACATCTCAGTTTGTACTTGCAAATGATGGAACTTTGAAGTATAGAAACTATTAGGTAGTACCTGCTGCATTAGGACTACGCCAAGAAATACTACAATGTGCGCATTGTAGTCGCTACAGTATACATCCTGGAGGAAAGAAAATGTATAAAGATTTGCGTACCCAATTTTGGTGGAAACGCATGAAACAGGATGTGCTGAACTTTGTGAAACGATGTTTGATCTGCCAACAAGTAAAAGCAGAACGACAAAGACCAGGAGGTGAATTGAGGAGTTTGGATATTCCTCAATGGAAATGGGAACATGTTACAATGGACTTTGTTACCCATTTGCCATGAACTTCTTCTGGCTTTGATGCAATTTGGGTAATTGTTGATAGACTGACGAAAATAGCTCACTTCATACCTTACAGTATGACATTTACTTATTTGAAAATGGCACAATTATATATTCAAAATGTAGTGAGACTACATGGCATACCAGTTTCAATTGTATCGGACAGAGATCCGAGATTTGCTTCTCATTTTTGGGAAGGATTACAATCAGCACTAGGGACTGAAGTACGATTGAGTACAACCTATCATCCTCAGACAGATGGACAGACAGAGCGTACGATACAGACGCTTGAGGATATGTTGCGGGCCTGTGTATTGGAGTTTGATAACTCTTGGCAAGAGTTGTTGCAATTAGTGGAATTTTCGTACAATAACAGTTATCAAACTAGTATACAGATGGCACCATTTGAGGCACTGTATGGGCGACGCTGTAGATCGCCATTATATTGGGATAATGTTGATCAGACTGCACTCCATGGACCAGAAATGCTACGTGAAAATGGAGGAAAAAGTGAAACTGATTAAATTGAAATTGCAAGCTGCTCAGGATAGACATGTTACTTATGCCAATAAGCGACGTAGACCACTTGAATTCCAAGTTGGTGATCGAGTATTCTTGAAAATTTCTCCTTTTAAAGGTGTGGTACGATTTGGTAAGCGTGGAAAATTGTCTCCACGATACATTGGTCCGTATGAGGTGTTGCAACGTATTGGTACGTTGGCATATCGATTACGACATCATTGAGTAGTATCCACGATGTGTTTCATGTTTCACTGTTGAGGAAATATGAACCAGATCCAGGTCATGTATTGCCACCATATGAAGTACAGTGGGATACAGACGTGTCTTAGGTGGAACGACCAGTGAAGATTCTGGATAAAGCTGAGCGGAATTTGCGTAACAAAGTGATACCAATGGTAAAGGTACAGTGGGATCGACGGGGTGTCGAGGAGGCAACATGGGAGACGGAGCAGCATATGATACAGCAGTATCCTGAGTTATTTTATGGTATGAATTTACATTGTTATGCTACTCTTGGTGAGTAATGATACTTATATTATGTTGTTTCATTCCTTGTTATAATAGGATGGTAGAGTGAGTATATACCTATGTGTTTAATATTATGTATATGCAATTTTGAGTACGAAATTCAATGAGTAGGGGAGAAATGTCATGCTTCGATCTGACGTATACATGTGTAATATAATTACGGTGTAATTATGATTAATTACAGTACGATGTGGACTCGGATTCGGGTTGAACCGAGCACGACTAATGTTATGCATGAATGAAACCTCATGTAGATATGAGAAATCAAAGAGAGTGAGTTAAGAACATGAACATGGGATAGAGGGACTTAACATTATGGTGTTTTGGTGGAAAAGAGACTTGAAGTGCATCACATAGTAGCATACTAATGTGTCCTACATTTGACATGAATTTGGGGAGAATGTGAGTTGCATGTCATGTGAATTTGAATTTGAGGTAGAGGAGGTTATATGAAGATAGAATCAGATTGTAAAAACATACAACAACAAATCTCACCTAGTAAATCTCTACTCAAGCACCTCTCCAAACCCTTGTTTGTTCTTCCATCCTTTGCTTGGATTTCACGTGGTCATCAAGCTAGAAAGTAGAGTGAAGTGATTTCATAACTTCTTGGTAAGGAATTTATGATGTCAAGCTTGGATATGTGGTTAGCTATGAATGATATGAATTGAAGTACCAAGTGTTCTTGGCTGGAATTCATACATGTTATTATGCAATGAATTGAGTTCTATGATCATAAAAACATGTTAATATGATATTAGAGATTGCATGAAACATGTTTGAATGTGGATTTTCGAGTTGTAGGAGATACACCATGGAGATAAGCTCAAAATCGCCATGGTCTGAATTTTCTTGACATTGACGATCGATCGTTAGCCCTATGGCGATCGATAGCCGAGAACAAAGTCAATGTAAGGCGTTAAAACATATGGCGATCGATCGGTGGAAATGTGGCGATCGCGAGGAAACAGAACACTTTGGCGATCGATCGCGAGATAGTGGCGATCGATCGCGATGGAACAGAACAGTATGGCGATCGATCGGTGAAATGTGGCGATCGATCGCCAGGGTCCAGATTTTGAAAAATGTTATATTTTTGTAGAATTTGATTTTGAAGCCTATTGTAACATGTTATATTGTTCATATTGTTGTAGCATCATCACAGGGGATGGGGCAATGAGGCGGTTAGACATTGACGCCTAATTTATATCGTTTTTGTCGCAGAACAGGTACGTTTTGACGTACGAGTATATGATATTGTTGTGATGATGATGTGAGCATGGTATCATATGATTAGTGACATCATATGCACGTGCATTCATGATATTATATTGAGATGGATGCCACTATAGATGTGTAGCATATGCTTTGGCTGAGATCGGTGCCACGATAGATAGACCAGTGTTAGGTATATGCTTTGGCTGGGATTGTTGCCACGATAGGTATGCTACATATGCTTTGGCATGAGAGATATACACCGGTTGGGTATATGCTCTGGCTGTTATAACATGTTAGGACGGTACTATAATATGTGCTGCTAATATGAAGATGTGAGAGGGTTCCACTGGCATATTGAGCTGAGATAGACATATCATATTGGTCTGGTTAGAACAGGATGAGGAATGAGACATGTCATGACATATTTGCATTTGATGTTGCATGATACAGGACAATCACATTTGATGTTATAGTGCTTTATTGTTTTACGTTTTGTATTGATATCGCACTGGGATGGTTATTTATCTATACTCATGTTGTGTGATTGTTTCTGTACATATGATGTATATGATAATAGGATTTGTGTAAGTATTGTAACAACCTAACATAAGTAAACTCTTAATCAGTGTATGTTTTACCTAATTCTTACTCACATATGTATAATGAATTGATACATAAAGGATTAAGTAACGAGGTCCTCACAAAGTATGTGATATACAATCCTCTCAACATACCCTTAGGCCCTCAAACCGCCCAAAGAGCTAACCACTGTTCTGATACCACAAATGTAAGACCCTTTGTCCCAACACGTCAATAATACGTCACATATACAAATAATTTATCACTCTTTAAAACTCTCACTACAAGCTTCATACTTACTGTGTGGGATTTTCTAAAAATTTGGGCAGAGTCTCTCCAAAAACTAGACTTCCCAAAAAAATCAACAAAGAGGCAATAATCTATTCTCCCATAATCACAATAATAATGCATCGTTCATCTACTCAGTTCACAATGCACCATATCTCTCGAAACTAAAATACATCTAACACCAAAATATAAGGAGGAATTTTGAATTATGAATACAGACCATATACAGGCATCTAGGCGCTCACAGGCAAGCCATGAATAATGAATACACATCTAATTGCATAAATAACGTACACCATTTCTCATACTACACTTCCGGAAGCAATATTGTCCAACCAAGCTCGACCTTGCTACGCCAAAATAATTTTGTATCTGTGGTACCTGTTTCAATAGAAACAGCCCCCATACACAAGGTGAGCATCCAATATCACAATACCCATATCATGACAAAACATAAATATCACAATTTAAGATTATTGAAAATCTATAAAAATGTACTCCCTGTACAGTTCTGAATCTGTATAGCTTCCACGCACTGTTCTTGTTTCAAACTTACACGCTTTCAATCAAGTTTAGTATCGTTATTGAGAATATGATACTCATCAACACGATAAACTCAATACAACCAAAAATCTATTATTTATGCTTAATCATAAATAATTTCATATCAATGCAATTATGTCTATAAAACTATCTCATTCTCAACACTCTCATATTGATCATGCCCAAGGCATCAATACTCAACTCGTATGCTCGGATCACGTACAACTACCTATCCATCATACCACATATGCATATACATATTATTTTCTTTACTCGTATATTTGGATCACGTACTATGACGTATCCACCATACCACATATTTCATACTCAACACACATATCCATTTCTTACGTTCCATCATGACATTCAACAATACATGAATATAGGAATATGTAATTACTTCATAATATATATATCTGCCCGTACGTAGTACGTCACTACGTACCTTATAGTTGACAACCAAGGTCAAGTTACTCCCTTTGTCCACCGATTCGTGGAGGCTCTACATCAGTTCAGTAGTTCAATCTCAATTCCACATCAATAAATCAATAATCCAATAAATACTCAACATTCATATATGATTTTCACATAAACAATATATAAATTTCCCTTGTCGTAACATATCCAGCGAAATCATAATCTACCAGGCTCAAGGCTCCCCAAAGATTATTGGACATAACCATCATCCATCGATATGCCAGGAATTCAATCTTTATACATACCAATCATTTAACTCAATGAAGTAGCTTATTAATCCGATGCAAATGTCTATATCACTTCTCGTGCCATTATAAATCTATTACATATGATTTATCTAACATTATTCATCATTTAGAAACTATACTTCATTTAAACTAGAAACTATTAATAGTACACAGGACAAGCAAATGCACTTTCCATAGTAAGAATACGAGTGCAAGCTGAAATAGATAAAACATCTCATCTGAATCCCAAACACCCACTAAGACACTATAAAACTTTAAATTTGGAAAGTGAAGGTTTTTCACCACTAATTGCTCAAGGATTAAACCAACACTTAAACACCATATAAACATTTTATCAAACACCTCATGAGCATGATTTTCAAGATCACAATAACCCCAAATGTTCAGCCATCACAGCACACACATTCTTGATCCATTATAACACATAATCCCTTACCACAATCTGCAGAATTTTTGAACTAAGAAGGCAACATGCTTGTCAAACTAAAACCACATAAATTGAACAACATAGCAGCAGGTTTAGGCCAAAAATCAACAGCAAAACTCTAGCTAAAATAACAACAGAATCGATCGAAATAGCAATAGGGAACTTCGGGCAAGAGGGGAATGGGATTTAGTGTTCACCATAGGCATAACCATCAAGAAAACAAGTAGAAAAACATCAATTATTTGGACTTAACATCGAGAACCATTCATACGCACCACATCAGTTTTCAACTCCAAAAAGGAACAGAAAATCAAACCATGCCTCATAATGAACCATTACGAGAAAGAGATAAAATGCCACTCACAAACCTGATGAAGTCTCTAAAAATTCCCCTGGAATCGTCGTCCACCTTGCTGTGCATTTTTTTTTTGGTTGAGAGAGAGGGGAAATGAGAGTGAAGGCGAGATGGAGTGGAGGAGAGGAGAGAGAATGAGTGTTTTAGGTCCAACCCTTATCTAAATATATACCATTCAATTATCTTTTCATCCCAAAATTAATTATTTTAATTTAAATCCCAACAATTTATTATTGCAAGAACTCCTTTCAATTTAATCTATACTACAAGATCCTCCCACAATTATTTATTCAAACTTCCGTCCAAAATCCGATACCCAAGAATTAAATCCCGTCATATCATATAAACACCATAATTTTATCCAATTAAAGATTATTAATTAGTCCGGACATCACACTAACTGTCCCACTTGGACTTCCAAGTTCTTTATCAACGCCTCGTGATTGTTCATCCTTATTTCATCCGATGATATGAACTTGATTAATAGCTTCTCCATGCTTGGCTTTGGTGCATCCTCGATGGTGGTTGGGGATAGTCATCGGCCCCGTATTGTATGTATTTGGATAGGGGTAGTTCGGTGATGGTCGGTTCCCTAAAAAGTTAGCACTCTCAACAGATTTAACAAAAGGATTACCTGCTTGGCATTCAGTGCTTGGATGTCCTCCTTGGCAAAGCTCGCATGTGACGGCTTGCATTGCATTGCATGCATGCTCAAGGTGTAATTTTTTTTGTTCAGTGCTTCCAACTGGGCAGCTAGGGCAGTGACTTCACTCACTTGATGCACTACATCTTGCTTCTTTGGCACATTCCTTTCGGACTGCCATTGATAGTTATTAGCGGCCATCTCATCCAACAGCGTATAAGCCTCCTCGGGCGTCTTTCTCATCACAGTACCTCATGATGAAGCATCAATCATAGAACGGTTATTAGAAAATAAACCATTATAAAAAGTTTGTACCTACAGTAGATAGGGATGCCATGATGTGGACATCTCCACAGTAAATCCTTAAAATGCTCACAAGCCTCGTACAATGTCTATGGGTCGTGTTGGGCAAAAGTTGTGATATCATTGCACATATTGGTCATCTTGGATGGTGGGAAGTATTTTGATATAAAAGCTTGCACCATCGCATCCCACGTAGTGATAGAACCTGTGGGCAAAGATTGCAACCAAGATTTAGCTTTATCACATAAAGAGATGGGGGATAAGAGCTACCTGATGGCATTGTCAGTAACGCCATTATGCTTGAAGGTATCACAAATCTTCAAGAAGTTGGAGATGTGGGCATTGGGACCATCAGTAGCCGCTCCCCCAAACTGGACCGAGTGTTGGATCATCTGTATGATAGCAGGCTTGATCTCAAAATTGTTAGCCTGGATGTTCGGTCTAGTGATACTAGACAGTGATCCATGGAATGAAGGATGGGCATAGTCCATGAGTGATCGTCTATTAGGCACCTCTTCGTTCCGTCTTTCATCTCTTCCACCTTCTCCTTCATTGTTTTCAGCCATCGCTCGAACTTCTTAGTCTCCTAAGAAGAGTTCTTTCAATTTCAGGGTCAAAAAGCTCAAGTGTCGGTCGTTCACTCTTTAGCACAATCCAACAAAAAAATGGCAGTAGTAGAGCAGTAGAGAAAATAATGGAAAACAAAAATAAAAAATTATGGCTAAACTACAGTCAACTAATATCGTCTGATATTACTTACTAGTCCCCAGCAATGGGGCCAAAAACTTGATTCCTATTATTTTAAAAAGAAAATTATCAGTGTAGCGATTTATACGACAAGTGCATGGTGTCAAGTTTTAGTATAATATATTTTAAATAAAAGGTTGTCGAACCCACAGGGACTAGAAAATAATTACCAAACTCAGCTAGTTTAACTATATTCAGCCTACGATATTTAGTGATGGTGTGATATCCCCGAAATAATTATATGCATTTGGGCATTAATTATGTTTATGTGATTATTTATGGTGTAATTAATTTAATGAGGGAATTAATTAATATGAGAAATGCTTAGTCACATGGTGTGCGTGACCTGGTAATGCATTTCGGGGTGCATGTTATGCATGTTGGGAAATTGGGTGTTAACATGGTATAATTGTGATGGTTAATGATTATTTGACAAAGCATGTATTTAATTGAGGTTTTGGTGCATTTCTAGAAAATGCTTTTAAAATATCATACTGGGATATTTTATACATCATGCTAATTGTTGGGGTATGTGTTTTAATTAACCCCTTATACACCACTACCTCACCCCCTCCCACCACTCTTTACCAAACAACTCTCCCAACCCTACCCCAAAAACCTCATTTTCAATTTTGGCTAAAAGGATGAAGGAAAATCTTTGCAAAAACTTTGTTTTTGAGATTCTTGGTAGGATTTGGAGTCCATAAGAGGTATGGATCCCTCCTTGATGTTTTTATGAGTTTTTATTTTGAAATGGGTTTGATTTTGGGATTTAAAAATTTTGGGTTTGTGTTGTTTTTGATAGGGTGTTGGATTTTTGGTTGTTTTAAGGTGTACATTGAAGGTTTATGGTGTTTTTGTATTGTTGGTTTGACGGTATTTGAGCTGGGGTGGATTGGGAAAAGTTTGAGGTGTAAAAATGGTGAAAAATCGAGTTCCAGGCAGCGGCGATCGATCGCCCGCAGGCAGTGCGCGGCAGGGGCACTTGGCGATCGATCGCCATGTTTGGGCGATCGATTGGTGGGCCTCGCGATCGATCGCGCCAAATGTGGCGATCGATCACCGAGAGCATAATTTTAGTGGCTCGGGCAGTGTGATCTCGCGATCGATCGGGGCTTTGTGGCGATCGATCGCGAGTCACCAAAAAGTGATGTTTTGGTTATTTTGTGGGATTTTTGGTATTGGACTATTATTGGCTCCTTATATTGGTTTGTGTGAATGTGTAGAACCATCCCAGGTGGCAACACAACCAAGGAGATAAAGTCCTTCGACATCTCCATTTTGGAACTAAGTTACGTAGTGAGACGTACGGGCATCGGACGATAAAACGTAAATTTATGCATTGAATTGGTTATGCATTATGGTTGCACACATGGATTTAATTATGCATTATGGTTGCATACATGGTCTTGGTTATGCATCATGGTTGCATACATGGGTTGGATATGCATTATGGTTGCATGTGTATATTTGATACATTGGTGCATGTGATTGTGAGTCGAGGTTATATTCCAGTGATGAAGAATACTTGTCGCCTTCATGTCGAAGCGATGATAGAATACTTGCCGCTGTCATATTATAGCGATGAAGAATATTTGCCGCAAATATGTCGAAGCAAAGGATAATTCCGCTGTCATATTACTATTGCGAGGGATATTATGCCGCTAATATGTCGAAGCGAGAGGTATTAATGCCGCTGTCATGTAAACGCGAGGGGTATTATGCCACTGATATAATAAGACTGGAAATGGCCATTGGTATACATGGAATGGATGCATGTCATGACATACAGTATTGGTATTATAATCTATCGATTATGATTGTGGTAGGGAGTGATTCGTATTTACGGTTTATGCAAATTCTAAATTATAATCATATTATTCTGAATATGGTTTGTTATATGCTCATGGTTTTGGGGTTGTTCCTGTAGGTACTTTTGGGCGGAAGGGCTAAGGCGGGTTGATGCGGTGAGCTTGTGAGGAGTGCTTTTGGTATAGCAGGCATAATTCTTTTGTATAGTCTCTACTCTAGGAGTAGTGTAAAGCTATAGGATTAACATTCAATTGGTTGGGAATGTAATTAATCCTTTTGGAATTTTATTTTGGCACTGTAATCTTAACAACTCAAGGCATCAATACGAACTTTATACTCTATTAGATGTATGTTCTATTTACGCCTTTAATCTGCACTTAAGGAAATAGGGTCCTTACAGATGGAAATTATACTAATTTGACTAATAACTCAAAATTCAACCCAACAAGTAGTAAAGAGAAGATAAATCAGTAGAGACAATTATCAAGACTTCGGTTCACCCATTTAATCCCCCATAATTTGCCTATTAGTTAAGAATCGAATTCAAAAGTTTTAAGGTGACGAGTTCTCCGAATTTATCTAATATACTCTCTCAAAATATATTAAACCTAATATCAAATTGCAGTAAGTCACTCTAGTGTACTTATTTAACAACTCAATATTGAATGAACCTTTGTGAAAACTTCTAACTTTCGATTACTAGATATCTATAGCTATCAAACATGTATTTGACTTCATCTCTCGACCTCAGTCTGAAATCCACGGCATAAATTATTATATCGTATTACAATATCCTATGGTCAATTCAATTGCAATAAATAATTATTCAAAGGTGACAATCCTTCAAAAGCATGAATCACAATAAATTATGCACAAAGATATGTAAGAATCAATCAAAAACTTTAAATTGAAATTATGGTTCATACAAGGGATCCCGTAAGTCTTGACAACAAACGTAGCCAACAATAGTCATCAAATCATAATGCATCAAATTGTTTTGCAACATTCTAAACATCAAAATTTGATAAAAATATAGAACAAAATTTAGAAATACGAAAGTAACGAGAGGTGTTTGACTCATTGCGTTGCGCCGTCGTCCCGTCTCTCCCGATGTGTCTTCTTCTTCAATGGTTTATGTGGTATGGATGGTGGTGAGTGATGAAGAATGATGGAGGTTTATGTGGTAAGTATGGTGGTGAGTGATGAAGAATGATGGAGGGTGTTGTTGTAGGGTAAAATACCAAAAGTCTGATTTTCGTGCCCTTATTATAGAGGAAATGGAATATTGAGCTTCCTTGTTGGACACCAACTCTATAAGGAATTTATTTTTCAGAAAACTCTTCCGGGAGATCGATCGAGCATTTTGCTCGATCGATCGAGCAAAGTTGTTGGACCAGCCGATCGATCGAGATGGAAGCTCGATCGATCGAGCTTTGATTTTTATTTTTATTATTTTTAATTTTTTTCTTTTCTACCTTGGCTTCGACGCGTTCGCTCGGTTTGATCATTTTTGGTTTATTTCCTCTACTTTTATGCATTGCAACATTGATTGCTGAACCATACAAATATATACAAAAAATTGTAAAATTATCTAGGAATCAATACTAAAACCATTAGAAAATCACATCTAAATAAGTGTAAAAATGACACTTATCATTAAGTGACAGTTAAACACACAACTTTCCCATACCAGATGCCCCCCACGTGGGTGAGTAAGACAATATGACGCAAGTAACGTCTCATGGCTTAACTGTTGATGGAATACAGGAAGCAACAAACCCTTTTGAGCTCCCCGTATCAGTTTGATATTAAAATTTTGAATCATATTCAAAAGGGGGATTTACTAATGTTAAAATCTCATCAAGTGCTCGTTTGTTTGTTTGCCGGATTCATGAAACTATTTTTATTCATGCAACGTCAATTGTACTAATAAAACATACAAACAAACATATATCATACATCATATGCATAATAAAAATAAACATGGATAATTACGACATTTTCCTAATTGATCAACGTGATTCATACGTGGATCACATATCTGTCTAAGGTGATGCATGTATGCAATGCAATCCTATTACATTTTGTTTCCATTATACAAGTCTTGATTGTTGGTGCTCCCCATCTTGCATCTTGATCTCTCACTAATTCTAATAATTTACATTTAAATCATGCAAACAAGAGAACATGGATATACATCACAAAATTGTGATATCCCCGAAATGATTATGTGATTTTAAACATTAATTATGTTATAAAGATTATGGTATTAATTCATTGGGTTGAATTAATAATATTGGGGAAATGCATTTCAGGGTGCATGTGATATATGTTGGGATTTTGGGTTGTGGCATGATTATTTTGGGGTGAGTGTTGGTCATTGTAGTATAGCATGTTTAATTGGAAATTGAAGTATTTTATTGATTAAATACTATAAAATATCATGTGAGGATATTTTAATACATCGTGCTAAATACCGGGACCAAACCATAACACATCACACCACCCACCACCCAACCACCCCCCCTTAACCCATACCCATTTCAGCAACCACAGCTGGCCCATACCCCCACTTGCCTTCTCATTTCACTCCACCTCCACCACTCCAATCCCTTCCCTTTCTTTCCCAAAAACCGTCCAGCAGCTGCTAAGCAAGAAGGAGGAGGAGATCTGCCATTTTTGTGCTTTGAACCTTGCCAAAAATTGGAGCAAAAGAGGGTGAGGAACCATATCTTGCCTTGGGTAAATGTTGGTTAAGTTTGTGTTTGTTTTTGATGATATGAAGCATTCTAGCTTAGGTTTTATTAAACCTTTGATTTAAGTACATTCATGGTGTTTTCATGAAGTTCCTAGCATGTTTACTTGAGCATGTTATATGTGTTATGTGGTAGATTTGTTGGTATAAAAAGTGGTGCTCGAAAATCTGGGAAAAGAATTGAGATACCCTGTTTCCAGAAAGCTTGGGTGAGTACTGATGTAGTTGGGTGATTTTGATGCATGTAGGTTTAAGTTTGGGTGAAACTTCAATTTGAATACACTCATGGTAGTATATTGTAGCTCTTGGAATGTTTGTTCAAGCATGTGGTATGTCTTATATGCTATAATTGTTGGTATGAAGATGGGTGTTCGAGAAATCTGGAAAAATCGCGCACAGAGCATGTGGCGATCGATCGCTACAAACGCAGCGATCGATCGCCGAAGGCCAGTAGCCAAAATCAAAGGCAGGCGATCGATCGCCATAAATGGCACGATCGATCGCCTCGAGCCAGTGAAGTCTGGCGATCGATCGCCTCGATGTAGCGATCGATCGCCAGATGCTGAATAGTAGAAAATGATATTTTTGTTGGATTTTTTGATTATGGTCTATAAATTGGCATCTATTATTGTGTTGTACACTTGTGTAGAGCCATCACAGGTAGCCACACAACGCAGGGGATAGAGTCCTGCAACACACCATATTTTGGAAAGGTACGTAAGCGACGTACGGGCATCCCAACGGTAACATGTATTACATATTCATTATTTGACATACGATAAATGCGAGTTGTGCATTATGAGTATGATACATGTTGTTATGCATTGTTGTTGCATATGTATGTTGTGGAATAAATGGTGTGTATTCCACGAGTCAGGGTTATCACATTGATGATTTTAATGTTACCGCTTACACCGCTAAAAATGTGGAGCGGGAGGGGGGAGGCTCGCTTGCACATGGAGGCGAGATTTACCATACGAAGCGAGGATAGAATACCGCTTGTATGAAGAAGCGAGGGAGGGGAGTTCCGCTTGTTCTAAAGTTATGAAGCGAGGGGCATTAAAATACACTGATGATAAACTGACTAAGGATTGAAGTAAAGATTTAAGAAGTAAAGATATGTCATGACATTTATTTAAAGAAACCATAATATCATGTATTGATTTGATGATGAGTTATGGTACAGGGACAACCAAAATGGGCGTTTTAAATGCATTGGAATTCAGGAAGTATCCTATGCCTATGATTTATGGATCTATGTCTTACATTCATATTATGATTGATATGAACTATGATGTGCTCATGTGTTGGGGGTTGTCTTTGTAGGTGCTTTTGACATGGAGAACCAGGGTCGGGGTTGATACGCTGAGCTGTAAGGAGTGCTACAGGATTAGCAGAATAAAGAATTACTTTTGTATAGCTTCTACAAAGTGTAGAGTAAGACTATAGTTTAGTAACATTTTGTTAGGAATATGTATGATTCCTTTTTGAACTTTTGGTACTGTAATCTCTTAAACTCAGGATTATCAACACGACCTAATACTCTGATTTATGAATTATTAGTCCTCTTATTTGCACCTTAGTATTTTGTATAGATAACGGAGTCTTACAAAAATAGAGATAACAGGCTCGCATACCCGATAACCAAAATCACAATTATAATGAAACAATAAAACCTAAACATTCACCTAAACACATTGGTCAAGGCCCGTAATCATCCACCATGCAGTCACATAATATGTAATTAAACATTAAACTAAACAATTACATCATATGTAATTGAACTAATCACATCTCGGGATTTTGGAGCCTTGGTACTATATATACCAAGTGGACTCGGTGTTCAGTCATTGTTCCCTCTCCTCTCTCTCCCCTCTTTCACGTCAATCTCCCCCCAAACCCTTCTCTTTTCTCCCATGGAGGAAAATCGTTGGAGGCTCGACTTGGGAGCCGGTTTTCTCGAAGATAATTAGGTATTATTCTCCTCCTCGCATTATCTTCGATTTGATAGTAGTATTTGTTGGGATATGCCCTAAGACATGTCATTGGATGATTGTTTTGACATACAATGTTTATGATTTTATGAATGGCAATTCATTATTATATATTATTCGTTTAACTGTGCAATGTGAATTAATGTATATGTTAATGTCCTTAGAATAATATTGTATTATTCTTAAACATTGTCCATAGTCAAGTATTATCATGAATTGGGATAATGATAATACATAGAGACTAGTATGTGTTGATTGATGAATTGTTCATTGATATGAGATATCAAATCAACACATGGGTACATGTTAGAGAACGGTGTACTGGACAGACCCACCATGAGAATGCAACATGGATAGTTATATGATTGTCATATGCAATTCTCATAGTGATAATAATGTATGTAATCCTTACGATTTGTGATCATCAGAGATCCCAACATAAGGAGTTATGTATCTTGATATTGTCAAACGTTACCCATAACAGGGTAAACTATAAAGACAACTATTGGATACACTACGAATTATGTAGAGGGATGTTGATTGATCGAGATAGGATTTGTCCCTCCTATATAACAGGAGAAGTGTTTGGCCCTTGATCAAGTGAGACTAAAATGCATGGCCATGCTCGAATGAGTCGATATGTGATATCGAGCTTATTCGTTTATTCTAGTTAAACTTGGGGATCAAGAAATAAAGATTGAATATACGAGTATGACTATTCCATGACTCGTGTTCAATCTAAACACAAAGGACAAAGGGATTAAGTTACATGGTTAATATTATCACAAGTTCTAAAGGTTATGTCGAGTCATTGACATTCTTGTAATTTGGGTAGCCTTGATGTGTTGCTAGACACCGCTCTTTGCTTGTAACGTAAAATGAGATTTTATGTCACTGCCAACATTACAAGATCCTATCGGGTCGCATAAAAGATTAAATCGATAAAGGAAATTAAATTCATTGGATGAATTAATTAATTAAGAAGAGTCTTAATTAAATGAATATAAAGATTTAATTAAATCATGGGTTTTGGGCCCATGAGGCTTTGTGAAAGCCTTTAATTAAATCATATATAATTTGATTATAATGTGATTAATTGAATTAACACAATTCATTCCAACCTAGCACAAGACACACGGCCGCCGATCACAAGGAGCTCTCGGTTTTTCTTGATAGCCGAAGAGAGAATTGCTGATTCCGGCCATCCTTTCGATTTAGAATCGAGTGTGCTTCTTGTTCCGGTTTAAGAACGAGTCTAGCAACTTGTTATTAGACTATCCCTTCACCTGATTTGATCGTGTGGATACCGTTGAGGCAAAACTTGATAAGTTTTGCTAGTGACTCGAAGGAGGCGTTGGACGTGGTGCTGCTTCGTGGGATCTGCTCAAACACGCTACAAGGGTGAGACTTTTGTAATCCCTAATCCGATATGACAACCTATGTATAGATCCGGTGTCTTGTAATCCATAAAATTTTATTCCGCTGCGTACCATGCTTGTTGGATTACTTACAGTGGTATCAGAGCCGTGTACAAGGCTCATATCGGATTTATGTGGTTAAATTGTTTTAATCATATTAGAATTAATATTGCATGCTATTTAAAACTGTATGAACATATATGATATGTTAATATTAAGTTTGTGAAATTATCATGAAATTATATTTGATATAATTGATGTTTGATGTATACGATACACGAAGCGAATAATCGAATTAATTGCATGATGTTTCGGCCACCAGCTAGTGCACTTGACCCACGGCTTAGCCACGTGAGGGCTAGGGTTTTCGAACCCTTGGCTCGAGATGGCCTAGTCGTTGTGGCTCATGTTCGTGCATGGAGGTTTCGAGACGTGGATGAGTTTTGAACTCTTTGGCTCGATAATGGTTCACGCATGCATGGATAAGTGGCTTCACCACGTGAGAGCTAGGGTTTTCGAACCCTTGGCTCGAGATGGTTGAGCCACCACCGTGCATGTCCTGACCATGATTCGTGGCTCATGAATTCCGGCGTTTCGAACAAGTTGACTCGATAGAAACCAAGATGGTGCAAGGCGGCTAGGGTTTGGAACCCTAGCGGCGCCGCACCCAAGCCAATGGCTCGGACCAAGTCGTGGGTGTTGGGAAAACGATTTCTAAGTTTTGGTGATTACAAACCGGATAACAAAGACCAACTGGATGAAGTCCTACCGGATAACAAAGACCAACTGGATGAAGTCCTACCGGATAACAAAGACCAACTGGATGAAGTCTCCTACCGGGTGAAGACATAAACTGGATAGCTACCAACTGGATAGCTACCAACTGGATAGACATAAACTGGATAGCTACCAACTGGATAGACATAAACTGGATAGCTACCAACTGGATAGACATCAACTGGATAGCTACCAACTGGACAAGACATAAACTGGATGGCTACCAACTGGATAGACATCAACTGGATAGCCACCAACTGGACAGACAACTACTGAACAACTATCAACCGGATAGTCCCACTGAACAAAGACATCAACTGGTCATAAAAGGATGAACGACCAGTTGAACACAGAAAACCAGCAGAAGTCTAAACTTCCAGTAAGAGCACTAAGCAACGAGACAAAATCAGTACAACATTCTCTGACAAAGGTACAACAGAGCGGCGCACCCTGCTATATCTCCGCCACCATTACCGTCAGAGTGAAAAGAGCCGTTGCTTAGACAAAATAGGAAAGAAGACAATATGATTTTGGAAAGCTAATCTCTTCCATATACAGAAAAGCTACCGTTGGACAACCAAACCTATAAATACGTCCAAGCAGAGAATGAAGAGGTGCTGAGCGATTTTCAACAAAGAGATATACTTCAAAGCAAACAAGAAAATCATATTACTGATATTTCAAACGTTCAGCAAAGAGCAGACAAACAGCGAAACTGAATCTGGGATAGATTATTTTCAATTAAAGTCTGCTGCTCAAAAACTCTCAAAGCTAGAAAGTTTATTCTGTAAAGAGTGTTATAGAATCCCTTGTAATCAAAAGATAAGAAGATTGTGATTGCTAGGAGTTTAGGCCAAGTGTGTTAGTGCCTAAGAAGGTTGTATACTGTAAAGTGTAAACCAAGTCTTCTAGTGAATCCTTCCTGCAAAGGAAGAAGGGGAAACGTAGAAGCGTTGTGCTTCGAACTTCCAGAAACAACTCTTGTGTCATTTATTCGTTACTTTATTACCTCAGTCTTATTCCTCACAAGTTCAGTAGACGTCTTCCGCACTATCATAAGTGTCTGCTGACTTGCCTTATATTGAGAAGCAACTGTAATACTTAACAGTTTACAGTTAACAAGAAGAAGAAATCGAAATTGAATCTAGTGTTTATTCAACCCCCCCCCCCCCCCCCCTTTCTAAACACTACCCCGATCCTATCAAGTGGTATCAGAGCCTAGGTCTTCTCAATCTTGAGAAATTACCATTTACCAAAAACTGATGGCCTCATTCAGCAAGATTCCAATGTTCAATAAAGACGAATATGATGACTGGAGGATCCGTATGCAAGCACATCTAAGTGCTCAAGATGATGATATGTGGTATGTAATCACTGAAGGACCTCTGAAGATCATGAAAATCAATACAGCTGCTTCTATCACAAGTGGTGATCCACAAATGGTAGAAAAGGAAAGATCTCAATGGTCAAACGAAGACAAGAAAAAAGCAAATCTAGACAACGTTGCTAAGGACATTCTGTTCAAAACTTTGGACAAAAATATGTTCAACAAAATAAAAATGTGCTCAACAGCCAAAGAAATCTGGGAGAAGATTGCCCAACTCTGTGAAGGAAATGATCAAACCAAAGAGAACAAGCTTACTGTGGCTTTACAGAAGTTTGAGCATATCAAGATGATGAATGGAGAAACTCTCAACGAGTATGATGAAAGAGTGACTGGAATAATCAATGAACTAAGCAATCTGGGTAAGGATTTACCCAACAGAGAAGTCACTCTCAAAGTAATGAGAGGCCTCCCAAGAGAATGGGATGTCAAGACCATTGCTATGAGAGAATCGAAGGACATCAATAAGATAGATCTACATGATCTGTTTGCTGATTTAAAAGCCTATGAATTCGAATTAGGCATTCGAGTTGAAGATGAACCAAATACCAGTCAACCAACCAAAGCTCTCACTGCATCGGAATCTCTGCCTACTTCTACAGAAATGACTCCAGAAAAGATGTGTAATGATGCTATGGCAATGTTTGTAAAGAAATTTGGGAAATTCATGAAGAAAAACCAGAGACCTTATCAATCATATCCTCGAAGGCAGAATTCCAAAGGAAATTCAGAAGAAGAAGAACGAGTATGCTTCAACTGCCTCAAACCAGGGCACTTCATTGCGGACTGTCCTAAACCAAAAAAGGATGATCACAAAAGAGGATCCAAGGATTACAGAAAATCCAATGAAACCAGAAGATCATCCAAAAGGGACAGAGATCAAAAGGTTTTGATGACAGAAGAAAATAAGAACAAATGGGCTGATTCTGAATCAGAATCAGAGGAGTTAACTAGCTCATCCAGCGAGAGTGAAGACGAGGAAGTCCACTGCTTAATGGCAAATGATGAAAATGAGGTACATGAATCTAACCTATCTGAATTTACACATAGTGAACTTACCAATGCATTGCAGGACATGATCAATGAGTATCGGACGCTATATGAATCTTTTGAAAGCTATAAGACTGAGCACACAATCCAAACTGAAAAGCATGAAAACAAGCTTGATTGTGAACAATCAAGGGAGTTGAACTGCTTAAGGGAAACAACCAGTCTCCTAGTGAAGGAAAGAGATGAAGCCAAGTATGCCTACCAGAAACTTAGCAAACTGGTTAGCACTTGGAATGCGTCGACTACCAGAAAGGATGAAATGCTTGAGTCTATAAGGCTTGCTGGTGATTTAACAGGCATAGGCTATAATAACAATGACAGGCAGTTCATCTGGTAATGAACCTCAACTGTGTCTAACAAAAAGCAAGGTTCAATCAATGAACTTTGTAAGATCTAGCACAGTATATGACCCTTATGAACTGGTTAAAGAACCTGTTAAAGCAACACTCATCAAGGAACAGGCACAGCACAGAGGTATCGGTTATGTAGAACCACTCAAAGAGGCTAAACCGAGGCAAAAGTTCAGAAATGAACTTAAACCCACTGGTCGAGCAGCTAGAGAGGTTAAACCCAACTGGTACTACAACTGTAAACCTGTCCAGAAGAGGTATATGCTAAATAACAGGAACTACAAACCAAAAGCACATGCATACACAGATTATCACACTTCACAGTCAAAATCATCACCAATATTCATAAATGCACACACATTTCAGAACACACACCGACCTAAGTCATTCAGGGTCATACAAGTGTGGGTTCCGAAAGGACTAATCCTACCTGGACCCAAGTAGGATTGGGTACCAATCATTCTATCGCTTTAATTGCAGGAATCTAGAATGCATCCAGTTCGAAGCTCAGAATGGTTCCTGGACAGCGGATGCTCTAGACATATGACAGGGAATGCGAGCTTACTGTCTGAACTGGTGGACTCCACCGGACCCAGAATAACTTTTGGAGATAATGCGAAAGAAGCAGGACTGACTGCTCCTTAGAACCAGAAGTTCCTGAAGCTCAAGCAGAGGAGTTTGCTGGCCAACAAGCACTGCAGCCAGCTACAAATGAAACAGTGGCATCCACCTCCACTGCAGTAGAAGGAACAAATGAGAAAGATGAGTCTATCAGAACCTCTGACTTGCCTATTCACATCCAATCATCTGAAGAACTCAACACTCTTGGACCTTCGCTCCGGTGGAAGAAGGATCATCCACCCGAGCAGGTCATCGGTAACCCTCTTGCTCCTCTACGCACCAGAGGACAAATGATTAATGAATTTCTTCATGCTCCATTCATATCTCATATAGAACCTAAGAAGATTGATGAAGCTATATTAGACCCAAGTTGGGTAGAAGCAATGCAAGAAGAACTAAATCAGTTTGAACGAAACAAAGTATGGTATCTTGTACCACGACCACAGCATCACACTGTAATTGGCACCAAATGGGTATTTAGAAATAAATTAGACGAAAATGGTACAGTAATCAGAAATAAGGCAAGATTAGTTGCACAGGGCTACAGACAGGAAGAAGGCATTGATTTTGATGAAACCTTTGCCCCTGTAGCTCGACTAGAAGCAATTCGCATATTTCTTGCATTTGCTGCGTTTAAAGACTTTAAAGTCTATCAGATGGATGTTAAGATGACATTTCTTAACGGCAAACTCCAGGAAGAAGTTTATGTTGAACAACCTCCTGGATTTGAAAACCATCAGCAGCCATCTCATGTTTTCCGTCTCAATAAAGCTTTGTATGGTCTAAAGCAAGCTCCACGTGCCTGGTATGAAACCTTATCAAAATATTTGACAGAGCACAATTTTATTATTGGCACGGTGGACAAGACCCTTTTTAAATTCACAAAGGGAGATCATACTCTGCTAGTTCAAATTTATGTTGATGATATTATCTTCTGAAGTACTAACTCAAAATTGTGCGAAAGATTCTCTAAAATTATGCAGGACCAATTTGAGATGAGCATGATGGGAGAACTATCATTTTTCTTAGGATTGCAAGTCAAGCAATCTAGTGAAGGAATCCTGATAAATCAGTCTAAATACACTAAAGAGCTGCTAAAGAAATATGGAATGAATACCAGCTCAGCTGCTACTACACCAATGAGCTCGTCTGCCAAACTCGACTTGGATCATTCAGGAATACCAGTCGAAGTTACAATGTATCGAGGCATTATTGGATCTCTACTATATTTGACAGCCAGCCGACCAGATATTATGTTTGCTGTGTGTATGTGCGCCCGGTTTCAAGCAAATCCCAAGCAGTCGCACTTCACTGCTGTCAAAAGGATCCTCAAATATTTGAAAGGCACTGAAAATGTTGGTTTATGGTATCCCAGAGACTCAACCTTTAATCTTATTGGATACTCAGATGCTGACTATGCTGGATGCAAAATTGACAGGAAAAGCACCAGTGGGTATTGTCAATTCCTTGGTGATCGATTGATATCATGGGGATGCAAGAAACAGACATCCATAGCAACTTCCACTGTAGAGGCAGAGTACCTTGCTGCTGGAAGCTGCTGTGCTCAACTGCTCTGGATTCAGCAACAACTCAGAGACTATGGAATTGAGTCCACAGAGGCTCCCATTTTTTGTGATAATACGTCTGCCATTGCTATAACATACAATCCAGTTCTTCATACTCGTACTAAACATATTGACATCCGTCATCATTTTATCAGAGATCACGTTATGAAGAAAGAAATTCGACTGGAGTATATCTCTACCGAACAACAAGCAGCAGACATTTTCACAAAACCCCTACTGGACGCTAAGTTTTCTTACTTTCGAAATATTCTTGGTTTAATTGAAATTACTTCTTGATTATTTCGTTCGGGGTAATGATTTCAGGGGGAATTAGTTAGTTTATGTGCATAAATTTAGGGGGAATTTTAGTTATAGTCCTATCATGGTTATTTAAGCTCAGCGGGTAATACAATGGTCAGCTGCAGTAGGTGTATCCGTACCAGTAGGACTCTACATCCAGTTGATGCTTTCCTACCAGTCGAACCCTACATACCAGCTGATGTTACCATATATGCTTTGTCAAAAATAACCCTCGATACTTATTAACCTAATGAACGTCGGAATTCAAAATTACTTTTGTGTAAAATAAATTATTTCACTCCCGCCTAAATCCTGTCCTTTTATTTATTTGTTAAATCTTTTTAAATCGTTAGATGATCGCCACGTATCAATGTGTCCGCTCATTTACAGTACGACATTACATATACTTCCACTTTTCACCGCCATTATTTTCTCTACTCTTCATCTTCTCCAACAATTCACTGCAATTATTTTTCTTATTTCAGAAAATTTTTCCTCTAGCAAGACTACTGCTGTTATTCATCCAAAATGTCAAAGAATGTACAGCCAAGCTTCATCACCAATGCTGTTCACATCGATTTTCATTCTATATACTCATCATCTGATGAGGAGACAAAGGAGTTGATACAAAGGCTGGACACCTCCGGACTACTGGTAATCCTGAGCCAGCCTCCCTCATTTTACAAGGACGAGCTACACGAGTTCTTTGCTACGGCCAAGATTGTGGATGACACCGTGGTGGCATCCGTATCTGGACAGTCGGTTACCATCACCCACTCTGAGTTTGCCACACACCTGAGCCTTCCCTCCACCAGACTCACTGATTTTTCCACTGTTCCAGCGGAACTAAGAGAAGAGATGCGTCTCACAGTGTCGGACTCTGCTCATCGCCTTCAACGTCCTCCTTTCAGGAAAGTATTAATGAAGAGCCATTATCGACAACTGGCAGACATCATCCAAGGGGCTTCTATGTAAAGCTGGATCATTTGATATGATCACCCCTGAAAAGTTTGACGTTATGAGTGCAATATGCAAAGGATTGGAGATAAACTGGTCAGCGGTGTTATTTCAAACTCTGACTAGTCTATTGGTCTCTGGCAAGGGTCAATCAGGCTTTGCTCTCCCACTCAGCAGCCTGTTTGACAGCAAACACCTCAAGGCAGGGGCTCTCTCCAACCTTCATCCAGGGAGGCTTATCACTGCCAAGTATCTTTAGCTTCATCGACAACGAAGTGGCAGAGAAGGTGGGGTGACAAAGCGCCGTTTGACTCAAGTAATTAGTGATTCTGAACAAACTGTCTCGGAATCTGCTGAGTCTCCTCCTCCTCCTCCACCTCCTAAGAAGCCCAGAACAAGAAAAGCTGCTCCTTCAGCTATCCGACAGCAGGTCATTGCCGCTTCTGATACCATCTCCTCCGCCGGCCCTTGCAAACGTTATTCCTGGTAGCGAACCCAGCCCTGACATTCCTTCAACTGAGGAACCAACTGCTTCATTAGCCATGGTGCCTGCTCCATCAATGGTTCCAGTTGACATTCCGTCAGCCATGGTGAGCTCTCAGCAAGCACCAGGCACTATCAGCTTTAGGACACCCAAGTCCTTGTGTCCTTACTGTCATCCAAAGACCAACCCTGCTGGCAAAGGCAAAACTCTTACGGCTCCAGTGTCCACTCCTGTTGCTTTTGAGATCCAGATGGTCATGGATACAGTTGAAGCCAATTTGCAACCACAGCTGGAGATTTTTGATCGCTGGGTAAAGGCTCGAATAAAGGTTCGATTTGATGATTTTGATCCTATTCTGGATCAGGCTAGGGAAGATGAGAACAAAATCCTGGCGTATCTTCAAATCTCAGACCCTGAAACAAGCTTGAAGCTGGGGGATGTTTTTCGCCTGATGAACTATGTGGGCGAACTTCAAGCCCTTGTGGAAACCCACCTTCAACATTTCAATGGTGATTCAGGCACCGCGAATCATGATAGAGCCGTTCTAAATGCTCTTGGCCCCAAGCTGGAAATGGCTGAGCTTGCTCTTCATGATATTCGCATATCCACTGGGATTCACTCATGCTCCACTGCTGAAACTGTTGCAAGCCCTAATCAGCCGGATCTACAACAGTTGTTGCAAATTTGGAGATTGTCCCATCTTCTGTGGAACTCACTTCTACTGCTCTGGAGACTACTCCCCCTGGAGCGGAGGCCGCACCAACTGCCTTGGAGGCAGCCTCCTCGGTTAAAGAACTCTCCTCTCCAACTGCTCCCAGCGTCTCCTCTACTCCCAGCTCTCATAATGATCATCAGCCCCAACCAATGGCTGTTGATCACACCAATGTGGATGCAGTCATTCAAACAGTGGTTCAGCAGGTTACTATATCCTCTGCCAATCATGAACCCAGTGAGTCTTCCCACTCCAATGATCACACCCAGTCATCTGCTGCTGCGGTTGATCAAGCTACTACTGCTTTGGCTGTCCCCCAAAATGAAGAAACTGCCAATTTGGCTGTAACTATCTCAGACTCTACAGCTGCACCAAATGTTGAAACTACTAGTTTGCACCCCACTGCAGTTGAAGATGCTCCACCCAGTGCTCTTGTCCCTACTACTGGCACTCCAATGACTGCTGTAGATCCGTCCATGATTCAAGAGCTTTCTGAGGATTTTTTTGTCTTCACAAACCCTCTGGACGAGCCACCAAATATTGCTGCACAGCTAGCTAATCTCTCCACGGCAATATCTGCTCTAGCCAGCGATGTTCATAAACTTAAGCAGGAAGAGCGGACCGCAACTCTCATACTAGGAACTCATCAGCAGCACACGGGCTTTCAATTCCAGCAAGTCTACAGGGACTTAAGTAGTTTAACGACTACTGTCACCAGACTTCAAACTTTTGCTAAAAACACAATGGCGGAAACTCTTTCTCGAATTGGCCAGGCTCGGCTTCAGATCAATCAAAATACTGAATCTCTTCATGCTGCCACATCTCTGGCTCTTGGAGAAAAGATCGAAGAAGCCAAGAAAGTCTTAACCGATCAGTTGGCCACCATGCAGGCAGCATTTGCCTCTCAGATTCAAGATATATGCAACAGCCTGCCTGCACCTCCTCAAATAATTCGCAGACTACCTGAACCCAGCCGAACTGCTCCCTCAACACAGCGGGCTTCCAGTTCAACTGCTCGTTCATCCCCTGCAACTGGAGCACTCACTCAGTCCAGACCAACTACTCAACCAGATCTAGGAGTCCGCGCCAACCGCCTGCCGAAAAACGCGACTATTCCAAACATTGGTTCGGGCGAAAATAATATCATTTTCTGACTCCTCGTTTAATTACTCTTATCTATTTACTGTTTTTGTTGACTTTTTCTTTGTATTTACTGATCAACTTAAATACATTCACATTAATTGCAACCTTTTCATTTCTATAAATAACGACTCTTGTTTGTTCACAAAACACACATTCACTCATCATGATTAACTTCAAAACTTTCAAAATTCCTTGGTTTTCTGTTAAAATCTTCTCCGTTTCATGGGTTTATTACTTATCTAAATCAACCCCTCATGGGTTGATTACTTATCTAACCCAGCTCCATTAAGCTTCAGTGTTTGGATCCTGTTCTGATGCTCATCATCAGACAGGAACTGCTCTCAGGGGATGTCTGGGTGCTGATGACAAAAAGGGGGAAGACAGAGATAGAATATTCTCATTAGGTGAATCCATAAACCATGGAAGCTGCCTGATGTATATACATATGACTCTTCCCGACCTTCTCTCTGAAACAAGGTAGACCGACAGAGATAGAGTATTCTAATTAGGTCCTCTCTGAAACAAGGTGGATCGAGCTCTTTCTCTCTGAAATAAGGTGGATCGAGCTCTTCCTCTCTGACACTAGGTGGATCGAAGCTCTCCGGGTCTACAATGCTTGTTTAAAGATTTGTCATGTATCAGCTATTTTGTGTAAACTAGATTGGTCTTAGATTCTATTCAAGTTATTAGAATTCATCTTAAATAAAGATGAATCTCTCTCAATTGTCCAGTTTGATTACAACTTGTAATCTGCTTATATTTAATGAAATTTTTTTTTCCATTATGTCTTCAAGTATTTTCAGGATTCTCATCTTATTTACTCTAGTAGGAAATAGATTATTGCTTAGTTTTGTCATCACCAAAAAGGGGGAAATTGTTGGGAAAACGATTTCTAAGTTTTGGTGATTACAAACCGGATAACAAAGACCAACTGGATGAAGTCCTACCGGATAACAAAGACCAACTGGATGAAGTCCTACCGGATAACAAAGACCAACTGGATAAAGACTCCTACCGGGTGAAGACATAAACTGGATAGCTACCAACTGGATAGACATAAACTGGATAGCTACCAACTGGATAGACATCAACTGGATAGCTACCAACTGGACAAGACATAAACTGGATGGCTACCAACTGGATAGACATCAACTGGATAGCCACCAACTGGACAGACAACTACTGAACAACTATCAACCGGATAGTCCCACTGAACAAAGACATCAACTGGTCATAAAAGGATGAACGACCAGTTGAACACAGAAAACCAGCAGAAGTCTAAACTTCCAGTAAGAGCACTAAGCAACGAGACAAAATCAGTACAACATTCTCTGACAAAGGTACAACAGAGCGGCGCACCCTGCTATATCTCCGCCACCATTACCGTCAGAGTGAAAAGAGCCGTTGCTTAGACAAAATAGGAACGAAGACAATATGATTTTGGAAAGCTAATCTCTTCCATATACAGAAAAGCTACCGTTGGACAACCAAACCTATAAATACGTCCAAGCAGAGAATGAAGAGGTGCTGAGCGATTTTCAACAAAGAGATATACTTCAAAGCAAACAAGAAAATCATATTACTGATATTTCAAACGTTCAGCAAAGAGCAGACAAACAGCGAAACTGAATCTGGGATAGATTATTTTCAATTAAAGTCTGCTGCTCAAAAACTCTCAAAGCTAGAAAGTTTATTCTGTAAAGAGTGTTATAGAATCCCTTGTAATCAAAAGATAAGAAGATTGTGATTGCTAGGAGTTTAGGCCAAGTGTGTTAGTGCCTAAGAAGGTTGTATACTGTAAAGTGTAAACCAAGTCTTCTAGTGAATCCTTCCTGCAAAGGAAGAAGGGGAGACGTAGAAGCGTTGTGCTTCGAACTTCCAGAAACAACTCTTGTGTCATTTATTCGTTACTTTATTACCTCAGTCTTATTCCTCACTCTCTGCTGACTTGCCTTATATTGAGAAGCAACTGTAATACTTAACAGTTTACAGTTAACAAGAAGAAGAAATCGAAATTGAATCTAGTGTTTATTCAACCCCCCCTTCTAAACACTACCCCGATCCTATCAGTGGGCTAGGGTTTCGAACCCTAAGCCCATAATTGGTCCAGCCGTGGTGGTTGGTTGATTCGAACCATGGTGGTTTGTGGCTTAGTCGCATTAGTTCGTGGCATGTGATGTCCCGAGCGTACGATAATTTTCCAAAATTTTATTTTACAGTTTTAATTAGAATTAAATTTTAAAATGTTTAGAATTTAATTAATTAAATGATATAGCATGTTTTATGTGTTGTTTGAGCATGGTGCATGGTTATAGCCCTTTGACCTATTAGATAGGATTTGTGAATGTTTGTAATCTATAATACGACCTGCGTGTCGTGCCTTCTCTATTTATTCTAAATGTTATCCCTCCCCTATGTTCCCCTCAATGTGAATCGAGGAATTCTCTATTTGTAAATGTTATATAGTATAGTTTATTTTTTGATGGTGATCAATGAAGATGGAGCATGCTGCCGGGATGAGGAGGCCATTCACAAATTGGAGCCAAAAGAAGGTGCTTGTGAAGTTACCTTAGGTTGACTCTTAGGATTTTCTCATTGGCTTGAGAAAGTCGCTAGTAGGGGCTATAACCATGTCACGTTTAATTATGTATGTTGATGCATGATTTATCTTATGTTTTAGATTGATAATTGTATTACACATATATGTAGATATGTATATGCTTATATGTAGTGGACATATTTTAAATTATCAAACTAATCATGAGATCAATAAATCCCTCTAAAATATTGAGTTTTAGATGCCTTCCAAAATTAAAAGTACTCGTCAAAAACTTCGATTGTACATGTGTGGGTTTGCCAAAGCAAAGCACCGTGGCAATCTTGGTAAGGCGCGAAAGGATAATAGTGATATCCGTTATACTTTAAATTGGGTACGACTTAACTAGGTTATCTCAATAGGATTGGGAACCTAGAGGCATGGGTTGGATAATAATTCATTTGATGAATTGAACAAAGCGTTGTTCGTCCAACTATCCAAGAATTACATGTGATGTAATTGATAAAGTGTTGTCTACCTAAATAACCGAGTCTTGGCGATTAGCCAAAGCTAACTCAAGATTAGGCGAAATATGGATCTTGGCCCACTAAAGGTTTTGATGGTTGATATTTTTTAAACAAAATAGTGGGAGTATCATTTAATATAAGACCATGTTAAATGATTAAATCATAAACTTATTTTGCATATTTATATTGTAGATATACATGGCAACTAACAATGTCACAAGCACATTATCACTGCGATCAGTCCTTGAGAAGGACAAATTAAATGGGACAAATTTCCTAGACTGACATAGGAACTTGAGGATAGTCCTCAAACAAGAAAAGAAGCAATCTGTCCTAGCGGAACCCTTACCTGCTGAGGAACCTCCCCTAACGGCTACTAGAGCCGATAAAGATGCTTACAAGAAGCATCAAAGTGACGCACTTGATGTTGGGTGCCTTATGCTTGCCACCATGAACTCTGAGCTTCAGAAGCAACATGAGGAAATGGAGGCGTTTGATATGATCGAGCACCTTAAGCAACTGTACGAACAACAAGCAAGACAAGAGAGGTATGACGTCTCTAAGGCGTTATTCCAGTGTAGAATGGTAGAAGGAAGTCTGGTTGGAACTCATGTACTCAAGATAATTGGGTACATTGAGAATATGGAGAAGCTGGGTTTTCCTTTGGACCAAGAGTTGGCCACTGGCGTGATCTTGCAATCGTTGCCTGAAAGCTTCTGTCAATTTGTCTTAAATTACAATATGATTGAAATTGAAAAGACTCTACCACAGTTACTTGGCATGCTTAGAACTTTTGAAGCAAATAGCAAGAAGTCTAAACCTACAAATGTTCTTATCTTGAATAAGAGCAAAGGAAAGACTAAAGCTAAGAGCTTCAAGAAGAACAAGAAGGTCTTTGTTAAATCTAAGCCAAAGTCTTCTGCACTGAAACCAAAGGGAGGGATAGCAAAGGAAGGGAACTGTTTCCATTGCGGTGAGACCGGTCATTGGAAAAGGAACTGCAAAGTATATCTGGAGGATCTCAAGAAAGGAAGTGTGACTTCCGCTTCAGGTATTTTTGTTATAGAAGTCAATTTATCTACTTCTTCATCATGGGTATTAGATACTGGATGTGGATCTCACATTTGTGTAAATGTGCAGGACCTCAAAAAGAGTAGATTGTTGGCGAAAGGGGAAGTTGATCTCCGAGTTGGAAATGGAGCAAGAGTTGCTGCATTAGCTATAGGAGATTATTGTTTAGCTTTACCTTCTGATTTATCGTTGATTTTAAAATACTGCTATTTTGTGCCTTCTATTACCAAAAACATTATTTCTATTTCTTGTTTAGACAAGTGTGGATTTTCATTTATGATAAAGGACAACTGTTGTTCTATTTATTTAAATGATATGTTTTATGCTAGTGCACAAATGATTAATGGTCTTTACGTATTAAATCTTGATATGCCTATCTATAACATAAATACTAAAAGGATTAAAAATAATGATTGTAATCCGACTTATCTCTGGCATTGTCGCTTGGGCCACATAAACGAGAACCGCATATCTAAACTTCATAAGGATGGAGTATTAGATTCATTTGATTTTGAATCATATGCAACATGTGAGTCTTGTTTAATGGGCAAGATGACTAAAGCCCCTTTCAAGGGACATGTTGAAAGGGCAAATGTGTTATTGAGACTAATACATAGTGATGTATGTGGACCAATAAGTACACAAGCTAGAGGTGATTTTCAATACTTCGTTACATTTACTGATGACTTCAGTAGATATGGGTATGTGTACCTAATGAAGCATAAGCATGAAACCTTTGAAAAGTTCAAATATTTCAAGAATGAAGTACAAAACCAACTTGGCAAAGGTATCAAAATCCTTCGATCAGATCGAGGAGGTGAATACTTAAGCCAAGAGTTTCATGACTATCTAAAGGAGTGTGGGATAGTCCCACAACTCACTCCTCCGTATACTCCACAATGGAATGGTGTATCCGAGAGGAGAAATCGAACTTTGTTGGACATGGTTCGATCAATGATGAGTCATGCAGATCTTCCGATATCCTTTTGGGGACATGATTTAGAAACAGCAATATTCTTACTGAACCGTGTTCCATCTAAATCAGTGGAAAAGACACCATATGAGATATGGACTGGGAATCATCCTAGTATGTCTTTTATGAAGATTTGGGGTTGTGAGGCTTTCGTTAGACGTCACTGCCACTAACAAACTTGGACCCAAATCTGATAAGTGTTTATTTGTGGGGTATCCTAAGGAAACGAAAGGATACTATTTCTATTATCCCACCGAGAACAAAGTAGTTGTTGCTCGGACTGGTGTATTTCTTGAAAAAGAATTTATTTCTAGAAAAACCAGTGGGAGAAAAATAGAAATTAGTGAAGTTCAACCACAAGAAAACACTGAACCTGAGATTGAGATGGAAACAGAGCAGGCACCGCAAGCTGTTGTGGAAGAAGTACCTGCTCAAGAGACCCAAACCCAGCATAGGTCTGTAAGAGAACACCGGGAGCCACAGAGATATAGATTTCTTGTGACTCAACAAGGTGACTTACTACTTATTGATGAGGATGAGCCGTCATCTTATCAAGAAGTTATAATGGGGACTGATTCTGAGAAATGGCAAGAGGCCATGAAATCTGAGATGGAATCCATGTATTCAAACCATGTATGGACTTTGGTTGACCCACCTGAAGGGGTACGACCCATAGGGTGCAAATGGATTTTCAAAAGAAAGACCGACATGGATGGTAATGTACAAACCTATAAAGGTCGACTGGTTGCAAAAGGTTTCAAACAAATTCATGGTATTGACTATGATGAAACATTTTCACCAGTTGCCATGGTTAAATCCATTAGGATCTTACTTGCAATAGCTGCATTTTATGATTATGAAATCTGGCAGATGGATGTCAAAACAGCTTTCCTTAATGGAAATCTGCTCGAGGATGTGTACATGACACAGCCCGAGGGTTTTGTCGATCCAAAGGATGCTGGAAAGGTATGCAAGCTACAACGATCCATTTATGGATTGAAGCAAGCTTCTTGGAGTTGGAATCTTCGTTTTGATGATGCAGTCAAAGAGTTTGGTTTCATCAAAAACGTAGATGAACCTTGTGTCTACAAAAAGGTCAGTGGGAGCATAATTATCTTCCTAATATTGTATGTAGATGACATACTTCTCATTAGGAATGATATCCCTGCCTTACAATCTGTAAAGATTTGGCTAGGGAATTGCTTTTCGATGAAAGAATTGGGAGAAGCCACCTATGTATTAGGAATCAAGATCTATAGAGATAGATCAAGAAGGCTTCTTGGCCTAAATCAAAGTACATACATAGACAAAGTGCTTAAAAGGTTTAGCGTGCAAGAATCAAAGAAAGGATTCGTGCCTATGACACATGGTATATATCTCTCGAAGGAACAGTGTCCTTCTACACCAGATGAGAGACAACGCATGAGTAAGATCCCATATGCATCAGCTATTGGACCTATCATTTATGCCATGATATGTACCCGTCCCGATGTATCGTATGCTTTGAGCATGACGAGCAGATATCAAGTTGATCCAGGTGAAGGTCACTGGATTGCTGTCAAGAATATCCTGAAGTACTTGAGAAGAACTAAGGATACATTCTTGATTTATGGAGGTGATGAAGAGCTCAATGTAATGGGTTACACTGATGCAAGCTTCCAAACCGACAAAGATGATTATCGATCGCAATCTGGATATGTGTATTGCCTAATGGAGGTGCTGTGAGCTGGAAGAGTTCAAAGCAAGAGACAGTAGCCGATTCTACAACGGAAGCTGAATATATTGATGCCTCGGATGCAGCATGAACTTGGAGTGGTGCCTAGCATTAAAGATCCGATAGAACTCTATTGTGACAACAATGGAGCGATCGCATTGGCTAAGGAACCTAGATCTTACCAAAGATCCAAGCACATACTTCGGCGCTTTCATTTCATTCGAGAAATCGTTGAAAGGGGAGATGTTAAAATATGCAAAGTACCAACAGATGATAACGTATCTGACCCATTGCTAAAGGTTATGTCGAGTCATTGACATTCTTGTAATTTGGGTAGCCTTGATGTGTTGCTAGACACCGCTCTTTGCTTGTAACGTAAAATGAGATTTTATGTCACTGCCAACATTACAAGATCATATCGGGTCGCACAAAAGATTAAATCGATAAAGGGAATTAAATTCATTGGATGAATTAATTAATTAAGAAGAGTCTTAATTAAATGAATATAAAGATTTAATTAAATCATGGGTTTGGGCCCATGAGGCTTTGTGAAAGCCTTTAATTAAATCATATATAATTTGATTACAATGTGATTAATGGGATTAACACAACACAATTCATTCCAACCTAGCAACAAAGCACACGGCCGCCGATCACAAGGAGCTCTCGGTTTTTCTTGATAGCCGAAGAGAGAATTGTTGATTCCGACCATCCTTTCGATTTAGAATCGAGTGTGCTTCTTGTTCCGGTTTAAGAACGAGTCTAGCAACTTGTTCTTAGACTATCCATTCACCTGATTTGATCGTGTGGATACCGTTGAGGCAAAACTTGATAAGTTTTTTTAATGACTCGAAGGAGGCGTTGGACGTGGTGCTGCTTCGTGGAATCTGCTCAAACACGCTACAAGGGTGAGACTTTTGTAATCCCTAATCCGATATGACAACCTATATAGATCCGGTGTCTTGTAATCCATAAAATTTTATTCCGCTGCGTACCATGCTTGTTGGATTACTTACAGTATTGTCGAGTTTGGGTATGTGTAGTGTTGGGTTTGAGTTTTGAAATTTTAAAGATTTTTGGGTTGGATTGTAAGGAGTCTTATGTAGTTTATGTTGAGGAATATTTGTAAAATGGGTGTTGGGTTTGTTTATTTGGGGGTTTTAAACCATAAAACGCCATTGTTAGGCCATTTCAGCACTCGCCGATTGATCGGCGAAGGGCCACAGATCGATCTCGCGATGTTAACAAAATTGGAATACGATGAACAGTACGCTCGATTGATCGAGCAAAGTTGTCGATCGATCGAGATGGTCGGTCGATCGATCGAGATGGCTACTCGATTGATCGAGCAAGGAAGAATTTTGGGCATCAAATTTCTGGAGCTCTTGATCGATCGAGCACTTCTGGCCGATCGATCGAGATGCCCTGTTTTATGATATATATTGTTTTGTTGTTGGGGAATCGATGCATGCTTCGCCCATGGTCTTTTAAAATGGTTAATCGCCACGGATGATATAATTGGGGATTGTGAACGTGCTTGGGCACGTGGTTGCATGCTCATTAATAATTGTGAGTTATTTTATGTGTTAGCGCATAATTCATCGGGTCACGGGACTAAGGCAAGGTTTGATTCGGACTACGGAATTATAAGGTACGTATGACGTACGAGCATAGTCGTTTATATTATTGCAATTGTGAAATGCATGACATACTATTAATGCAATAAATTGTTAAGTATTGCAAATTATATGGTGCCGCTATGGAGCGAGCAACGGTTGAGATGTTGTCGTTATGGAGCGACATCGGTTATGAGGTCGCTCCTGTTGAGCATGCGAGAGTATGGAATGCCGCCGCTATTGAGCGAGCGATGAAATATGATATGATAGAACTATGGAATCATGGCATAGATACATGTGTTATCTGTAATCATTAGTTGAATGATTTATTCATACTTAATTATGAAATTGGCATGGTAAGAATGGGTGTAGTTAATCAATGTAATGATTAACCGATTTTGGGAATTTGATGGTTTGGTTATTGTGAGAACAGGAACATCACGGGGAATTCTATGTGATTACGATACTATACGGGGAGTATCTTTTACGTTTACAACTTTATGTTCTGTAAATTATGAATTGTGATATTGTTGTTATTGAGATGGTGGATTGGTATGCTCACCCCGTGTGGGGGTTGTCTCTGTTGGGGCAGGTGGAAAAGGTACAGTGGTAGCTCCGGTGTTGAGATCGAGCTATGGATTGGAGGTACTTCCAGGATCGAGGTACCAGTGCCGGTATTGAGTAGGGTACTTTATACATTAAATACACATTCACTCATTTGATGCTCGCATGTGAGCACTACTATATGTGTATATGGGTTGTATAAAAAGGCAAGGGCCTTTCTCTTTTCATTCATGTGTTGCATGCAATTAATTAAGGAATTGCAAAATGAATTGAGAACATGCTAGTGTATTATAAGGGTGCATGCTAGTTGGGGGAAATTGGACATTACATGGAATAATGCAAGAAATTTTATTGTTGGTGTATTATGCTATGGTAGCATGTGGTTTTTCCCCCTGATTCCATGATTGTATCCACTAAATACATGGGTTAATACACTATTAACGGGTTAAGGGCACGTGGTCCTTACATTAGTGGTATCAGAGCAGTGGTTTGCTCTTTGTGGCTGTTGAGGGCCTATGAACATGTTGGTGGAAACGGGTAGCACATATATATATATGCATGATGGTAGTTAGTGTTGTGTGACACAACTATTTGCTTATGTGCGTTTATGATATCGGATTGTAAATGGAATGTGTTATTGCTAACCATGGTGGTTGCAGGGATCATATGGGATACGATGTGATGGCATTAATGGTAATGTTTGGCACTTAATAAGTGCCGAGGAATCTGATTTTGTAGGGAAAATGAGGGAATGAGAAACTGGATATGCTGTCTGAGGACAGGAAATGGTGGATGGTGGAACAAGCAATGGCACAATCTGGTATGGTTACCCTATGATTATGGATACAGGTATGTGCAGCTTACACATGAGTTATTGTGCTTGCAAAGGTATTACAATTTTGGTACTGCTACGGGTATATCAACTAGCGATGTATCAGGATATTTGCCGCTGTCATATTGTATCGAAGGTCGCTGATATGTCGAAGCGGGGGATATCATTGAACCGCCGATATAACGTAGTAGGATTTGTGAACTATGGTATTAACTGCGCATATTGATATCTTTGTATTGATACAGGTATGATGAGATATCAAGGATAATACTTGCCGCTTTCATGTCGAAGCGATGATAGAATACTTGCCGCTGTCATATCATAGCGATGAAGAATATTTGCCGCTAATATGTAGAAGCGAAGAACACACTGCTGTCATATTATAGAGAGGGATATGATGCCGCTGATATGTCGAAGCGAGGGGCATTGGTGCAACTGTCATGTCATAGCGAGGGGTATTACGTGATAGAATACTTGCCGCTAATAGGAAGCGAAGAACACACCGCTGTCATATTATAGCGAGGGGTATTAATGCCGCTATCATACCGTAGCGATGAAGAATATTTACTGCTAATATGTAGAAGCGAAGAACACGCCGCTGTCATATTATAGCGAGGGATATTATGCCGCTGGTATGTCGAAGCGAGGGATACTACATAGCGATGAAGAATATTTGCCGCTAATATGTAGAAGCGAAGAACACGCACCGCTGGTTTATGGCGACGGTTCATGCCGCCGGATATATATAGCGATGGTTCATTCCGCTCATTCTATGGCGATGGTTCATGTCGTCAGATATATATAGCAATGGTTCATTCCACTAATTCTATGGCGATGGTTCATGCCACCGGATATATATACCGATGGTTCATTCTGCTAATTCTATGGTGATGGTTCATGCCGCCGAATATATATAGCAATGGTTCATTCCGCTAATTCTATGGCGATGGTTCATGCCGCCGGATATATATATTGATGGTTCATTCCGCTGATTCTATAGCGATGATTTATACCGCTGATTCTAGAGCGATGGTTCATTCCGCTGATGCTATAGCGTACCGCTGATTCTATAGCGGGGGTCTATGCCACTGATTCTATAGCGATGATTTATACCGCTGATTCTATAGCGAGGGTATATGCCGCTGATTTATGTCTCTGATTCTACGGAGAGGGTTCATGCCGCTGATTTGTAGCGATGTTTCATGCCGCTGATTTTATAGCGAGGGCTCATGCCGCTGATTTTATAGCGATGGGTTATGCCGCTATGTAGCACGGGATTGTGCCGCTTTCGAGCGATGGGTGCTGATTGCATACCGCTGTTGGGCGATGAATACAGGTATGCCGCTATCTTGTTAGCGATGAGTTATGGTATATTGTTATTTTGTTAGCATTATTGTGGATGTCATGTATTGACGTGTACCGTCACAGGTTGACGATGATATTGTGGATGTCATGTGTTGACATGTACCGTCACAGGTTGACTATGATTTTGTGAATGTCATGTGTTGACATGTACCGTCACAAGATGATGATGACATAGTGGATGTTCTATGTAGACGTGTGCCGTCGTTACGATGAAAAATACATTTGAGTATATGTATTTAGTCGTATGGTATGAGTGTCGATGGTGGGCACAAGGCGGTGTCTGCGTCACTGGTTGACGAGACCATTATGCCGAGCAGATTCCCTCGATGAATAAATGGATGCGCCGTACAGGTAAGTGTACCGCAACACGTATTTGAGATAAATATTTTACGAGTAGTGGTACCTTTGGGTATACTCGTTGGGATGGCTACGACCAATTGACTGGTGGTAGGAGTAGTTATTGAGGAAACGACTTGCATATACCGATGTGACGTATGATGGACGTGGTCACACCCACACATGAAGGTGTGGAATAAGTCCTAATGGATTAGGATTGCTTTGTGGTTGAGCAAGGACATCGGGATGTCCGTTGTGCATTGGTGTTAGAGAAATATTGGGTGATGTCCCACTACTCTAATTGATGGTACGGTATGGTATACCGGGGTGGAACATGTGATACGCTGGTAGGTTTGGTATAAACCTAAGGAGGCAGCGATCTGCTAGCCAGGTATTGTTGCAGTGTTATAGTGAGCTTGATGTAGCCATTATACTGCTCGTTGGAATCGAGTTTGGTAAATCGTATGATGATACGATGAGGGATTATGGTGGACTCACGCAGTCACTATGTTGCATGAGGTTTGAGGCATGGAATACCTCACGATGACGTTTATACGTTAAATGTTTTGAGGGACTTGTACTGGGACAGCTCAATTTTGTTGGGAGTACCAACGTGAGTGTCAACAAGTCGTTGTTAGCGCTGGTTGAGAATCCTTGCATATGGAATGCAATGGGGGATGCAATCGGAATTGTGGGATATAGTTAGTGGGGTGACAATACTATATTGATTGTATTTCTTGGAGAGATTTGGAACATACTGTCATGGAGACAGCTGGTATTGGTCGATGGTTGCTTGTGAATCAGTCATGGTAAGCATTACAAGTGATGAACTGGGTAATGGCTTTATATTTTTGGCGTGACGCACGAGGAGACGTCTCTGGGGAGATGCTCGAGTACGTGGAGTACTATGGTATTAGTACAGAGCATCGTTAGATTGGGTATACGTCGTGTATACAGATTTTGATTCGGTATTAGTGGCGAGGATGCACTATTCTGAACCATATGTGTATTTATTGGTTCCGGGATACATTTTGGTATAAATATATCCAGAGTTTCCGAACGGTGGTTCGAGGTTGGAGGGTCATGGGTTCATGACGCTTTCCTTGTGAGGAAGGCGGTGTTGATATACCTATTGGGAATCCTTGAGAGATTCGATGATTCGGTACGTGTGGTGTTGATGTGGAGTTCACACCATTAGCAGTTGGTTCGTCAATCAATATTCTCCGCGGGATGAGAATACCTGAGTCTTGACAGTTGTACTTGGGGCTTATGGGTATGATTGGAGAAACCCGAGCCGAGTGCATTGAGTATGCATGTGGTGTTGGTATTTAGGCATGTATACCAGTGTGTGTATACGAATGCCAGCATTTTGGTACTTGTTGAGCATCGGATTAGTATGCTTGGATGAATGAATCTCTGGTGAGAGATTGTGGCACCTTGAGATTGGTATCTCAATGACACGATGTATTCTGAAGAATTATCGTGAGGTCCGGTTGACCTCCTCTGAGCAGGGATTGTCGTATTTTGGGGTCAGGGTAGTTCATTACTGGGTAATTCGATAGCATCCCTGTGTTAGGATTGTTGAATCCTTGTGAGGACCCGTTCCTAATCAAGTGTTTAATTAACACACAATGATAATTTATTTGTAAACAGCGGAAGATTTTTTTTTTTGTTTTTTTTAAAAGGTCCTGCCAACAAGTGGCTCTAAAAATTTCGGCATGACCTCCGCGCACGAGGGTCATACCAGAAAAAATGAAAAGGACAAAATTATATCCTAGTGCATCAAGTAAATATATAATACCATAGCATGCATCATAGGCACCCAGCACGTAAGTCGTACTAAAAATATTTACATCATACCCATGCACAATATATCTCCAGCACACATTTCATACTCAAAGTATTTACATAATAGCATCAGCAGGAAGTAAAACAACGAATAATCACAAATAAGCAAGACTGGACCGAAATAAACTCAAATTACATAATAATACTATCCAAGACACACCCTGGTATAATTTAACTATCCTACGACTGGGATAGACAAAAGAAAAACAACCTCAGATAAGACTTCCAACGAGCATTCCCTCATTGGGATCCTGGTCACCTGTAATACCTGCAATTCCCCACACACAAAGACAACAGCAGCCCCTACGGGGTGAGCCAAAGCCCAATATGAAACTATCAAGTAATTACAACATGTATCTATACAATCTGATAGATGATGCAATGCAATGTAATGCAATGCATGTCAGGTACAAGAAATCGAATCTCAAGATACCAAACTATTGGAATCCAAGGAAAGGTATCATCAGTTAATATCAAGCTCGAGCAAAGGGTAACAACACACACACTTTGCGCTAGGAGAATCATCCTGTGATGTGCTCGTTATCCCTCGTGTCTAGGTCCGGTAGCAACGCACAAGAATACAATCGCTACCTACACTGCCTGTTATTGTCGTGCCCGTCGTCCCCGACACTCAGAGTAAATCAACTCAGTTCATCAAGGATATCAAAGAAATGGATATATCAATATGATATGCCCATGAATCATCTATGCATAATATGACATATGCAACTCAATATGTCATGCAATCTCATGTGTATGTCATATATCGATGTATATTTATCAAAATGATGTGTGTTAACAAAACATTTATTTTCATACATCGATATGCCAATTATAAATGCTATGAATGCTCATAATTCAATTAAAGTCACATAGCCAAGTAATTTCACGTAATTCACGTAAGTTCAGCAAATCATGTATCAAATAATACAGATACATGTCGTATGTTACCGATCGCAACATACCTATTTCTTTTAATTCTGATCAACAACCGAACCATTATCTTTCCAGTTCTCTACAGAGAATCAAATAACACACCATTTCATTACTACTTTATCCCTACATTTACCTCATCATACATATAATTTACTCTTTAACTGGAGGCGATTAATCAGATCAAACTATGTAGGATGGAAAATATTCTGATTCTCATGTACTCGTTCTTATCATTACTTCAGTTCTAGATTTATTAAGATGTCTAATCATCATTAAAATTATAATAAGACATTTTATCTCCTTGGACAACAAACAAAGTCTACCACAACAATGATTTAGAACTTTCACCCTTAAAACATGAAAAACAATCGACAATTCTATAAAATCTCTTCAAAGCAAGATTAATTAAGCTAGACATGGTTCAGTTTAGTTAGAATCGACCAAGACAGATTTAAACTCTTATACTGACACGTTCAAGAAAATACGATCGTCATTTCCCCAAATAACAACACCATACTGGAAACAGTCCAACAAAATGACTTTTAAATTACATGCATTTCCCTCAGTTCTAATTAATCAAGCTAAAACATGATTGGCATGAGTTAAAATCGATCAAGAACATAATTAAGCATTTTTATTCCCCAAAGATGAAAATTAGTCGGCCTAAATCGAACATGCATCGGCAAAAATCGAACCAACTCCACAAGCAAGGCAAGAACTAACATCAACACCTAAATTAAAGCCCCAAATTTTGAAATTTAAAGATGGAATGAAAATTTACCAAGTTCCAGCAGAGAGCCGACGGCCCATCGTCCATTTCCGGCTACTCACGGCGGCGATAAAGGCGGAGACCGGAGGGGAACGTTGGTACTAGTGAGGGGAAGGGTTTAGACAACAATAATCGAAACAATTTAAGGTCAGCACGAAGAAATCAAACTGAAATCGCAAGAACCCTAAAATCGCAATCGATACGTTTCAGAGCAAAATCCAGAAGATTCAGAAACTCTCACCGTTGATTCTTGGTGTGGAAATGACCGCCGGTGAGTTGGCTACATGGTGGTGGATTTGGTTCACCGGTTGGTGGTCGGACGGCGATGGACGAACGAGTTTTATGGTGACTGGTCGAGCTGTGCGCGGGAGAGGGAAGAAGGGAGAAAAATAATCGGATCTGATGTATGTGTTTTTGCACGTTTTAGTGCATGCAAAATGAGCTCAAATGCACTTAAATAAATTATTTGCAGTCCAGTTATGTATATCGGAGTGTCGTCGGTGTACTAATAAATTAAATTTAAAGTAGACAATTGGGATTTATATCCACTATTTTAACACAAAATTAAATTCTTCATTTTAATGAAATATCTTAAAAATATTATCGGAATTATTTTACCATTTCAAACATTAACTCGTACTCCGATTAAATTGTCAGTTGACATTCATCTTGTCAATTTCACATTTAATTAATTAATTACAAATTAATTTTTATTAAATTCCCAAATTATATTTATTTAACATTAATCAATTATCTGGGCCTTACACTTCTCCCATTCTTAAACAAATTTCATCCTCAAAATCACAAACATAAATCTATCTAAGCGCTGAAAACGACATAAGGATCAGAATACACGACGGGATATATTGAACACAATTGAACAGGTATATATCCTTACGATCCAAAATGCAAACAAGATGTTTAACAAGAATGATCAAGTCAAATCTCATCAGGCTGAAAGGCGTGATAGATTCAATAAATATATTCGCAACGTTGCAACATGAAGAAAAATACATCGCGAGTGACCGGTAAAGCCGGTGGCGATGCAAAACTATAGGCAATATTTCCAATTCGATCTCGGATCTTGCACAGTCAAAATAACAAGGTGATAATTTATCTCGCGAGCCAAAACGATTTGTACTTTAACGGAGAAACTTGTAAGAAACATACGATCACCTATCTGAAATTCTATGGGTTGCCTACGTTTAGAAGCATAACTAGCATGACGATCTTGGGCAGCCATCATCCGCTATCCGATCAACTAAATCTTACAATTCATTTCTCGTATTATATGAGGAACGGTCAACTGGTTTTTCACCAATTTCTTTCCAGGCTAGAGGCGATCTACAACGTCTCTTCCAAAAGGTTTCAAACGGTGTCGAACCTAAGATCATTTGGTAGTTATTAATATAGAAACTTTGATTATCACCAAAGCTTGATGTGCTCCAAAGTTCAAATCATTTGCTACAGTACGTAACATATCCTCGATAAACAACAGGGTCATATTTGAATACGGATAAGTCCTCTCGCAAGGAAAGAAAAGTACAGACTTAAGAAGTAGATCCATAATGATCAAAACAGTATCACGGTCTCTGGGTGATCGAGGGATATAAATCACAAAATCCATAGCCATATATTCTCAATCCCATTGGGGACTTTCAAAGCCATGAGCAACCCTCCGAGTTGTATTCATTTATTTTAACATGTTGTGATGCCCTGGAATTAATAGTGTTAATCCCTGTGTGGTAATGATCCTTAATGGATTTTAATTGTGTCAATAATTAATTGCGGTGTTGGGACACCTGGGGATGTTAAATCGGGTATTTGGGATCGTTGGATCCAAAGGTTGAGATTGTATTCTCATCGTGCTGAAAAACCTTGGAATTGGGTTTTTGGTGGTATTTGGGGTCCAGGGTACTTTGTATTGGGGCTGGTATTGGAAATTGAGGCTTGAGAGATGATTATTGAAAACAGATGATTTTTAATGAGTCATGATGTATTTGTGGAGGACTTGGTATTTTGGAGCCTTGGTACTATATATACCAAGTGGACTCGGTGTTCCGGCATTTGCACGGATTTCCTCTCTCTCTCTCCCTCTCACCCGTTTCCCTCCCCTCTCCCCAAACCCCTCTTTTCCTTCCCTTGGAAGAATTGGCTGAAAGCTCGACTAGGGAGCCGAATTTCTCGAAAATAATAAGGTATTATTCTTCCCCTTGCATTTATCTTCGGTTTGATAGTAATATTGTGGAGTATGGTTTGGTGTTATGTTGAGTTTGAGGTTTGAAAAATTTAAAAGATTTTGGGGTTGGATGTTTAAGGGTTTTTATGATGATTATGTTGAGGATTAATGGTATTATGGGTGTTGGGATTATTTTCTGGGAGTTTTAAACCCAAAAACGTCATTTTTAGGCCATTCCAGTGCTCGCCGATCGATCGGCAATGGTGCCTCGATCGATCGCGCGTATTTCCAAAAATTGATGATGATGAATAGTGTTTGGCGATCGATCGAGCGAGACTATCGATCGATCGTGGGCACGTCGCGATCGATCGGTCAGTCTCGCCGATCGATCAAGCGTGAAGAAATTTTGGTGCCAAACTTGCTGTGGCTCTCGATTGATCGAGGGCTCAAGTCCGATCGATCGAGAGGCCAGTTTTGGGGGTGTTTATGGTTTGGCTGTTATGGAATCGATGCTTGCTTCGCCCAAGGTCTTTTGAAATGGTTAATTGTCATTAATTGATGATATATTAGGGGGATTGTAAACGTGCTTGTGCGCGTGGTTGCATGCTTGTAATTAATAGTGGATTATTAATTATGTTTAGCACGGAATTCGTCGGGTCACGGGACCAAGGCAAGTTTGATTCGGACTACGGAATTATAAAGTACGTATAACGTACGAGCATAGCTTTAAATATATTATTGCAATTGTTGTGTATGAATAATATATGGTTGTTGAAATCACTTGATATGCATTGAGAATTATATGGTGCCGCTTTTGAGCGAGCAATGATTGGGATGATGTCATTGTTGAGCGAACATCAGTTATGACGCCGCCGCTATTGAGCGTGCGTGAGAATAAAATGTCGTTATTGTAGAGCAAGCGATGAAATAGAACTATGGAACATTAGTGAGATATATGGAATATCTGTAATCATTGTTTAATGATTTGATTTTATTGATTACGGTATCGGTATATGGGAAACGGATTAGTTAATCAAAGTTATGATTAACAGGTATTTGGGAATTTAATGGTTTCGGTTATTTTGAGAACAGGAACAGCATAGGGGATCCCGGATGAGGATGATACCATCCAGAGAGTATCATTTAAGATTCATGGCATTTACATTCTGTAAATTATGAACTATAATATTATGATTATTGGATTGATGGTAATGGTATGCTCACCCCGTGTGGGGCTGTCTCTGTTGGGACAGGTGAACAGGTACATCGATGGCTCTGGAGTTGAGCTCGAGTGTTGATTGGAAGTACTTCCAGGATGAAAGTACTAGAGCTGGTATTGTGTATGATATTTATATATTAGATACACATATACTTATTTGATGCTCGCATGTGAGCACTATTATGTGTATATGGTTTGTATAAAAAGGCAAGGGCATTTCTCTTTTCATTTATGTGTTGCATGCAATTAGTTAGGAATTGCAAAATGAATTGAGAACGTGTTAGTGTATTATGATGCCTGCATACTTATGGTGCGAGTGGTATGGGGGATTTGAACATTAAGTGGTTTAATGAAAGAAATTTTATAGATGGTATTTTATGCTATGGTTGCATGTAGCATTTTTCCCTTGATAACATGATTGTATGCACTAATTGCATGGGTTAATACACTGTTAATGGGTTAAGGGCACGGGGTCCTTACACATGTTGACAACCTCAACATTTGACAATGCACCAGTAACATCTTATCTCATATATCTCCATCAGAATTGAGGTCTCAGAGTCATATGCATCTTTCATTTTCAAGGTAGATATTGTCTTTACGGTCATGAACTCCTCGAATAATCTCAGAGGTCAAATCAGAAGTATCAGGAACAACTTATGAATCATTAAGTCGTAGAAACTGTCAGTAGATATCTAAAAGCTAAAATGATGTCCTGGAGATACAAATTCTAAAGATTTTTGAGTTTGAACATCAATTCGTGAGGCTTCTCTGATTTTAGAAATCAATGCCGACTCAACTTGAACTGCTGAGACAATGATAGAATTTCTGGTTTGAGTGAGCATCTCAGTCAGAAGTACAGATATCAGCATGTACTTGGTGATACGAACAAAAACTAGGATAAACTCGTGGACTTTACGACTGAGGACAGCCGTAGCTACGTTCATTCATCTAGAATGATATTGAGCTTCACCATAGTAATTCATCAAGAGCTTCACCATCGTACATCGTGTTTCATCAATCTTCGTTGTGTCGTATTCAGAACGAATAGATATTTTAGGTTCTTGTGGTCCGAATAAAAACAATTTTTTCCCCCGTATAAATAATGACGTCAAATTTTAAAAACAAAACATTTGCTACCGGTTCAAAACTATATACAGGATCTCAAGAAAACAAATTTCATATTCATCTGACCAAATACATTTTATACTTTTCTGTGTCAGTTGAGTAATAGGTTTAGCCATTTTTCAAAAACAAAACCTTTCGATAAATCGACATTTAGAGTCCCGCTAAACCACAAAACATCGGACCTCATGAACATTGGTAGGTCTTAGCCAGTTTAACACTACTTTGACCTTAATTGAATCAACAGAAATGCTACATCGAGAAATGACGTGGCCAAAGGTATCACTTCGATCATCCAAAATTTCCATTTGGATAGCTTGGCATACAGAATCATTTCCTGATATGAAACAGAGATATCGATTACATATACATCATATTTACTTTGGTGACATAAGGAATTGACAACCGCAGATTCGGTGGTTAGTCAAAGCACCAAAATTACGCTCGTCTGATCAGAGAAATATCTAACTCTTTTGAGTTAATCGCATAAGAGTTGTGAGATTTTCATATTCTTCACTATCGATGAGAAAAGATCAAAGAAGTATCGCTCTAAAATAACATGATAGAAGATTACCATCCTGTGAAATCCACATTCAGGTTGGATGGATTGATCAACATTTCTTTCACATGCGGAATCTAAGATATCCGTTTCAGATATTCAACACATCCTAGTTTCATCTTGAAATAAATATAATTCGATTAGAATTTTTCAAAAGATTCGACTCATCGAGTTCAAGAAAATATCAAAAATTAGAATACTCGTATGACATAATCATATGTCGAATACACAAGATAGATTTAAGCAGATCTTGACTTTGGATTGACATCTGATACCATTCAGAGTGCAGGTATTTTCGTAGACGTACAAAATTGTTCTAAGATAATGAATCAGGTAAATCCTTAACATAAGACAATCATTTCAGTTGTCTAAATGCAATACCGAGTATGCTTACAAATCTCATAGGAAGTATCTTCGAAAGTTTTACCACTTATAAATTTTCTCAAAACTTTACCACAAATGCACAGAGTCTAAACCAAGTTAATATTCAGGTCCATGCAAATTCAATTCTGTAATATACCCACACTTATTGCTTCAGTTAACCTGAGATCCATAAAAGTTCCGAGCACAGTTTCGTGTCCAACACTACTGTCTCGTGTGATCTCCAAGTCTGGGTCTGTCTAGATTTTCAGAAAATTCAACTTTGACTGAAACATTTTCTATGGTACTTCTATGCAAAGTTCATATATAATCATTTGATTAATGGTTTTCAAATATATCAAACAATATTTGCGCGTCGTTCATTTCATGTTCTGGATGTACATCTGTACATTCTCTTATTATGTAAGCTGGTGAGTCACATCATTTGTGCATCATCTATGTTATTAGCACATAACAACTGAAAGGTTCAATCCTTTTCTCAGGCTTAAAAGTTCGAATAACTTGCAAGTTAATTCATTACCCTTAATTTATTACTTCATCTCAGTCAAATTATGAAGTATCGCAACACAGAAGGAATTTTGACTTAGATATCCTGTCCTAAAATACCACATATTCATAGTAATCAATTAACATCGAACTACTTAATGAACATCATCTTCTGTAGATTGAATCATACCTCAAATTAGCCATCTCAGCATTAAATTTCATTTCAAAATTTTTGAGATACATGGGATTCATCTTAAGGATAAAACTTCCCAAAAATTCTAGATCTATATCTCATATTTTTTGTATTTTCTCAACATCTCATGATGTTTTTGTACAACTCAATCCTGGTTACACCATCAAATCTATATTTCAGTCCATCAAAGTCAGCATCTAACTATGTTTTCATACAACATATTCGTTGGTTCATTCTTTTTACTTTTTGTAAAACTGTCTTATCTTTAACTCATTTGTTATAGCCATATATCATTCTTTTCCAGCATTACAATGCCGAAATCAAAATGGCTCTATGTCCTGGAGATATCTCAATCCATTCAAGGACTCTCATTTCAATTATCTCATAATTCAATAGATAATGTTATTCGCAACAGGTTCCAGAGCAACTTCATTGCTCAATGACCTCATACTCATTTAAAATTTCATAAAAGAATTTGAATGTCTCATTTGATATGCATATTCTTCATTTATTCAATCTAATGCAGTATTCGTTCAATACTAACAGGTTTTGTAGGTGTTCGAGTGTAAACTCTTTCCCTACTAAGTTTTATCAAACATAAACAGTAATGTATCGATATCGTGGTCAATATCAATACGACACGACTCAGCATACTCAAATATAAATCACATATTGACATCAACTATTTCACTCCAAATCATGATTAGAGCAAATAGATCAAATAAGTTTCAAACACATACGCACATGTTAATTAGTGCCTATTCAAATGTACATAAGACTCAAGACTAGAGCATTCCCAGTTTATACTCTGATACCATACTGTTGGGATATGCCCTAAGACAAGTCATTAGATGATTGTTTAAGACATACAATGTTTATGGATTTATGAATGGTAATTCATTATTATATATTATTCTTTTAACTGTGCATTGTGAATTAATATATATGTTAATGTCCTTAGAATAATATTGTATTATTCTTAAAGATGTCCCTAGTCAAGTATTACCATGAAAAGGGATAATGATAATACGTAGAGACTAGTATATGTTGATCGATGAATTGTTCATTGATATGAGATATCAAATCAACATATGGGTACATGTTAGAGAACGATGTACTGGACAGACCCACCATGAGAATGCAACATGGATAGTTATATGATCGTCATATGCAATTCTCATAGTGATAATAATGTATACAATCCTTACGACTTGTGATCATCAGAGATCCCAACATAAGGAGTTATGTATCTTGATATCGTCAAACGTTACCCGTAACAGGGTAATCTATAAAGGCGACTATTGGATACACTACGAATTGTGTAGAGGGATGTTGACTGATCGAGATAGGATTTGTCCCTCCTATATAACAGGAGATGTGTTTGGCCCTTGATCAAGTGAGAACTAAAATGCATGGCCATGCTCGAATGAGTCGATATGAGATATCGAGCTTATTCGTATATTCTAGTTCTACTTGGGGATCAAGAAATAAAGATTGAATATACGAGTATGACTATTCCATGACTCGTGTTCAATCTAAACACAAAGGACAAAGGGATTAAGTTACATGATTAATATTATCACAAGTTCTAAAGGTTATTGTCGAGTCATTGACATTCTCGTAATTTGGGTAGCATCGATGTGTTGCTAGATACCGCTCAATGCTTGCGACATAAAATGAGATTTTATGTCACTGCCAACATTACGAGATCCTATCGGGTCGCACAAAAGATTAAATCGAGAAGGGAAATTAAATTCATGGGATGAATTAAATAATTAAGAGGAGTCTTAATTAATAATCATAAGGATTAATTAAATCATGGGCTTAAGCCCATGAAGCTTTAAGAAAGCCTTTAATTAATCATATATAATATGATTGCAAGGTGTTTAATGGGAAGACAACTTCATAACACAAAACCTACACTCAAGTGATAACCCACGGCCGCACCATCAAGAACTTTCGGCCACTTCATAGCCGAGTGGTTCTTGGTGATTTTGTGCCAATTTGATTGTGAATCAAAGTGTGGTTTTTGGTTCCGGTTTAGTAACTTGTCTAGCAACTTGTTATTAAACCATCCCTTCACTCGATTTGATCGTGTGGATTCCGTTGAGGCAAAACCAATCGAGTTTTGCTATTGACTCGGAGAAGGCGTTGGACGTGGTGCTGCTCCGTGGATTCTGCTTCAAACACGCTACAAGGGTGAGATTCTTATGTATTCTCTAATCCGATATGAATCCCTATGTATAGGTCCGGTGTTAGTAATCCCAAAATTTTATTCCGCTGCGCTGTATGCTCATGGGGTTACTTTCACATACTGTGTGGACTCGTTCCTAATCAAGTGTTTAATTATCACACAATGCTAATTTATTTGTAAACAGCGGAAGATTTTTATTTTTATTTTTTTAAAAAAGGTCCTGCCAACAAGTGGCTCTAAAAATTTCAGTATGACCTCCGCGCACGAGGGACATACCACAAAAAATTAAAAGCACAAAATGATATCCCAGTGTAGCAAGTAAATACATAATACCATAGCATGCATCGTAGGCACCCAGCACATAAGTCGTACTAAAAATTTACATCATACCATAGCATGCACAATATATCTCCATCACACATTTCATACTCAAAATATTTACATAATACCATCAGCAGGAAGTAAAACAACGAATAATCACAAATAAGCAAGACTAGACTGAAATAAACTCAAATTACATAATTATACTATCCAGGACACACCCTGGTATAATTTAATTATCCTACGACTGGGATAGACAAAAGAAAAACAACCTCAGGTAAGACTTCCAGCAAGCATTCCTAATTGGGATCCTGGTAACCTGTAATACCTGCTATTGCCCATACACAAAGACAACAACAGCCCCTACGGGGTGAGCCAAATCCCAGTATGAAACTATCAAGTAATTACAACATGTATCTATAAAATCTGATAGATGATGCAATGCAAATGCAATGTAATGCAATGCATGTCAGGTACAAGAAATCAAATCTCAAGATACCAAACTATCTGATGTAAGTAATCCAACAAGCATACAACGCAGCGGAATTTAAAAATTGGATTACTATAACCGCGGATCTATACAAATTGGTCATATCGGAACCAAGGAATAATAAGAGTCTCACCCTTGTAGCGTGTTTGAGCAGATTCCACGAAGCACCACGTCCAACGAATTCTGAGTCACGAGCAACACCTCCAAGGTCTTGCCTCTACGGTATCCACACGATCAAATCGAAAGGGATGTTCAAGAACAAGTTGCTAGACTTATTCTTGAACCAAAACTGAACTCTCGGTTCAAAATCGATCAACAGTCTCTCCTCTCAAAACTCGACGGCGGCGTGAGCTATTAAGAGAGGAAGAGGCGGCCGATCCTATTGGAGTGTGTTAGGTTTATGATATGAAAGCTTAATTAATCATTAACCTTGCTATCAAATTATATATGATTTAATTGAAGGCTTTCACAAAGCTTCATGGGCCCAAACCCATGATTTAATTAAATCCTTATAATCATTTAATTAAGACTCTTCTTAATTAAATAATTCATCCAATGAATTTAATTCCCTTTATCGATTTAATCTTTTGTGCGACCCGATAGGATCTTGCAATGTTGGCAGTGACATAAAATCTCATTTTACGTCACAAGCAATGAGCGGTATCTAGCAACACATCAAGGCTACCCAAATTACAAGAATGTCTTTGACTCGACATAACCTTTAGAACTTGTGATAATATTAACCATGTAACTTAATCCCTTTGTCCATGTGTTTAGATTGAACACGAGTCATGGAATAGTCATACTCGTATATTCAATCTCTATTTCTTGATCCCCAAGTAGAACTAGAATAAACGAATAAGCTCGATATCACATATCGACTCATTCGAGCACGGCCATGCATTTTAGTCTTACTTGATCAAGGGCCCAAACACTTCTCCTGTTATATAGGAGGGACAAATCCTATCTTGATCAATCAACATCCCTCTACATAATTCGTAGTGTATCCAATAGTTGCCTTTATAGTTTACCCAGTTACAGGTAACGTTTGACAATATCAAGATACACAACTCCTTATGTTGGGATCTCTGATGATCTCAAGTCGTAAGGATTACATACATTATTATCACTATGAGAACTGCTTATGACACTCATATAACTATCCATGTAGCATTCTCATGGTGGGTCTGTCAAGTACATTGTTCTCTAATATATACCCATGTGTTGATTTGATATCTCATATCCATGAACAATTCATCAATCAAAATATACTAGTCTCAATATATTATCATTATCATTATTTATGATAATACTTGACTAGGGACAATCTTTAAGAATAATACAATATTATTCTAAGGACATTAACTTATATATCAATTCATATTACACAGATATTCGAATAATATATAATAATGATTTGACATTTATAAAATCATAATACATTGTATCTCACAAACAATCATCTAATGACATGTCTTAGGGCATATCCCAACAAATCTCCCACTTGCACTAAGACCAATCAGACATATACCTAATGCCTAGAGATCTAGTATGACGATCATGCTTCTGCTGTGACAGTGGCTTCGTCAATGGGTCAGATACGTTATCATCTGTTGGTACTTTGCATATTTTAACATCTCCCCTTTCAACGATTACTCGAAATGAAAGCGCCGAAGTATGTGCTTGGATCTTTGGTGAGATCTAGGTTCCTTAGCCAATGTGATCGCTCCATTGTTGTCACAATAGAGTTCTATCGGATCCTTAATGCTAGGCACCACTCCAAGTTCAGAAATGAACTTCCTGATCCAAACAGCTTCATTTGCTGCATCTGAGGCAGCAATGTACACAGCTTCGTTGTAGAATCGGCTACTGTTTCTTGCTTTGAACTCTTCCAGCTCACAGCACCTCCATTTAGGCAATACACATATCCTGATTGCGATCGAAAATCATCTTTGTCGGTTTGGAAACTTGCATCAGTGTAACCAATTACATTGAGCTCTTCCTCACCTCCATAAATCAAGAATGTATCCTTAGTTCTTCTCAAGTACTTCAGGATGTTCTTGACTGCAATCCAGTGACTTTCACCTGGATCAACTTGATATCTGCTCGTCATGCTTAAAGCATACGATACATCGGGACGAGTACATATCATGGCATACATGATAGATCCAATAGCTGATGCATATGGAATCTTACTCATGCGTTGTCTCTCATCTGGTGTTGAAGGACACTGTTCCTTCTAGAGATATATTCCATGTGTCATAGGCACTAATCCTTTCTTTGATTCTTGCATGCTAAACCGTTTTAGCACTTTGTCCATGTATGTACTTTGACTTAGGCCAAGTAATCTTCTCGATCTATCTCTATAGATCTTGATTCCTAATACATAGGTGGCTTCACCCAAGTCTTTCATAGAAAAGCAATTCCCTAGCCAAATCTTTACAGATTGTAAGGCAGGGATATCATCCCCAATTAGAAGTATGTCATCTACATACAATATTAGGAAGATAATTATGCTCCCACTGACCTTCTTGTAGACACAAGGTTCATCTACGTTTTTGATGAAACCAAACCCTTTGACTGCATCATCAAAACGAAGATTCCAACTCCGAGAAGTTTGCTTCAATCCATAAATGGATCGTTGTAGCTTGCATATCTTTCCAGCATCCTTTGGATCGACAAAACCCTCGGGCTGTGTCATGTACACATCCTCAAGCAGATTTCCATTAAGGGAAGCTGTTTTGACATCCATCTGCCAGATTTCATAATCATGAAATGCAGCTATTGCAAGTAAGATCCTAATGGATTTAACCATGGCAACTGGTGAAAAAGTTTCATCATAGTCAATACCATGAATTTGTTTGAAACCTTTAGCAACAAGTCGACCTTTATAGGTTTGTACATTACCATCCATGTCGGTCTTCTTCTTGAAAATCCATTTACACCCTATGGGTCTCACCCCTTCAGGCGGGTCAACCAAAGTCCATACTTGGTTTGCATACATGGATTCCATCTCAGATTTCATGGCCTCTTGCCATTTCTCAGAATCAGTGCCCATTATAGCTTGTTGATAAGATGACGGCTCATCCTCATCAATAAGTAGTAAGTCACCTTGTTGAGTCACAAGAAATCCATATCTCTGTGGCTCCCGGTGTTCTCTTACAGACCTACGCTGGGCTTGTGCCTCTTGAGCAGGCACTTCATCCACAACAGCTTGTGGTGTGCTCTGTTTCCATCAATATCATGTTCAATATTTTCTTGTGGTTGAACTTCACTAAGTTCTATTTGTCTCCCACTGGTTTTTCTAGAAATAAATTCTCTTTCAAGAAAGACACCAGTCCGAGCAACAACCACTTTGTTCTCGGTGGGATAATAGAAATAGTATCCTTTCGTTTCCTTAGGATACCCCACAAATAAACACTTATCAGATTTGGGTCCAAGTTTGTTAGAGACGTGACGTCTCACGAAAGCCTCACAACCCCAAATCTTCATAAAAGACATACTATGACGCTTCCCAGTCCATATCTCATATGGTGTCTACTCCACTGATTTAGATGGAACACGGTTCAGTATGAATATTGTTGTTTCTAAAGCATGTCCCCAAAAGGATATCGGAAGATCTGCATGACTCATCATTGATCTAACCATGTCCAACAAGGTTCGATTTCTCCTCTCGGATACACCATTCCATTGTGGAGTATACGGAGGAGTGAGTTGTGGGACTATCCCACACTCCTTTAGATAGTCATGAAACTCTTGGCTTAAGTATTCACCTCCTCGATCTGATCGAAGGATTTTGATACTTTTACCAAGTTGGTTTTGTACTCCATTCTTGAAATCCTTGAACTTTTCAAAGGTTTCATGTTTATGTTTCATTAGATACACATACCCATATCTACTGAAGTCATCAGTAAATGTAACGAAGTATTGAAAACCACCTCTGGCTTGTGTACTTATTGGTCCACATACATCACTATGTATTAGTCCCAATAAAACATTTGCCCTTTCAACATGTCCCTTGAAATGGGCTTTAGTCATCTTGCCCATTAAACAAGACTCACATGTTTCATATGATTCAAAATCAACTGAATCTAATACTCCATCCTTATGAAGTTTTGATATGCGGTTCTCGTTTATGTGGCCCAAGCGACAATGCCAGAGATAAGTTGGATTACAATCATTATTTTTAATCCTTTTAGTATTTATGTTATAGACAGGCATATCAAGATTTAATACATAAAGACCATTAATCATTTGTGCACTAGCATAAAACATATCATTTAAATAAATAGAACAACAGTTGTCCTTTATCATAAATGAAAATCCACACTTGTCCAAACAAGAAATAGAAATAATGTTTTTAGTAATAGATGGCACAAAATAACAGTCTTTCAAAATCAACGATAAACCAGAAGGTAAAGCTAAACAATAATCTCCTATAGCTAATGCAGCAACTCTTGCTCCATTTCCAACTCGGAGATCAACTTCACCTTTCGCCAACGTCCTACTCCTTTTGAGATCCTGCACATTTACACAAATGTGAGATCCACATCCAGTATCTAATACTCATGATGAAAAAGTAGATAAATTGACTTCTATAACAAAAATACCTGAAGTGGAAGTCACACTTCCCTTCGTCTTCTTAAGATCTTCCAGATATACTTTGCAGTTCCTTTTCCAATGACCGGTCTCACCGCAATAGAAACAGTTCCCTTCCTTTGCCACTCCTCCCTTTGGCTTTAGTGCAGAAGCATGTGGCTTAGACTTAACAAGGACCTTCTTGTTCTTCTTGAAGCTCTTAGCTTTAGTCTTTCCTTTGCTCTTATTCACAATAAGAACATTTGTAGGCTTAGACTTCTTGCTATTTGCTTCAAAAGTTCTAAGCATGCCAAGTAACTGTGGTAGAGTCTTTTCAATTTCAATCATATTGTAATTCAAGACAACTTGACTGAAGCTTTCAGGCAACGATTGTAAGATCACGTCAGTGGCCAACTCTTGGTCCAAAGGAAAACCCAGATTCTCCAAATTCTTAATATACCCAATCATCTTGAGTACATGAGTTCCAACTAGACTTCCTTCGACCATTCTACACTGGAACAACGCTTTAGAGACGTCATACCTCTCTTGTCTTGCTTGTTGTTGGTACAGTTGCTTTAGATGCTCGATCATATCGAACGCCTCCATTTCCTCATGTTGCTTCTGAAGCTCAGAGTTCATGGTGGCAAGCATAAGGCACCCAACATCAAGTGCGTCATTTTGATGCTTCTTGTAAGCATCTTTATCGGCTTTAGCAGCCGTCAAGGGAGGTTCCTCAGCAGGTAAGGGTTCCTCTAGGACATATTGCTTCTTTTCTTGCTTGAGGACAATCCTCAAATTCCAATACCAGTCTAGGAAATTTGTCCCATTAAGTTTGTCCTTCTCAAGGACCGATCGCAATGATAATGTGCTAGTATTGTTGTTGGTTGCCATGGATATCTACAATATAAATATGCAAAATAAGTTTATGATTTTAATCATTTAATATGGTCTTATATTAAATGACACTCCCACTATTTTGTTTAAAATTATCAACCCTCGAAAACTTTAGTGGGCCAAGATCCATATTTCACTTAATCTTGAGTTAGCTTTGGCTAATCGCCCAAGACTCGGTTATTTAGGTAGACAACACTTTGTCAATTACATCACATGTAATTCTTGGATGATTGGATGAACAACGCTTTGTTCAAATTCATCTAATGAATTATTATCCAACTCATGCCTCTAGGTTCCCAATCCTATTGCGATAACGTTAGTTAAGTCGAACCCAATTTTAAAATAACACGGATATCACAATTATCCTTTCGCACCTTACTAAGATTGTCATGGTGCTTTGCTTTGGCAAACCCACACATGTTCAATCGAAGTCTTGACGAGTATTTTTAATTGGAAGGCATCTTAAACTTAATATTATAAGAGGGATTTATTGATCTCATGATTTTATTAATATTGAAAATATGTCCTGTACATATATGAATATATACATATCTACGTATATATATAAGCATCAATATTAAATAAAACAGTATACATGCATCTCATACATCAACATAAAGTAAACGTGACATGGTTATAGCCCCTACTATCGATTTTCTCAAGCCAATGAGAAAATCCTAAGAGTCAACCTAATGTTACTTCACAAGCACCTTCCTTTGGCTCCAAATAGTGATGGCCTCCTCGTCCCGGCATCAAGCTCCATCTTCATTGATCACCATCAATAAAATAATCTATACTATATAACAATTACAAGATATAGAGAATTCCTCGATTCACATTGGAGGGGAACGTAGGGGTGGGATAACATATTGTGAAAAATAGAGAAGGCACGACTCGCAGCTCGTATTATAATTACAAACATTCACAAATCCTATCTAATAGGTCAAAGGGCTATAACCATGCACCATGCTCAAACAACACATAAAAATGCAATAACAATTAATGAATTAAATTCTAAACATTTTAAAATTTAATCCCAATAAAAACTGTAAAATAAATTTTATGAAATTATCGTACGCTCGGGACATCACATGTCACGTAACCTTAGCCCAATGGTCCACGTCTAACCATGATGGTTCGAAACTCTAATTCATGGTGACGCCGAACCGTGAGTCATTAGGATTAGGGTTCGAAACCCTAGCCGTCACGAGCCACAATGGTTCGAAATATTTTTGTTTTAGTTCTCGGCCTTTTCATGCACGATTCATGACGTTGGCGACTTGACCATCTCGAGCCAATGAGTTCGAAAACCCTAGCCCTCATGTGGCACTAGCCGTCACCCATCATTTATCGTGAGCCATGCGCCGCTAATTAAAATTTTCGAGCCAAGAGGAGGGTTCTAAACCCTAGCCATGTTTAGACACTTCCATGCACAATTATTAGCCACAACGGCTAAACCATCTCGAGCCAAGGGTTCGAAAACCCTAGCCCTCATGTGGCAGCCGTGTGCCATTTGTGATGGTGGTGGCCGAACCATCTCATGCTTTGGGCTTGGTTTTGCGCCTTCATGTATCGTATACAATAAACTTTAATTATATCAAATATAATTTTACGATAATTACACAAACTCGATTTACTCATATCATATATGATTATATACAGTTTTATTAGCATGCAATACAAATCTAAATATGATTAAACAATTAAACACATAAATCCGATATGAGCCTTGAACCTGGCTCTGATACCACTGTAAGTAATCCAACAAGCATACAACGCAGCGGAATTTAAAAATTGGATTACTATAACTGCGGATCTATACAAAGTGGTCATATCAGAACCAAGGAATAATAAGAGTCTCACCCTTGTAGCGTGTTTGAGCAGATTCCACGAAGCACCACGTCCAACGAATTCTGAGTCACGAGCAACACCTCCAAGGTCTTGCCTCTACGGTATCCACACGATTAAATCGAAAGGGATGTTCAAGAACAAGTTGCTAGACTTATTCTTGAACCAAAACTGAACTCCCGGTTCAAAACCGATCAACGACTATCAATCTCTCCTCCCAAAACTCGACGGCGGCGTGAGCTATTAAGAGAGGAAGAGGCGGCCGATCCTATTGGAGTGTGTTAGGTTTATGATATGAAAGCTTAATTAATCATTAACCTTGCTATCAAATTATATATGATTTAATTAAAGGCTTTCACAAAGCTTCATGGGCCCAAACCCATGATTTAATTAAATCCTTATAATCATTTAATTAAGACTCTTCTTAATTAATTAATGCATCCAATGAATTTAATTCCCTTTATCGATTTAATCTTTTGTGCGACCCGTTAGGATCTTGCTATGTTGGCAGTGACATAAAATCTCATTTTACGTCACAAGCAATGAGCGGTATCTAGCAACACATCAAGGCTACCCAAATTACAAGAATGTCTTTCACTCGACATAACCTTTAAAACTTGTGATAATATTAACCATGTAACTTAATCCCTTTGTCCATGTGTTTAGATTGAACACGAGTCATGGAATAGTCATACTCGTATATTCAATCTCTATTTCTTGATCCCCAAGTAGAACTAGAATTAACGAATAAGCTCGATATTATATATCGACTCATTCGAGCACTGCCATGAATTTTAGTCTTACTTGATCAAGGGCCCAAACACTTCTCCTGTTATATAGGAGGAACAAATCCTATCTTGATCAATCAACATCCCTCTACATAATTCATAGTGTATCCAATAGTTGCCTTTATAGTTTACCCTGTTACAGGTAACGTTTGACAATATCAAGATACATAACTCCTTATGTTGGGATCTCTGATGATCTCAAGTCGTAAGGATTACATACATTATTATCACTATGAGAATTGTTTATGACACTCATATAACTATCCATTCTAACACTGTACCTATGGGATAGGAATAGAGGAAGAATAAAAAACCGAAGATTTCACATAGTACTTTTGATCGAAAAATCAATCTGATTGATTTCGTATGCTTCGTTCAATGGTCAAATTCTACAGGATCAAACCTATGGGACTTAAGGAATGATATAAAAAGAGAGAGAGAAAAAGAAATTCATATTAAAGAAAAAATGGTGGGTCTGTCAACTACATTGTTCTCTAATATGTACCCATGTGTTGATTTGATATCTCATATCCATGAACAATTCATCAATCAAAACATACTAGTCTCAATATATTATCATTATCCTTATTTATGATAATACTTGACTAGGGACAATCTTTAAGAATAATATAATATTATTCTAAGGACATTAACTTATATATCAATTCATATTGCACAGATATTCGAATAATATATAATAATGATTTGCCATTTATAAAATCATAATACATTGTATGTCACAAACAATCATCTAATGACATGTCTTAGGGCATATCCCAACATCGGAATCCAAGGAAAGGTATCATCAATCAATATCAAGCTCGAGCAGAGGGTAACAACACACACACACTTTGCGCTAGGAGAATCATCCTGTGTTGTGCTCGTTATCCCTCGTGTCTAGGTCCGGTAGCAACGCGCGTGAATACAGTCGCTACCTACACTGCCTGTAATCGCCGTGCCCGTCGTCCTCGACACTCAGAGTAAATCAACTGAGTTCATAAGGGATATCAAAGAAATTGATAGATCAATATGATATTCCCATGAATCATCTATGCATAATATGACATATGCAACTCAATATGTCATGCAATCTCATGTGTATGTCATATATCGATGTATATTTATCAAAATGACGTGTTAACAAAACATTTATTTTCTACATCGATGTGCCAATTATAAATGCTATGAATGCTTAATTAAAGTGACATAGCCAAGTAATTTCATTTAATTCACGTAAGTTCAGCAAATCATGTATCAAATAATACAGATACATGTCATATGTTACCGATCGCAACATACCTATTTCTTTTAATTCTGATCAACATCCGAACCTTTATCTTTCCAAAGTTCACTACAGAGAATCAAATAACACACCATTTCATTACTACTATATCCCTACATTTACCTCATCATACATATAATTTACTCTTTAACTGGAGGCGATTAATCAGATCAAACTACGTAGGATGGAAAAGATTCTGATTCTCATGTACTCGTTCTTATCATTACTTCAGTTCTAGAGTTATTAAGATGTCTAACCATCATTAAAATTATAATAACACGTTTTATCTCCTTGGACAACAAACAAAGTCGACCACAACAATGATTTAGAACTTTCACCCTTAAACCATGAAAATCAATCGACAATTCTATAAAATATCTTCAAAGCAAGATTAATTAAGCTAGACATGGTTCAGTTTAGTTAGAATCGACCAAGACAGATTTAAACTCTTATACTGACACATGCAAGAAAACTCGATCATCATTCCCCCAAAAACAACACCATACTCGAAACAGTCCAACAAAATGACATTTAAATTACATGCATTTCCCTCATTTCTAATTAATCAAGCTAAAACATGATTGGCATGAGTTAAAATCAATCAAGAAAAGAATTAAGCATTTTTAATCCCCAAACGATGAAAATCAGTCGGCCTAAATCCAACATGCATCGGTTAAATCGAACATGCATCGGCTAATCGAACATGCATCGGCAAAAATCAAACCAACTCCACAAGCAATGCAAGAACTAACATCAACACCTAAATTAAAGCCCCAAATTTTGAAATTAAAAGCTGGAATGAAAATTTACCAAGTTCCAGCAGAGAGCCAAAGGCCCATCGTCCATTTTCGGCGACTCACGGCGGCGATAAAGGCGGAGACGGGAGTGGAAATGTTGGTACTAGTGAGGGGAAGGGTTTAGACAACAATAATCGAAACAATTTAAGGTCAGCATGAAGAAATCAAACTGAAATCGCAAGAAGCCTAAAATCGCAATCGATACATTTCAGAGCAAAAATCCGGAAGATTCAGAAACTCTCACCGTGGATTCTTAGTGTGGAAATGACCGTCGGTGAGTTGGCTACACGGTGGTGGGTTTGGTTCACCGGTTGGTGGTCGGACGGCGACGGACGAACGAGTTTTATGGTGCGTGGTCGAGCTGCGCGCGGGAGAGGGAAGAAGGGAGAAAAATAATCGGATCTGATGTATGTGTTTTTGCACATTTTAGTGCATGAAAAATGAGCTCAAATGCACTTAAATAAATTGTTTCCAGTCCAGTTATGTATATCGGAGTGTCGTCGGTGTACTAATAAATTAAATTTAAAGTAGACAATTGGGATTTATATCCACTAGTTTAACACAAAATTAAATTCTTCATTTTAATGAAATATCTTAAAAATATTATCGGAATTATTTTACCATTTCAAATATTAACTCGTACTCCGATTAAATTGTCAGTTGACATTCAACTTGTCAATTTCACATTTAATTAATTAATTACAAATTAATCATTATTAAATTCCCAAATTATAGTTATTTAACATTAATCAATTATGGGGGCCTTACAATCCTAGGGTAAACGAGGGATGTCTAGGATTGGATTTGTTGGGTGTCGTTCTCGACACAGGTGGCGAGAATGCAATCGATTTTTCTTGCATGCCCTCTATGGAAACTTGAGGCATTGTGGAGTCTCGATGGTGTGTTTGGACGGAGATATGAATTCTTGGAACTCACGGACGTAGGCATCTATGGAGATGTGTTTGTGTTGATCGGCGGTCGTGAGTTTCCCGATCCGAGTTGCAAATGGTGCGAAGATGAATTTGGAGAGCGGAAACCGGGTTCAGTATGGGTATACTGTGGTATACTAGTGGTCTCCGTCGTAACGATGTGTGTTTGACATCGTAGACTAAGTGGTGGAGATATCATGGACGTGATATCTACGTTAGAATCAGGGATGATTCGAGTAGCTAGCAGTTATGGTTGACTGGCTGCTTTTGGGTGGTTAGCATCGAGGCATGCTGACGTCTTTTTAAGATAGTAATGATTTTGGAGGTTTACTCCATTCCATGCGAGGTCGGTGTCCTCGCGGTTGGTGTTTCGATCATGATGCATTCATGAATTTATGTTGTGGATCTGAATGGATTAAGAGGTCTTGGCAGTACGTGGAGTACGCCTGTGCAAATTTCGGGGATGAAATTTTATTGGTGGGGGATAATTGTGATGCCCGAGAATTAATGGTGTAAATCCTGGGGTGGTAATGATATTTAATGGATTTTTATTGTGGCATTTATGAATTAATTACGGTGTTGGGACTTCCGAGGATTTTAAATCCGATATTTGGGATCGTCGGATCCAAGGGTTGAGATTGTATTCTCATCGTGGTGTTAAACCTTGGAATTGGGTTTTTGGTGGAATCTGGGGTCTGGGTGCTTTGTGTTGGGGGCTGATAATGAAAATTGAGATTGAGAGGTATTTATTGAACACATGTGATTTTTAATGAGTCATGATGTATTTGTGGAGGACTCGGGATTTTGGAGCCTTGGTACTATATATACCAAGTGGACTCGATGTTCAGTCATTGTTCCCTCTCCTCTCTCTCTCCTTTTGTGAGGGCTCGATCTAATCAGATGTTTAATTATCACACAGTGATTAATTTACGTAAACAGCGGAAGAATAATTTCAAATGTCTTGTTAAATGGCCCTAAATTTTTTTTCGCATTTTAAGTGATACATATATATATTTATATCAAAATATATATACGATTCTAGTTAAGCCATTCATTTGCAGATAGTAAAACAACATGATTCAAAGTTATTGCAAAGTCCCAAAAATATCAGATCCCGAGTACAACATACACGGGGCATACCCCGGTAAATTTATTTTGTTTTAAAAATCCATACGATTACTGGGAAAGAAAAACCAAACATAACCTGAGCTCTTCATCATGGAGCTCGGTTATCTCTTGATGCGTCACCAAAAGCATCATCACCACGTCCTCCTGTAAAGCCTGTCATGCCCGAATAACAAAAGACATGACAGCCCCCACAAAGGGGGTCAGTACCCCAGTACGAGAAATAAATAAATCATGTCAAATGACAAAGTATCATGCAATGCATACCATGTATGAATGCGATGTATGAATGGGTACAAGAAATCGAAATATCAGGATACCAAAAATCGGAGTCCAAAGGAAGGTATCATCAAATCATCAAAGCTCGAGCAGAGGGTGACAGTATATGTACATTGCGCTAGGAAAACTCATCATATGTACGTTACTGCATCCATCCCTCGTGTCTAGGTCCGGTCGCACCTGCACGTGACTACAGTTACTACCTATACTGCCTGTCATCGCCATGCTCGTCGTACCCGACACTCAGAGTAAGTCAACTCAGTCAAAATCATGCATATCAAGGAAATGATAGCTCAATATGATATGCCCATGAATCATTATGCATTAATGACATATGCAACTCAATATATCATGCAATCATATGTGAACATAAATCCATGTCAAGTAATCTCACATATCATGAAATCCAAACCATCAAATCATATAAGACATCATATAGTGACAATTCATTCGATTTATCAAGTAATGTCAAAAAGATCATACAATAGTATCATTACACGCCTTTGCCAGACGTCGTGATACAACTCATTTCAACGTACCTCGGACCAACTTTACTTTACCGAGTGCTCCTCAATAATCCCGGAATTAATAAACCTGGTCATATGCTATAAATATTATCACTAAGTGTTTAAATGACACAAAAGCTAAAAGAAGTTTTTAAAGATGTTTTCCTACTGATTTTTCCTTCAAAATCAGACTGACCAGTTTTAGTAGAAAATTCATAATAAATTCATATGACTTTCAAATGACCCGATTCTAGTGCTTGAAGTTCAAAAACTCAAAGGACTTCATTTTCATGTCTAAGAATGCCGAGCTAATTTTTCCATTAAAAGTAGTTAAAACGTCAAATACATAGCTTTCAAAATTCAGTTTTCCAGCTCGAGCAGAGTTCGTAAAATCATCATAAAGTTTTCATTTTACATCCAAAATGATTAATTCCGGTGGCAAAAGATCAAAAACTCAAAGTACTAAAATACTTGTTTCTAGATATTTTTCGAAATTCCTAGCCCAAAATGCTCAGGAACTCGAAATATACACTGCATGGCATTTCCGCCCACATGCAGGACATGATTTGTACACTTAAAGTATAAAATTCATAACTAATTGAAAATGAGTCCAAAATAGGTCATTCTTTTTTTTTAAATTCAAGAGAAAGAAAAGATCTACACGTTCATATGAAAACCGACCACAAATTTGAAAATAAACGTGGTGAAAAGTTCGAAATTCTACATTGCATGTGCATTTCCAGCACATGCAGAGTTGAATCTGGCATGCTTTAGTAAAATGAGTATATATTACTCATATCAAGTCCAAATGGTCTCAAATTTCAACCATAGAACCGTGACTCATATATCTACAACTTTTGTGTTTTTCTCAACTTCAGATTCGGAAGTTACAGAACTCGAAAGTATGGGACAACTTTCTGCATGCAAACCATAGTTTCTGCTGAAACTTAGGATAACATGAGTTACTCTTCTTTTTGCAAAACAAGACTAAAAAATTCGACCCCTTTCTGTATAAAATCGAAGATTAGAAATAAAAAGAGGATGATATACCTCTCAAGCTTTCAAAAACACCAAAACCTTGAAGCTCTTCCTAAATCCTATCCAAACCCAAGCTTGCATGCAAGGTTTGAGCATGTTTTGATGGAGGAAAAATGGAGGTGCTTATTTCGAATTTAATGGAGGAGAGGAGAGAAGGTTGGCTTGCTTTTTGGAGTGGAGAAGATGATAGATATCAGATATGATCAAGGCAAGCAATTCCAAGGCATAAAAAAGAGTGAGGCGTGAGTTACAAGGCCTCCCATGCCAATTTTTTTTTATCATTTTCCTCCATTTCTAAGGCCATGTGTCCCCATGATGTGTCCATGGTGATGTGGACATAGTGGTGGCCGAAAATGTAGCATTAAAATGTATAATTTGATGTATTTTATGTTAGTTATAATTAGGTGTTGTGATCCGGAACACTTCAACTCGAATTCTTCGCTTTTAATGACCCGGGTTTACTAACTCGAGGTTAAGCGTACTTAATTAATAACGGGGCCTTACACCTTTTTCTCGCCAATCTGCCCCCAAACCCTTCCCTTTTCTCCCATGGAGGAAAATTGTTGGAGGCTCGACTTGGGAGCCGTATTTTTCGAAGATAATTAGGTAGTATTCTCCTCCTCGCATTTATCTTCGATTTGATAGTAGTATTGTAGACTTTGGGTATGCGTAGTATTGGGTTTGAGTTTTGAAATTTTAAAGATTTTTGGGTTGGATTGTTTAAGGAGATTTATGGAGTTTATGTTGAGGAATATTGGTAAAATGGGTGTTGGGTTTGTTTATTTGGGGGTTTTAAACCATAAAACGCAATTTTTAGGCCATTTCAGCACTCGCCGATCGATCGGCGAAGGGCCACCGATCGATCGCACGATTTTAAATTGGAAGATGATGAACAGTACACTCGATCGATCGAGCAAAGTTGCCGATCGATCGAGATGGTCGGTCGATCGATCGAGACGTCTGCTCGATCGATCGAGATAGGAAGAATTTTGGGCATCAAATTTTGGAGCTCACGATCGATCGAGCACTTCTGGCCGATCGATCGAGCACTTCTGGCCGATCGATCGAGATGCCCTGTTTTATGATATATATTGTTTTGTTGTTGGAGGATTCGATGCATGCTTCGCCTGAGGTCTTTTCAAATGGTTAATCGTCACAGATTGATTATATTATTGGGGATTGTGAACGTGCTTTGGTACGTGGTTGCATGCTCATTAATAATTATGAGTTATTTTATGTGTTAGGGCATAATTCATCGGGTCACGGGACTAAGGCAAGGTTTGTTCGGACTACGAGATTATAAGGTACGTATGACGTACGAGCATAGTCTTTTCTATTATTGCAATTGTGAAATGCATGATATACTATTAATGCAATAAATTGGTAAGTATTGCAAATTATATGGTGCCGCTATGGAGCGAGCAACGGTTGAGATGTTGTCGCTATGGAGCGAACATCGGTTATGAGGCTGCCGCTGTTGAGCGTGCGAGAGTATGGAATGCCGCCGCTATTGAGCGAGCGATGAAATATGATATGATAGAACTATGGAATCATGGCTAAGATACACGTGTTATCTGTAATCATTAGTTGAATGATTTATTCATACTTAATTATGAAATCGGCATGGTAAGAATGGACGTAGTTAATCAATGTAATGATTAACTGATTTTGGGAATTCGATGGTTTGGTTATTGTGAGAACAGGAACAGCACGGGGAATTCTATGTGATTATGATACTATACAGGGAGTATCTTTTACGTTTTCAACTTTATGTTCTGTAAATTATGAATTGTGATATTGTTGTTATTGAGATTGTGGATTGGTATGCACACCCCGTGTGGGGATGTCTCTGTTGGGCCAGGTGGAACAGGTACATCGGTAGCTCCGGTGTTGAGATCGAGCTATGGATTGGAGGTACTTCCAGGATCGAGGTACCAGTGCCGGTATTGAGTAGTGTGATATCCCCGAAATAATTAATTGCAATTGGGCATTAATTATGTTTATGTGATTAATTATGGTGATAATTAAATTATGTGTTGGAATTAATTATCTTGGTGAAATGCTTAGTCACATGGTAGGCGTGACCCGATGGTGCATTTCAGGGTGCATGTTGTGCATGTTGGGGAATTGGGTGTTAGCATGATTTAATTGTGATGGTCGATAATTACTTGGAAAGCATGTATTTTAATTGAGGTTTTGGGTGTATGTTGGTAAAATGCTTTTAACATACCATGTTGGGGTATTTTATACATCATGCTAATAATTGGGGTACATGTTTTAATTAACCCCCACCTTTATACCCCACTACCCCCACTTTACCCATCACTTTACCAACCCCCAAATCACTCTCCCAACCCGAACCCCTTTCACCATTTTCAAAATTGGCATAAAAGAGGAGGAAAAATCTTTACAAAAGCTTGGTTTGTGAAGTTCTTAGTGAGATTTGGAGTCCATAAGAGGTATGGATACCTCCTTGATGTTTTAATGGTGTTTGGTTTTAATTTTGAAATGGTATTTTGAGTTTTTGAAATGGGTTTGTTTTGGGTTGGTATGGTTTTGATTGGGTGTTGGAATTTTGGTAGTTTAAAGTTGTATGTTGAGGGTTTATGGTGTTTTTTATGTTATTGGTTTGATGGTTTATGTGTTGGTGAAGTTGGGGAAGAAAATATGGTGCAAAAATGGAGATTTTTGAAGTCCAGGCAGCGGCGATTGATCGCCCGAAGCGAGCGATCCATCGCGCGCAACCAGTACGCTCTAGTAGCCTTTGGCGGTCGATCGCGACTTTTGGGCGATCGATCGCGCCAAATGTGGCGATCGATCGCCGAGTGCAGAAAAATTCACACTCGGGCAGTGTGATCTCGCGATCGATCGGGGCCTTGCGGCGATCAATCGCGAGACACCAAAATGTGTGTTTTTGGTTATTTTGTGGGATTTTTTGGTATTGGACTATTTTTGGGTTCTAATATTGGTTTGTGTGAATGTGTAAAACCATCCCAGGTGGCGACACAACCAAGGAAGTGAAGTCATACCAAATCCTACTTTTGGAAAGGTACGTAAAGAGACGTACGGGCACCCAACGGTACATGTATCTATTATACTCATTGATTATGCATTGTGGATGCGAGTATATGGAATTGTGCATTGTGGATCCAAATACATGTTGAATTATGCATTATGATTGCATATGTATATGATGATTGTTTGGTGCACATCCCATGAGTCATGGTTATATAGAGTGATGATTTTAATGCTTTGCCGCTGTCACTTGAAGCGATGATAGAATACTTGCCGCTGTCATATTGTAGCGAGGAAAGAATATTTACCGCCAAATGTTGAAGCGAGGGTATTGCCGCATGTCGCATTTGCGCGAGGTTATTCAATGCCGCTAATATGTCGAAGCGAGGGGTATTACTGCCGCTGTCATGACAAGCGAGGTGCATTAAAATACACTATTATAACAGACTAGGGATTTGTGATTGCTGATAATTAAATTGTGTTATGTCATGACATTTGTAGAACCATTAAATAATCTATTGATTATACTCATGAATTATGGTACAGGGACAACCAAAATGGGAGCGTTTGAAATGCATGGGAAAAACAGGAAGTATATTATTACGATTTATGCATTTACGCCTTATATTCATATTGTGTTGAATATGGATTATTATATGCTCATGTTTTGGGGGTTGTCCTTGTAGGTACATTTTGGCATGAAAAAAGGGGCTAAGGACGGGTTGAGGCGGTGAGCTTGTGAAGAGCGCTTTTGTTAACGGAAGGACATGATTATTTTGTATAGTGTCTACTCTAGGAGTGGTGTAAAGCTATAGTGATTAACATTCATTTGTTAGGGAATGTAATTAATCCATTTGAAAGTACTTAACTTGGCATGTAATTCTTAAGGCTCATAGTCTCAACATGAACTTTTATACTCTGATAATGCATGTTAGCTCTAATTATGCCTTTAATCCGCACTTAAGGATCTAGGGTCCTTGCAAGTAGGGTACTTTATACATTAAATACACATTCACTCATTTGATGCTCGCATGCGAGCACTACTATAAGTGTATATGGGTTGTATAAAAAGGCAAGGCCTTTCTCTTTTCATTCATGTGTTGCATGCAATTAATTAAGGAATTGCAAAATGAATTGAGAACATGCTAATGTATTATAAGGGTGCACGCTATGTAAGTGGATTTAGTTGGGGAAAATTGACATAATATGGATAATGCAAGAAATTTTATTGTTGGTATATTATGCTATGGTAGCATGTGGTTTTTTCCCCTGATTACATGATTCTATCCACTAAATACATTGGTTAATACACTAATAGCGGGTTAAGGGCACAAGGTCCTTACAACTGTGATCCCTCAAGTACAATCAACCTGACCAGATCTACAAGCTCAGCGCTAGTGCTAGTTTGGTGTTAGTGTTTTTATGAGTGAATGGAATAGTGTGGAAATCACTTAACCCTAGAGAATGAACATACATTTATACTTGAAATGAGTTAGCTAATTGGGCTAGGGTCCATAAAATTAATCGGATCAACGTTTGGCTTGCTAGACATTTATGCTAACAGTATTTATGCTAACACCTATCCATACCGGTTCATCGAAAGTGACTAGGGGTGAGCATTCGGTCGGTTCGGTTACCGACCGAACCGAATTGTCAAAAATCGAACCAAACCGATTTTTTAAACAATAACCGAACTGACCGAATTATTTTTGAAAACTGAATTAACCGAACCGAATAAAAATCGGTTAATTCGATCGGAACCGAATTAACCGATTTTTATTCAATTCGGTTAATTCGGTCGGCTACAAACCGACCGAATTAATCGATTTGTTTTAAACATAAAAAAAAATGAGAGAAAACATTCACCATCCTACTGTAAAGGGCAAGTCTTGCAAACAAAAAAAACACAAAATTAAAGTAGAGCCATGACAGTATAGATTAAATCACATAATGGCATATTAAGGTAATAAAACCCGAAAACGAAGCTCCTACGCAGCTTTTCTCCTTAAAAATCAGGAATTCATTTTCTCCAAACTGGCTCATATGCTCTCTCTCTCTCTCTCTCTCTCTCTGTAATGGAAAACAAAGGGAGAATTTGTCCGCTGCAGATTTTACGAGAGACGAACCATGTCGTTGCACATCATTTATTTTTGATGCAGAAATCATATTAAATCTTACCTGAAATGATGCGTAGCAGCGTATGACACAAAAACGGATTATTTTGGGGAAGGGAAACGAACAATTTTTCGATTTGCAATGTCTGATGCTCTCGAGTCTTTGACGCGTAGCCGCTTAGCAGGTTAGGGGAACATTTTTTCTATAGGGTGTTGGGCAAGAGAAGTAGAAAACAAAGAGGTGGAGTTTGAAGATATACGCGGCCCAAAGGCATAAAGCCCACAAATAGTTATTTAAACCTATTAAAAAATTAATATTATTTAAAATTAAATCGGTTAATCCGGTTAACCGATTTTGTAAAAATAATAACCGAAACCGAATCGAATTAACCGATTTAACCGATTTTTAAAACCGGATTAACCGAATTAACCGAACTGATTTTTCAAAATAATTCGATCCGATCGGTTAATACGATTTAAATGAAATTTTGCTCACCCCTAAAAGTGACCAACTTTAATGCGGGTCTACCTATCCAACACATCGTAGCCCATCTCATTTAATCATAAATGATGAATAATCCAAACTAGACATGACCACGGTTCGTGAACCGCCGGTAAACGGTTCGGAACCGCCGGTTCGACGGTTCAAAAGAGCTCGACCCTTAACCTTAACCTTCATAGACGGTTCCGGTTACGGTTCATGAACCGCCGGTTACGGTTACGGTTACGGTTAACCACCGGTTACGGTTACGGTTCGAACCTTATTTTTTTAAAATTTTAAAAATTAAAATTAAAAATTAATTTAGAAAAATTAAAAATTACTCTAAAAGGATTATAAAAATTAACAAAGAAAATGTAAGGGGGAGGGGAGAGTTTGAACTTTTTAAGTTGCCATTAACTCTCTATATTCATATGAATCATTTAGCAATTTATATGTTGAGTTCCAACGTATTGGTATATCAAATGGAAATTTTATAGGTCGCATGCCATTAAGCTTACAAAACTTACCCCATTGTTTCATCAAACTCGATGGGACCACAAATAAGATAATGTCATTTTAATTGGTTGAATCTGAGTATCTAACGATACTAATTACATATGAAATTGATGTGAAACATATATAATTTTGATACTAATTACAAATGATATTGGTATGAAACATTTGCAATTATGATACTAATTACATATGAAATTTGTATGAAACTTATACAAATTTGATACTAATTACAAAAGAGTTTGGTATGAAACATTTACAACTATGATACTAATTACATATGAAATTGGTATGCAAATATACAACTTTGTTATAATTACAAATGATATTGGTTGAAACATTTACAATTATGGTACTAATTACATATGAAATTGGTATGAAAGCTATACAATTTTGATACTAATTGCAAAAGAGATTGGTATGAAATATTTACAATTTTGGTACTAATTATATATGAAATTGGTATGAAACTTATACAACTTTGGTACTAATTGCAAATTATATGACATGAAATATTTACAAATATTATACTAATTACATATGAAATTGACGAGTATAACATTGAATTATTTGTTATTTATCTATATAAAACAACACAAAGTTATTGTTATATTTAAAAAATCAGTAATGAGATTTGTCACTATCAATTTAAATAAGAAACAAATGTCAATAAAGTTATTTTTATGATGATTTCACTGATTAATCATAAATATATTAAGTTAGAAGTTATTAATTTATATAATATAAAGTTAGTGAATTATCAATTCAATATATTGTTCTCAAATCATTATGAGCAAATTAGTAAAAGATTTTATTAATTAATCAAATATTACATTATCGAGTTTCTATGGTAAGTCACATCGTAGGAAATTAAGATATACTTATTTGATATTGTATATAATGTAAATCAAATAAAGTGCTTGTAGAATAATTAGAATGTATATATTATCTTTGTTTATAATAATTTACTTCATTATTATAATATTTTATTTTGCAACAACTATTTCTTTAGTTCTTTTTGGCCAAAGAACACAAAACTTGAATGCATTGAATAGAACATTACGAGATTTAACCCAAGTCGCCAAAACCCATTAGTTGACGTATTACATTAATTTTCTCTTATCAAGTGGGTAGCATATTATTAAAAATACTAATTTTACATGTGATATGCTTTTGAAAATATATAATATTTGCAAAGATCAATAGAATCGGATAAAAATGTGAAAGTAGTAAAATAATTCATTTTCATATTTATTGTGTAGATTATTTGTATTTACATAAGGATTTTGAGTTTACATTTTGACTTCAATATTACGTGATGTTTTAGTACAGTTGATGGATTAAAAAAGCTATGATAAATAAAATGGAAGATATAATAAAAATATTCATTTTAAATTATTAACTTAAAATAAATGATGATAAAATTATTTATTATTATTACTATAAAAACTACGGTGTGTGGAGCTAATGGACTTAGCTCAATTGATAAGAGCTCACATCTATTTTAAAGAAACTCAATTTCGAGTTCCATAATATATAGAAAATAATTTATATAATATAAAGTTATTGAATTATTAATTCAATACGTTGTTCCCAAATAAGTATAGGTAAACTATTAAAAGATTTTATTAATTAGTCAAATATTATACTATTGAGTTTCTATTGTAAGTCATATTATATACATAATATAAATCAAATAATGAACATAAAGTGTTTGTAGAATAATTAAAAGTTATATAATAGATTTGTTTTGTAATAATTTGCTTCATTATTATAATATTTATTGTATTACATATATAATTTTTATTTAAGAGGATAACATATTTTTTTATATAATTTTTATTATTGTATTAAATATATAATATATATATTATCTTTAGTATATATAATTATATTATCTAAACTAAAACGATCAAGGCAAATAACTTAGTTGTAAGAAGCTCTATATATAAGAAAGAGGTCAAGGGTTCGATTCTGCATCAACACAATTTAATTTTAAATAATAAATAATAATAAAAAAATTTGAAGCGGCGGTTAGAACCGCCGGTTTGAACCGACGGTTCTAACCGCCGGTTCAACGGGTTGTACAACCCATGAACCGTAACCGGCCCGTACAGTGACGGGCCGGTTACGGTTCATAACCGCCTAACCGGGTCAACGGGTAACCGGCCCGTTGACCCGGTTAAGGGCCGGGCCGGGCCGGGGTTAAAATGTAACCGCGGTCATGTCTAATCCAAACAACGGGAAACAAAGCTGTAACCGACACAATCATATGAAACTAATTCACCGCCCGGTCATTCTAGCATTTACCCTTTTGACAAGGCCGTGCAAGCCAAAATCCCGCGAATCGACATGCACGTGACCCCCTTGTTCTCTACAGAAGAACAGTCAACTATACATGCACGTGACCAAATCTATGCATACGGAGAGAGAATTCTCAAATCAGCTGCGAAGATTATTGAAAATTCTTCCAACTGTTGAGCTACGATCAAGGAGAAGCCATTCGATCGAATCTCGGCCGCCCGATCACACCGCAGATGGCGCTTAAAGGCTCCCAAGTTTTCCTCAACTACGAGCCTAAACGGTAACAACAGTACACTGTACGCCTATATATTCGAATACGTGTCATCTGTATGTATGTGATCGAGATTTTTGCTAGTATGTGTGTGTGTTTGGCTGTTATTGTTTGAAACTGCGGATTGTGTGATTTCTGAGCTTAACACGTGTAGCCATTGTCGATGTTTTGTGGAATTCAGCGAGCGAGAGCTTGGATTGTGACGCTAGGATCCGAAATTCGAGGAATTTTTCGTTTCTGAGAGAGAATCTTATGATTAATGAGCTAGCGAGTTAACTCATTGTGCGATATCTACTAACGAATACAGATACATTGTTTCGAATAATCGCACATTTGATGGAGTCGCACAATTAGTTCGCCTTCCTTTTTGAATAGATAATTATAGGTTTTTCTGTTGATAGCTATAGAGACAGAGGGAATTTAGTATCTCAGAATTGAGTTGTGTTGGGAATGTCTGACACAGAAAAGATTGGAATCTGATTTAACTGAAAAGAAAATCGATATGGGAGGTGTAATTGGGTATCTTATGAAGTATGTTGTTGTCCTTGTTGAGTAACCGTTCATTGCAAGATGATTCCAGGTAATCTCAGTAAGCAAGATCTTGTTTAGATATTCAAATAATAGCTTTTCGTTCAAATTTGCTGTCTGGTCATAAAAGTTTTATAGATGAGAACACAATATTACTGTGTTTCAGTTGCTAAATGGTTTTGTGATTTTTTGCGATGAAAAATTTGAAATGTTTACAGGGATACCTATGGATTTACTGTGAGACCTCAACATCTTCATAGATATCGAGAGTACGCTGATATTTACAAGGTAATTACTTCTTTTTTCACCATCTTCCGGCATATATTTTCATACTTCATAAAATGACAGGGTCTCTTGCTTCTCCTTTTTCCTTTTTTATTTGATCTCTTCTCTGATGACCATCTTATTTATGATGGTTGGACCACTTTGTTGAAGCCATTTCATGATATTCATAAAGTTTGGAACTCCCAACTCTCTCAGCCAATTTTGCTATGAATCCGAAAATTTATGGGTCACCTAACTTCTGTTGCCTATCTCTCAATGTTTCAGTGTGATATTGTGATACTTTTCTTTCTCACTCAGAAAAGAACTTAATTTTGGGCTTTTCTGAAAAATAGAAGAGGGTTGGGCGAATATACATACTTTTTTCTGGTAAACATAAGAAGAATGTAAACAGATGTATGTCTACCCGGTTTAGATTGACTCAAAAACTTTCAGGAAGAAGAAGAAGAGAGATTGCAAAAGTGGAGGGATTTTCTTGAGCAGCAACCACATCCTACTAGTGCACAAGATTCTGACCAAGATAATAATAAGCTTGTGGTTTCGGAGGTTACAAAGCTGCCGTATGAACCTGCTCATACTTCGCTATCGGATGGAGAAGGCAATGATTTAACTAAAGAAAGGCTTGGAGTCTACGAAGCTAAAGCACAGCGAACTGAGCCTGTAGAAGATGTGAGTGGAGAAGGGGATGGTTCAAATGAAAAGAGGTATATTTCTTGCAATCTGGAGGAAAGTGTTGGCACCAATGAAGCTCCAACTACCCGACACCCAAAATCTTTTGTGGTGCAGACATGGGCTAAAATTAGCTCATCTCTGAGTTCTATTGAACAAATGACTAGTGTACGTATAAAGAAAAGAAAAAACATGAAGGCTAAAGGTATAAGATCCCATGATAAGCTTCCATTGATTGATGAACCTCGGTCCTCAAGAGAAGAATCTGTAGATAATGAAGATGATGTATTCTATGACAATGAGATAGTTGATGATGGTCCAAATGCTTCTGAAGTAAACAATATTACTAGTGATAAAATGTCCCCAGAACCTTTCTTCCCCTGGAAAGAAGAGCTAGAGTTTCTTGTTCGTGGAGGAGTGCCTAAGGATCTTCGAGGAGAGGTGTGGTCCTGGATTTTCCAAGTATAGAAATGTTACAATTCCTTCTCGAGCATTGAAGTTTCTTTTATATTTTTATTTCATATGGCAGGTGTGGCAAGCCTTTGTTGGCGTCAGAACTCATCGAGTGGAAAGATATTACCAGGATTTGCTGGCTAATGATATTGAAGCTAATGATGACCAAGAATACAATAATTTTTTTTCAGGAAATGAAAAAACGCAACAAAATGGGAAGAGATTTGATTCGCCAGATAAATGGAAAAAGCAGATTGAGAAGGTCATTAGATGCATGGGTTCAATCTTTTTAATTTGTAGGTGCTACTTCTTTTAGGGTTCACCATAGATGGTCGTCTAAAATTTTTTCTTGAATAATTGTTGTTCAATTGTCATTTTTATGTCACGATTAAATACATGTATAATGAATGAGGTTGAGCTTCTTGATAAAATATCTTTCACTATGAATGACCATCTGCCTGATTGATAATCGTACTCTTTTTACTTGTTGTAAAATAACTTGATTTTTTATGAGTTATTTTGTCCTCTCCTAGTTTTTGCCTTTCCTCTCATTACGTTCACATTTTCTCAAATGCCCCCGTGTTTCTTTTTTTTTTTTTTTTTTTTTGTCCAAGGTTATTCAGTTTTGAAATTCATCCGGACTTCTCAACGAACTAAATCATTGACTTGACGATTTGTTGCAGGATCTGCCCAGAACATTTCCAGGGCATCCTGCATTAAATGAGAAAGGAAGAAATTCACTCAGGCGAGTTCTTTTGGCGTACGCGCGACATAACCCCTCTGTTGGATACTGCCAGGTAAAGGATTGAGCAAACATTCTCTATCGTTTTTTTTTTCATCCCCCTTGTTTAATCTTGGATATTGTCTAAGATGAAGCGTGAAGTGATCGCTTATTTTTAAACAATTAATTCCAATCTACTGATTTTAGACCGCAAGTGCACGGTGTCAAGTTTTAGTATAGATAGGAAGATACGGATTGTCGAACCCACAGGGACTAACAAGTAAGTACCAAATAAGACACTTTTGACTATATTTAACCTATGATAATTAATTAAATAATTAAACTACTAATTAATTAAAATTAACTACTAATCCAACCAAATCAATCAAAGTAAACGAGAAAAATCCACAAGAAAAGATTATCGAGACGTCGGCTCACCAATGCAATCCCCTACAATTCTCGATTGAATATCCAAATATTTCTAAGGTGACGAGTTCTCCAAATTTATCTAATATACTCTCTCGAGTTATATTAAACCTAATATCAAATTGCAGTAAGTCACTCTCGTGTACTTATTTAACAACTCAATATTGCATAAGATCCATGAAAACTCCTAGCTTTCAATTACTAGATATCTATGGCTATCACGCATGTATTTGACGTCATCTCTCGATCTCGGTCTGAAATCCATGGTATGAGTTAATTCAGTATCATAAAATCATCTCTCGATCTCAATTACGATACTAACATCATTCAAAGGTGATCAATCCTCTAAAAGCATGAAGAACATAAAACATACGCAAAGAACTATAAGAATTCAATCATTAAATCATCAAATCGAAGGTTCATAACAAAGTTTCGCCTAGCCTCGATAAATAAACTTAGTTCCTCATAATAAATCAAAACACAACAAAACTAAGAATTAAAAGTAAGAAAAACTCCCGATGTCGACTCCGGTTGTAGATCCTCGCTCCTTCTCTTGCTTCCTTCTCGATCGTCTCTTTAATCGCCTTGTTGGAGATGTTCCAAAATCATGGGGTGAAAGGTTAAAGGTTGAATGATAGATAGATGGAAGCTAGTGTGTATGATGGAGTGAAGGAAAAAGGGATGAGGCGTAAAGAATTTTGGGGTTCTGGACGTGAAAGGCGTGAGGTGGTTTTTCAGATGTTAGGGTGAAGGCGTGTGTTTTTCGTAGGTTATGGTCGATCCCCCTTTTCTATTGTTTCCCTCTTGATATATTTCTTTCTATGCATAATAATGGGCCGTGTGGTGATTTGAATCATCCGAAATATTTACATCCAGAATTGATGTACAGCCCATTAGGAATCTGTAGGGTCTTCCTACCTTAACAGTGTTAATTAGAACATAAAAAGGACTAATCATGCATTAAACAACATCTTAAGGTTCCGGTTGTTACACGAGCTAACAGGATTACAGGCCAAGATACAAAACTTCAAAAATAATTCATTACATTCCAAAAAGAATGACATTTAGATTTACACTACTCCTAGAGTAGATACTAATCATGACTTGAATCCTATACATCCCTGTGTTCCTCGTAGCTCACAGCCTCAACCCGACCCTTAGTCCTTTAGTCCAAAAGTGTACCTACAGGGACAACACATCATGAGCACATACAATCGTACTTAACATCATAAAAACATCATAGTAAATGCATGAAATATTGGTTAAGGAAATATGCTGGTTATTCATTAACTTCTTATTGTTGTCCCTGATTCATAATAATGCATATGGGCATCTTACCCTGTGGCATCTTACCACATTATAAACATCGCACGGCCTCTTACCATGTGGGGCATCTTACCCCATGGCATCTTACCACAAATAACATCGTATGCCTCTTACCATATGGGCATCTTACCCCGTGGCATCTTACCACATAATAACATCGTATGGCATCTTACCATATGGGCATCTTACCCCGTGGCATCTTACCACATAATAACATCGTATCACATCATTATATAAACATCGTATAAACATCATCATATAAACATCGTATAAACATCATCATATCATCGTATATATTCATGCGATAAATGCATAGTCATAGTGTAGGGATGTGTTTTACCGTCCGATGCCCGTACGTCTCTTACGTACCTTTTCAAAAGGAGGAGGAGTCAACAGACTTTATCTCCTTGATGGTGCCGGTACCTGGGATGGTTCTACAAGACCACACAACACCATATTAGATGCCTCAATACCATCTCACATCATAAACTTAACAAAATAAAACATCATCTTATTTTTCAACTTTCTGCCTCTCTCGATCGATCGGCCCCAAGGTCTCGATCGATCGAGAAACTGTGCACAAACAGTGCCCACACATTCTGCCTCGATCGATCGATCGAAACATTTTACCGATCGATCGAGGAGCTTCTCCGATCGATCGAGAAATCTTTCGATCGATCGGCACCTGAAATTCAAAACATGCTTTAACCATTCTGTCTCGCTCGATCGATCGGGCCAAAATCTCGATCGATCGAGCACTCTGAAAAATCGGGACTTCTCCAGATTTTCGAGCACCTCATTTCCTACCATCATTTCTACTTCATAAGGTATAAAATATGCTTGAACAAAAATGTTACCAGCTTCATAAAACTACCATGCATGTATTCAAATTAAAGGTTTAGCAAAACCTAAGCTAACATGCATCATAACATCATCATAATCTTCATCCTCAACCAACCTTAAACAGAAACAGAGCATGCTTATCTTTTCCCCAGATTTTCGAGCATATAGTTTCATAACAAGAAATCTATCATATAAATCATGTAAAAAGCTCGAACAACCATGCTAGTAGTTACATAATACTACCATGTAAGCATTCATACCAAGGTTTCACCAAAACCTACACTTAGCATGCGTTAAAAACAACCCACCAAACCCAAGCTTAAACACAAACCCAGAAAACAGGGTACCTACTTACCCCTCTCTTTTTGCTCCTCTTTTTGTGTAAGGATTTGGACACCTTCTTACCAGCCTTTTTCCCTCTCCTAGCAGCTTTCCTGGACGTTTTTTTGATGGGGAAATAAGAAGGGGAGCAAGTGATTGGTGGTGGAGTGGTGAGGGGAGAAGGAGGCATGGGTTGTGCAAGTGGGGGGATGGGTTGGCCAAGTTGGGGGGGTGAGGTGGCCAAGAAGGGGGGGTGGTGAGGGTTGGGGTGGTCATGTGGTGTTTAATTGTGTCCCGGTATTTAGTACGATGTATTAAAATATCCTCACTCGATATTTTCTAACTTCATTTAATTAATACATCCTTTAAAACACCCAACATGCCCCCTAAATTATAACATCATCTCATAAATATTATCCCCCAAATTAAATACACCACAACCCTTAACCACATCATAATTCATCATCGTAGTACATAATCATATCACATTTCGGGGGTATTACATTACTCCCCTACTTATAAGATTTCGTCCTCGAAATCCACATGCATCATCATAACGGAACTAAACATAAAAACATACCAGAGAATAGTTCCGGATAGTGTTGCACCATATGCCGTTCCGTCTCCCACGTAGCCTCCTCGACACCCCGGTGATTCCACTGAACTTTGACCATCGGTATAACTTTACTTCGTAGTCTGCGATCCTCTCGATCCAGAACTCTGATCGGTCGTTCAACGTAGGACACATCTGAGTCTAACTGTACTTCAGTAGGCTGTAAGACATGAGACGGATCTGGCTCATATTTCCTTAACATAGAGACATGGAAAACATCGTGTATGCCAGACAAGGATGGCGGTAGAGCCAAACGATAGGCCAATGTACCGATACGCTGCAAAACTTCATATGGTCCGACATACCTTGGAGATAACTTCCCTCGCATCCCAAAACGAACCACACCCCTGAAGGGCGAGATCTTTAAGAAGATTCTGTCTCCTAACTGGAATTTCCAGCGGTCGTCGCCGCTTATGGGCATAGGCTGCTTGCCTATCCTGTGCCGCTTTCATCTTTTGGCGTATCAACTTTATCTTACCTTCCATGTCTTTGATCATATCCGGTCCTCCGACCGCTCTGCTAGTCAAGTCCTCCCAATACAGCGGTGATCTACATCGTCGTCCATACAGAGCTTCAAAGGAGCCATTTGAATGCTCGCCTGATAACCGTTATTATAGGAGAACTCCACCAGCGGCACTGAATCCTGCCACGGAGTATCAAACTCCAAAATGCATGCCCTCAACATGTCCTCGAGCGTCTGAATGGTACGCTCTGTCTAGCCGTCTGTCTGAGGGTGATAGGCCGTGCTCAGCCTCACCTCTGTGCCCAAAGCTGTCTGGAGACCCTCCCAGAAATGTGAAGTGAACCTCGGGTCTCTATCAGACACTATCGAGACTGGAATACCATGCAATCTCACCACATCCCGTATATACATCTGGGCCATCTTCAAGTATGTGTATGACATACTGTAAGGGATGAAATGAGCCGTCTTCGTCAGCCTATCCACGATCACCCAGATCGCATCAAATCCTGAGGCCGTCCTCGGCAAGTGGGTCACGAAGTCCATAGATATATGCTCCCACTTCCATTCAGGCACTTCTAAGCTCTTCAGCTCACCACCAGGCCTCTGCCTCTCTGCCTTTACCTGCTGGCAGATCAAGCATCTTTTAACAAAAGCGATCACCTCACGCTTCATGCGTCTCCACCAGAATTGACCATATAGGTCTTTGTACATCTTCTTTCCCCCTGGGTGGATACTGAACCGACTACTGTGAGCTCGCTCCAATATTCCTCTACGCAGCTCTGGTGTATCTGGGACTACCCATCGGTTGCCCAGTCTCAAAGAATCATCCTCAGCCACTCTGAACTTGGATGGCTGACCCTGAAGTACCAATGATGTCCATCTCTGAACCTCACTATCCGACTTCTGGGCCTTCCTGATTGCCTCAAATATGTCTGGCTCCGCCAATAAGGTCGACACTCGCACAGGCGACGTGTCTACATCGAAATCATAGCCCAGATGGCAATAAGAAGTCATCAAGGCCGACAAACACATGACATCCTCTGCAGTACTCTTCACCTTCCGACTTAAGGCGTCTGCTATTAAGTTCGCTTTACCTGGATGGTACTCAATTTCACAATCATAGTCTTTGAGCAAATCCATCCATCTTCTTTGCCTCATATTCAACTCTGCTTGAGTGAATAAGAACTTCAGGCTCTTATGGTCCGTATATATAGTGAAAGACGTGTCATACAAGTAATGCCTCCAAATCTTTAAGGTAAATATGATGGCCGCCAGCTCCAAATCATGCACTGGATATCTAGCCTCGTGTGGCTTCAGCTGCCTCGATGCATAAGCCACCACATGCTTATCTTGCATCAACACACAGCCCAAACCCTGCAGTGACGCATCCGTATACAAGGCAAATCTCTTATTCTCAGACGGAATCACCAATACAGGCGCTGTAGTCAAGCGACGCTTCAGTTCTTGAAAACTTTCCTCACAAGCCTCAGACCAAAAGAAGGGGACTCCTTTCTGAGTCAGCTGTGTCAGGGGTTTGGCAATCTTCGAGAAACCTTCGACGAAACGTCGGTAATAACCTGCCAAACCGAGGAAACTCCGTATCTCCGGTACAGAAGTGGGTGCAGCCCACTCTATCACAGCTTCAATCTTCCTGGGATCCACAGATATCCCATGGCTAGATATGACATGGCCTAAGAATACCACGCTGTCCAACCAGAACTCGCACTTGCTAAGCTTTGCATATAACTGATGATCCCTAAGGATCTGAAGCACTGTCCTCAAGTGCCTTACATGCTCTTCTTCAGTCCGAGAGTAAATAAGTATGTCGTCAATGAAAACTATAACGAACTGATCCAAATATGGCTGGAACACCCTGTTCATCAAACTCATGAAGACAGCTGGGGCATTCGTCACCCCAAAAGGCATGACCAGGAATTCATATGTGGTGCCTTTCAACAAAACTCGTCGACACAAAAGAGTGTGACGCACCTATGTCTATCAAAATAAGAGCAGGGTGCGTAAATAAAAGACACGTACCCGCTATAACCTCCTCCGGAGCCGCTGTAGCCTGCTCCCTCGTCAAAGCATACACCTGCCCCTGAGGTGGCCCCGTGGGCTGACCTCCATACTGCCTCGGTGCAAAAGGTGGCCTGTGCTGTGCCTGTCTGTCCGCAGGCCTCCCCGTAGAGTTCTGCTGTCTTCCCCTGTTGGGACACTGCCGAGCAAAGTGGCCTCTGTCGCCACAGACATAGCATCCTACGCAGTCTTTTGCCAAATGTGGTTGCCCACAAAGAGTGCACTGAACTCTTCCAGATTTGTCTCCCTGAGACTGTCCTCTCCCAGATGGGGCATCATTCCTACGGTTCCCTTTCCATCGATTCTCGGGCCTCTTGCCACTGAATCTCGACGCTGAAGTGTTCCCCCTAGGCTTAAACTGATCGCCCCTGGGCTTCAAATTGTCAGAAGTGGATCTCTGAGGGGGTGCTGGAGGTGGCACGGCATTAAGATATGCACCAACTCCCAGTTCAGCTAGTTCGGCCCGTGAAAGCGCGTCGTCAAAACATGCAGGGCGATAAGTGACGACCCTGTCATACAGCTCAGGCCTCAAGCCTTTCATGAAATTCCTCATCTTAGCTTGGGTACTTGCAGCCACATGAGGTACATACCGGAGTAAGGAACAGTAATGAAGAGCATAATCGGATACAGGCATAGTACCTTGTCTCAAGTTGGTAAACTCATCCTCTTTAGCCTGTCTCGCAGTAGCTGAGAAATAGCGAGGTCACCTGTTTTCGACTATTCAATGCCAAACCCCTTAGCATAGTGTTTATGTACGTTGATTGATAGATCAAGCATGCTCACAGATCCATCCCTATAGATCTTTATGTCAAGCATATGAGATGTTTCTCTCAAATATTTCATTGAGAACTTAGTAGATAACCATGCTTTAATTGATTGATCCAATACCATTCACATTGAGTATGATATAATCGTTTTAAAGCACTACAAATATAACCGCGCTCCCACTATCCTTTTTGCACACACATGCCACTTTCGGATTTTTAACAAAATCAAACACTTTGATAATGTTATCAACCGGATATTCTTGCTTCGGAACGCCTTCTTAGGCCTATAAATGGACCTCTGGAGTTTGCAAACATTTTGCTCACTCTCAGAAGTTGTGAACACCTTTGGCTGCTACATTTCTACCTCAATGTCACCATTGAGAAATGTTGTGTTCACATCCATCTATCATATCTCATATTCATAATATAAAATATAACTAATAAAATCCAAAAAGACTATAACATCACAACTGATGAAAAGTTTCTCATAGACAACTCTTTACCTATGGGAAGACCTCTTCCCATTAGTCAAGCTTTGAAGGTCCCTACCTTCCCATCGACTCCAATCTTTCTCTTGTAGAAATGGTAACAATTCCCTTAGGAGGATCTACTAAGGTCCACATTAGAGTACATGAGTCCGAATCGATGTCCAACATCGTCTCCTTGAAAGTCCTAGGATCACATCCATGGTCAAAATCTTTTTGACTACTGTCTAGGAGTAAATTCATTCTATCAGGAGTTCATGAAACAGTTTCAGATCTCCTTGGTGTGTGTACTTCAAAGGTTCTGATTGACTCAATTAGTTTTACTGTTTCAACGTTTCCAGTGGTTTGTAGTTCTTGAACCCTTTCAAGTTATATTATCTTGTCATTTCTTTCTAATAGAAACATTTTTTCTAGAAAGATTGCACTCGTGGAAACAAACACTTTGTCTCCAATTGATATTATAAATGTCCACAAAATAATATAGGATGGATCAACTATCCAACTTATCTCCCACTGCTGCTTCACATAAGCAGAACAATCTCAAATCTATATTTGGATTATTTTTCAAATCATATCGCATATGGAGTTTTGGTCACCGTATTTGTATGGATTATGTTCAACAAATATGTAACTTTAGAGAGTTACTCGGAGAGATAATTCAACATCCTCTTGCACTAACATTTAGTGCTCCACATACGTTCATATGAATCGAATTCAATGGACATTCAACACATGCTAAAGATATGTGGGATTTAAGTTAACATTCTTTTTTTATTCTATGAACATAATCATACTTTTTACCTTGTTTTTTGGTTCGATTTTGTAACAATGAATTTGTATGCGAAAAATAAATGAACATCAAATTTTTTACGTGGAAACCTCGAGGGGAAAAACTACGGGACCTAGTCCAGCCTAAATTCCACTATAACACCAATAGTTTACAATAGTTGTTGTGCAACAATGGAAGAAGAGCTGATATCAAATGAAAAAGCCATCCATCTCTTCTCGGCTGCAGCCCTCCTTTTAACCTACTATTCCATTGATCTCTTTATGGTTAATGGGCTTTTTTCTTAGGGCCTTTAATTAGGGCCTATAATTAAGGTTAAGGGAAATTGGCCCAAAAGCAGTCCATGGTAATGGGCCATAGGAAATTGGCCAAGATAAATGGGCCATAGTATCTTATGAGACTGGGTCGAGCCCATAGAGCTCAGGTCCGAACCGCACCGAATATCGGGGTGTCACGAGTATCCCCCTCTAGTCGAGCTAGAGTAGCGCTGTATCGACTCCAACTGGTTAGGTGAGGACCCGGATCGGTAGTCCTTCAAATGCCGAACCATGATGTGACCTTGCGCCATGCCGAGTTCCCAAGTCATGCTGTCGGTAGAGCCATGACAATTCGAATGCCGATCCTTGATAAAGTAGGCGGCTCGTAGAACCCATACGAGGAACCGGCGTAATCTTAGCACTGAAAGTTCATGTCAACAATAGCAGGTCGTACTGGCCAGTAGGAGTCCGAACTGAAGCTACTATAATCAAGAATTCCGAGACAAAGGTGATCGAGAGACCCGAGGTGATAAAACTGAGCTGAGAAGCAAATAAACATATATCCGAACTCCATGAATAAGAAATATTCCGAGCAGATAAAATAAATACGGACTATGTTTATCTTGTTGGGCCGACCTGAGCAATAAGCTCGCCCGACCTGAGCTCCAGAGATGATACAATAAGTGCAAGAATAATCGCCCAACCTGAGCTCCTGAGATAATGTATGAGAAAATAATACCCATCCGACCTGATATGAACAAATATTGCTCGCCCGACCTGATCTGAGATAATATGTACGAGCAAATTACGCTCGCCCGACCCGATCTCATGATCTGAGCTCCGAAATAAGTAAGAGCAAATAATGCTCGCCTAAACTCCCTGATCAATAAGGCCTAGCTCAGTTCCATAGCAGATAAAACTCGCCGAACTCCGGGGCTAATAAACCTCTGGACATCCAGAGCTTAATAAATATGTCGTGCTGAGCAAACAAAATACTGATGAGCTCCAAAAATGATCCATGTACAGAGCAAATAAATCCGGGCTGATATGAGCTACATAAGTAATACCGAGCCGAGGAGTAAATAAGTTGATGTGAGCTCCAGAGACGAGATATATCGAGCAAATGACACCTGTCTGAATTCACAAAATAGTAAATTCATGCGTTGAGTAAATAGATACAGCCGAGCTCCAGACAATCAACATGGAGCAAATAAGACTCCAGAGTGTCGGCCGGGATGACCTGTTATTCGAGCAGGACTGACTTGGAATAACAACTAAAAATAAATCTATGATTAAATCTTAAACATGGCTGACATGTTACCTTTGCAGGGCTGACCTGCAATAACAAGAAATAATTCTATGGAAATAAATCTTAAACAGGGCTGACGTGTTACTTTGCAGGGCTGACCTGCAATAACAAGAAATAATTCTATGGAATTAAATCTTAAACAGGGCTGACCTGTTACCTGTGCAGGGCTGACCTACAATAACAAGAAATAATTCTGTGGAATTAAATCTTAAACAGGTCTGACCTGTTACCTATGCAGGGCTGACCTACAATAATAACTCGAAATAATTCTAAGTACAAAATTAAATCTTAAACAGGGCTGACCTGTTTTGTTTTCTGTGCAGGGCTAACCTGTCTGAACTCCAAAGATAATAAACCGAGCATATAAATCTCGCCCGACCTGAGCTCCTGAAATAATCAATACGAGCAAATAATGCCCCGTGACCTGAGCTCCAGACATGATAAACCGAACACATACAGCTCATCTGTCTTGAGCTCCAGAAATAATGAACCGAGAATATACAGCTCGTACGTCCTGAACTCCAGAGCTAATAAGTATGCGGAGGAGACAGAGCTCATCTGAATTCGCAAAGTGAAAGTTGTCCTGAGCTCTTGAGCTGATAAAATGTTGAGCAAATAAAGCCCGTCTCATCTAATCCCAGAGAATAAATATAAGCAGATAAGACCTGTCCGGTCTGGATTCCAGATAATAAATATGAGCGAATGATTCTCGTCTGATCTGAACTCCGAGGTAGACTATGCAATAAAACCGTGCCTGGGCGGACGATGGCAATCAATCTTTGTCTGGCGGACCATGACAATATATTTGTGCTAGAGTCTCATACACCTGGGCTTATGTTATGCCAAGGGCTTCTTGACATTGCCTTGGGCTTGAGCAACCAGGGCGGACCTGTGTAAATAAAATGTCAGGGCCTCATACACCTGGCTTTAGCATTCATGGCGGACCTGTGCTAATATTTGCCAGGGCCTCATACACCTGGGCTTAAGCAATCAGGGCGGACCTGTGCTAAATATTTGCCAGGACCTCATACATCTCGGCTTAAGCAATCAAGTCGGACATGTGCTAAATATTTGTCAGGGCCTCATACACCTGGGTTTAAGCAATCAGGGTGGACCTGTGCTAATAAAATGTCAGGGCCTCATACACCTAGGCTTACTCCGAATATCCCATCTGAACTCCCCATCATCACATCATCCGAATAAGTTCATACGAGATCCATAACATATAAAGATCCCGAGCTGATAAATAAGGCCTTACTGCGAAATCGCATGCGTGGGCTGATATAATAGGGCTTATTGCAAGATTGCATACCCGAGCTATAGTAATAGGGGCTTACTGCAAGAATGCATGACCGAGCTGTAGTAATAGGGACTTACTGCAAGATTGCATGCCCTAACTGTCGTAGCCGAGGCTTACTGCTAGATTGCATGCCCAGACTGGTGATATTGTCCTGAAATAATAATAACAGCAATGCACAAATATATGTTTAGGAAATTCAAATATTAGTTGGACAGGAAAAACCGTAATTAAACTACAAAAACATTAGACTTACAACAGTAGTTATAAACTGAAAACTTAATCAACAAGAATTTGGAAACAATTCTGGACGAGGCCACAGCAAGCCATGTGCCCGTAAACTCAAATTTGCCGCCTTAGCTTCTGGCCTCCTGGACAAGTGAGTTCCAATGTACAACGTCCAATCACGTCTGTTCGGATTGAAGCAAAACTCCGAGCAGACTCCTTCGAACACTAACAGTGTGCAGTACTCTCAAAGCAGAATGCTATATGTATGTATGCAGATTTTCGGAATGAAGAAAGCATAGAGCTGGTGCAGCTTATATACCTGAGCAACATACCTCTCCAAAGGTTACAGATAATTAAATGTAATGTTTAATGGGGTTGATGAAAAGTCGCAATACTTAACATCAGATTAATTCGGATTTAAGTCTCACACTTAAATCTGAAATCAATTCTGCAGGTAGGTGAAACGTCTCACACTTAACTCAGTAGAATATGAAAAGTCGGGTATATGAAAAGTCATTTCAGAAATCCGAGTAGTAAAAAGATAGGACTGCCTTCGCGGCAGCGACGCGCGGCGAGCGAGCCGAGCGGAGCGGAGCGGTGCGGAGCGGACGGACGGACGGCGCGCGAGGGGCACCAATATTTTATACTTAACTACACTCTATTGATTTGTATCTCATTATAAACAAACCATAAGTGTCTCAATTTCTCAATGTGAGATTTCTTTAGCTAATTGACTATTCATAATTAACTTACCTTAATTCTCATTAACAAATTTATACCAAATTATTGGGCTTTTATTCATTAAACCCAATAATTAATAATTAATCACAACATGATTCACGTCAACATGATCCCTATATCATTACAAATTACCACAGCAGAAACAAGTGCCGTAGTTCGAGCCCCCCACACCTCCTTCATCGACATGGAAACAAGGTTATAGGGATTTTTTGCTTTTCGACCACAATACCTTTGTTCAATTCTGATGCAAGCCTTTTCCAAGTCATGTATGGAATTCTCTTTACAATTTCCCGGATCCCATGCTTCACGTTCTTCCTCCAAATGTATACACAGTTGGAGTATCGTTGATGGCCTAAAAGGAATGTCCAGATGTACATTTCCGTCCACTCGAGTCTATTCAGTCGAACCTATGTAAATTCAATTGGCCCTCGCTTTCCCAGTGATTGGATTTTCAGTCTCATTTCTTTCATCCACTTGCTTGTCCTACCCTTCTCCTTCATTCTCTGCAAATATTAGAAGCGACCTTCCCGGGCATTGAATATGTAGGTGATATCGCTGTCCACAACGAAAACACAATCTTGTCTCTTTCCTTCTCAAAAACTCATCAATAGGAGTAAGAGTTGCCTCCACGCACACCGCCCTCCTTCCCACGCTCACTGCAATCGGTGGAATTTTCTGATTGTTCTGAGTAATTGGACCCAAACCATCATTGTTATTTTCCTGAGGATGGGTCTTCACTCCCCCATTCTCCAATTTGTTTGGTTTTGGGATTGAATGGTTCTTGCGGGCATGTAAGACTATTTGTTACCGCACCCACCCCCATATTGACCCATTTTGTTAACCCAATTATCACCCCCTTCACATATACTTCTCCCTCTTCCTCAACATTGATCTTTTCATCTCCACTTCAATCGCTCTTGCCAACTCCATAGTTCTCATAGCGGTCATTGGATTGTGTGTGTGTTAGGGGAAAAATATTGTCAAGCCCAACCCATGATACTAATGGGCCAACGTCAAAAGCCCAGGATGGTCTCCAATGTTTAGCAGAGAAGCACGTGGAAATGGGGGACGGTTTGTTAGACACTGGGAGGGAAATTAGAGAATAAATAGGGGGGAGGAATGGGGTAGGAGGACATCTGAATATTGAGTGAGTTTTGTGTCAAGCCAAGGCTTGGGCACATAATGTTTTCTTCTCTGAGTAACAGGAAGCTTTTGAGTGTTCTTTGTATTTCTTTTGCAATTTCCTGTCAGCAATATAGCATATTTTCTGTTCATCATCATTGTCTTCTAATTGCTCGTCATTTGCTGCGTTACATCTTCTTTTAATTGCTCGTTAGGGAAAAATATTCTCAAGCCCAACCCATGATACTAATGGGACAACATCAGAAGCCCAGGATGGTCTCCAAAGTTTAGCAGAGAAGAACGTGGAAATGGGGGACGGTTTGTTAGACTCTTGGAGGGAATTAGAGAATAAATAGGGGGAGGGAATGGGGTAGGAGGACATCTGAATATTGAGTGAGTTTTGTGTCGAGCCAAGGCTGGGGCAGAGAAGGTTTTCTTCTCTAAAGGAATCTTTTGAGTGTTGTTTGTATTTCTTTTGCAATTTCCATTCAGCAAAGCATATTTTCTGTTCATCTTCATGTTCTTTTAATTGCTCGTTATTTGCTGCTTTACATCTTCTTGTGTGTAACAGTTTTCAAACCCTATTCCCCAACTCCTCTCGCAGCCACTTACGAAGTACCCTGTACATTTAGCTTCCGTCAACTCCGATAAGTGAGAAATTAACGATTCAAAATGTTCAATATACTCCCTCACTTAATGATATTCTTGCTTTAACCATGCTATTTGTTCATATGGACTCTTTACCATCCCCCAACCAAATTTCCGCATCAATTCTCGGGTTAATCACTCCGATGTTAGATTGGAAGTACTCACTGCCCACCGAAACCAAGCTGTTGCAACGCCTTCCATACAGATGTGGTCTATCGGAACATGATTGTGCGCCTGTGTAGCATTGATCTCGAAATATTGTTCCGCCTTCACGATCCATCTGATGGGATCAATGCCATTAAACCACGACATGTCCCACCTCAACGTGGGCCGCATCTGTTTGAACCCATAGTTCCGCTCAAAATTTTTATCTCCCCTTCCTTCATCAAACTTGCTTTCCCACCTAGCACGCTCCTTCGCCATTTTTTTCCTACCACCCTCTTCCTCTTGCTCCCTTATCATCCTCATTCCTTCGGCAATTTCCCTTCATCATTACCGCCAATGCTTCAAAAACATTGGTTATTGCGCTTATCTCATCTTCCATGTACCGCTTCCACTTTCGATTCTTTTCCTCGTCAGACAGCACCATCTCCTCCAGTGTTTCGTAGTTGGCGTCGGATCGTATGGTCAACAATATAGTACTTTTGCTCCCTCTCGGACCTGGAAGGTCGGACCAATTGGTACGGCCACAACAATTCACAGTAGAATTATCTTGAAGAACAAAGAAACAAGGAACAACGCAATTGCAATTCTGGAACAAAATGGTGTTGTATTAATATGATTTCGTATATGAAAGTAAATACAAGAATTAAACTTTCCTCGCTCAAGAAGGAAATCTTTCTTGCCCTAACAAAGCTAGCAAGTTCTCAATTAAATTCTGGTATGAAACTACCCCATTCCCCCCGCCCCCCTTTATTTCTGTAATTCCCTCCCAAACTCTAACAAACTCTCTCTCCTACCCCACGTGCTTCTTCCCTCTCCTTTGGTAAACTTTCTGAATCTCAGGCTTCTTTCCTTGGGCTTCTGAAATGGGCCCATGAAATTCATGGATTGGGATAGATTATCTTTCTCCCGTAACAGTTTCACACATTGCTGGAAGCTGGAGAATATAAGGAAATTGTCCAGGCAATTTTCTTTTTTGAAACTTAAATGGAAAGAGAGGAAATTCTAGCTATATAAGCAAATGCAATTTTGCGGATGTGGGATACTGGACTCTTACTTCAATATGCATTTGCTGACATCAGTTCATGATATCTCATGCTCTCCATGATATCTCATGCTCTCTTGTCAAACTATATTGAAGCATCAATTTTTAACATTTTATCTATTTTATCAATCTACATACAGGCAATGAATTTCTTTGCTGGTTTGTTACTTCTAATGATGCCTGAGGAGAATGCCTTTTGGTAAGTTTCGAGCTTCGCCTATCAACCCCTAGTTCGAACCAGATTGCTCTTAAAAACTTTGGGAGGATAATCAGTAGAATCGAAACAACAATAATTAGTGTTACATTTTGACCGTAGTTTATTGGCATCCTTACTTCTGAATGTCCTTTGTTTAAAAAATGAATCAATTTTGGTATTTTTTGTGTAGGAAGTCATTTATTTAGGAAACAATAAAACTATGAAACATAACTTGAATCACTTTTCTCGACTCCCTGACTCACATAACCTCACTTTTATAATATAAATTCAACTTCCAGCCATTGAGTCATTGTCGTGCAAAATGATTTTATCATGTAATTTAGATTCACATATTCCAGTGATATGATGCACTCTGTTTCGGTATTTTCCCTTGGACAGCATGTCAGCATGCCATTGTTAACCTGACAAATCAAAACAAAAGCCAACCTTCTTGCAAATTTATTTCTGCAGCAGATCATTTGTTGTATATTTCATGAAATAACGTCTTTTTCTGTCGCTATAAAACCTGTGCATGTAGTTTCATGTTTTTTCTTTCTTCTTTTTTTCTTTACAATAATCCATCCAGTAATTCTTTCTAGAAGTTGGCAGATGAGCTGTCCTTGATTTTCTAAATGGAAATTCTGGTCAATAAATTTCCATAATTTCCATTTTTTTACGACAATTCTCACAAATCTGCCTTACCTTTATACTAGACAGACATATGGGCTGGAGCATTATTGCTTTCTGGTTTTCTAGACAGTTATTTGTGTCACATTATCCTTTAGGGATGCTGACAGCTGTCTCTGTCATCCTTTGCCTCAAACATTCAATGCATCAGATTTTACTCTCATGTTCTCTACCTTGTTTTGTCTCCCACTTGTTGACATTAGACAACAATATACTGTTAGACTGTAGCCGTATTAAATTTCAAAATCGCATCATTGCCATAAAACTGTCATATTCTAACTAGGATAATAAGCACTGCTGCATTGCTGTCTACATGTATATCTCTGCAGATGAGAGAGTAGCTTGAATGTTGATTATTGAATATAAATGTGATATTCGTCATCGTATCTTGGTGCTCTATATTATTTTATCCAAACACTGTCTTGACTAGATTAGAAGTTTGTTTCCTGTGTAATTGTTAAAAATGTTGTTTAAACAATAAAGTCTGAAAGCAAAAACAAACCATGTCTTCCAAGTAAAACTAAACGTATTGCCTTTGAATCCCTACACCAATATATAATGCTAACATTCTTTTTGAGAACATGACTATTTATGAAGCAAACAGTAAGAAATACTCGAACTTAAAAACAAACTTTTTTCCAAACCTTTCAGGACTTTGGTGGGTTTAATTGATTACTATTTTGAAGATTATTTCTCACAAGAAATGATTGAATCACAGGTTTGTATTTCAATCCTACATAGGAAATGTTATATGCTTGTCCTATCCTGGCATTTCAAATGTTGTCTTTTAGGTTGACCAGCTTGTTTTTGAGGACTTGATGCGTGAAAAGTTCCCCAAACTAGGTCTGTCTGCCACTATAATTATAGTCTCTGATTTGTTGCGATAATTGTGCTGAATTTGTTAAGTTCCTCGTTTTCGTCATACTCTGCAGTCAATCATCTAGATTACTTGGGAGTGCAGGTCGCTTGGATATCGGGGCCCTGGTTCCTTTCAATTTTTGTAAATATGCTTCCCTGGGAAAGTGGTTCGGTCTTATGCAACTGATTACATTATTCAATTATGCTGTATTTTGCATATCCCATCGGTATTTTTGGTTACACTTCAGTAACTTTTACCATTTTCTTGACTTCAGTTCTTCGAGTGTGGGATGTACTTCTATTTGAAGGAAACCGAGTCATGCTATTTCGAACAGCACTTGCTTTGATGGACTTATATGGTAATACCCTAGTCTCCTATAAATCAAAGTTTCCATTAGGAGAACATGTTAAGTTATTTGTACCTTGTTTTGCAGGTCCTGCTGTTGTTACAACGAAGGACGCAGGAGATGCTATCACGTTATTCCAAACTCTTGCTGGTTCTACATTTGATAGCAGCCAACTTGTCTTGACTGCGTGCATGGGTTTCTTGACCGTAACTGAAGATAGACTGCAAGAACTTAGGGAGAAGCATCGACCAGCTATACTTGCAACTGTAGAGGAAAGGACAAAAATCGGTCGGATTTTTAAAGATCCTAAAGGTCTTGCGACGAAGTTGTATAGTTTCAAGCACAATCCTGAATCGATAATAAAAGAAAGCAAGACTGAAGCTTGGGCCAGTGCCAAGACAGTGGTAGGTGAAATATCAGATCTAGAATCCCATGCTAGAAACCTGGACGATTTTCTAAAGACCATAACTGTTGATTCTGAAACAGATTCCCTTCCAGATCATCAAGAACAGGTAGCTTACCATCCTTTGACCGTCCAATAATATTTTGCTATTTCAATTTTAATTAGAACTTATTTTCATTTGTATTAATCATTTAAAAATACTTTTTTCTCAACATCTTATCTCATTGTTCATTTTTAGGCCATTCATGTGCAATTCGATATCCTAGGTATATCGTGGATATCAAAGAATTCCACATTTTTCATCACAATGGCTACACAACGTTAAATAAGTGGGAACACACATTGAGTGGTTTTATGATCGATTACTATTCTTGATGAGGTCTCCCTTCTAGAGATTCAATTATTAATAGATTCTTTTCAGGTGGTCTGGTTGAAGGTTGAGCTTTGTAGATTGCTGGAGGAGAAGAGAACAGCAATGCTCAGGTTATTGACAGGAAAAATATATATCTAAGACCTCCAAATGGAAATCCTTCAATTGAAATTTTTATTTCCATCAGACTTGTCATAGAGTTCAGGGCAAAGCTGAACAGTTTGGTTGATATGAACTTCAGAATTGCCTCTTCTAACCACATATGTATTTATCAATATATTGATGGTTCATCTTTTTTAGGGCGGAAGAGTTGGAAGCTGCTCTTATGGAGATGGTCAAACAAGATAATAGAAGAGAATTGAGCGCAAGGGTATTTTAGATCTCTCTTGTATTTTACTGAATAGAATTTTTTTTGATTCACTTGTACACTTCACCTTGGTTAGTCAAATTCATCTAATTATCTTTTTTTTCCTATTTCGGTAACCTTATCAATTATATAGGAAGCAGAAAAATATAAAATTGGTTTAATTTTTCACCACAGTTTCACACATGACCTGAATGTTCAAAATATACTGAAGGTTGAACAATTGGAGCAAGAGGTTGCTGAACTATGGCGAGCTCTGGTCGAGAAGAAAGAAGAGGAGCAAGCAATGCTTCAGGTTCGTTCCCACTTTTCATCTCAACGTATAACTGGGTAGAATTGGTTGATCTCTTTTTCAATATTTATATTTCCAAGCAATTTGTTTTAGGTTTTGATGAAAGTTGAGCAAGAACAAAAGGTGACTGAAGATGCTCGGCTGTTTGCGGAACAAGATTCAGCTGCTCAGAAATATGCAGTGCATGTCCTTCAGGTTCTATTCCTTATAGTTCGTGACAGTAATTGAATTTCGAATCTTCTGTTTTAACAGGTTAGAACTGTCATGGATACTTTTCTCTATAGAAGTAAACGTTAGTGACCATGTTTGATGCTACTTACTACCCACTTGTCCTAACTCCCATGACACAGACGAAGTTCTTTAGCAAAACTTAGGCTTGTACTATACTCTTTTCCCATAAATTTTGTACCATGTAGAGCCACGGTAAAAAAAAGTTGCAAATGCAGGACAAAGTTTTTGAATGTAGGTGATGATTGCTAATGTTTCAGTTAATGAAGTACCATGAAGACATTGTTTCAAAGATTATCTAGTGTAAGATAACCTAAGCCTGATGATGTATCAATGATATATGATCATAGTTTTTGGAAAGATTCATTTATCCCATGCCTACATAATTTTAGTTTTTGGATGAACTTACCATAACCTATGGGATAAATTAATGTTTCACGAATATATTATCATTAGTGTTCAAAGATTTTTGTGTTCTACTACCCATTTAATTAACTTTTATCAAAATATGATCATAGTTCTGATGAGCGGGGCTATGGAAACACAGGTAAGGTGAATACTGGGGCTCGCAGTAGACCTGTCAACTTGTCAAATATTTTAAACACGCTTTAAGCTTAATATTGTTTATCCATAAGTTAGTTTCCGCTACATGCACAAGGCTATGCATTTGTGATACTCTGAAATAGTTTAAAGTTGACATTTTTTAACCATCTCCATACAGAAAAGGTCAAATACTTTTTAACCATCTCCATACAGAAAAGGTCAAATACTTTTGATTTTGTTTATGAAGGAAAAGTATGAAAAGACCATGAATGCCCTAGCTGAGATGGAGAGTAGGGCTGTTATGGCAGAATCGATGCTGGAAGCTACATTGCAGTACGAATCAGGGCAAAGTAAAGCCTTGTCTTCTCCAACGTGAGTAAGCTACATAATTCGCGAACATTCTTCCATAAGCTTTTTGGAATGATTCATTTATCCCATGCCTTTTGGAAAGCGCATGTCTTCACATGGTGAACGTATTATAGGCCTGGGCGTACAGAATCTTCACATGATGTATCCACAAGGAAGACAGGTTTGCTCTCCTTTGGCCTGGGTTGGCGAGATAGGAATAAGGTAAATAACTAGTTCTCGAACGACGTGCAATTCCATTTACACTAATTTTTTTTAAAGCCACGGAAGGGGACAAATGTAGCCTTAATGTTGAATGCTCAAATTTGGACAGCAGAGGGCCATGAACTTACCATAAATCTTAAATCTGTTGGGTTTACGTCTCCTGGCGTCAGATCCAAAATGTAGCAGGAAATAAATAATAACAGATCTGGACCAGGGGACTGTTTATTGCGCTAAATTCATATATTAAAGATAAGAGATTAACGTTCACCGACGTAGATTTGACAGCAGTGATCCATCGAATCCAAACAACCTGACCAGATCCACTCTCCCAACGCTACTGCTAGTTTGGTGTCGGTGTTTCTTCAACAAGAAAGATGTGATTGTGGTTTTTAAGAATTGTTATGTTCTCTCTTAGATGCTATATTGATATATATTTATTGGGTTATTGATTCACTAATGGGCTTTTGGTGCATAAAGCCAACAAACCAATATTTTAGCTTGTAGGACATATATTATGCTAACAATCTCTCACTTGCCCAAAAGCCAATACAAAACACTAAATTCATAATCCAACTATGTCAGTTGTACAACAATTGTACATAATTATAAGATATAAATATTTCATATATGCTAATTTTAGAACTTTCTATATATGGAACATTTCCAAATACAGAAACTTCACTAAATTGTTGAGTTTTCAAAATTAAACTCATCCCATGAACATGAATCACATCATCATGAGCACTTAACGATTAAACCTCAATTCTCATCGACAGATCGGCGGCCGGTTGCTTGTGACCCTGTGAGGCTCAAGTGTATCGTAGCAATATGATCACAACCTTTGTGATTTTAGAAGTTAAAACAACTTTTTTGGGCGTACCCTGAATGCCTCATTGTCAATTAAACTCCTTTAATAGACAATGACCGAAATATAATTCCAGCAACAACCTACAAATCGTGGGTAGTGTCTAGCATCTGCGCTTCACGAAGACCTATATAAATGACTAGCAATGTACGAGAACCTGACAGTCATAGTTAGCGTGCAGAACATTCCTCTAACTCTGTAGGGCCTTCCTACCTTAACGTCAAAAGCAAGAAATAATTAGGGCTAAACATGCATCACATACAGCTTAGGGCTCCAGTTATTACGTGAGTTATTAGGATTACAGGCCAAAATAAAACTTCAAGCAAATTAATTACATTCTCAAATGGATGGCGCTATAGAATTATACTACTCCTGGAGTAGAGACTATACCAAATCCTGAATCCTAATTCATAAGGCATCTCGAAGCTCACTTCTTCAACCCTGCCCATAGCCCTCCAAATCCAAATGTGTACCTACAGGAACAACCCATCGTGAGCATGTACATCATTACTCAACCTTATAGGGTAATGTCATATAAATAAATGCATGAAGTAAATGGGTAACGTATACTTCCTGGTTAATCGCATTAACCCTCTTTGGTTGTCCCTGTTTCATAGTTGTGCATATAATCATTAGTTCAAGACGTAAATGATTAACATCATGAATGATTAAAATCATACTTCACATATATATAATCACATCAAACTATGTTAATTAGGAGTGGAACTGTCCCGGTTCTATTATGACAGCGGCACAATTGGCCCCCTCGCTCGACATAACACATCTTTTGATACCCATCGCTACGCCTTGATAGCGGATGTATCTCTTCATTCAGCGGATGATACCCATCGCTACACCTTGATAGCGGATGTACCCCATCGCTCAGCGGATGAACCCATCGCTCAGCGGATGAACCCATCGCTACACCTTGATAGCGGATGTACCCCATCGCTTAGTTATGTGAGCGGCAAGACCTTCCTCGCTTGCCCATAATAACCACCGGACATTCAACCATTTTTAATAACATAGTTTCTTATTCATCATAAACATCATAGCATCTGATAGACATCATCATCTTGTAAACATCATTATCATATAAGCATTATCATCTTATAGTCATCAACGTCTCATCATAATCGTTATAGTAACGTCATATCATCTTTTATCATAACATCATCATAAGCATCTTGTCATCTTTATTCATCATATAATCATCTTTATTCATCATAACATCATCGTAAGTGTCTTGTCATCTTTATTCATCTTTAAAATCATCTTCGTTTATCATAACATCATCTTAAACATCTTATCATCTTTATTCATTATAAAATCATCTTCATCGTGAACTTACTTATCATAACATCATCTTAAACATCTTATCCTCTTTATTCATTATATACATCATCATGGCATCGTAAATTCTTACGCGATCATAGTACGATCATAATATAGGAGTATGGCCTCTTACCATATGGGCATCTTACCCTCTGGCATCTTACCACATAATGAAATCGTATGGCCTCTTACCATATGGGCATCTTACCCCGTGGCATCTTACCATAATAAACATCGTATCACATCATCATAAACTTACTTATCATAAACATCGTCATCTTAACATTATCATCATGAACTTACTCATCAAAATCATCATCGTAAACATCATCATCATAATCATCATCATCATAATCATCATCATTATAAACATCATAAGTAGGAGTATGGTTTACCGTCCGATGCCCGTACGTTTCTTACGTACCTTAATTCCCAAAAGTGGAGAAGTTGGAGAACTTTATCTCCTCGATGTTGTTGGCACCTGGGGTGGTTCTACACAACCACACAAATCAATATTAGAAGCTAAACAATAGCCAAATACCAAAAATTCAACAAAAATCATCATTTTCCAACTTTTGAGCAGTGGCGATCGATCGCTCAAAACATGGCGATCGATCGCCAGATTTTTCACATAGCGGCGATCGATCGCTTAAAATGAGGCGATCGATCGCCTTGATGCTCATTTCGCTACTGGACGTTGGCGATCGATCGCAACCTTATTTTCGCGTACTGCCTCTCGGCGATCGATCGCTGCATTTGTAGCGATCGATCGCCACAACCAGTGGTCGCGATTTCACCATTTTATGTGCATTTTCCAAGCTTATCTTCATACCTTTCAAAACCAAACTTCCCAACAATAACAATAACATCATAACCCACTAAAACCCACATAAAACACTTCAAAAATCATACCCCAAACATATATAACACACACCCCAAAACAACCCACATAACCACTTCAAAAATCACCACATTTCAAATCCAAACATCATCAAAGCTTTAGGGAGAGTCCCATACCTCTTGAAGACTCCAAATCTTAGTAAAGATTACACAAACTCAAGTTTTGTGGAGCTTCCTCCTTCCTCCCTTGAAGGATTTCGAAAATGGGGGGGTGAAGTTAGGGCTTTGGGATGATTTGGGGATTTTTGGGTGGGAAGGGTAGTGTGAGTTGGGTAAGGTGGGGAAAGGGTTAATTAAATTATACCCAAAATTACCATGATGTATAAATTATCCCAACATGGTATTTTGAAAGCATTTTACAAAAATGCTCTAAACTTCATCTAAAATCACATCTTCCTCATATTTAATAATCAACACAATTAAATCATGTTAACATACCCAACTTATAAATCAATTAACACCTGATTCATCATATAAACATAATTAATGCCTTAATTGCAATTAATCATTTCGGGGACATCACATTACTCCCCTACTTATAAGATTTCGTCCTCGATATCGCATGCACTTACCTCAAAAGAAACTAAACATAAATCACATACCAGAGAATAGTTTCGGGTAGTGCTGTACCATATGCCGCTCCGTCTCCCACATGGCCTCCTCGACACCCCGACGATCCCACTGAACTTTGACCATCGGTAAAATCTTGCCTCGTAGTCTGCGATCCTCTCGATCCATAATTCTTACTGGTCGTTCAACATAGGATACATCTGAACTCAATTGAACCTCTGAAGGCTGTAAAACATGCGACGGGTCTGGCTCACATTTACGCAACATAGAAACGTGAAAAACATCATGAATTCCAAATAAAGACGGCGGTAGAGCCAAACGGTAGGCCAAAGTACCGATACGCTGCAATACTTCATATGGACCAACATACTTCGGGGATAACTTCGCCCGTATACCAAAACGAACTACACCCCTGAAGGGTGAGATTTTCAAGAAGACCCTGTCTCCTACTTGGAATGCTAGCGGCCGTCGCCGCTTGTTGGCATAGGCTGCTTGCCTATCCTGGGTCGCTTTCATCTTTGGCGTATCAACTTAATCTTGTCTTACATATCATTAATCATATCCGGTCCTCCGATTGCTTTACTAGTCAAGTCCTCCCAATACAGCGGTGACTTACATCGTTGTCCATAAAGAGCTTCAAAGGGCCATTTGAATGCTCGCCTGATAGCTGTTATTAAAGGAGAACTCTACCAGTGGTATAGAATCTTGTCACGGAGTATCAAACTCCAATACACATGTCCTCATCATATCCTCGAGTGTGAAGTAAACCTTGGGTCTTTGTCAGACACCATCGAGACTGGAACACCATGTAGTCTCACCACATCCCGCACATATAATTGGGTCATCTTTAGGTATGCAAAAGTCATACAGTAGGGGATGAAGTGAGCTACATTCGTTAGCCTATACACGATCACCCAGATCGCATCAAATCCAGAGGCCGTCCTTGGTAAGTGGGTCACAAAGTCCATAATAATATGCCTCCACTTCCACTTAGGTACCTCCAAGCTCTTCAGCTCGCCACCAGGCCTCTGCCTTTCTGCCTTTACCTGTTGGCGGATCAAACATCTTTTAACGAAAGCGATCACATCGTGCTTCATGCGTCTCCACCAGAACTGACCACTTAGGTCCTTATATATTTTCCTTCCTCCTGGGTGGATATTGAACCGATTACTATGAGCCCGTTCTGACATTCCTTTAAGCAACTCCGGCGTATCTGGGACTACCCATCGGTTGTCCAATCTCAAGGAATCGTCCCCAGCCACTCTAACTTTGATGGCTGACCCCGAAGTACCAATAATGACCACCTCGGAACCTCATTCTCTGACTTCTAGGCTTTCCTGGAAATCTTGAATATCAGTCAACAAGGTTGACACTCGCACTGGCGACGCGTCCACATCAAAATCATAGCCCAGATGGCAACAAGAGGTCATCATCGCTGTAACACATAGCGTCCTCATCAGTACACTTCACTTCCAACTTAAGGCGTCTGCTGTCAAATTTGCTTTACATGAATAGTCCATCTATCTTCTTTGTTGCCTATTCAACTCAGCCTGTGTGATTCAGGCTCTTATAGTCCGTGTAGATGGCAAACGACGTACCATGCAAGTAATGCCTCCAAATCTTCAAGGCAAATATAATGGCTGCCAGCTCCAAATCATGGACTGGGTACCTAGCCTCATGTGGTTCAACCGCCTCGATGCATAAGCCACCACATGCTTATCTTGCATCAACACACAGTCCAAACCCTGCAGTGATGCAGTCGTGTACATAGCAAACTTCTTATCCTCAGAAGGAATTACCAATATAGGTGTCGTAGTCATACGACGCTTCAATTCTTGGAAGCTTTCCTCACAAGCTTCGGACCAATAGAACGGCACTCCTTTCTGAGTCAGCTGTGTCAGGGGCCTGTCAATCCCTAAGGATCTGGAGTACTGTTCTCAAGTGCTTCATGTGTTCCTCTTTAGTTCGAGAGTAAATAAGCATATCGTCAATGAAAACTTATGACGAACTGATCCAAATATGGTTGGAGCACCCTGTTCATCATGGCTCATAAAACAGCTGGGGCATTCGTCACCCCAAAAGGCATGACTAAGAATCCGTAGTGCCCACATCTAGTCCTGGAAGCTGTCTTATGTACATCATCCTCTCGAACTCGAATCTGATGATACCCCGATCTCAGATCGATCTTACTGTAGAGCCTCGTACTCTGCAGCTGATCAAACAAATCATTAATCCTCCGAAACGGATACTTATTCTTCACTATGGCTTTGTTCAGTCGTCTATAATCGACGCGCAGCCGCATCAAACCATCTTTCCTTTATCAAACAGAACTGGCGCACCCCAGGGTGATACGCTAGGGCGTATATAGCCCTTATCAAGGAGCTCTTGCAACTGAACCTTTAACTCCCTTAGTCCCGCTGGTGTCATCCTATACGGGGCACGAGAAATGGTAGACGTCCCTGGTAGTAACTTAATCCCAAACTCGACTTCTCTCGTCGGTGGGAATCCGGGAATCTCTTCCGGGAATACATCAGAAAACACCGCCACTACGGGCACATCTTCAATCCTTAACTCTTCCCTCTTTTGAGTAATAACAACAGCATAGCTGGGATATCCTTTGTGGTCTCATTCCAATAACTGTGCCATCTTGACAGCAGATATCAACGGAATCTTTGAACAGGAACCATCCTCATAAGATGTCCATTGGACCCTCGTATCAGACCTGAATCGGACAGTCCTTGTCTGCAGTCCACAACTGCCTGATACTTGTTCAGCACCTCGATGCCCACAATGCATTCGGAGTCTGACATTCCCAGAACAATCAAGTCTGTCCTCAGCTCGTTACCCTCAAAATAAATGAGGTTGTCATAACCAATCTGATCAGTTATCAAACTTCTTCCAGCGGGGGTCGAGACTACAAGAGGCATGGGCGACGGAGAAGCGCATATGTAATCGCATCACTTACTTCAGCATTTTCTGCCATACTGCAAGACAAGGGTTAACAACAATACCCAAAAGCAGTTCATATAATACCTCGTTAGATAAATAAAACATGTTAGCATAGCATCCTATACTTCATATGTAACATATGCACACAACATGTTTACAAGTAAGCACCTAGCCAACTTATTGCTAAGGCTACCCTTCGCTCATTCCCGGGTTATCTAGCCACTGCTCTGATACCACTAATGTAGGGCCTTCCTACCTTAACGTCAAAAGCAAGAAATAATTAGGGCTAAACATGCATCACATACAGCTTAGGGCTCCGGTTATTACGTGAGTTATTAGGATTACAGGCCACAATAAAACTTCAAGCAAATTAATTACATTCTCAAATGGATGGCGCTATAGAATTATACTACTCCTGGAGTAGAGACTATACCAAATCCTGAATCCTAATTCATAAGGCATCTCGAGCTCACTTCTTCAACCCTGCCCATAGCCCTCCAAATCCAAATGTGTACCTACAGGAACAACCCATCGTGAGCATGTACATCATTACTCAACATTATAGGGTAATGGCATATATATAAATGCATGAAGTAAATGGGTAACGTATACTTCCTGGTTAATCGCATTAACCCTCTTTGGTTGTCCCTGTTTCATAGTTGTGCATATAATCATTAGTTCAAGACGTAAATGATTAGCATCATGAATGATTAAAATCATACTTCACATATATATAATCACATCAAACTATGTTAATTAGGAGTGGAACTGTCCCGGTTCTATTATGACAGCGGCACAATTGGCCCCCTCGCTCGACATAACACATCTTTGATACCCATCGCTACGCCTTGATAGCGGATGTATCTCTTCATTCAGCGGATGATACCCATCGCTACACCTTGATAGCGGATGTACCCCATCGCTCAGCGGATGATACCCATCGCTACACCTTGATAGCGGATGTACCCCATCGCTCAGTTATGTGAGCGGCAAGACCTTCCTCGCTTGCCCATAATAACCACCGGACATTCAACCATTCTTAATAACATAGTTTCTTATTCATCATAAACATCATAGCATCTCATAGACATCATCATCTTGTAAACATCATTATCATATAAGCATTATCATCTTATAGTCATCAACGTCTCATCATAATCGTTATAGTAACGTCATATCATCATCTTTTATCATAACATCATCATAAGCATCTTGTCATCTTTATTCATCATATAATCATCTTTATTCATCATAACATCATCGTAAGTGTCTTGTCATCTTTATTCATCTTTAAAATCATCTTCGTTTATCATAACATCATCTTAAACATCTTATCATCTTTATTCATTATAAAATCATCTTCATCGTGAACTTACTTATCATAACATCATCTTAAACATCTTATCCTCTTTATTCATTATATACATCATCATGGCATCGTAAATTCTTATGCGATCATAGTACGATCATAATATAGGAGTATGGCCTCTTACCATATGGGCATCTTACCCTCTGGCATCTTACCACATAATGAAATCGTATGGCCTCTTACCATATGGGCATCTTACCCCGTGGCATCTTACAACATAATAAACATCGTATCACATCATCATAAACTTACTTATCATAAACATCGTCATCTTAACATTATCATCATGAACTTACTTATCAAAATCATCATCGTAAACATCATCATCATAATCATCATCATCATAAACATCATCATTATAAACATCATAAGTAGGAGTATGGTTTACCGTCCGATGCCCGTACGTTTCTTACGTACCTTAATTCCCAAAAGTGGAGAAGTTGGAGAACTTTATCTCCTCGATGTTGTTGGCACCTGGGGTGGTTCTACACAACCACACAAATCAATATAGAAGCTAAACAATAGCCAAATACCAAAAATTCAACAAAAATCATCATTTTCCAACTTTTGAGCAGTGGCGATCGATCGCTCAAAACATGGCGATCGATCGCTTAAAATGAGGCGATCGATCACCTTGATGCTCATTTCGCTACTGGACGTTGGCGATCGATCGCGCCATTTGAGGCGATCGATCGCCTAACCTTATTTTCGCGTACTGCCTCTCGGCGATCGATCGCTGCATTTGTAGCGATCGATCGCCACAACCAGTGGTCGCGATTTCACCATTTTTATGTGCATTTTCCAATCTTATCTTCATACCTTTCAAAACCAAACTTCCCAACAATAACAATAACATCATAACCCACTAAAACCCACATAAAACACTTCAAAAATCATACCCCAAACATATATAACACACACCCCAAAACAACCCACATAACCACTTCAAAAATCACAACATTTCAAATCCAAACATCATCAAAACATTAGGGAGAGTCCCATACTTCTTGAAGACTCCAAATCTTAGTAAAGATTACACAAACTCAAGTTTTGTGGAGCTTCCTCCTTCCTCCCTTGAAGGATTTCGAAAATGGGGGGGTGAAGTTAGAGCTTTGGGATGATTTGGGGATTTTTGGGTGGGAAGGGTAAAGTGAGTTGGGTAAGGTGGGGAAAGGGTTAATTAAATTATACCCAAAAATTAACATGAAGTATAAATTATCCCAACATGGTATTTTGAAAGCATTTTACAAAAATGCTCTAAACTTCATCTAAAATCACATCTTCCTCATATTTAATAATCAACACAATTAAATCATGTTAACATCTTAATACCCAACATATAAATCAATTAACACCTGATTCATCATATAAACATAATTAATGCCTTAATTGCAATTAATCATTTCGGGGACATCACAAACTCAATATGTCCCGATTGAATCTAGGGCATTGGTTGGTCGGACCCCTTATGATTTCAATAACTATGTATTTGTTTCATGTTATATGATGAATTGTTTGTGTATATGATAAACATCGTTTTCACAAGCACTACCCACTCTGGCCAGAGATTCCTCGAATCATATACAGAAAAACACATAGGACATCCTGGTTCATCAATATCAGTGATGCATCCCCAACGACAATCATATGCCTCTGACAGCATCACTGAATACCCAAAATAACAACTTTGTGACCCGCATGTAATCAGTCATTAAATCAAAGTATACAACTATCTGTCAAGACCTTAATGACGCCTCGGGTAATGAGGAGTAATGGTGCAACTATGACTATGATTCTATACTCGATAAATGGTAACCACTTATAGAATTCCGAGTAAGGTCTTTCGGTGAACTCATTTCCTAATGAACACGTATTCATGTGTGTTGACTTCTCCAAGCTAACGCCAATGAAACGTGGCACATCATTAATACCAGTATCTCGCGAGCATATATCGATATGCGTGACCACATTCTATAGACTATAGCAATCTCTAAGATTTCATCAATGCATCATGTTGCATGGCTAAAATGATGAACAAGTGTCATATATATTAATATTAACATAGATTAGTCATAATAAGATTACAAGTACAATCAATCAACTATTGATTTAGTTAAATCACATATGACAATAATATCTTTCACTTTCTCAAAACCAACTACTCATCTGTCTCAAGACCATCTTCCCAAGATGTCTGATAGACATTAATCGTCGTAAAGGCTTTGTCAGTGGATCTGCTAAAATTTTCTGTTGAAACAACTCTCTTGATAATGATGCCACATATATCATTTATCTCATTAGATGATATTTTCTCAATATGTGGTTTGATTCTGATGAGATCTTGCTTATTCGTGATAGTTCAACTGTTGTCACAGTACACAGGGACTGTGTCAACCACACTAGAAATTATAATCAACTCTTGGATGAAATTTCATATCCAAACCGCCACTTTGCTGCATCGTATGGTATGCTGGCATGTATTAGCTTCAGCGATGGAATCCATTGTGGTGTCTTGCTTGGAACTTTTCCAAGAGACAACACCACCATTAAGCATAAATACAAATTCGAACGTCGATTTGGAATCATCTACATCCAATTGAAAAACCAGCACCGGCTTAGCTTTTTAACTTTTATTTCTCCACTTATAGATCCAAAAACCATGAACATATAATAAGTTATTCACAAGTACTTGAGGATTATTTTCACAGTTTTCCAGTGACCTTCACCGAGATCTGTCTGATGTCTGCTCATTACACTAAGAACATACTTCACATCAGGCCGAGTATAAACTATAACATACATTATGCTACTAACAGTCGAAACATAAGGTATCACTATCATCTTTTATCTCTCCTCATCAATCTTAATGCACATTGACCTCGAGAGATGAACAATATGACATATTGTGAAGTTATTGTTTTTCGACTATTCCATGCTAAATTTTTAGCACAGTGTTTATCTACGTAGATTGAGAGAGCTCAAGCATCCTCATAGATCCATCCCTATGGATCTTTATGCTAAGGATATGAGATGCTTCTATCAAATTTTTCATGGAGAAATTAGTAGATAACCATGCTTTAATTGATTAATCAAATATCATTCACAGCGAGTAGGATATTATCGACTTAAAGCACTACAAATATAAAACTGCGCTCCCACTAACCTTTTTGCACACACGTCACTTCCGGGTTCTTAACAAAACTACACTTTGATAATGTTATCAAAACAGATTCGGAACGCCTTCTTAGGCCTATAAATGGATCTATGGAGTTTGCAAACATTTTGCTCACTCCCAGAAGTTGTGAACACATCTGGCTGCTACATTTCTACCTCAATGTCACAATTGTGAAATGTTTCATATCTCATATATGCAGATATACCTAATAAAATCTAAATAGAGTATAACATCACATATGATAAAAAGTTTGTCACATACAACTCTTTGCATATAAGAATAACATTTTCCCACTTCAAAAAAAAAAAGAATTAACATTTTCCACCAGCCAAGCTTTGAAGGTCGTTATCTTCCCATCCACTCCAAGCTTTCGCTTGTAGATCCATTCACCAATGGGAATAATTCCCTCAAGAGTTATTACAGTGCATGGAGTCCATTCAGATCTCATGGCATCTTGCCAATGTCCTGAATCGATGTCCAACATCGTCTCCTTGAAAGTCTTAGGATCACATCCATTGTCAATATCATTTTGATTACTTTCTAGGAGTAAATTCAATTTATCAGGTGTTCCTGAAACACTTTCAGATCTCATTGTTGTGTGTATTACAATGGTTATGATTGACTCAATTAATTTCATCGTTTCCACGTTTCCAGTGGTTTGTAGTTCTTGAACCCTTTCAAGTAATGTTATGTCGTCATCATTTCTATATAAACTTTTTCTCTAGAAAGATAACACTCGTGGACACTTTTGTCTCCAATTGATAATATAAATTTCTACAAATAGCATAAGATGATCAACTATCCAGCTCATTCCTCACTGGCTGCTTCACATAAGCAGAACAATTTCAAATCTATATTATGATTGTTTTTTCAGTCAATATCGTATATGGAGTTTTGGTCACTGCATTGATATAAATTATGTGCAACAAATATGTATCTTTAGAGAGTTATTGTGAGATAATCACATCATCTTTAAGATAATTTAACATCCCCTTGCACTAACATTCAGTGCTTCACATATGTCCATATGAAGCGAATTCAAAAAGACCATCAACACATGCCAAATATGTGGGGTTTAAGTTAGCATCACTTTTATATTCTTTGAACATAATCATTCTAATCGTTCATAAGTCACCAGATTCAATAAAACATGTATTCTTAAAATATTGCAAATTACATTCGCAAATTTAAAATATCATTCTCTGTCAAAATAGGAACATTGTTTATGATTAAATCTAGAACAAATAAACAATTGTTCAAACAAGTTCCTAACCAGTTCAAGATTTTATATTAAATAAATGTTTCAAACAGCCTTTGCAACAACTCTTGCTACAACTCTTAGCCTCAGGTAGGTGTCACCATCATAGGGCTATCTACCTCTTCTCAACATATGCAAAATTGCAAAGATGTGAACACAATTTGTATCATATCAAAAAGTAGAACCAATAGAAACATTAATTATAAATATAAAACACCATTTCTAGAACGCTTCTAGTCTAGGTATTTCTTGCAATTTTGCGCTAGTAACCATCAGAGAAAACATAGTTGCTTCTCTTTCTTAGGTGCTACTATATCAATTTTTTTCGTCCTTTTGAGGCCGGAACCCTTTCCCAAAGAACATGTTTCTTCTTTTGAATCAAGGATTCACGAGTTTCCAACATATTCACAATAAGATCAAATCCACGGCCAATTAATGAGGTATTGTCACATCTATATTTCCCAATGTCTCACCATTACATATTATTCATGCGCCATGCTCATGGACCGAAGCCCCATCTTGCAGGCAAGGCGAAAATAGCTATTTTGAGGTCGCGAGTCTCAGTAATCACGCTCGTTCACCAAACAACATTTGTAGGTGTTGGAAAATATCAACAATGTGAGCACATTTCTGATATATATGTTTAAACTCATTTGACATTGATGATATCATATTACACCTAGTCTCAAGATCATCATACCATCACTTCTCAAGTGAGGTGATCTCTTCATTAGACGACCCGGGAGGCACTTCAACAAGAGGCTTCCCAACAAGGATATAAAGCAACTTTTCAGAAGCAAACACTATTTTTAAAATTAATAGCCAATCGGAATAATTTGGTCCAGTTAATTTGTTTGTATCAAGACGTGATGTAATCGGATTCACGACAATCACAATACTGAGAATAAACAGAAAATATAAGCAAACGTTTTGATTATTAATTAGTTAAAAAACTATGGCATTTAGTCATTGAATGCTCCCACTAATTTTTCGAATTCATCACCCTCATGACAACTGAACGAAAAATCATATTTTCTTAGTGGACTTGGAGTCCAACTAGCTCATGATAACCCGGTGGGCCCACCGGCTTCATGATACTAAATGTAGATAATAATTGCATCATATGCAACCCCCAAGATATTTGTCTCGCGATTGGCATAACCCTTCGTTGGCAGGATAATTATGCATTCTCACGTCAAAATAACACATCCCAGGGATGAAAATGTCACACCCAAAAGACCTTGGGTTAGTGATCTAAAAGGTTAACATAACCGCCCACCGGCTTCATGATACTAAATGTAGATAATAATTGCATCATATGCAACCCCCAAGATATTTGTCTCGCGATTGGCATAACCCTTCGTTGGCAGGACAATTATGCATTCTCACGTCAACATAACACATCCCAGGGATGAAAATGTCACACCCAAAAGACCTTGGGTTAGTGATCTAAAAGGTTAACATAACCGCACCTTTAATTAAGTGGCAGTTAAACACACAGTTTTCCCATGTCAGATGCTCCCCACGTGGGTGAGTAAGACAATATGACACAAGTAACGTCACATGACTTAACTGTTGATGGAAGACAGTAAGCAACAAACCCTTTTGAGCTCCCCTTATCAGTTTGATATTAAAAGTTTTCAGTCACTTCAAAAGATGGATTTAATAATCTTATTATCTTATCAAGTGCACGTTTGTTTGTTTGTTTGCCGGATTCATGCAACCATATGTTATTCATGCAAACTCAATTGTACTAATAAAACATACAAACAAACATTTATCATACATCATATGCATAATAAAATAAAATATGAATGATACGGCCTTTTCCTAATTGATCCACGTAAGCCACATGTGGATCACAAGTCTGTCTAAGGTGATGCAGGTATGCAGTACAATCCTATTACGTTTTGTTTCCATCATACAAGTATTGATTTTTGATGCACTCCATCTTGAATCTTGATTTCCCACTAATTCTAATGATTTTCATTTAAATCGTGCAATGGGGTGGGATACATCAGACAACAGAGAGAGCAGGGCCGCATACTCGATAACCAAAAAACACAATAATAATGAAATAATGAAAACCTAAACATTCACCTAGACGCATTGGTCAAGAATCGTAATTATCTATCTTGCAACCACATCCTATATAATTAAACATTAAGTTAAACAAAACATCATATGTAATTGAACTAATCACATCACATGTAATTAGAAAAATAATTAATTTTTTATTAGATTGTTTCCCAACAATGCTAATTGCTTTTGAATTTCAGAAATTATAGAGTCCGGAAAATATAGAAAATAGTTTAGAATATGTTTTACTCGATACCCAAATACCCGTCGCGGGAAAACCAGAATACATGGTTCCCTCTGTGCGACAACTTACTGACCGTGAATAACAACGTCGCGCCGTCTTTCGTAGGCGGCACAAGTTGGCGGAGAACCATTCTCCATCGCGTGCGCCACTGCGCAAGGCTGCTGGAACTCTGCTCCTCCACTAAAACGATGAAAAGTGGTATCAATTAAAACTTGTTTTAGATCGATTTTCTATAATTTTCTGACAGTTTAATTTCTGGAAAATTTGAACATGATTAGCACCGATTGTAAACGATCTAATAAAAATTAATTATCGTATATATGAATCAAAAGCGCAACCTAGCTCTGATACACTGCTGGGTTTCGTCCCCCCGGTGTCAGATCCAAACGCAACGAAAAATAAACATGAACAGATCTGGACCCGGGGACGGTCGATTGCGCTACATTTATATATTAAACATGCAAATATCAAATATAAATGTAGGAAAATATATTACCGTTCACCAACGTAGATCTGAAAGCAGTGATCTCCCGAGTCCAAACAACCTGATCAGATCTACGATCTCAACGCCAATACTAGTTTGTTGTCGGTGTTTCTTCAACAAGAAAGATGTGTTTGTGGTTTTTAAGGATTGGTATGTTCTCTCTTAGAGGTTATATTTGATATATTTATAGGGTCATTGATTTGCTAATGGGCTTTTGGTGCATAAAGTCAATAGACTAATATTTGGCTTGTATGGCATATGTTCGGCTAACAAAAGCCACATGTCACTTTAATTACAATTGGATAGCGACAAGCACAGGAATATTAATGAGAAAGAAGTTGAATTGTTGCATCTGTCTGACTTGCTTAACATAAAATAATTGTGGGGGATCATGTTTAAAAATTCACTAAAATATTGGGGAGTTTTTTGGCATGCAATTTATGTATTATAACTACACCTTGCAATACACGAATGGCATCATGTGACATTTTGGGATTATCTTCTTGTTTATGCTGAATTGTTCGAACGTTCTCGAAGCTTAAAAAGAAACTGAACGAGACTACTTTGACAGGGAAAACCCAGTAATGATGTGACACCTACTGAAAGCAAAACAAGAAACGAGGGTAGCGATCCGAGCACTGCAGACGACCGTACTAATGCCCATCAATAATCGGGAAAAATGAGATTTTTGGTATGGCCTTGGCTGCCGAAGTGCTGCGATGCTTGCGCAGCTCCACATTCTCTTCATACTCGTATGTTGCAAAAAGAGGCCGCAATTTTTCTCCGACTTAACCTGAAGTGTTGTTTCAATTTATAATTGTTGATGTGCATAAATTACTTTGTAAACAGAAGATTGATTATTTATATGATCGTGTTACTGGTCACTGATATGATATTGTTTACTTAGAAACTTTCACGCCACAAGACTGGGGTCAATTAAACCGGCGTTGACTCGAAATAACAATTCAACAAGCCTTATAGTACAGAATTTAACTATAATCAGTTTTTTATTTCATAAAATAAATATATCTATAAATGTCAGCCGAAGCTTCATTAAATTAATGGCAGCGGAATAGCAACTAAATCACCCTCTCCAAAACTGATTTTGATCGTCATCTTCGATTTTCTGATTCATTTTATCTGGAGAGGGGAGGTAAGAGATGAGCGTTTTGGAAAACACTCAGCAAGTGGGGACCAATCGAAACAAAAAACATATAATTTATAATCATATTTCGCAAAACATATAAAATAATCGGAACATAATGATACCAATATTGAAACAGAACTTAAGATAATTACTCTCATCATAGCCAGAACAAAACATATTAGAATCATAATTCATATACTTCAGTCAAAGCATGGATGCATCAAAATCGAAATCTAGAGCGCTTCCATCGACTCAAGTGGTGGCTCCCGTGTAGTAGCACTTTACTCCGCAGGATCAAGAGGCAGCCCCCGTCATGTAGCACTTTGCACATTGGATTCAAGAGGTGATCAAAATTCTCAGAACATCATAATTTAAAAATTTATAACATATTCGACTGAATTTTAAGGTTTACTTCTAATTTTCAAAACGAAAGAACGATATCCATAGCAAAACCCACTTATAGAGATTAAAAAAAAAACAATTCGTAAATGTGTTTGAACGGACTCGGGTTGCATAAAAAGTGACAAACTCCTTCTCTTCCTTTGCTGAAAGTTTTGAAATATGTGTGCTAGTGTGTGTATTTCGAAATTTGTGTGTTTTGGTGAGAGATTTTCGAGTCGTTAGGCGTATTACTCCTATATTCTTAAAGTGTGAACTTCAAGAGTGTTTCAGTTTCCCACAAACTCTTTTCAGTTTCCAACAAACTATGTGATCAGGGGCGTAGCCAGGATTTTCTGTGTAAGGGGCTGGATTTTATGTTCAAAAATCATTGATAAAAAGTTGGGGGGTCAAGATATATGTATTGCAATCATCCGTTGAGCTGTTATATTACATTTGAAATTTAAATGTAAATATATGAATTCAAAACCTATAATCATGTATTACAAATATAACCATGACTCCCATTTATACTTTTGAGCAGATTGAGTCAATGATTGTTGTGATTTACGTTTGCTTTTGATCAACCAATTTATTAGTTTAAAAAAGGATAGTATTCTTTAAATTATTTATTGAATATTGATAACTATAAAAAAAAAAGTGACGTCCTTTTAATTTATTGAATATTTAAATTTTTATGGATAATTTACAATGGGGATTCGTTGCTTAAAACTAGAAATACATTCAGTGATTTGGCCAAGCAATTGAAATTAAATTCTTAAATATTTTATTTAAATGAAGCATGTAAAAGAATATTTAAATATAAAAAGTTAATTAAAATTAAACAATACTACTTCTGTAAGGACCCCCGTGTCCTTAACCCGTTATTAGTGTATTAATCAATACCATTAGTGCATGTAATCATATTATCATGGGAAAAAGCCATATGCAAGTACAACACCATATGATATCCAGAAAATTTCTTGTATTTAATCCACATAATATTCAAATTCCCCAACCAAGATTATATATATAACATACACCCTCATAATACACTAACATTCTCTCAGTTCATTTAGCAATTCCATATTTAATTGCATGCAAACCATCAATGAACAGAGAAAAGCCGTAGCCCATTTATACATTCCATATACACGTAAAATGTACTCACATAAGAGCACCCAATGAATAAGCGTGTATCTGATGTATAAAACACTCTACCGGGTACCGTTACTGGTACTTCAATCCTGGAAGCACCTCCCTGTTGGGATATGCCCTAAGACATGTCATTGGATGTTTGTTTTGACATACAATGTTTATGATTTTATGAATGGCAATTCATTATTATATATTATTCGTTTAACTGTGCAATGTGAATTAATGTATATGTTAATGTCCTTAGAATAATATTGTATTATTCTTAAACATTGTCCCTAGTCATGTATTATCATGAATCGGGATAATGATAATACATAGAGACTAGTATGTGTTGATTGATGAATTGTTCATTGATATGAGATATCAAATCAACACATGGGTACTGTTGGGATATGCCCTAAGACATATCATTAGATGATTGTTTATGACATACAATGTAATATAATTTTATGAATGGCAATTCATTATTATATATTATTCGTTTAACTTACGTAGAGACTAGTATGTGTTGATTGACGAACTGTTCATTGATATGAGATATCAAATCAACACATGGGTACATGTTAGAGAACGATGTACTTGACAGACCCACCATGGGAATGCAACATTGATAGTTATATGATTGTCATATGCAATTCTCATAGTGATAATAATGTATGTAATCCTTACGACTTGTGATCATCAGAGATCCCAACATAAGGAGTTATGTATCTTGATATTGTCAAACGTTACCCGTAACAGGGTAAACTATAAAGGCGACTATTGGATACACTACGAATTATGTAGAGGGATGTTGACTGATCGAGATAGGATTTGTCCCTCCTATATAACAGGAGAAGTGTTTGGCCCTTGATCAAGTGAGAACTAAAATGCATGGCCATGCTCGAATGAGTCGATATGAGATATCGAGCTTATTCGTTTATTCTAGTTCTACTTGGGGATCAAGAAATAAAGATTGAATATACGAGTATGACTATTCCATGACTCGTGTTCAATCTAAACACAAAGGACAAAGGGATTAAGTTACATGGTTAATATTATCACAAGTTCTAAAGGTTATGTCGAGTCATTGACATTCTTGTAATTTGGGTAGCCTCGATGTGTTGCTAGACACCGCTCCTTGTTTGTAACGTAAAATGAGATTTTATGTCACTGCCAACATTACAAGATCCTATCGGGTCGCACAAAAGATTAAATCGATAAAGGAATTAAATTCATTGGATGAATTAATTAAGAAGAGTCTTAATTAAATAATTATGAGGATTTAATTAAATCATGGGTTTGAGCCCATGAGGCTTTGTGAAAGCCTTTAATTAAATTGTTTATAATGATAACAAGGTGACTAATTATAAAATTAATTCATTCCTTGATATCACAATTATCAAAACCTAAAAAGCTCTCAAGCTTAAACCACACGGCCGCCGCCTCCTTCCTCCTTCATCTTCACGGCCGACGTGAATAGTGGTGATCGGAACAGCTGCCGTTTAATCGGTTTTGAATCGTGGGGTTGGTTTTGGTTCAATAATAAGTCTAGCAACTTGTTCTTGAACATCCCTTGTTCGTTTAATCGTGTGGATACCGTTGAGGCAAGACCTTGGAGGTGTTGCTCGTGACTCGGGATCGTTGGACGTGGTGCTCCGTGGAATCTGCTCAAACACGCTACAAGGGTGAGACTTTTGTAAACCTTCATCCGATATGAATCCCTATGTATAGATCCGGTGTCTAGTAATCCAAATTTTATTATTCCGCTGCGTTCCAGGCTTGTTGGATTACTTACAGTGGTATCAGAGCCGTGTACAAGGCTCATATCAGATTTATGTGGTTAAATAGTTTAATCATATTTAGATTAATATTGCATGCTATTTAAAACTGTATGAACATATATGATATGTTAATATTTAGTTTGTGAAATTATCATGATATTATATTTGATATAATTGATGTTTGATGTATACGATACACGAAGCGAATAATCAAATATATTGATCAATGTTTCGGCCACCCCTAGCATATTGACCCACGGCTTAGCCACATGAGGGCTAGGGTTTTCGAACCCTTGGCTCGAGATGGCCTAGTCGTTGTGGCTCATGTTCATGCATGGAGGTTTCGAGACGTGGATGAGTTTTGAACTCTTTGGCTCGATAATGGTTCACGCATGCATGGATTAGTGGCTTCACCACAAGAGAGCTAGGGTTTTCGAACCCTTGGCTCGAGATGGTTGAGCCAACCCCGTGCATGGCCTGACCGTGACTCGTGGCTAACAAATTCCATTGTTTCAATCAAGATGGCTCGATGAAAACTCAAGATGGTGCGAGGCGGCTAGGGTTTGGAACCCTAGCGCCGACGCCGCTCGAGCATGGTTCGGCCATGGGCTAGGGTTTCGAACCCCATGCCCATAATTGGTCCAGCCGTGTATTTGGTTGGTTCGAACCATGGTGGTTCGTGACTTAGTCGCTTAAGTTCGAGGCATGTGATGTCCCGAGCGTACGATAATTTTTCAAAAATTATTTTACAGTTTTAATTAGAATTAAATTTAAAATGTTTAGAATTTAATTAATTAAATGTTAAAGCATGCTTTATGTGTTGTTTGAGCATGGTGCATGGTTATAGCCCTTTGACCTATTAGATAGGATTTGTGGATGTTTGTAATTTATAATACGACCTGCGTGTCGTGCCTTCTCTATTTTATTCTAAATGTTATCCCTCCCCTATGTTCCCCTCGAATGTGAATCGAGGAATTCTATATCTTGTAAATAGTATAGTTTAATTGTTGACGGTGATCAATGAAGATGGAGCATCGTGTCGGGATGAGGAGGCCATTCACAAATTGGAGCCAAAGGAAGGTGCTTGTGAAGTTACCTTAGGTTGACTCTAAGGATTTTCTCATTGGCTTGAGAAAATCACTAGTAGGGGCTATAACCATGTCACGTTTAATTATGTATGTTGATGCATGATTTATCTTATGTTTTAGATTGATAATTGTATTACACATATACGTAGATATGTATACAACTATATGTAGTGGACATATTTTAAATTATCAAACTAATCATGAGATCAATAAATCCCTCTAAAATATTAAGTTTTAGATGCCTTCCAAAATTAAAAGTACTCGTCAAAAACTTCGATTGTACATGTGTGGGTTTGCCAAAGCAAAGCACCGTGGCAATCTTAGTAAGGCGCGAAAGGATAAAAGTGATATCCGTTATACTTTAAATTGGGTACGACTTAACTAGGTTATCTCAATAGGATTGGGAACTTAGAGGCATGGGTTGGATAATAATTCATTTGATGAATTGAACAAAGCGTTGTTCGTCCAACTATCCAAGAATTACATGTGATGTAATTGACAAAGTGTTGTCTACCTAAATAACCGAGTCTTGGGCGATTAGCCAAAGCTAACTCAAGATTAGGCGAAATATGGATCTTGGCCCACTAAAGGTTTCGAGGGTTGATATTTTTAAACAAAATAGTGGGAATATCATTTAATATAAGACCATGTTAAATGATTAAATCATAAACTGATTTTGCATATTTATATTGTAGATATCCATGGCAACTAACAACGTAACAAGCACTTTATCACTGCGATCGGTCCTTGAGAAGGACAAATTAAATGGGACAAATTTCCTAGACTGGCATATGAACTTGAGGATAGTCCTCAAACAAGAAAAGAAACAATATGTCCTAGAGGAACCCTTACCTGCTGAGGAACCTCCCCTAACGGCTACAAGAGCCGATAAAGATGCTTACAAGAAGCATCAAAGTGACGCACTTGATGTTGGGTGCCTTATGCTTGCCACCATGAACTCTGAGCTTCAGAAGCAACATGAGGAAATGGAGGCGTTTGATATGATCGAGCACCTTAAGCAACTGTACCAACAACAAGCAAGACAAGAGAGGTATGACGTCTCTAAGGCGTTATTCCAGTGTAGAATGGTGGAAGGAAGTCTGGTTGGTACTCATGTACTCAAGATAATTGGGTATATTGAGAATCTGGAGAAGCTGGGTTTTCCTTTGGACCAAGAGTTGGCCACTGACGTGATCTTGCAATCGTTGCCTGAAAGCTTCAGTCAATTTGTCTTAAATTACAATATGATTCAAATTGAGAAGACACTATCACAGTTACTTGGCATGCTTAGAACTTTTGAAGAAAATAGCAAGAAGTCTAAACCTACAAATGTTCTTATTGTGAATAAGAACAAAGGAAAGACTAAAGCTAAGAACTTCAAGAAGAACAAGAAGGTCTTTGTTAAATCTAAGCCAAAGTCATCTGCACTGAAACCAAAGGGAGGGATAGCGAAGGAAGGGAACTGTTTCCATTGCGGTGAGACCGGCCATTGGAAAAGAAATCCTTCGATCAGATCGAGGAGGTGAATACCTAAGCCAAGAGTTTCATGACTATCTAAAGGAGTGTGGGATAGTCCCACAACTCACTCCTCCGTATACTCCACAATGGAATGGTGTATCCGAGAGGAGAAATCGAACCTTGTTAGACATGGTTAGATCAATGATGAGTCATGCAGATCTTCCGATATCGTTTTGAGGACACGCTCTAGAAACAGCAATATTCTTACTGAACCGTGTTCCATCTAAATCAGTGGAAAAGACACCATATGAGATATGGACTGGGAAGCGTCCTATTATGTCTTTTATGAAGATTTGGGGTTGTGAGGCTTTCGTTAGACGCCACGCCACTAACAAACTTGGACCCAAATCTGATAAGTGTTTATTTGTGGGGTATCCTAAGGAAACGAAAGGATACTATTTCTATTATCCCACCGAGAACAAAGTAGTTGTTGCTCGGATTGGTGTATTTCTTGAAAGAGAATTTATTTCTAGAAAAACCAGTGGGAGAAAAATAGAACTTAGTGAAGTTCAACCATAAGAAAACACTGAACCTGAGATTGAGATGGAAACAGAGCAGGCACCGCAAGCTGTTGTGGAAGAAGTACCTGCTCAAGAGACACAAGCCCAGCGTAGGTCTGTAAGAGAACACCGGGAGCCACAGAGATATGGATTTCTTGTGACTCAACAAGGTGACTTACTACTTATTGATGAGGATGAGCCGTCATCTTATCAACAAGCTATAATGAGCACTGATTCTGAGAAATGGCAAGAGGCCATGAAATCTGAGATGGAATCCATGTATGCAAACCAAGTATGGACTTTGGTTGATCCACCTGAAGGGGTACGGCCCATAGGGTGCAAATGAATTTTCAAGAAAAAGACCGGTATGGATGGTAATGTACAAACCTACAAAGGTCGGCTGGTTGCAAAAGGATTCAAACAAATTCATGGTATTGACTATGATGAAACCTTTTCACCAGTGGCCATGGTTAAATCCATAAGGATCTTACTTGCAATAGCTGCATTTCATGATTATGAAATCTGGTAGATGGATGTCAAAACAGCTTTCCTTAATGGAAATCTGCTCGAGGATGTGTACATGACACAGCCCGAGGGTTTTGTCGATCCAAAGGATGCTGGAAAGATATGCAAGCTACAACGATCCATTTATGGATTGAAGCAAGCTTCTCGGAGTTGGAATCTTCGTTTTGATGATGCAATCAAAGAGTTTGGTTTTATCAAAAACGTAGATGAACCTTGTGTCTACAAGAAGGTCAGTGGGAGCATAATCATTTTCCTAGTGTTGTATATAGATGACATACTTCTCATTGGGAATGATATCCCTGCCTTACAATCTGTAAAGATTTGGCTAGGGGACTGCTTTTCGATGAAAGACTTGGGAGAAGCCACCTATGTATTAGGAATAAAGATCTATAGAGATAGATCGAGAAGGCTTCTCGGCCTAAGTCAAAGTACATACATAGACAAAGTGCTTAAAAGGTTTAGAATGCAAGAATCAAAGAAAGGATTCGTGCCTATGACGCATGGTATTTATCTCTCGAAGGAACAGTGTCCTTCAACACCAGATGAGAGACAACACATGAGTAAGATTCCATATGCGTCTGCTGTTGGATCTATCATGTATGCCATGATATGTACTCGTCCCGATGTATCGTATGCTTTGAGCATGACGAGCAGATATCAAGTTGATCCAGGTGAAGGTCACTGGATTGCTGTCAAGAATATCCTGATGTACTTGAGAAGAACTAAGGATACATTCTTGATTTATGGAGGTGAGGAAGAGCTCAATGTAATGGGTTACACTGATGCAAGCTTCCAAACCGACAAAGATGATTTTCGATCGCAATCTGGATATGTGTATTGCCTAAATGGAGGTGCTGTGAGCTGGAAGAGTTCAAAGCAAGAAACAGTAGCCTATTCTACAACGGAAGTTGAGTATATTGCTGCCTCGGATGCAGCAAAGGAAGCTGTTTGGATTAGGAAGTTCATTTCTGAACTTGGAGTGGTGCCTAGCATTAATGATCCGATAGAACTCTATTGTGACAACAATGGAGCGATCGCATTGGCTAAGGAACCTAGATCTCACCAAAGATCCAAGCACATACTTCGGCGCTTTCATTTCATTCGAGAAATCGTTGAAAGGGGAGATGCTAAAATATGCGAAGTACCAACAGATGATAATGTATCTGACCCATTGACGAAGCCACTGTCACAGCAGAAGCATGATCGTCATGCTAGATCTCTAGGCATTAGGTATATGTATGAGTGGTCTTAGTGCAAGTGGGAGATTTGTTGGGATATGCCCTAAGACATATCATTAGATGATTGTTTATGACATACAATGTAATATGATTTTATGAATGGCAATTCATTATTATATATTATTCGTTTAACTGTGCAATGTGAATTAATATATATGTTAATGTCCTTAGCATAATATTGTATTATTCTTAAAGATGTCCCTAGTCAAGTATTAACATGAATAGGGATAATGATAATACGTAGAGACTAGTATGTGTTGATTGATGAACTGTTCATTGATATGAGATATCAAATCAACACATGGGTACTTGTTAGAGAACGATGTACTGGACAGACCCACCATGGGAATGCAACATGGATAGTTATATGATTGTCATATGCAATTCTCATAGTGATAATAATGTATGTAATCCTTACGACTTGTGATCATCAGAGATCCCAACATAAGGAGTTATGTATCTTGATATTGTCAAACGTTACCCGTAACAGGGTAAACTATAAAGGCGACTATTGGATACACTACGAATTATGTAGAGGGATGTTGACTGACCGAGATAGGATTTGTCCCTCCTATATAACAGGAGAAGTGTTTGGCCCTTGATCAAGTGAGAACTAAAATGCATGGCCATGCTCGAATTAGTCGATATGAGATATCGAGCTTATTCGTTTATTCTAGTTCTACTTGGGGATCAAGATATAAAGATTGAATATACGAGCATGACTATTCCATGACTCGTGTTCAATCTAAACACAAAGGACAAAGGGATTAAATTACATGGTTAATATTATCACATGTTCTAAAGGTTATGTCGAGTCATTGACATTTTTGTAATTTGGGTAGCATCGATGTGTTGCTAGACACCGTTCCTTGCTTGTAACGTAAAATGAGATTTTATGTCACTGCCAACATTACAAGATCCTATCGCGTCGCACAAAAGATTAAATCGATAAAGGGAATTAAATTCATTGGATGAATTAATTAAGAAGAGTCTTAATTAAATAATTATGAGGATTTAATTAAATCATGGGTTTGAGCCCATGAGGCTTTGTGAAAGCCTTTAATTAAATTGTTTATAATGATAACAAGGTGACTAATTATAAAATTAATTCATTCCTTGATATCACAATTATCAAAGCCTAAAAAGCTCTCAAGCTTAAACCACACGGCCGCCGCCTCCTTCCTCCTTCATCTTCACGGCCGACGTGAATAGTGGTGATCGGAACGGCTGCCGTTTAATCGGTTTTGAATCGTGGGGTTGGTTTTGGTTCAAGAATAAGTCTAGCAACTTGTTCTTGAACATCCCTTGTTCGTTTAATCGTGTGGATACCGTTGAGGCAAGACCTTGGAGGTGTTGCTCGTGACTCGGGATCGTTGGACGTGGTGCTCCGTGGAATCTGCTCAAACACGCTACAAGGGTGCGACTTTTGTAAACCTTCATCCGATATGAATCCCTATGTATAGATCCGGTGTCTAGTAATCCAAATTTTATTATTCCGCTGCGTTCCATGCTTGTTGGATTACTTACGGGTACATGTTAGAGAACGATGTACTGGACAGACCCACCATGAGAATGCAACATGGATAGTTATATGATTGTCATATGCAATTCTCATAGAGATAATAAATTATGTAATCCTTACGACTTGTGATCATCAGAGATCCCAACATAAGGAGTTATGTATCTTGATATTGTCAAACGTTATCCGTAACAGGGTAAACTATAAAGACAACTATTGGATACACTACGAATTATGTAGAGGGATGTTGATTGATCGAGATAGGATTTGTCCCTCCTATATAACAGGAGAAGTGTTTGGCCCTTGATCAAGTGAGACTAAAATGCATGGCCATGCTCGAATGAGTCGATATGTGATATCGAGCTTATTCGTTTATTCTAGTTAAACTTGGGGATCAAGAAATAGAGATTGAATATACGAGTATGACTATTCCATGACTCGTGTTCTGTAAGGACCCCCGTGCCCTTAACCCGTAATTAGTGCATTAAGCCATACCATGAGTGCATATAATCATACCATCAGGGGAAAAACCCTATGCAAGTGCAACACCGTATGCTACCCAGAAAATTTCTTGCATTCAATTCCCAATATTCAAATTCCCCCTACCATTATTATTCACATAACATGCACCCACATAATACACTAATATGCTCTTAGTTCATTTAGCAATTTCCATAATTAATTGCATGCAACCATAATGAACAGAAAGAGGCCATAGCCCATTTATACATCCCATATACACGTAAGGTGTACTCAATGAATAAACGTGTATTTGATGCATAAAACACTATACCGGATACCGCTACTGGTACTTCTATCCTGGAAGCACCTTCCAAGCACAACTCGATCTCAACACTGGATCTGAGCGTCCATCCAACCAGCTCTGGTACCTCGATCCTGGAAGTACCTCTAACCAAAAGCCCGAGCTCGACTCCAAAGCCGCTACACCTGTGTTACCTGCCCCAACAGAGACAGCCCCCACACGGGGTGAGCATACCAATACCACCAATCACAAAATAATAATATTGCAATTCATAATTTACAGAATGTAAATGCCATAATTTAAATGATACTCCCTGGATGGCAATACCCTCATCCGGGATCCCATGCATTGTCCCTGTTCTCAAAATAACCAAACTCATCAAATTCCCAAAGCCAGTTAATCACCATATAGATTAACTAATACAGTTCTATCATGTCAGCTCCATAATCAATATGTAAAATCACTATACATAGGCCATAGATTTCACATATATTTAACCAAGGATTCCATGTTCCCGTAACATTGCTCGCTCCACAATAGCGGCATTCTTAACCCAGCGCACGCTCAACAATAGCGGCGTCATAACCGGTAGTGCTCAACGGCGACAACACCCAATCGTTGCTCGCTCTAAAGCGGCACCCTATGATTTCCAATGTATGTCTATTTATCACAGTTACCATATACCATGCATATCATTATCCATTTGAAGTAAATATAATGCACCATGCATTTCAATACTTACCACATGCCAGATATTGCAATGTCCATATAATACCATTACCATACACCATGTATTCCAATGCCCATTTAATACCATTATCACAAACCATGCATATTACAGTTGCAATACTATAATAGGTTATGCTCGTACGTCCCACGTACCTTAAGTCTCCGTAGTCCAAGCCAAACCTTCCTTGAGTCCCATGCCTAGAGAAATATGTGCTAAAACACATAAACGACTCAAAATCAAGAATAAGCATGCGATCACGTGCCCACGCACGTTCAAGACTCCCAATCATATCGTCAATCCATGACGATTACCAAAATAAAAGCCCCCCGGCTAAGCATGCATACTACCCAAAATATTCCATTTTATATGATTAACAGATAGCCAAAAACCCAACCAAAAATTCCGTTTAATAAGCTTGGTTCCAATCAAACCATTTTAAAAGCCTAACATTCTCATTGGAATGTGAACAACACTCCGGAAGTCGGCCCTTTAGACCTCGGTTCCAAAATCCCAACATTTTCCAACATATTCGAAAATCCATGCAGGTGAACAGTGCCGCGATCGATCGCCCATCAGGCGCGATCGATCGCTCAAGCCTACTGCCCGAAAAAAATCAATCCGCGATCGATCGCCACATCTCGCGATCGATCGCTGAGACCCTCGCGATCGATCGCCCCCTTTTCGCGATCGATCGCCGATACTGTACATCTTCTACAAATTCCAGTAGCATGTCGCGATCGATCGGCGCCTCGCCAAGATCGATCGCGGACTGCGATTTTTCGAAAAACTCGAGTTCTAATGGTGTTTTTCACACCCAACTCCAAACCAACACCCCATACCACCTCAATGCCTCAAATACAACAATTAAACTCCATGAAAACACTGAAATCAACATTTTGGATTTTAACCCAAAACCCCCAAATGCCATAACCAACCCAAAACTCAACCACACAACACAAAACCACAATCAAATTGAAGCCAAAAGAGAGGAGAAGAATATTACCTATCTTTCTTCAAGAAATCCGGCCCCCATAATCGAGTTCTAACGATTTTGCTTCAACCAAAGGGAAGGGGAAGGGTTTGGGGCGAAGGTGGCGTGAGAGGGGGAGGAGAGGAGAGAAATGGATTCCAAATGACGGAATCCCGAGTCCAACGGGTATATATAGCAAAATACCCCAACACACCAAAACCTCCGCAAATACATCATGATTCATTAAAAATCATCTGTTTTCAAAAACTCACCCTCCAACATCAAATCCCCAGACTGGCCCCAACACAAGGCACCCCGGACTCCAAGTCCCACTAAAAACCCAAATCATAGGCTTTCCACCAAAATGAGAATACAATCTCAACCTTTGGATCCAACGATCACAAATGCCCAATCTAACAACCTCGGGAGACCCAAACCGCAATTAATTCCTAATTGCTACAATTAAAAATCCATCCAGGATTAATACTACACCGGGATTAACACCATTAATTCCCGGACATCACATGTTCAATCTAAACACAAAGGACAAAGGGATTAAGTTACATGGTTAATATTATCACAAGTTCTAAAGGTTATGTCGAGTCATTGACATTCTTGTAAGTTGGGTAGCCTTGATGTGTTGCTAGACACCGCTCTTTGCTTGTAACGTAAAATGAGATTTTATGTCACTGCCAACATTACAAGATCCTATCGGGTCGCACAAAAGATTAAATCGATAAAGGGAATTAAATTCATTGGATGAATTAATTAATTAAGAAGAGTCTTAATTAAATGAATATAAAGATTTAATTAAATCATGGGTTTTGGGCCCATGAGGCTTTGTGAAAGCCTTTAATTAAATCATATATAATTTGATTATAATGTGATTAATTGAATTAACACAATTCATTCCAACCTAGCACAAGACACACGGCCGCCGATCACAAGGAGCTCTCGGTTTTTTCTTGATAGCCGAAGAGAGACTTGTTGATTCCGGCCATCCTTTCGATTTAGAATCGAGTGTGCTTCTTGTTCCAGTTTAAGAAACGAGTCTAGCAACTTGTTCTTAGACTATCCCTTCACCTGATTTGATCGTGTGGATAACGTTGAGGCAAAACTTGATAAGTTTTGCTAGTGACTCGAAGGAGGCGTTGGACGTGGCGCTGCTTCGTGGAATCTGCTCAAACACGCTACAAGGGTGAGACTTTTGTAATCCCTAATCCGATATGACAACCTATGTATAGATCCGGTGTCTTGTAATCCATAAAATTTTATTCCGCTGCGTACCATGCTTGTTGGATTACTTACAGTGGTATCAGAGCCGTGTACAAGGCTCATATCGGATTTATGTGGTTAAATTATTTTAATCATATTAGAATTGTATTGCATGTTATAATAACTGTATATAATCATATATGATATGATTAAATTGAATTTGTGAAATTATCATAAAATTATATTTGATAAAATTGACAGTTTATTGTATACGATACATGAAAGCGAATAATCGAACCCATAACAAAGATGTTTTCGACCACCACCATCACAAATGACACAACCCTTGGCTCGAGATGGTTTAGCCGTTGTGGCTAATAATTGTGCATGGAAGTATCGAGACGTGGATGAGTTTTGAACTCTTTGGCTCGATAATGGTTCACGCATGCATGGATAAGTGGCTTCACCACTTGAGAGCTAGGGTTTTCGAACCCTTGGCTCGTGATGGTTGAGCCACCACCGTGCATGGCCTGACCAGGATTCGTGGCTCATGAATTCCGGCGTTTCGAACAAGTTGGCTCGATAGAAACCAAGATGGTGCAAGGCGGCTAGGGTTTGGAACCCTAGCGGTGCCGCACCCAAGCCAATGGCTCGGACCAAGTCGTGGGCTAGGGTTTTGAACCCTAGGCCCATAATTGGTCCAGCCGTGGTGGTTGGTTGATTCGAACCATGGTGGTTCGTGGCTTAGTCGCATTAGTTCGTGGCATTTGATGTCCCGAGCGTACGATAATTTTCCAAAATTTTATTTTACAGTTTTAATTAGAATTAAATTTTAAATGTTTAGAATTTAATTAATTAAATGATATAGCATGTTTTATGTGTTGTTTGAGCATGGTGCATGGTTATAGCCCTTTGACCTTGTGATATCCCCGAAATAATTAATTTCAATTAGGGCATTAATTATGTTTGTGTTATTATGGCGATAATTAGATTATGTGTTGGGACTAATTATCTTGGTAAAATGCTTGTCACATGGTAGGCGTGACCTGGTAGAGCATTTCGGGAACATGTTATACATGTCGGGATTTGGGTGTTATAATGGTTTAAATGATATGGGTTGTGTCTATTTGGTAATGCATGATTTTAATAGGGATCTTATTGCATTGTGGTAAAATACTTGTAAAATATCATGTTGGGGTATTCTACATGCCATGCTTGTGTCTTGGAATGCAATTAAAACCATATCATGGCTTAGGAGCCACTTGCATTGCTTTATATCCCATCACCTCCCCATCAGCTTTTTGGCCCCTAAACCCCATCCACTCATCCAGAAGCTGCCATTTTCGTTTTTGAAACTAGAGAGAGGAGAAAACTTGGAAAAAGGAGTCTTTTGTGCTCTTCTTACTTGAAACTTGGAGCTGAAGTGGTAAGCTTCCATCTTGGTAGAGTTTTAGTGAGTTTTGGGTTGGGTTTGTGACTTGTTTTTGGGGATATGAGGGTAGATCTTGGTCCAACACCTTGTTCATGTTTGGGGGTTGTGTTTTAAGGTTGTTTTGTGGTTTTATGTTGTTCTTGGTTGTACATGAGTGTAGGTGTTGTTGGAAGCTCATACATGGGAGTTTCTCGCTGAAACAGGGCTTCTCGATCGATCGGGAAATGGGTCCGATCGATCGAGCAAGGCAGAGCCTGAACAAGGCGAGAAATGGGCTTACCGATCGATCGGTCATTTTTCCCGATCGATCGGTGTGACGTCTCGATCGATCGGTAAAATGGCTCGATCGATCGGTGGAGGCAGTACTTAGATGCCTATTTTTCTTCACTGGCGATCGATCGGGGCTTAGGGGCGATCGATCGCAAGGCATAAAATGTGGATTTTGGGATTTTGTTTTAAATGATGTTATTTTTGGTAATGGTTCATTTATTGGCTTCTAATATGGATTCATGTGATTGTGTAGAACCATCCCAGGTAGCCACACATCAAAGGAGATAAAGTTCCACGATATCTCCACTTTTGGAACTAAGGTACGTAGTGAGACGTACGAGCATCGTACGGTAAAACGTATTTATTACGCTTTGAATTGGCTATGCATTATGGTTGCACATGTAGTCTTATTTATGCATTATGGTTGCATACATGGTTGGAACATGCATTACGGTTGCATGTAATTGTGAGTTGGGGTTATATCATAGTGATGAAGAATACTTGCCGCCTTCATGTCGAGGCGATGATAGAATACTTGCCGCTGTCATATTTAGCGATGAAGAATATTTGCCGCAAACATGTCGAAGCGAAGGAACAAGCCGCTGTCATGTTGATGCGAGGGATATTATGCTGCTAATATGTCGAAGCGAGGGGTATTAATGCCGCTGTCATGTAACGCGAGGGGTATTATGCCACTGATATAATAAGACTGGGATTGGCCATTGGTATACATGGAACGGATGCATGTCATGACATATATTATTGATGTTATAATCAATTAATTGTGATTATGGTACAGGGACAACCAAGTGAGCTTTTATATGTGTTAAGTACAGGAAGTGATTTGCATTTATGGTTTATGCATTGAATTATGATCATATGATTGTGAATATGATTTATATACATGCTCATGGTTTGGGGTTGTTCCTGTAGGTACTTTTGGGCGGACGGGCTAAGGCGGGTTGATGCAGTGAGCCAGTGAGGAGTGCTTTTGGCATAACAGGCTTAATTTTTGTATAGTCTCTACTCTAGGAGTAGTGTAAAGCTATAGGATTAACATTCATTAGTTGAGAATGTAACTAATCCCTTTTGGAACTTCATTTTGGCACTGTAATTTAATAGCTCAGGGCATCAACACAACCTTTATACTCTGTTATGCATGGAAATTTTTAATTACGCCTTTGATCCACACTTAAGGAACTAGGGTCCTTACATTAGTGGTATCAGAGCAGTGGTTAGAGAACCCGGGAACGAGTGAGGGGTAGCCTTAGTATGGTTGGCTAGGTGTTTACATTTGGGGCATGTTTATGCATGTGGTGCATATTTATGTATACAATTGGCATACTAACATGCTTGTCATTCATATTGGCTAACGGTTTGACATATATATATATTGTTTGGAATTGTTGTTAACCTTTGTGTTACAGCATGACGGCTATAAATGCGGGGAACCTCAACGAGGAGGTGGGTGATATTGGAAGTGTGAATGCTAGTATCGGGCAGGCAAATCCGTTACCCCCACCTGCTGTGGGCATGGAACCGGTTGCTCAAATACTGTTACCATGGGAGCTTAGCCTGACACAATTCCTGACCTTCCACCCACCCATGTTTGAAGGAACAGAGACAGGAGAAGAGGCCGAAGAGTGGCTGGAGAGACTAGAGCAGATTTTTGTATCTGCGCCGTGTGCAAGGACGGCTTGGTTAAGACTGGCAGAATTCCAACTGGCGAAGAAGTCTTCCATGTGGTGGAAGACGACTGTAATGGAATTGAGGGCACAAGGCATGGAAATCGACTGGACTTTATTTCGGACTCGGTTTCTAACCGATACTTCTCTGCCGCGGCTAGGCAAACTAAGGAGGATGAATTTACAAATCTGAAACAAGGGAACCTGTCAGTTTCGGATTATGCCATGCACTACTCATCCTTATTGAGGTATGTTCCTCACATTGCTACAAATGGGCATGCCAAGATGAGGCACTTTTTAAAGGGGCTGCGACCGGAGTTATTTGATCGGGTCATTTCTAACAACCCGACATCCTTTGATGAGGCACTGGTTAGAGCGGAGTTAGCGGAGATAGGGGTGAGTGCTTATCCTGAGGCCATACCCTCACCAGCTCCAACACAAAGATCAACATCTGAAAATCTGAGGCCCCGAGGAGGATCTTTTAAGTCACGGGGGACTTCTTCTTCTTCTACTCGGTTTGGCGGAAGGAGGCCGGAGGGCCAGAAGCAAGGGGATCGGAGGAGTGGTACATCTACTTATGGGGGACCGACTCAAACTAGTAGAGCTGGAGATGTCAAATGCCACTTTTGTGGAGGGCCACATTTGATGCGAGATTGTTCTGCGTGCTACATTTGTGGCAAGTCGGGCCACATTGCTCGGCGTTACCCCAACCGGGAAGGACAGACGGATCTCAGGGAAGGTCGAGGGAGGTTTACTAGTGGTACAGTGCAGCAGAGGCCACCGATGGTGCCTCGTCAGATGGGAGGACAGGCGATGGGGACACCTCAGGGACAGGTCTATGCATTGACCAGGGAGCAGGCCGATGCAGCTCCAGAGGAGGTTATAGCTGGTACGTGCCTACTATTTACATTTTCCGCCTTTATTTTGATAGACACAGGTGCTTCGCACTCCTTCGTGTCTGCGGACTTCGTGGCGAGACATCATATGTGCACGTCTCCGTTACCCACGTCTCTATTGGTCTCGACACCCACGGGAAAGAGAGTTGTTGCTGACCGGTTTCTGATGGACTGCCTCATTTATTTTGAGGGCAACGAAATAAAGGCAGATTTGATTGTTCTGGGTATGTCAGATTTCGACTGCATTGTGGGCATCGACATTCTGAACAGATATCAGGCAGTGGTAGATTGTCGACAGAGGACAGTTCGATTCAGATCTGGTTTGGGGGTTCAGTGGACTTTTTTATGGCGACGGGTTTCGTGCGAAGATTCCGTTGATTTCGGCAATCAAAATGTCTCAGTTGTTGGAACGTGGTCACACGGGCTACCTCATCTATGCCGTGGACACGTTGGGAAAGGGTAAAGAGTTAAAGGTTGAGGATATACCAGTGGTAGCGGAATTTGCTGACGTATTCCCGGAGGAGATTCCCGGATTCCCACCGGCAAGGGAAGTTGAGTTTGGGATTGAGTTATTACCGGGGACATCCGCTATCTCCCGTGCACCTTACAGGATGGCACCGGCTGAGCTAAGAGAGTTGAAGGAGCAATTGCAGGAACTCCTTGATAAAGGATATATACGCCCTAGCGTATCGCCTTGGGGCGCACCAGTTCTTTTTGTGAAGAAAAAGGATGGCTCGATGCGCTTGTGCATCGATTACCGGCAACTGAATAAGGCCACGGTAAAGAACAAGTACCATCTTCCAAGGATCGACGACTTGTTTGACCAGTTGCAAGGCACGAAGCTGTATAGTAAGATTGATTTGAGATCCGGGTACCACCAGATACGGGTTAGAGAGGAGGATGTGCAAAATACAACATTTAGGACTCGGTATGGGCACTACGAGTTCTTGGTAATGCCGTTCGGTGTGACGAACGCCCCGACTGTCTTTATGAGTTTAATGAATCGGGTGTTTCAACCCTATCTGGATCAGTTCGTCATTGTGTTTATTGACGATATACTCATCTACTCCCGGAGTGAGGAAGAGCATGTGAGACATTTAAGGACAGTGCTCCAGATCCTCAGAAATCACCAGTTATATGCCAAACTCAGTAAGTGTGAGTTTTGGTTGAGTAGTGTGGTATTTCTGGGGCACGTCATATCTAGCAGCGGGATTTCAGTGGACCCCAGGAAAATTGAGGCGGTGATGGAGTGGGCTGCACCCACTTCTGTGCCCGAGATTCGGAGTTTCCTTGGTTTGGCGGGGTATTACCGACGCTTCGTCGAGGGATTTTCTAAGATTGCTAAGCCACTGACTCAGTTGACTCAAAAGGGAGTGCCCTTCTTTTGGTCAGAGGCTTGTGAGGAGAGCTTTCAAGAGTTGAAGCACCGATTAACGACGGCACCGATATTGGTGATTCCTACGGAGAACAAAAGGTTTGTGCTTTATACTGACGCATCACTGCAGGGCTTGGGTTGTGTAATGATGCAAGATAAGCATGTAGTAGCTTATGCATCGAGGCAGTTGAAGCCGCATGAGGTTAGGTACCCAGTCCATGACTTGGAGTTGGCTGCTATTATCTTTGCCCTGAAGATTTGGAGGCACTATCTGTATGGTACGTCCTTTACCATATATACGGATCATAAGAGCCTGAAATTCTTATTCACTCAGGCGGAGTTGAATATGCGTCAGAGGAGATGGATGGATTTTCTCAAAGACTATGACTGTGAGATTGAGTACCATCCGGGGAAAGCAAACTTGACGGCAGATGCCTTGAGTCGGAAGGTGAAGAGTACTGCGGAGGAGGTCATGCATTTGTCGGCTATGATGACTTCCTGTTGCCATCTGGGCTATGACTTCAACGTAGATACATCGCCTGTGCATGTATCGACCTTATTGGCTGAGCCAGATATCTATGAGCATATCAGGAGAGCTCAGAGGACGGATGATGAGATTCAGAGATGGTCATCATTGGCACTTCAGGGACAGCCATCAAAGTTTAGAGTGGCTGAGGATGGTTCTTTGAGACTCGGTAACCGATGGGTAGTTCCAGGTACGCCGGAGTTGCGTAGAGGAATCTTGGAACGAGCTCATAGTAGCCGATTTAGCATCCACCCAGGAGGGAGGAAGATGTATAAGGACTTGTGTGATCAGTTCTGGTGGAATCGGATGAAGCGTAATGTGATTACTTTTGTCAAGAGGTGTTTGATCTGTCAACAGGTTAAGGCGGAGAGGCAGAGACCCGGTGGCGAGCTAAGGAGCTTAGAGATACCGGAATGGAAGTGGGAACACATATCTATGGACTTTGTGACTCACTTGCCGAGGACTACTTCAGGTTGTGATGCCATTTGGGTGATCATTGACAGGCTGACAAAGGTGGCTCACTTCATTCCCTACAATATGACGTACACATACTTGAGGATGGCTCAATTGTATGTCCGGGATATAGTGAGACTGCATGGGATTCCAGTGTCTATTGTGTCTGACAGAGATCCGCGGTTCACATCTCATTTCTGGGGAGGTCTTCAATCAGTTTTGGGTACTGAGTTGAGGTTGAGTACGGCATACCATCCCCAAACAGACGGTCAGACTGAGCGTACTATACAGACGCTCGAAGACATGCTGCGAGCTTGTGTGTTGGAATTTGATGCCTCATGGCAAGATTCTTTGGCCTTGGTAGAGTTTTCATACAACAACAGTTATCAGGCGAGTATTCAGATGGCTCCGTTTGAGGCTTTATATGGTAGGCGTTGTAGGTCGCCGTTGTACTGGGATGACTTAACCAGTAAAGCAGTGGGAGGACCCGAACTGATTCGGGAGATGGAGGATAAGGTAAAGGTTATCCGTCAGAAAATGAAGGCAGCCCAGGACAGACAGGAAGCCTATGCGAACAAACGGCGGAGACCATTGGAATTTAAGTTTGGAGACAGGGTCTTTTTGAAGATTTCACCTTTCAGGGGTGTGGTTCGGTTTGGTATGCGTGGTAAATTGTCTCCGAGGTATGTGGGACCGTATGAGATTTTACAGTGCATCGGTACCTTGGCTTACCGTTTAGCACTTCCACCGTCGTTGTCTGGTATTCACGACGTGTTTCATGTATCTATGCTACGGAAGTATGAGCCGGATCCGTCGCATGTATTGCAGCCTTCCGAGGTTCAGTTAGATTCTGATGTATCTTATGAGGAACGGCCAGTCAGGATTCTGGATAGGGCTGATCGCAGGCTTCGGAACAAAGTGATACCTATGGTAAAGGTACAGTGGGATCGCAGGGGTGGCCACGTGGGAGACGGAGCAGCATATGGTACAACACTACCCAGAACTATTCTCCGGTATGTGATTTATGTTTAGTTGCGTTTTGGGTAAGTGCATGCGATTTCGAGGCCGAAATCTTATAAGTAGGGGAGTATTGTGATATCCCCGAAATAATTAATTTCAATTAGGGCATTAATTATGTTTATGTGTTATTATGGCGATAATTAGATTATGTGTTGGGACTAATTATCTTGGTAAAATGCTTGTCACATGGTAGGCGTGACTTGGTAGAGCATTTCGGGAACATGTTATACATGTCGGGATTTGGGTGTTATAATGGTTTAAATGATATGGGTTGTGTCTATTTGGTAATGCATGATTTTAATAGGGATCTTATTGCATTGTGGTAAAATACTTGTAAAATATCATGTTGGGGTATTCTACATGCCATGCTTGTGTCTTGGAATGCAATTAAAACCATATCATGGCTTAGGAGCCACTTGCATTGCTTTATATCCCACCACCTCCCCATCAGCTTTTTGGCCCCTAAACCCCATCCACTCATCCAGAAGCTGCCATTTTCGTTTTTGAAACTAGAGAGGAGGAGAAAACTTGGAAAAAGGAGTCTTTTGTGCTCTTCTTACTTAAAACTTGGAGCTGAAGTGGTAAGCTTCCATCTTGGTAGAGTTTTAGTGAGTTTTGGGTTGGGTTTGTGACTTGTTTTTGGGGATATAAGGGTAGATCTTGGTCCAACACCTTGTTCATGTTTGGGGGTTGTGTTTTAAGGTTGTTTTGTGGTTTTATGTTGTTCTTGGTTGTACATGAGTGTAGGTGTTGTTGGAAGCTCATACATGGGAGTTTCTCGCTGAAACAGGGCTTCTCGATCGATCGGGAAATGGGTCCGATCGATCGAGCAAGGCAGAGCCTGAACAAGGCGAGAAATGGGCTTACCGATTGATCGGTCATTTTTCCCGATCGATCGGTGTGACGTCTCGATCGATCGGTAAAATGGCTCGATCGATCGGTGGAGGCAGTACTTAGATGCCTATTTTTCTTCACTTGGCGATCGATCGGGGCTTAGGGGCGATCGATCGCAAGGCATAAAATGTGGATTTTGGGATTTTGTTTTAAATGATGTTATTTTTGGTAATGGTTCATTTATTGGCTTCTAATATGGATTCATGTGATTGTGTAGAACCATCCCAGGTAGCCACACATCAAAGGAGATAAAGTTCCACGATATCTCCACTTTTGGAACTAAGGTACGTAGTGAGACGTACGAGCATCGGACGGTAAAACGTATTTATTACGCTTTGAATTGGCTATGCATTATGGTTGCACATGTAGTCTTATTTATGCATTATGGTTGCATACATGGTTGGAACATGCATTACGGTTGCATGTAATTGTGAGTTGGGGTTATATCATAGTGATGAAGAATACTTGCCGCCTTCATGTCGAGGCGATGATAGAATACTTGCTGCTGTCATATTTAGCGATGAAGAATATTTGCCGCAAACATGTCGAAGCGAAGGAACATGCCGCTGTCATGTTGATGCGAGGGATATTATGCCGCTAATATGTCAAAGCGAGGGGTATTAATGCCGCTGTCATGTAACGCGAGGGGTATTATGCCACTGATATAATAAGACTGGGATTGGCCATTGGTATACATGGAACGGATGCATGTCATGACATATATTATTGATGTTATAATCAATTAATTGTGATTATGGTACAGGGACAACCAAGGGAGCTTTTATATGTGTTAAGTACAGGAAGTGATTTGCATTTATGGTTTATGCATTGAATTATAATCATATGATTGTGAATATGATTTATATACATGCTCATGGTTTGGGGTTGTTCCTGTAGGTACTTTTGGGCGGACGGGCTAAGGCGGGTTGATGCAGTGAGCCAGTGAGGATGCTTTTGGCATAACAGGCTTAATTTTTGTATAGTCTCTACTCTAGGAGTAGTGTAAAGCTATAGGATTAACATTCATTAGTTGAGAATGTAACTAATCCTGTGATGACCAGAAATTATGGATGTTAATCCAGGAGTGTTAATAACCCGTAAAGTTGTTTTACGTGGCAATTGGAGTTTAATCGAAGTGTTGAGCCTTCTGGGCTCGTCTATTTGAGTAGTTGGGATCGTGGGATCCCGAGGTTGAGATCGTATTCTCATTTCGGTGAAAACCTGTGAGTGGGTTTTTAGTGTGACTCAGAATCTCGGGTGCTTGGTGTGGGCACCGGTAGGGGGTTTTTGAGTTAGAGAGAGAATTTTTGAAAACAGATGATTTTTAATGAATCATGATGTATTTGTGGGGCTATTAGTATTTTGGGGTATTTTTGCTATAAATACCATTTGAACCCGAGATTTTAATGGGAAAAATCATTTCAGCCCCTTTCCTCCTCTCTCTTCCGTAGCCGCGCTGCTTCCCGTTTTTTTCCCCAGACCCACGCCGCTTCAGGCGCTTCGCCCGCCGCCGTCCGGCCGCCGTTCGGCGCGTGCGACCCGCCGCCGGCTTCGTCTCGTCGAGGCGCAGCTATCCCCTCCATCAATTCGAAGTTTCGTCGCGTGTTGAAGTCGGATTTCGCTGGAATGCGCCGATCCCCAATTTCTAGGGTTCTTCGATTTTGGTCCGATTTCTTCCGATTTTCGATTGGGTAACCTCCCTTGCCCCTTTTTCGTCATTGTTGTGTTATTCCCTGCCATTTTTGTGTTCGATTTGTTCGAATTATTGCTGTTGGTGGGATTGGTTCGAATTTTTGGATGTATGGGTGAAGTGGGTTCGAAAATTGTGATTTTTGGCAAGGGTGTGTCGATTCTTGTTATGGGTCGTTTATTACATGCCTTAGTTGTATAAGGATGCTTATTGTGTTCGAATTTTAGGGGTTTGGATTTCGAATTTTGGGGGTTTGGCATGTGGGGCGATTATTCATTGTTGATTGGTTAATTCATATTTTAGATGAATTATGGTGTTTATTTGGGCTCGAATTGTGGAGTGAGGGTTCGCTAATTATTGGGGAGCTCTTGAGCAATTTTCGTTGATGTCTCATTCGATTTTCCCTCCCTGCATGTACTCTACCCCGGGTCCTTGAAATGGTTAATTGTCGTGTGTTGACAATATTTTTGAGGGTTATGGGTGTGCTTGAGCATGGGTTGCATGTTCGTAAATAATTGTGAATTATTTATCGTGTTAGCACATCGTTCCTCGGAGCATGGAACTCGAGCAAGGTTTGGCTCGGACTTCGGAGATTTAAGGTACGTGCGACGTACGAGCATTACTTTGTATGAGAGCATTTGTGAAATGCATAATGTATATTGACTTCATCGATGGTTGTGCGCATGGCTATATTTATGTGTTGATATATATGGGGTACTGGGCCTATATGACTATTGTACGGCATTTGAGATGCCTGAGAATGATCGTGGGATCATGTACTCATTATAAGACATGTGAGATGTCTAGGTATAATGGAAAATTGGTAAAATAAATGCTAGGCATTTGAGCTATTATGATTGATAGCGAAATTGAGAAATCAGTACTAGATATTGAGATATCTATATTTGTATGTATAATGAACTTGGAATCATTGATTATTGATACTTGAGAATCAGGCATGCTATGAGTTAAATCAATGTGTTGATTTACTGATTTATGAGGTTTGATGAGTTTGATGATTGTGAGAACAGGGACAGTACACGGAATCCCGGATGAGGATGTTGCCATCCAGGGAGTATCATTTAAAATTCATTAATATTTACTTGTGTTGTAAATTATGAATTTCATTATTGTGATTATGAGATTTCGTGTATTGGTATGCTCACCCCGTTGGGGCTGTCTCTTTGGGGCAGGTGAACAGGTGCATCGATGGCTATGGAGCTGGGCTCGAGCTGTTGATTGGATGCACTTACAGGATCGTGGTACCAGGGCTTGATAGAGCACGGTATGGTATAGAGTACTTATATACACCCGAGGTTTATATACACATTTATGATGCTCGCTTGTGAGCATGGATATTCATGTATATGGGTTGTATATAAAGGCATGAGCCTTTCTCTCTTTCATTATATGTTGCATGCAATTGTGGTAGAATTGCTAATGATATGAGAGTCGTTAGTGTATTATGTGGGTGTTGAAACCCACTTTTGTTGTCTTATGTGTGGTGTCTTCCCTGGCCGGGAATTATATTATGTGATGTGCTTTTGTTTTGGGATAGCTCAATTTACGGGGAGACTCTGCCCAAATTTTTATAAAAGTCCATAATGTGAAAAGTGGCAAAATGGGGATGGTAATGGGCAACTCTATGAGTCTATATGTTAGTAGAGATGATCTTATAACGTTGTATATTAAAGGAATTTTGTAAGCATCATTTGAGCTTCCCGATTGACTTTTTATTGAAAGCATGTGCCACACATAATGGTTAATACACTAATTAAGGGTTAAGGGCTTGGGGTCCTTACATTAGTGGTATCAGAGCAGTGGTTAGCTCTTTGGGGCTGTTGAGGGCCTAAAACATGCTGATAGGGATGGGTAGTGTAAGGACCCCATGTACTTAACCCTTGATTAGTGTATTAATCATTATGTGTGGCACATGCTTTCCATAAAATCATTCGGGAAACTCAGATGATACTTTACCATGGAATGGCAATTGCAAAGTTTCTTTAACATACAATGTTATAAGTTCATCTTCCTAATAACAAGAGACTCATAGAGTTCGCCCATTACATCACTTTTTGCATTGTGGACTTTTATAAAAATTTGGGCAGAGTCTCCCCATAAATAGAGCTATCCCGAAATAAAAGTACAACACATAATATAATTCCCGGCCAGGGAAAACATAATACTCATCAGAATGCAGCAATATCAAGTAAATTCCCAGCCAGGGAAGACACCACACATATGGCAACAAAAGTGGGTTTCAACACCCACAATACACCAGTGACTCTCATAACCTTTAGCAATTCTACCTCTAATTGCATGCAACATAGAAAGGAAAGAGAGAAAGGCTCATGCCTTTATATACAACCCATAAACAAGTATAATCGTGCTCACATGCGAGCATCACAAATATGTGTATAACCATCATGGGTATATTTATATATATGTACTCTATACGATACCGTGCTCCATCAAGCCCTGGTACCACGATCCTGGGAGTACATCCAATCAACAGCTCGAGCTCATCTCCAAAGCCATCGATGTACCTGTTCACCTGTCCCAACAGAGACAGCCCCCAACGGGGTGAGCATACCAATTCCACAATTTCATAATCATAATGACATAATACATAATTTACGAAAATGTAACTATTGTGGAACATATGTGACACTTCCTGGATGGTATCATCCTCATCCTAGCGTACCCCTGTAATAACCCTGTTCTCAAAACAGATAAATCATCAAATCTTGAATATGCAGTTAATCATCATATTGGTTAACCCTAACCAGTTTCGAATTAACAACATTTCATAACATCTTTCTTTATCTAGCAATTATCATAATTCTAGATATCATATTGAGACTTCCTTAACTTCTGATACTAGTTAATCACTTCTCTGATTAACTACGTCTCTGTTCCTATTCATTACCAATAGGGAATAAAATACAGATATCCTAGATATCTAATCAATACCACATTTTCATTTCTTACTTCAAAGTAGCGTCATACTACTGGTGTTCGCTCCGTAGCGACCACACCCATCATTTGCTCGCTTCATAGCGGCACCAAGCATTTCACCATGTGATTCAACATAACGTAACCAAGTCACGGTGCCATCATAGTAAAGCATTTCATGTATTTTAAATCATGCATCATACTTGTAAAACATCATTTAAGCTATGCTCGTACGCTAAACGCACCTTAAATCCTCGAAGTCCGAGCCAAACCTTGCTCGAGTTCCATGTCCCGAGGAATGATGTGCTAACACGATAAATAATTCACAATTATTTACGAACATGCAACCCATGCTCAAGTACACCCATAACCCTCAAAATATTGTCAACACACGACAATTAACCTTTAAAAAGACCCGGGGCAGGGTACATGTAGGGAGGGAACAAATGAGACTATCGAAAATTGTTCAAGAACACCCTACAAATTTTCGAACCCTTATCTCACAAATCAAACCCAAATAATTACCATAATTCATCTAAAACATGAATTAATCAATTAACAACGAAAATCATCATCCCCAAGCCAAAATCCCCAATTTTCGATTCAAGCCCTAAATTCGAATCCAATTCCTCAATTCGAACACAATCAAGCATCATAATGCATCAACAACATGAATTAATCAATCCATAACAAGAATCATCACTCCTTGTCAAAAGTCCCAATTTTTCGAACCCTAAATCACAAAAATCGAGCTGAAATTCGAACCAAATGCAACAAATATTTTCGAACTAAAAAGTCTGGAATCATCGACTCAGAATCAGCTTAAAAACGCCCCAAAAACACCAGAAAAATCGTACCAAAAACATACCAAAATCGAGCCCCAAAAATCGGATGAAATCCAGTTTTCGAACCCTACGCTTTTCTGGCAAATCCGAACGCGATTCTCGACGAAACTTCGAATTGTTGGTATGTATAGAAGCGCCTGGAAGAGACAATTCCAACGGCGGGTGGCACGCGCCGAACGGCGGCCGGACGGCGGCGGGCGGAGGCCTTTTCTGCGCGGTGGTCGAAAGGGGATCGGGAATGCGCGGGAGGGAGAGAGAGAGGAGGTGGGGAAAAATGGTTCCGATAATTAAAATCTCGGGTTCAACTGGTATTTATAGCAAAAATACCCCGAAATACTAATATCCCCACAAATACATCATGATTCATTAAAAATCATCTGTTTTTAAAAACTCTCTCTCTAACTCAAAAACCCCCTACCGGTGCCCACACCAAGCACCCGAGATTCCGAGTCATACTAAAAACCTAACTCACAGGTTTTCACCGAAATGAGATTACGATCTCAACCTCGGGATCCAACGATCCCAACTACTCAAATAAACGAGCCCAGAAGGCCCAACATCACGATTAAACTTCAAATCGCCACGTAAAACAACTTTAGGGATTTTTAACACTACGGGATTAACATCTATGATCCCTGGTCATCACAATATCCCCCACTAAAAGAATTTCGTCCTCGAAATTAGCACCGGTGTATCATATAACACCCAGGCTACACAACAACATGAAGCCATAACTTCGATTCTTGGCCATATCAGAATCGTATTAATAAACGCGAGGATACTTACCTCTCATCAAACTCTGAAACAGAGCGACATACCCAAACCAACATATCACCCAAGAGGCAAAACGTACCTCGATGCGGGTCATCCTAAAAGTCAGCCTTTCATGACTGCAAAACAACCAATACTTACGGCTGTAGGTCGGACAGTCATCCTTAGTTCTAATACAACTAGTATGAACGCATCCTAAATGACACCTCAACCGTGAGGACATTGACCTCGTGTCAAACTCTGGAGTGGAATAGACTTCCAAATCCATCATAACGTCAAAGAGCGTCAGCACAACTCAACGCTAATAATCCAAAAGCAGTTAGTCAACTGAAACTGCAAGGATTCGAATCGCTCCCGATTCCATCGTAGATATCATCCATTGACATCTCTTATCATGACTCACGATGTCTAACATACATCGTTACAAGGGAAACATCAGTACACCACGGTGTACACATACCAAACCTGGTTTCCACTTCCAAACCTCCTCTATCGAAGGAGCATCGCATCATTGCAACTCAAGTTGGGCAACTCACGGCCATAGATTCACACGAAAGATATCTCATAAGATGTCCACCTCCAGATATCCCAAGAACCACATCCTGGTCATAAAGAAACAATCGAGACTCCTTAGAGTTTCAAATTTGAAAGGACATGCAATACACCCATTGCATCCCAAATACATGGATTCCCAGATCGAATCAACGGCGGCTTGATGACTCTCTTGTGGGTACTTCAACATCATGAGCTGTCCCAGACAAGTCTCACCAAGATTTAAACATAAACGTATACACGTTTCAGTGAGGTACGCACAACCTCAACCTCGATGACATGGTGACTACTAGAGTCCACCACAATCCACATCGTATCGCCTTACGATTTGCCACACTTGGTTCCTACGAGCAGTATAACGGCTCTAACAAGCCCCTCTTGGTGCTGCACACACACGGCAGACAAACTAGTCGCTGCCTCTCTAGGTTCACCTCAAACCTACTAATAAGATGGACGTTCCCGCACGGCATACCATACTGTGGGAAGAAAATCAATAGAGTAGTGGGTCTTTACCCAACATTCCTCTAATGCCTATACACCCTGGACACTCCAATGTCCCTGTTTCATAGCCATGCATATAGTCATTAATTCTTGACATGAATGATTAAAATCATCATCTTATAATTATCACCATCTTATAACATCTTCATCATATGAGCATCATCATTTCATAAATATCATCATCTTATAACATCATCATCACATAAGCATCGTCATCTTATAGCATCATCATCTTATACATCATCATCATATAAGCATCATCATCTTATAGCATCATCATCTTATACATCATCATCTTATAGCGTCATCATCTTATACATCATCATCATATAAGCATCATCATCTTATACATCATCATCTTACAGCGTCATCATCTTATAACTATAACAGTAAATGTACGAAATCATAGTTGAGTAAGCTTGATGGTTATCATTAACTTCTTTTCATTTTCCCTGGTTCATATTCATGCACATGGGCATCTTACCCTGTGGCATCTTATCACATAATAACATCGTATGGCCTCTTACCATATGGGCATCTTACCCCGTGGCGTCTTACCACACATAATAACATTGTATGGCCTCTTACCATATGGGCATCTTACCCCGTGGCGTCTTACCACATAATAACATCGTATGGCCTCTTACCATATGGGCATCTTACCCCGTGGCGTCTTACCACATAATAACATCGTATAGCCTCTTACCATATGGGCATCTTACCCCGTCATATGGCATCTTACCACAACACAATCATCGTGTGGCATCTTACCACATGGGCATCTTACCCAATCATATGGCGTCTTACTATATCATAAACATTGTGTGGCATCTTACCACATGGGTATCTCACCCAATCATATGGCGTCTTACTATATCATAAACATTGTGTGGCATCTTACCACATGGGTATCTCACCCAATCATATGGCGTCTTACCATATCATAAACATTGTGTGGCATCTTACCACATGGGCATCTCACCCAATCATATGGCGTCTTACCATATCATAAACATTGTGTGGCATCTTACCACATGGGTATCTCACCCAATCATATGGCGTCTTACTATATCATAAACATTGTGTGGCATCTTACCACATGGGCATCTCACCCAATCATATGGCGTCTTACCATATCATAAACATTGTGTGGCATCTTTCCACATGGGTATCTCACCCAATCATATGGCGTCTTACCATATCATAAACATTGTGTGGCATCTTACCACATGGGTATCTCACCCAATCATATGGCGTCTTACCATATCATAAACATTGTGTGGCATCTTACCACATGGGTATCTCACCCAATCATATGGCGTCTTACCATATCATAAACATTGTGTGGCATCTTACCACATGGGCATCTCACCCAATCATATGGCGTCTTACCATATCATAAACATTGTGTGGCATCTTACCACATGGGCACCTTACCCAATCTCATATACGTCATCATAAACATCGTCATAATCATCATCATCGTAAACATCATCATAAACATCATATCATCTTTACTCATCATAAACATCGTCATCATAACTTACTTATCATAATCATCATCATAAACATCATATCATCTTTACTTATCATAAACATCATCGTCTTAACTTACTTATCATAATCATCATTATAAACATCATATCATCTTTACTTATCATAAACATCATCGTCTTAACTTACTTATCATAATAATCATCATAAACATCATATCATCTTTACTTATCATAAACATCATCGTCTTAACTTACTTATCATAATCATCATCATAAACATCATATCATCTTTACTTATCATAAACATCATCGTCTTAACTTACTTATCATAATCATCATCATAAACATCATATCATCTTTACTTATCATAAACATCATCATCTTAACTTACTTATCATAATCATCATCATAAACATCATATCATCTTTACTTATCATAAACATCATCATCTTAACGTACTTATCATAATCATCATCATAAACATCATATCATCTTTTCTTATCATAAACATCATCATCTTAACTTACTTATCATAATCATCATCATAAACATCATATCATCTTTACTTATCATAAACATCATCATCTTAACTTACTTATCATAATCATCATCATAAACATCATATCATCTTTACTTATCATAAACATCATCATCTTAGCTTACTTATCATAATCATCATCATAAACATCATATCATCTTTACTTATCATAAACATCATCATCTTAACTTACTTATCATAATCATCATCATAAACACTTATGCAATCAATGCAAAGTCATAGTTTAAGAATATGTTACCGTTTGATGCCCGTACGTTTCTTACGCACCTTCCTTGCTTGAACATTACATGAACAAACGCATTAGTATATTCAATAATAATTGAGACCATACCGAAGTATTCCACCGTCGGTTGTCTACCCAGTCTGTCATCAGACAATACATCATATCCTTCTTTTCCCTGATTTTCTTCAAAATCAGGTTCCTTAGCACGTAGCATATAGAGTGTTGGACATCGCTATTAATGCCATCCTATCGTGTTCCACACGATTCCTGCAACCACAATGGTTAGCAATACCACTTTTCATATCATATAAGCACATAAACAATTTGTCATGTCGTATAACATTAATGCCATCATGCATAATATGTGCTATCAATAACTTCCTAGGCCTTCAACAGCCCCAATGAGCAACCACTGCTCTGATACCACTAATGTAAGGACCCCATGTACTTAACCCTTGATTAGTGTATTAATCATTATGTGTGGCACATGCTTTCCATAAAATCATTCGGGAAACTCAGATGATACTTTACCATGGAATGGCAATTGCAAAGTTTCTTTAACATACAATGTTATAAGTTCATCTTCCTAATAACAAGAGACTCATAGAGTTCGCCCATTACATCACTTTTTGCATTGTGGACTTTTATAAAAATTTGGGCAGAGTCTCCCCATAAATAGAGCTATCCCGAAATAAAAGTACAACACATAATATAATTCCCGGCCAGGGAAAACATAATACTCATCAGAATGCAGCAATATCAAGTAAATTCCCAGCCAGGGAAGACACCACACATATGGTAACAAAAGTGGGTTTCAACACCCACAATACACCAGTGACTCTCATAACCTTTAGCAATTCTACCTCTAATTGCATGCAACATAGAAAGGAAAGAGAGAAAGGCTCATGCCTTTATATACAACCCATAAACAAGTATAATCGTGCTCACATGCGAGCATCACAAATATGTGTATAACCATCATGGGTATATTTATATATATGTACTCTATACGATACCGTGCTCCATCAAGCCCTGGTACCACGATCCTGGGAGTACATCCAATCAACAGCTCGAGCTCATCTCCAAAGCCATCGATGTACCTGTTCACCTGTCCCAACAGAGACAGCCCCCAACGGGGTGAGCATACCAATTCCACAATTTCATAATCATAATGACATAATACATAATTTACGAAAATATAAATATTGTGGAACATATGTGACACTTCCTGGATGGTATCATCCTCATCCTAGCGTACCCCTGTAATAACCCTGTTCTCAAAACAGATAAATCATCAAATCTTGAATATGCAGTTAATCATCATATTGGTTAACCCTAACCAGTTTCGAATTAACAACATTTCATAACATCTTTCTTTATCTAGCAATTATCATAATTCTAGATATCATATTGAGACTTCCTTAACTTCCGATACTAGTTAATCACTTCTCTGATTAACTACGTCTCTGTTCCTATTCATTACCAATAGGGAATAAAATACAGATATCCTAGATATCTAATCAATACCACATTTTCATTTCTTACTTCAAAGTAGCGTCATACTACTGGTGTTCGCTCCGTAGCGACCACACCCATCATTTGCTCGCTTCATAGCGGCACCAAGCATTTCACAATGTGATTCAACATAACGTAACCAAGTCACGGTGCCATCATAGTAAAGCATTTCATGTATTTTAAATCATGCATCATACTTGTAAAACATCATTTAAGCTATGCTCGTACGCTAAACGTACCTTAAATCCTCGAAGTCCGAGCCAAACCTTGCTCGAGTTCCATGTCCCGAGGAATGATGTGCTAACACGATAAATAATTCACAATTATTTACGAACATGCAACCCATGCTCAAGCACACCCATAACCCTCAAAATATTGTCAACACACGACAATTAACCTTTAAAAAGACCCGGGGCAGGGTACATGTAGGGAGGGAACAAATGAGACTATCGAAAATTGTTCAAGAACACCCTACAAATTTTCGAACCCTTATCTCACAAATCAAACCCAAATAATTACCATAATTCATCTAAAACATGAATTAATCAATTAACAACGAAAATCATCATCCCCAAGCCAAAATCCCCAATTTTCGATTCAAGCCCTAAATTCGAATCCAATTCCTCAATTCGAACACAATCAAGCATCATAATGCATCAACAACATGAATTAATCAATCCATAACAAGAATCATCACTCCTTGTCAAAAGTCCCAATTTTTCGAACCCTAAATCACAAAAATCGAGCTGAAATTCGAACCAAATGCAACAAATATTTTCGAACTAAAAAGTCTGGAATCATCGACTCAGAATCAGCTTAAAAACGCCCCAAAAACACCAGAAAAATCGTACCAAAAACATACCAAAATCGAGCCCCAAAAATCGGATGAAATCCAGTTTTCGAACCCTACGCTTTTCTGGCAAATCCGAACGCGATTCTCGACGAAACTTCGAATTGTTGGTATGTATAGAAGCGCCTGGAAGAGACGATTCCAACGGCGGGTGGCACGCGCCGAACGGCGGCCGGACGGCGGCGGGCGGAGGCCTTTTCTGCGCGGTGGTCGAAAGGGGATCGGGAATGCGCGGGAGGGAGAGAGAGAGGAGGTGGGGAAAAATGGTTCCGATAATTAAAATCTCGGGTTCAACTGGTATTTATAGCAAAAATACCCCGAAATACTAATATCCCCACAAATACATCATGATTCATTAAAAATCATCTGTTTTTAAAAACTCTCTCTCTAACTCAAAAACCCCCTACCGGTGCCCACACCAAGCACCCGAGATTCCGAGTCATACTAAAAACCTAACTCACAGGTTTTCACCGAAATGAGATTACGATCTCAACCTCGGGATCCAACGATCCCAACTACTCAAATAAACGAGCCCAGAAGGCCCAACATCGCGATTAAACTTCAAATCGCCACGTAAAACAACTTTAGGGATTTTTAACACTACGGGATTAACATCTATGATCCCTGGTCATCACAGGTAGCACATATTTATGCATGATAGTAGCTAGTGTTGTGTGACACAACTATTTTGCTTATGTGCATTTGTGATATGTGAACATAGTGAAACGATTGTATGTCATGACATCTATAGAATCATAATATAACCTGTTGATTATGATTGTGAGTTGTGACACAGGGACAACCAGGTGGAGCATATCGAAATGCATTGGGATACAGGAAGTACTTTGTACTCATAGTTTATGCATTTACTCATTATAATCATATTGTGGGAATATGGATTATTGTATGCTCATGGGTTGTGATTGTTCCTGTAGGAACACTATGATGCGAAAGGCTAAGGCCATGGTTGAAAGACACGAAACGGTAACCTGCATTTTATATACATCATGGATTTATACATTGTGGATGTATGTGTACATGTAGTGATGATTTTAATGCTTTGCCGCCAAATGTCGAAGCGAGGGTTGGGAGCGCCGCATGTCGCATTTGAGCGAGGTGCATTAAAATACACTCATGATGATGTATGTTGGTATATGGATTATGCTTTGTGATGCAGGTATGGATGAAATACTTGGTGAATATCCCATGAGTCATTGTTATGGATGAGTGATGATTTTAAATGCTTGCCGCTATTTATTATTTTGTGCCGCTAAAATGTGAAGCGAGGGGTGGGAGCGCCGCATGTCACATTGAAGCGTGGTTAGCATATGAGGCGAGGAAAGAATATTTGCCGCTAAAATGTGAGGCGAGGGGTGGGAGTACCGCATGTCCATTTAAGCGAGGTTATTCTATGCCGCCTATATGTGAAGCGAGGGGTGGGAGTACCGCATGTTTTATTTGAGCGAGGGGCATTAAAATACACTACCATGACAATGACTAGGGATCGGCTATATTGACTGGCGATGGTTCTTGCCGCCATGTATATTGATAGCGATGGTTCATGCCGCTATATTGACTGGCGATGGTTCTTGCCGCCATGTATATTGATAGCGATGGTTCATGCCGCTATATTGACTGGCGATGGTTCTTGCCGCCATGTATATTGATAGCGATGGTTCATGCCGCTATATTGACTGGCGATGGTTCTTGCCGCCATGTATATTGATAGCGATGGTTCATGCCGCTATATTGACTGGCGATGGTTCTTGCCGCCATGGATATGGATAGCGATGGTTCATTCCGCTATATTGACTGGCGATGGTTCTTGCCGCCATGTATATGGATAGCGATGGTTCATTCCGCTATATTGACTGGCGATGGTTCTTGCCGCCATGTATATGGATAGCGATGCCTCTTTCCGCTATTATGTGGACGATGATTCATGCTCAGGTGTATAGCGAGGTTTCATGCCACTTATTATATGACGAGGTGTCATGCCGTCGATTCTATAGCGATGGATTGTGCCGCTATGTGTTCAGCACATGATTTTGCCGCCTTCGAGCGATGGGTGCTGACTACGTACTATTATCGAGCGACGGAGACAGGTATGCCGCTATATTGATAGCGATGAGGTATGGCATATTACTTGTGTTAGCATTATTGTGGATACTATGTGTTGCTATATATATGCCATGTGTTTGACGATGAGATTATGGATGTCGTGTATTGCCATGTACCGTCGTATGTTTGACGATGTTAGTCGGATGTCATATGTTGACATATGCCGTCACGGGATGACGATGACATAGTTGATGTTCTATGTAGACGTGTGGCGTCGTTTTGATGATTAATACATTTATGTTATGTATTTGGTTATATGGTTTGAGTGCCTTGGTGGGCACATGGTAGTGTCTGAGTCACTAGTTGACGAGACCATTATGCCGAGCAAGTTGCTCGAGGAACTATTGGGTGGGCCGTATAGGAATTATACCGTAGCACATATTCGAAGTATAATTGTCGAGCAATGATACCCTTTGGTATGCTCGTTGGTTTGGCTAGGGCCAAGTGATTGGTGGTAAGAGTAGTCATTGAGGAAACTACTCGCTTGTGTTGTGATGTAGGGTAGACATGGTTGCACCCACCCTGAGGGTGTGGGATAAGTCTTAACGGACTATGATTGCATCATAAGTGAGCAAGGACACCGGGTTGTCCATTGTGCTTGGTATTTTAGAGATATGCTGGGCGATGACCCACAACTCTAATAATTCGTACGTTATGGTATACCGGATTGGGACGTGTGTCACGTCGATAAGCTGGTACGAGCCTATGGAGACAGTGCTTTGCTAGCCAGATATCGTGGTACTGATATAGTGTGATTGTTGGAGCCATGATACTGCACGATGGAACCGAGTTTGGTGAATCGTATGATGATACGATGAAAGCTTTTGGCAGGCTTTTGATTGTCCCTTTGTAGCATGATGTTGAGGCATGTGACACCCCATGAGAACGTTTTTACGTCTATTGTTTTGAGGGATTTGTCTGGGGCAGCTCATAATGTTGGAGTACTAACAAGAGAGTCATCAGGTCGTTATTGACTCGATCTGAGGGAACCCGTGCATTTGGGATGCAATGGGTGTTATTGTATCCAGTTTTCCGAACAGTGGTTCGAGACTTGTGGATCTCGAGTTCGATGGCACTCCCCTTGTGGGGAAGAAGGTAGTATTATACCCATTTGGAAATCTTTGAAAGATTCGGTAAGTTGGTACGTGTAGTGTTGATTTTGGGAATCACACCGTGTTGTTGATCGTCAATTATCATCCTCCTCTGGATGGGGAATAACTCAGAATTGACAGTTGTGTTTGGGACTTAGGGGTATGTTGTAGATACCCGAGCCAAGTGCATTGAGTATGCATGTGATGTCAATGCTTAGGCAGGTATACCGGTGAGTGTACGGACGCCAGTTATTGATTTCCTTTTTGTCAAGCATAGAGTTATGCTATTTTTGGATGGTTAAATCTCTGATGATAGATATGGAACACCTTGAGATTGGGAATCTCCATGGCACGATGATTATGAGGGATAATCGTGAAGTTAGTTGACTTCCCTTGAGGAGGGATTATCTTGTGTGGGTTGAGATGTTCCCTGGTTGGTGTTTCCCTTCCAGTTATACGATAGCCTTCCCAGGTTTGGATTGTTAAATCCTAGGATTATCAAGGGATGGCAGGAATTCGGATTTATTGGGTGTCGCTGTCGACACAAGCGTTGAGGATGCAATGTGTTTATTGCATGTCCTTCCAAGATTTGAACTCTGTGGAGTCTCGATGGTTTACTTATGATCAGGATGTGATCCTTGGAATATCCGGAGGTGGACATCTTGTGAGATGTCTTTTGTGTGAATCTGTGGCCGTGAGTTGCCCAAATTGAGTTGCAATGATGCGACTGCTCATTTGATGGAGGAGGTTTGGAAGTGGAAACCAGGCTTGGTATGTGTACACCGTGGTATGCTAATGTTTCCCTCGTAATGATGTGTATTAGACATCGTGAGTCATAATAAAGATGTCATTGGATGATATCTACGATAGAATCGGGAGCGATTCGAATCCTTGCAGTTTCAGTTGACTAACTGCTTTTGGATTATTAGCGTTGAGTGGTGCTGACGCTCTTTGACGTTATGATGGATTTGGAAGTCTATTCCACTCCAGAGATTGACACGAGGTCAACGTTCTCACGGTTGAGGTGTCATTCATGATGCGTTCTTACTAAGTGGTATTAGAACGAAGGATGACTGTCCGATCTACGGTCGTAAATATTGGTTGTTTTGCAGTCATGAGGGACTGACTTTTGGGATGAACCGCATCGAGGTATGTTTTGCCTCTTGGGTGATATGTTGGTTTTGGTAAGTCGCTCTGTTTCAGAGTTTGAAGAGAGGTAAGTTTCCTCGTGATTTTTATGACGATTCTGATATGTTCAGGAATCGAGGTTATGACTTCATGTTGTTGTGTAGCCCGGGTGTTACGTGATACACCGGTGCTAATTTCGAGGACGAAATTCTTTTAGTGGGGGATATTGTGATGACCAGAAATTATGGATGTTAATCCCGGAGTGTTAATAACCCGTAAAGTTGTTTTACGTGGCAATTGGAGTTTAATCGAAGTGTTGAGCCTTCTGGGCTCGTCTATTTGAGTAGTTGGGATCGTGGGATCCCGAGGTTGAGATCGTATTCTCATTTCGGTGAAAACCTGTGAGTTGGGTTTTTAGTGTGACTCAGAATCTCGGGTGCTTGGTGTGGGCACCGGTAGGGGGTTTTGAGTTAGAGAGAGAATTTTTGAAAACAGATGATTTTTAATGAATCATGATGTATTTGTGGGGCTATTAGTATTTTGGGGTATTTTTGCTATAAATACCATTTGAACCCGAGATTTTAATGGGAAAAATCATTTCAGCCCCTTTCCTCCTCTCTCTCCCGTAGCCGCGCTGCTTCCCGTTTTTTTCCCCAGACCCACGCCGCTTCAGGCGCTTCGCCCGCCGCCGTCCGGCCGCCGTTCGGCGCGTGCGACCCGCCGCCGGCTTCGTCTCGTCGAGGCGCAGCTATCCCCTCCATCAATTCGAAGTTTCGTCGCGTGTTGAAGTCGGATTTCGCTGGAATGCGCCGATCCCCAATTTCTAGGGTTCTTCGATTTTGGTCCGATTTCTTTCGATTTTCGATTGGGTAACCTCCCTTGCCCCTTTTTCGTCGTTGTTGTGTTATTCCCTGCCATTTTTGTGTTCGATTTGTTCGAATTATTGCTGTTGGTGGGATTGGTTCGAATTTTTGGATGTATGGGTGAAGTGGGTTCGAAAATTGTGATTTTTGGCAAGGGTGTGGCGATTCTTGTTATGGGTCGTTTATTACATGCCTTAGTTGTATAAGGATGCTTATTGTGTTCGAATTTTAGGGGTTTGGATTTCGAATTTTGGGGGTTTGGCATGTGGGGCGATTATTCATGTTGTTGATTGGTTAATTCATATTTTAGATGAATTATGGTGTTTATTTGGGCTCGAATTGTGGAGTGAGGGTTCGAAAAATTATTGGGGAGCTCTTGAGCAATTTTCGTTGATGTCTCATTCGATTTTCCCTCCCTGCATGTACTCTACCCCGGGTCCTTGAAATGGTTAATTGTCGTGTGTTGACAATATTTTTGAGGGTTATGGGTGTGCTTGAGCATGGGTTGCATGTTCGTAAATAATTGTGAATTATTTATCGTGTTAGCACATCGTTCCTCGGAGCATGGAACTCGAGCAAGGTTTGGCTCGGACTTCGGAGATTTAAGGTACGTGCGACGTACGAGCATTACTTTGTATGAGAGCATTTGTGAAATGCATAATGTATATTGACTTCATCGATGGTTGTGCGCATGGCTATATTTATGTGTTGATATATATGGGGTACTGGGCCTATATGACTATTGTACGGCATTTGAGATGCCTGAGAATGATCGTGGGATCATGTACTCATTATAAGACATGTGAGATGTCTAGGTATAATGGAAAATTGGTAAAATAAATGCTAGGCATTTGAGCTATTATGATTGATAGCGAAATTGAGAAATCAGTACTAGATATTGAGATATCTATATTTGTATGTATAATGAACTTGGAATCATTGATTATTGATACTTGAGAATCAGGCATGCTATGAGTTAAATCAATGTGTTGATTTACTGATTTATGAGATTTGATGAGTTTGATGATTGTGAGAACAGGGACAGTACACGGAATCCCGGATGAGGATGTTGCCATCCAGGGAGTATCATTTAAAATTCATTAATATTTACTTGTGTTGTAAATTATGAATTTCATTATTGTGATTATGAGATTTCGTGTATTGGTATGCTCACCCCATTGGGGCTGTCTCTGTTGGGGCAGGTGAACAGGTGCATCGATGGCTATGGAGCTGGGCTCGAGCTGTTGATTGGATGCACTCACAGGATCGTGGTACCAGGGCTTGATGGAGCACGGTATCGTATAGAGTACTTATATACACCCGAGGTTTATATACACATTTATGATGCTCGCTTTTGAGCATGGATATTCATGTATATGGGTTGTATATAAAGGCATGAGCCTTTCTCTCTTTCATTATATGTTGCATGCAATTGTGGTAGAATTGCTAATGATATGAGAGTCGTTAGTGTATTATGTGGGTGTTGAAACCCACTTTTGTTGTCTTATGTGTGGTGTCTTCCCTGGCCGGGAATTATATTATGTGATGTGCTTTTGTTTTGGGATAGCTCAATTTACGGGGAGACTCTGCCCAAATTTTTATAAAAGTCCATAATGTGAAAAGTGGCAAAATGGGGATGGTAATGGGCAACTCTATGAGTCTATATGTTAGTAGAGATGATCTTATAACGTTGTATATTAAAGGAATTTTGTAAGCATCATTTGAGCTTCCCGATTGACTTTTTATTGAAAGCATGTGCCACATATAATGGTTAATACACTAATTAAGGGTTAAGGGCTTGGGGTCCTTACAAATCCCTTTTGGAACTTCATTTTGGCACTGTAATTTAATAGCTCAGGGCATCAACACAACCTTTATACTCTGTTATGCATGGAAATTTTTAATTACGCCTTTAATCCGCACTTAAGGAACTAGGGTCCTTCCAGACCTATTAGATAGGATTTGTGAATGTTTGTAATCTATAATACGACTTGTGTGTCGTGCCTTCTCTATTTTATTCTAAATGTATCCCTCCCCTATGTTCCCCTCGAATGTGAATCGAGGAATTCTCTATATTTGTAAATGTTATATAGTATAGTTTATTTATTGATGGTGATCAATGAAGATGGAGCATAGTGCCGGGATGAGGAGGCCATTCAAAAATTGGAGCCAAAAGAAGGTGCTTGTGAAGTTACCTTAGGTTGACTCTTAGGATTTTCTCATTGACTTGCGAAAGTCGCTAGTAGGGGCTATAACCATATCACGTTTAACTATGTATGTTGATGCATGATTTATCTTATGTTTTAGATTGATAATTGTATTACACATATATGTAGATATGTATATGCTTATATGTAGTGGACATATTTTAAATTATCAAACTAATCATGAGATCAATAAATCCCTCTAAAATATTAAGTTTTAGATGCCTTCCAAAATTAAAAGTACTCGTCAAAAACTTCGATTGTACATGTGTGGGTTTGCCAAAGCAAAGCACCGTGGCAATCTTGGTTTGGCGCGAAAGGATAATAGTGATATCCGTTATACTTTAAATTGGGTACGACTTAACTAGGTTATCTCAATAGGATTGGGAACTTAGAGGCATGGGTTGGATAATAATTCATTTGATGAATTGAACAAAGCGTTGTTCGTCCAACTATCCAAGAATTACATGTGATGTAATTGACAAAGTGTTGTCTACCTAAATAACCGAGTCTTGGGCGATTAGCCAAAGCTATCTCAAGATTAGGCGAAATATGGATCTTGGCCCACTAAAGGTTTCGAGGGTTGATAATTTTAAACAAAATAGTGGGAGTGTCATTTAATATAAGACCATATTAAATGATTAAAATCATAAACTTATTTTGCATATTTATATTGTAGATATCCATGGCAACTAACAACGTCACAAGCACATTATCACTGCGATCAGTTCTTGAGAAGGACAAATTAAATGTGACAAATTTCCTAGACTGACATAGGAACTTGAGGATAGTCCTCAAACAAGAAAAGAAGCAATATGTCCTAGAGGAACCCTTACCTGCTGAGGAACCTCCCCTAACGGCTACTAGAGCCGATAAAGATGCTTACAAGAAGCATCAAAGTGACGCACTTGATGTTGGGTGCCTTATGCTTGCCACCATGAACTCTGAGCTTCAGAAGCAACATGAGGAAATGGAGGCGTTTGATATGATCGAGCACCTTAAGCAACTGTACCAACAACAAGCAAGACAAGAGAGGTATGACGTCTCTAAGGCGTTATTCCAGTGTAGAATGGTAGAAGGAAGTCTGGTTGGAACTCATGTACTCAAGATGATTGGGTATATTGAGAATCTGGAGAAGCTGGGTTTTCCTTTGGACCAAGAGTTGGCCACTGACGTGATCTTGCAATCGTTACCTGAAAGCTTCAGTCAATTTGTCTTAAATTACAATATTATTGAAATTGAAAAGACTCTACCACAGTTACTTGGCATGCTTAGAACTTTTGAAGCAAATAGCAAGAAGTCTAAACCTACAAATGTTCTTATTGTGAATAAGAGCAAAGGAAAGACTAAAGCTAAGAGATTCAAGAAGAACAAGAATGTCTTTGTTAAATCTATGCCAAAGTCTTCTGCACTGAAACCAAAGGGAGGGATAGCAAAGGAAGGGAACTGTTTCCATTGCTGTGAGACCGGTCATTGGAAAATGAACTGCAAAGTATATCTGGAGGATCTCAAGAAAGGAAGTGTGACTTCCGCTTCAGGTATTTTTGTTATAGAAGTCAATTTATCTACTTCTTCATCATAGGTATTAGATACTGGATGTGGATCTCACATTTGTGTAAATGTGCAGGACCTCAAAAAGAGTAGATTGTTGGCGAAAGGTGAAGTTGATCTCCGAGTTGGAAATGGAGCAAGGGTTGCTGCATTAGCTATAGGAGATTATTGTTTAGCTTTACCTTCTGGTTTATCGTTGATTTTAAAAGAATGCTATTTTGTGCCTTCTATTACCAAAAACATTATTTCTATTTCTTGTTTAGACAAGTGTGAATTTTCATTTATGATAAAGGACAACTGTTGTTCTGTTTATTTAAATGATATGTTTTATGCTAGTGCACAAATGATTAATGGTCTTTATGTATTAAATCTTGACATGCCTATCTATAACATAAATACTAAAAGGATTAAAAATAATGATTGTAATCCGACTTATCTCTGGCATTGTCGCTTGGGCCACATAAACGAGAACCGCATATCTAAACTTCATAAGGATGGAGTATTAGATTCATTTGATTTTGAATCATATGAAACATGTGAGTCTTGTTTAATGGGAAAGATGACTAAAGCCCCTTTCAAGGGACATGTTGAAAGGGCAAATGTGTTATTGGGACTAATACATAGTGATGTATGTGGACCAATAAGTACACAAGCTAGATGTGGTTTTCAATACTTCGTTACATTTACTGATGACTTCAGTAGATATGGGTATGTGTACCTAATGAAGCATAATCATGAAACCTTTGAAAAGTTCAAAGATTTCAAGAATGAAGTACAAAAAGAGTATTAAAATCCTTCGATCAGATCGAGGAGGTGAATACTTTAGTCAAGAATTTCATGACTATCTAAAAGAGTGTGGGATGGTCCCACAACTCACTCCTCCGTATACTCCACAATGGAATGATGTATCCGAGAGGAGAAATCGAACTTTGTTGGACATGATTCGATCAATGATGAGTCATGCAGATCTTCCGATATCCTTTTGGGGACATGCTTTAGAAACAACAATATTCTTACTGAACCGTGTTCCATCTAAATCAGTGGAAAAGACACCATATGAGATATGGACTGGGAAGCGTCCTAGTATGTCTTTTATGAAGATTTGGGGTTGTGAGGCTTTCGTTAGACGCCACGCCACTAACAAACTTGGACCCAAATCTGATAAGTGTTTATTTGTGGGGTATCATAAGGAAACGAAAGGATACTATTTCTATTATCCCACCGAGAACAAAGTAGTTGTTGCTCGGATTGGTGTATTTCTTGAAAGAGAATTTATTACTACAAAAACCAGTGGGAGAAAAATAGAACTTAGTGAAGTTCAACCACAAGAAAACATTGAACCTGAGATTGAGATGGAAACAGAGCAGGCACCGCAAGCTGTTGTGGAAGAAGTACCTGCTCAAGAGACACAAACCCAGCGTAGGTCTGTAAGAGAACACCGGGAGCCACAGAGATATGGATTTCTTGTGACTCAACAAGGTGACTTACTACTTATTGATGAGGATGAGCCGTCATCTTATCAAGAAGCTATAATGGGGACTGATTCTGAGAAATGGCAAGAGGCCATGAAATCTGAGATGGAATCCATGTATTCAAACCAAGTATGGACTTTGGTTGACCCACCTGAAGGGGTACGACCCATAGGGTGCAAATGGATTTTCAAAAGAAAGACCGACATGGATGGTAATGTACAAACCTATAAAGGTCGACTGGTTGCAAAAGGTTTCAAACAAATTCATGGTATTGACTATGATGAAACATTTTCACAGTTGCCATGGTTAAATCCATTAGGATCTTACTTGCAATAGCTGCATTTCATGATTATGAAATCTGGCAGATGGATGTCAAAACAGCTTTCCTTAATTGAAATCTGCTCGAGGATGTGTACATGACACAGCCCGAGGGTTTTGTCGATCCAAAGCATGCTGGAAAGGTATGCAAGCTACAACGATCCATTTATAAATTGAAGCAAGCTTCTCGGAGTTGGAATCTTTGTTTTGATGATGCAGTCAAAGAGTTTGGTTTCATCAAAAAACGTAGATGAACCTTGTGTCTACAAGAAGGTCAGTGGGAGCATAATTATCTTCCTAATATTGTATGTAGATGACATACTTCTCATTGAGAATGATATCCCTGCCTTACAATCTGTAAAGATTTGGCTAGGGAATTGCTTTTAGATGAAAGACTTGGGAGAAGCCACCTATGTATTATGAATCAAGATCTATAGAGATAGATCAAGAAGGTTTCTTGGCCTAAGTCAAAGTACATACATAGACAAAGTGCTTAAAAGGCTTAGCATGCAAGAACCAAAGAAAGGATTCGTGCCTATGACACATGGTATATATCTCTCGAAGGAACAGTGTCCTTCAACACCAGATGAGAGACAACGCATGAGTAAGATCCCATATGCATCAGCTATTGGATCCATCATGTATGCCATGATATGTACTTGTCCCGATGTATCGTATGCTTTGAGCATGACGAGCAGATATCAAGTTGATCCAGGTGAAGGTCACTGGATTGCTGTCAAGAATATCCTGAAGTACTTGAGAAGAACTAAGGATACATTCTTGATTTATGGAGGTGATGAAGAGCTCAATGTAATGGGTTACAATGATGTAAGCTTCCAAACCGACAAAGATGATTATCGATCGCAATCTGAATATGTGTATTGCCAAAGTGGAGGTGCTGTGAGCTGGAAGAGTTCAAAGCAAGAGACAGTAGCCGATTCTACAACGGAAGCTGAATATATTGCTGCCTCGGATGCAGCAAAGGAAGCTGTTTGGATCAGGAAGTTCATTTCTGAACTTGGAGTGGTGCCTAGCATTAAAGATCCAAAAGAACTCTATTGTGACAACAATGGAGCGATCGCATTGGCTAAGGAACCTAGATCTCACCAAAGATCCAAGCACATACTTCGTGGCTTTCATTTCATTCAAGAAATCGTTGAAATGGGAGATGTTAAAATATGCAAAGTACCAACAGATGATAACATATCTGACCCATTGACGAAGCCACTGTCACAGCAGAAGCATGATCGTCATACTAGATCTCTAGGCATTAGGTATATGTCTGAGTTGTCTTAGTGCAAGTGGGAGATTTGTTGGGATATGCCCTAAGACATGTCATTGGATGATTATTTTGACATACAATATGATTTTATGAATGACAATTCATTATTATATATTATTCTTTTAACTGTGCAATGTGAATTAATGTTGTAAGATCCCAATGCCCCAACACGTCAATAATGCAATTATGACGTCATTTGTGTATGTAAAAATTTCTTTTCTTTAAAAGAATCATCACATGCTTCACATAATCCCATAACTTTTATAAAAAATTGGGCAGAGTCTCCCCATAAATTGGATTATCCGAAAAAAAAAACACACCCCCATAAACACCATAGACATCATCAATCTATACACATCAAAATCTAAAGATAAACCTTCCCAGCCAGGGAAAGATCTAAAATCGGGAGATAATTATAAGCAATAAGGAGCCAAAATATTACAACTCAATGAAATGATAACAATAATTCTAAACCATTACACTACGGACATCTAGGTCAACTCGATCCTGCCACTCTTCTAGACGCCTCAGTACTATCTCCTCACGCTTCCCAAAAGCTAGACCTGTCACCTGTTTCCACAGAAACAGCCCCCCACACGGGTGAGCACACCAACATAATAATCACAATTATATAATGACTATGCAATTCATAAGTAACAATTTATAATGCTGTAAAATAACGAAATACTCCCTGAGTATATCCAGACGATGTGAGATTTCACCAGTTGTTCTTGTTATCATAACTCCACAAGTTATCATTTTCATAAGAATCACAGTAATTAAATCAGTCTAAAATCCACTTATCTTAATATCATACCTCAAGCTCCAGCGACGACCTCTTTATCACATTAATACATCGCTCGTTCAAAGGTGACCCCAAATGTCATAAATACACATCACATACCCACGGCGACCCAATACTCTAATTACACGTCGCACATACCCACGGCGATCCAAATACTAAAATGACACATCGCACGTCTCAAAGGCAACCCAAATACTATAATTACACATCGCACGTCTCAACGGCGACCACAATACTATAATTACACATCGCACGTCTCAACGGCGACCCAATATTAATATTACACATCACAAGTCTCAACCGCGACCCAATACTATAATTACACATCGCACGTCTCAAAGGCGACCCAATACTATAATTACACATTGCACGTCTCAACGGCGACCCAATACTATAATTACACATCGCATGTCTCAACGGCGACCCAATACTATACAACACATTGTTCAACAAACATAGCACAAAATAGATTCAAGCTCGTACGCCACTACTTACCTTCTCTCCAGTAATTTCAGTCAATCAGCTCTCATCTTTGTCCAGAGGCTGGGTAAGGATCTACACAAATCCAATAGTTCAATATCAATATTTAAGAATTCAATAAATTGATATGCTAATCAACCTTCCACAATTACACAAATCGAACTAGCTTTCATACTCTACCAATAATTCATATGTTATAGCATGTACATTCGTTGCTACACGCCGCAATACATACACCCATCTGTGTATACGGTAAGCACACCCACTAACATGTGCTGGAGCACCTTCACATGTGTATACAACACCAACTCCTACCAATACATGCTGGAATGTTCATATATATGAGTATATATCATATACTCACACTAATATAAACTAACACACACACAAACACATGGGTTCAGCACCCATACGCACACACTAACACACGCACAACACACTCTCACGCACACAGTAACACACACACGCACAAAACGCCTTCAACATTCCAATATGCATCTACCCAGCCCCAATCCAACCACTTAATGATCAACAACAAGTAGAACAAATCTCTTTATAAAAATGAAAAATGCTGTAGCATTATTTTCCCAAAAAATCCGTCCGAAATCACACCAAATAGGGTATAAAATTCGAAATATATAGGGCCAAATGACCAAGGAACCAAGGAGCATCGATTGTGCACTAACCTTAGTGAGAAATCATGTCCAAATGAATTGAAAATCTGACTTATTGGGGCTGGAACAGGGGCGACGGGAATGGTGAGAGGGAGGGAGCCGAAAAGTGTGTGTGTGTGTTTTAGTAGGTGTAAGTGTGTGATTTCTTATCAAGTCAAAAGCTTTTAATCTAACCATAGATTTAATCCACACCAATCAATTCAACTCTTCTGAATAATTAATTTACTCATTTAAATCCAAAACTCAAAATAATGGCTCTCCTTATTTACAAGAAATTTTAATAATTAAAATTCATGTCACAAGTTCACTCCCACTCGATTTATTCAAATGCGGGTCCGACTACGATTCCCAATAATTTAATTCCGAAATTAATTCGAGTTACCTCAACCAATTTTAACTAATTAAAAGTAAATTATTCCGGGCATCACATTTCTCCCCTACTAATAAAATTTCGACCCCGAAATTTAGACACATATTGTTTTGAAGGCAAACATCAGTATACAGAGGTATAATATAACTCATCCCGTCCCCAATTCTCAATTCTATTACAAATACCGGAATTCTACCTTCCAAGTGGAAAGTTGCACCACTTGCAACTCCAATTGGGAGACCCTCAACAATCGGTTCAACGAACCTCATACAGATATCAACATCTGCTCACTCCAAGAATTCCATCTTGGCCCAGCACACTATCGAACAACCTCACAAAGTCACATGATTCACACAGAACATGTACATCAACAGGAATGCATTTTCACAAAACATACCACCAAAGTCAATTCATTGACGGGATTGCGAAACAAATCTTTAACAACAGTATGACAATCTCTTCAAAAAAAAAAAAAATCAACAAGTTCTCATGTACTATCCTTCCGAATTGATTTGATTCATATAGATAATTGATCTCTAAGATAAAAGAATATCATTGTGAGAGATCTACCAACTAAGTCGCACTTTTCAGTTGGTCAACTAGCATACAATGCTTGTATACAAACATCGATATACAAACCTCAATACCAAATATTCTTCATGCACATCTAATGTCATACTCGTTCTATGGTATTTTTGACAATACCGACATGTCTGTCAAACACTTAATTATCACATACTAGAGATTAATAACTGACCATCATCAACTTGATGGCGTGAATCAGACATGAACACCAATCACACCGACTCAGCGAATCTCTTCAAGATTCCAAACAGGTAGATACTTCTTTCCTTCAAAGAAAGCCTTACGCAAAAAGGAACTCCCAAACTCGAACCACCGTTCGAACAATCAAAATGCATCACTACCGAAATGCATCCCTGAACCAACATAAGCATAAATAACTTGTGATAGTGTATTAATGCCAATATCATAAGAATCACAAGTTCAATCTCGTATTCGTACACAAACTTTACTGATGCTCTATACTAAAATAATAGTACTCAATTATTCTGAAGCATCACTCTTAAGACGCTTCCTCACACAATTAACTTGGAGCAATTACTAGATCCACCACTATTAATGCTCAAACAATTAACAAACTAATGACATGTCATCAATACAAAATTGTTTCCACGACAGGTATACTCCAAACAAATACTCATCGTACAACATTATCTCCTTAAGAGATACAATAATATAGTGGTGCCACCACACTATATTTCACAATCCCAGTTACGGTTCACCATTACATCCTCAATGCAGTAATATCCAAATAAAAATAACGATAATCGATATAGTTAATAATTCCATTCGTAGCCACTATCACTCATACCAATGAAATCAGATCATGGTACACATCAATTGAGATCATTCTCATTGACACCCACACTAGTATATTTAACAATACAAGGAATACCAAACCTCCATTTCCTCAATACATTTATATTTCTACCTCTTGGGGTTTATCATAAATCCAGTCAAAATCATTATAGTGACTACAACGAGTTCACTATAACCCCACATTGCACCAACATACGATTCACCATAAACGTCATCAATAACCAATATAGGTGGCTACACTGGTCCCATTATATGACCATGACATCAAATCGTCAAACGATAACTAACCTCAAACCTCATGATATATACATATATCACTATCACACGTACCACACAGGACGTTCATAGCGATCTCACGTCATCCCGTGGTGTTCCATGTCATCTCATGACCTGTTCATTAATCTCATTCTAACATGGTTGCATTTAACTCAACATAACATGACTAACAGATCATTAATCTCACAGTATACAAAACAATCATGTTTTCATAAACCAATATCATTTCAATCTGATCATCATTACCCCACTATTATCTTGTCTCTGCACAATTAATCAATGAACATATCAATACTATACGTCATTTCAATTTCTTTCTCAATTCTTCCTCATCTTTAAATTGGTTCTCATAAACCATATCAATCAATCAAGATAATTCGCAATCCACATAAATCAAACATGTTAAACCAAACGAAATGATCTACCTCAATTCCTCGTTCCCGTGGAACATTCCAATATTCTCTTGAGCCTACAACTCATGTGTCCAAGAAACATTAATATGGTTTGTATAACACAACGTTCACTGCTATCTGCAATCAACATATCATTAATATTCATCGCTAACACAATAGCGGTACAACAATATTAATTGCTAACAAAATAGCAATATATCAATACTCATCGCCAACACTGGCATGCGTAATCTCATCGTCAGTATGGGTATGCACAATATAATCGCCACTACTGGCATACATAATCTCTTCGCCAATACGGGCATCCATATAATATCCATAATCACAATGAATAAAATTACATTCTTAAAACAATAAGATGTAATAACGCTTACTGTACACAGTGGATCCACACTTGATCCTTTAAACTGTCCCTGTTCTCAACATAAATATTCCACAAAATATAATTTTATATCAATACACAATTGATATACTCATCATCAATAACATGACCGTCAAAAAATATTTATCACCCGACATATCAGCGGCATTCACAATATTTCCATCGCTTCGATATGAGCGGCAAATATTATAAATCTCAAATATCACAATATAATCATACCATCATCTCGTCAATAAATGTCATCAATATATCGGTGTCAATCACACCCCGTTGTTGCATCACCACTGCAATAAAAATGAAAGAAAACAATAATGTCTCTTCATCCACTCTCTCCATGATCACTTTCACCTGTACATTTGATCATCAAATATGTTGAATCAACAAGGACAATTTAAATCAACATATATTCATCACCCTCTCTCTATAGTGGAGGCACATAAAATACATTACACATTCTCAATAGTGTCGATCCTGACAATAATCACGCAGCATGTTCTCCCTAGCATTGACCCAATAACAGTATACACATCGCATGCTCTCTCTAGCATCGACCCAATAACACATCGCTCGCTCGTCAATGGCGACCCTGTCACATCGCACACTCGTCAGTGGCGACCCAATCACATCGCTCGCTCATCGACGGCGACCCTGTCACATCGTTCGCTCATCGGCGGCGACCCAAATCACATTGCTCACTCATCAGTGGCGACCCAAATCACATCGCTCACTCGTCAGTGGCGACCCAATATCACATCGCTCACTCATCAGCGGCGACCACATCGCTCACTCATCTGTGGTGACCCAATCGCATCGCACACTCGTCAGTGGCGACCCAATATCACATCGCTCGCTCATCGGCGGCGACCACATCACTCACTCATCAGTGGCGACCCAATCACATCGCACACTCGTCAGTGGCGACCCAATCAGTGACTCAACATCAATTCACCATCCACTAGAACCATCAATATCATCATCAGTGAAAATTCCCCACAATACCGTTAGAGAAAATCTTACATAACACAATACACAAAGATAACTTGAATTTGCATTAGTACGTCGTCACATACCTGTGTCATCACATTTATGACATACACATACCCAATCTTCACATAGTCTATTTATTCTGTCCCCGGATATTGTCGCTCAGTTCCCATTTTCTAACTCCCCTACAAAACAGATTCCCCAGCACTGTACATCCATATATATAAACATGTACACAATACTCAACTCAATAAAACACATTTATCCCTTTACTATCAATAACATCCAATTACCATCGATATTAAATATCGTCAGCATGGCATTCCATTCATCACGCATCTTAAAAGACATCATTACTTTCACAATATTCAAGTCCGCGATGTAATTAAAACGAATTACCATACTCATGAGCTTTCGACAATACCGTCATCAATAGGTGTATCTACTGGAATCAACAGTGATTCCTCATTGCCATGTTCCTCATGATCCCTAATCAACTCTGCAACCACAACGGTTAGCAACAACACAATTTATATTGTTTCATATCATACTATGCATATAGATGTAAATGTCACATTACACTGTCGCAAAACTACAACCATGCGTAATTCATGTGCTATTCAATTCTCTCGACGCGCCCTTAGGCCTTAGAAATCCCAAAGAGCTAACCTGGCTCTGATACCAATGTAAGATCCCAATGCCCCAACACGTCAATAATGCAATTATGACGTCATTTGTGTATGTAAAAATTTCTTTTCTTTAAAAGAATCATCACATGCTTCACATAATCCCATAACTTTTATAAAAAAATTGGGCAGAGTCTCCCCATAAATTGGATTATCCGAAAAAAAACACACCCCCATAAACACCATAAACATCATCAATCTATACACATCAAAATCTAAAGATAAACCTTCCCAGCCAGGGAAAGATCTAAAATCGGGAGATAATTATAAGCAATAAGGAGCCAAAATATTACAATTCAATGAAATGATAACAATAATTCTGAACCATTACACTACGGACATCTAGGTCAACTCGATCCTGCCACTCTTCTAGACGCCTCAGTACTATCTCCTCACGCTTCCCAAAAGCTAGACTTGTCACCTGTTTCCACAGAAACAGCCCCCCACACGGGTGAGCACACCAACATAATAATCACGATTATATAATGACTATGCAATTCATAAGTAACAATTTATAATGCTGTAAAATAACGAAATACTCCCTGAGTATATCCAGACGATGTGAGATTTCACCAGTTGTTCCTGTTCTCATAACTCCACAAGTTATCATTTTCATAAGAATCACAGTAATTAAATCAGTCTAAAATCCACTTATCTTAATATCATACCTCAAGCTCCAGCGACGACCTCTTTATCACATTAATACATCGCTCGTTCAAAGGTGACCCCAAATGTCATAAATACACATCACATACCCACGGCGACCCAATACTCTAATTACACGTCGCACATACCCACGGCGATCCAAATACTAAAATGACACATCGCAAGTCTCAAAGGCAACCCAAATACTATAATTACACATCGCACGTCTCAACGGCGACCACAATACTATAATTACACATCGCACGTCTCAACGGCGACCCAATATTAATATTACACATCACAAGTCTCAACAGCGACCCAATACTATAATTACACATCGCACGTCTCAAAGGCGACCCAATACTATAATTACACATCGCACGTCTCAACGGCGACCCAATACTATAATTACACATCGCATGTCTCAACGGCGACCCAATACTATACAACACATTGTTCAACAAACATAGCACAAAATAGATTCAAGCTCGTACCCCACTACGTACATTCTCTCCAGTAATTTCAGTCAATCAGCTCTCATCTTTGTCCAGAGGCTAGGTAAGGATCTACACAAATCCAATAGTTCAATATCAATAATTAAGAATTCAATAAATTGATATGCTAATCAACCTTCCACAATTACACAAATCGAACTAGCTTTCATACTCTACCAATAATTCATATGTTATAGCATGTACATTCGTTGCTACACGCCGCAATACATACACCCATCTGTGTATACGGTAAGCACACCCACTAACATGTGCTGGAGCACCTTCACATGTGTATACAACACCAACTCCTACCAATACATGCTGGAATGTTCATATATATGAGTATATATCATATACTCACACTAATATAAACTAACACACACACAAACACATGGGTTCAGCACCCATACGCACACACTAACACACGCACAACACACTCTCACGCACACAGTAACACACACACGCACAAAACGCCTTCAACATTCCAATATGCAACTTAATGATCAACAACAAGTAGAACAAATCTCTTTATAAAAATGAAAAATACAGTAGCATTATTTCCCCAAAAAATCCGACCGAAATCGCACCAAATAGGGTATAAAATTCGAAATATAAAGGGCCAAATGACCAAGGAACCAAGGAACATCGATTGTGCACTAACCTGAGTGAGAAATCATGTCCAAATGAATTGAAAATCTGACTTATTGGGGCTGGAACAGGGGCGACGGGAATGGTGAGAGGGAGGGAGCCAAAAATTGTGTGTGTGTGTTAGTAGGTGTAAGTGTGTGATTTCTTATCAAGTCAAAAGCTTTTAATCTAACCATAGATTTAATCCACACCAATCAATTCAACTCTTCTCAATAATTAATTACTCATTTAAATCCAAAACTCAAAATAATTGCTCTCCTTATTTACAAGAAATTTTAATAATTAAAATTCATGTCACAAGTTCACTCCCACTCGATTTATTCAAATGCGGGTCCGACTACGATTCCCAATAATTTAATTCCGAAATTAATTCGAGTTACCTTAACCAATTTTAACTAATTAAAAGTAAATTATTACGGGCATCACAAATGTATATGTTAATGTCCTTAGAATAATATTGTATTATTCTTAAACATTGTCCCTAGTCAAGTATTATCATGAATCGGGATAATGATAATACATAGAGACTAGTATGTGTTGATTGATGAATTGTTCATTGATATGAGATATCAAATCAACACATGGGTAGATGTTAGAGAACGATGTACTGGACAGACCCACCATGAGATGCAACATGGATAGTTATATGATTGTCATATGCAATTCTCATAGTGATAATAATGTATGTAATCCTTACGACTTGTGATCATCAGAGATCCCAACATAAGGAGTTATGTATCTTGATATTGTCAAACGTTATCCGTAACAGGGTAAACTATAAAGACAACTATTGGATATACTACGAATTATGTAGAGGGATGTTGATTGATCGAGATAGGATTTGTCCCTCCTATATAACAGGAGAAGTGTTTGGCCCTTGATCAAGTGAGACGAAAATGCATGGCCATGCTCGAATGAGTCGATATGTGATATCGAGCTTATTCGTTTATTCTACTTAAACTTGGGGATCAAGAAATAGAGATTGAATATACGAGTATGACTATTCCATGACTCGTGTTCAATCTAAACACAAAGAACAAAGGGATTAAGTTACATGGTTAATATTATCACAAGTTCTAAAGGTTATGTCGAGTCATTGACATTCTTGTAATTTGGGTAGCCTTGATGTGTTGCTAGACACCGCTCTTTGCTTGTAACGTAAAATGAGATTTTATGTCACTGCCAACATTACAAGATCCTATCGGGTCGCACAAAAGATTAAATCGATAAAGGGAATTAAATTCATTGGATGAATTAATTAATTAAGAAGAGTCTTAATTAAATGAATATAAAGATTTAATTAAATCATGGGTTTTGGGCCCATGAGGCTTTGTGAAAGCCTTTAATTAAATCATATATAATTTGATTATAATGTGATTAATTGAATTAACACAATTCATTCCAACCTAGCACAAGACACACGGCCGCCGATCACAAGGAGCTCTCGGTTTTTTCTTGATAGCCGAAGAGAGACTTGTTGATTCCGGCCATCCTTTCGATTTAGAATCGAGTGTGCTTCTTGTTCCGGTTTAAGAACGAGTCTAGCAACTTGTTCTTAGACTATCCCTTCACCTGATTTGATCGTGTGGATACCGTTGAGGCAAAACTTGATAAGTTTTGCTAGTGACTCGAAGGAGACGTTGGACGTGGTGCTGCTTCGTGGAATCTGCTCAAACACGCTACAAGGTTGAGACTTTTGTAATCCCTAATCCGATATGACAACCTATGTATAGATCCGGTGTCTTGTAATCCATAAAATTTTATTCCGCTGCGTACCATGCTTGTTGGATTACTTACACTCCCAAGCACAACTCGATCTCAACTCTGGATCTATGCATTTATTCATCCAGCTCTGGTACCTCGATCCAGGAAGTACCTCTAATCAATAGCCCGTGCGCGACTCCAAAGCTGCTGCTACACCTGTAACACCTGTCCCAACAGAGACAGCCCCCACACGGGTGAGCATACCGATACCACCAATCCAATCATCATAATATTGCAGTTCATAATTTACAGAATGTAAATGCCATAATTTAAATGATACTCCCTGGATGGCATCATCCTCATCCGGATCCCCTGTATTGTCCCTGTTCTCAAAATAACCAAACTCATCAAATTCCCAAAGCCAGTTAATCGCCATATAGATTAACTAATACCATTTCTATTATGCCAGTTCCATAATCAATATGGTAAATTCATTATATAAAAGACCGTAAATATCTCAATTGGTAAACTCATTATACCCACCTTTATGAGCCAAATTGGAAGAATTATCTTTACCTAAAGGGAGTATAATGATTCCCATTAGATGCACACAATTTGCTATATTTTGATGAGCTATAGTTGAAAAAAAAAATTGATGAATGAGAAAAGAAAAAGATAGAAAAATGCCTTGAGAAAAGATTAAATGAATAAGACCCAAAGTGGCCAAGGCTATAAAAGAAAAAGAAGAGAAGCTCAATTTTGTGCTACAAATATGAACATTGCATGCTTATACTCTCTTCTTTGTAATATCCTATCTTTTCTTTGAAGCCAACACCAAAGGCCTTACATTACAAGCTTAAAAAGTCCTTTTGATCCAAGTCTAGGGAGTAACTATCATTAGTGGAGAAGTTGTTTGAAAATAGGTCTATGTAATGCTTGATGATAATCTCGACTTTGAGTTGATTAACATGATTTGATCTTGAATATATGCATGAAACTTGAGACTGAAATTAGCACACACACACACACACGTTCCGATTTTGAGATGTGTTGCTTGACGTATGAGAAAACATATCTTGTCAACTTTTGTATATGTGCATGAGATTTCTGAGAATAAGCAAGTCATGAAATAATTGTTTCAAGTATCAAGAATGAACTCTACCTTGTGATTTTAATGCTTAATCGATGACGATTAAGTGATAAATTTGGGGGAGTTGATAGGGTTGAATATTACGTGTATTTATGCTATGATATGTATATGTTTTCGTGTTGATTCCTGGATTATTTTACGGGTTTTGGTATATATTTCTATATTTCAAGAATCAATGTTGAAATTCATAAAAATAGAGGAAATGAGCCAAAAATGATGAAATGACCAAATCGAGCGAACGCGTCAAATCCGGGAAAGGAAGAGAAATTCAAAAGAAAATAAAAAAAAAAATATAATCTTGATCGATCGAGACCCAACTCTCGATCGATCGGCGTCGACAGAACTTTGGCGATCGATCGAGCAGTCAGTCTCGATCGATCGGCCGGAGAAGTTTTCTGAAAAATAAATTCCTTTTAGAGTTTGGGTCCAACAAGGAAGTCCATGATTCCTATCCTTATATATTTTGACACAAAAATTACAAGGGATATCATACTTGGTAACCTAGGAATAGCCTCCACACCTCCATACTCCATATCACCATCATCCACCATCACCACTTCATCCTAGGAATTGGAACAAGCCAACAAGAGAATCGAGGAGCACGATCTAGAAAGAAGCGATGAAGGATCGAGAATCAACGAAGGAGTCGACTTGGGAGTTCGCTTTACTTTTCTATTATTTGTTTTGAATTATTATTGGATTTAATGTGTTTTGGATGATTGAGAAATATCTTAAACATTGTTTTTCCTTTAATATTTTTGATTGATTGAATTCATACATCTTCTATGAGCATTGTGTTATTGTTCTTAATGCTTTTGAAGGATTGATCACCTTTGAATGATATTTTATTATAATTGTGATCAATAGATGAAATTATAATACGATATAATAATTCATGCCGTGTGTTAAAGATTGAGATCGAGAGATAAAATCACATACGAGTGATAGCTTTGGGTTGTTTAATCTAGAGTTAGTGGTTTTCATAAAGCGCATTCGATATCAATTTGTTAAGTGAACGAGAGTTACTTGTTGCGATTTGATGTTAGGTTTAATATAGCTCGAGAGAGTATATTGAATAAATTCGGAAAACCCGTCACCTTAGAGATGTATGGAGAAAAGAATTGTAAGAGTTGGGTTAGGTGAATCATAGTCTTGATAATTCTTTCTTGTGGACTTTTCTCGTGATTGTCGATTATTTTGGTTGGGTTATAGTAGCTTAATTTAGTTTAGGTTAATTATTAATTAATTATCGTAGGTTAAATATAGTTAAAAGAAATCTTATTTGGTACTTGCTTGTTAGTCCCTGTGGGTTCGACAATCCGTATTCTTCCTATCTATACTAAAACTTGACACCGTGCACTTGCGGTCTAAAATCGCTAGATTGGAATTAATTGTTTAAAATAAAAGCGATCAAGGAGATCGGTAACATAAATAATACTATATTCTTGACTTGAGTTGGTGATAGAAATATTGTGTTGTATGATGAACGACAAAATGATATACTATATTGATAGTGATTTGATGTTGTATACGTGTGGATTGAAGTGTAACCATGTCATATCTGTATACAATACTGAGTAAACCTATATGGCAGGAGAAATCGGAAATTGAAATATGATGCCTGAGGACATGGTGACAGTACTGTGTTGTTGGAATATGACAACAGAGATATGATGATCGAGTATGCGTACATTGTGATTAAAAGAATGCAGGTATACGTGAAGTTATACACATGCATTATTATTTGATTTGATGTGTTGGAATATTGATGAGAATGTGTGGAATGGGCATCACCTCTTGGGTCCAATGGACAAAGTGCACATGTACGGGGGTCACCTCTTGAGCCTACGGGGAAAAGTGCCACGTACATGGGAGTACCTCTTGAGCCTGCGGAGCAAAGTGATACATTCCTGATAATGTTGTTGTCATGTCGAAGCCATGATGCCGTTGTCGTGTCGAAGCGATGGTACATGCCGCTGTCACGTCGAAGCGATGATGCCGCTGTCATGTCAAAGCGATGATAATGCCGCTGTCGTATCGAAGCGATGGTACATGCCGCTGTCACGTCGAAAGGATGATAATGCCGCTGTCTTATCGGGCGCTGGATCAGGATATTTGCCGCTGTCATATCGTAGCGCGGGTTGCTGGTATGTCGAAGTGAGGGATATCATTGAACCGCCGATAATTCGAAGCGAGGAATGATATTGAGACATGAATATATGAGATACTTACCGCTATTACACGAAGCGAGGGGTATTGATTGTGTACCGCCGTAGTGCGATGAGTAATTGTGTACTGCTATTATGTTAGCAATGTTTATTGATCATGTGTTGATTGCAGACGGCAGTGAATGTCGTGTTATAGATATTTACATGGTTGTTCCTTGGGTGCATGAGAGGTAGACCCAAGAGGATATTGACATGTTCCAGGGGAACGAAGAGTACCCTTTTCATTTAATTTAACATATCAAAGTAAACATTGTATTTGGTTTGGCGTGTGAATATATGTTAGTGTACGTTAATAGATGATGACTGCATTATCTCAGTTGAATTATATTGATTATGAGAATCGATTGCACAGAAGGAATATTGGAGAATGAAATTGAAATGGAACATATATTATTATGTTCATTTATCCTTGCGTTGCAGTAACGAGATAGGGTGAGGTGTAACCGCTATGGTGTACATCGAGTAATGTACTGGTTATATGATGGTAGTTAATACTATAAAAGCATTCTAGTCTTTTGTATTGTAGATTGACAATCGATTAACCACCTGTTAGATTGAGTCAAATACAATTGTGGTGTAATGATATTTGTTTCTTTGAAAGCATGCTACATATTGTAGGATTAATAACTGATTAATCACACGTGTATTGAGTTGTATATGATTGTGCGGGTATGAGATGAATGAGTATGTCACGGGATGACACCGGATGTCGTGTGTAAGGACCCCCGTGCCCTTAACCCATTATTAGTATATTAATCCATGCATTTAGTGCATACAATCATATAATTAGGGAAAAAACCACATGCTACCATAGCAAAACATGCCAACAATAAAATTTCCTTGCATTAAATCGTTTAATGCTCAAATTCCCCATACCACTCGACTCATAAGTATGCATGCACCTTATAATACACCAACACGTTCTCAGTTCATTTAGCAATCATAAAATAATTGCATACAACCCATAAATGAAGATAGAAAGGCCCGTGCCTTTTTATACAAAACATATACACATATAACAATGCTAACATGCGAGCAGCAAATGAGTGTATGTGTATGTAATGTATAAAATACCCTACACGATACCGGTACTGGTACTTCAGTCTAGGAAGCACCTCCAATCCATAACTCGATCTCTACACCGGAGCTTCCATCGTACCTGCTCCACCTGCCCCAACAGAGACATCCCTGACACGTGGAGAGTATACCAATACCACCTATCCAATAATCACAATATCACAGTTCATAATTTAGAGAATGTAAATGCCATGAATTTTAAAAGATACTCCTTGGATGGTATCATCCTCATCCAGGATCCCCTGTGCTGTTCCTGTTCTCAAAATAACCGAAACCATCAATTCCCAAAAGCCAGTTAATAATATCATTGATTAACTAAATCCATTCCTGCCATGCCAGTTTCATAATCAATTATGATTAAATCATTAAACAAATGACCATAGATATATCTAACCAATGCTTCCATAGTCCTATTTCATCGCTCGCTCCACAATAGCGGCATTTTAACCTCGCGCACGCTCAACAGCAGTGGCATCATAACCGATGTTCGTTCAATAGCGACAACATCCCAATCACTGCTCGCTCAAAAGCGGCACCATATAGTTCCCAATGTATATACATTTATTACAAATACAATCTACCATGCATTTCACAGCTGCAATAATATAAAGGCTATGCTCGCACGTAATACGTACCTTAGAATTCCATAGTTCGAATCCAACCTTGCCTTAGTCCCGTGACCCGATGAATTATGTGCTAACACATTAAATAATTCACAATTATTTACAAGCATGCAACCACGTGCCCAAGCACGTTCATAACCCCAATTATATCATCAATCCATGACGATTAACCATTTAAAAAGACCCCTGGCGAAGCATGCATCGAAAACTCAACACAAAATAATTCCCCAAAAACAGGCACCGGCGATCGATCGCTTCACCCCAGGAGATCAATCGCCTCACAAAAATAGGCATGGGCCATCGATCACTCCATTCCAGACCATCGGTCGCCTCTCAGTGTATTGGCTACTGCCTCCTGGCGATTGATCGCTTCATTTGAGGCGGTCGATCGCCTCACTGTTCATCTTCCTCAAAATTTTAAAAATGACGCAGTGAACGATCGCCCTGCCTTAGGGATCGATCGCCTCGACCTGTTCCAGCCAAAAATGGCGTTTTTCGCATGCAAAAACTTCCAACACAACAATCCTCACACCCCATACACCATAAATCCTTAACAAAGAACTATAAATCCTCCCCAAAACACAATAATCAAAAATCTCCAAAAACCCATAACCTCAAACCCAACTCAAAACACAACCAAAATCCACAATGCTACTATTAAATCGAAGATAAAGAAGAGGGGAAGCACAATACCTTATTATCTTCGAGAAATCTTGCTCCGAGATCGAGCCTTGCTCGATTCTCCCATGGGAGGAGAAAAGAGGGGAAAAGAGGGGTGGGGAATCGCTGGGGAGAGGGGAGAGAGAGAGAGGGAAATAAAATGACCGAACACCGAGTCCACTTGGTATATATAGTACCAAAGCTCAAAAATCCCAAGTCTTCCACAAATACATCATGACTCATTAAAAATCATCTGTGTTCAAAATTATCTCTCAATCTCAATTTTCATTACCAGCCCCAACTCAAAGCACTCAGGACCCCAAATACAGAATTTAAAATCATCGGGAGTCCCAACACCGCAATTAATTCATAATTGCCACAATTAAAATCCATTAAGGATTATTACCACTTCGGGATTAACACCATTAATTTCCGGACATCACATCATGAGATGATGAAGGGGTCACTATGAACGTCATGTGTCGGCATGTGATCATGGTAAACATCATGACTTGGCGTGAGACTATCGTGAGGCATGGGTAGGTACGAGATTGTAATGTTATTCTCCGGTGTATGATGGCTGTGATGATAAATAATCATGTGACGATTAATTTCGAGATTAGATGCAATGTGACGAACACAATAATAATGTCATCAAGAGATACATATGATATTTGAACATTCCTGATTATGTGATTTATTATGATTGAGATTGAGTTAGTAATTGAAAGGCGTATAGATGATGATCTATGCATGTAATAATTACTAATAGATGTTCTAGTGATTACTTGACTTTAAATATCGGTTAGATGATGATATATGACGAGAATGATGAATAAGAGTTCATGAATGCTTACTACACTATGAGGGTTGTCCAGCCATGAATTAATGCAACAAAGTTGAAAACTGTTGACTAAAGGATTAAAGAAGTAATATTGTTGAGATATGAAATTGATCTCGTGTTGAATTTAACACGCAAATATATGATAGTATAATGTAGCAGAATGTGCATAGGAATGCGAAACAGTTGAGGCAGAAATATTCCTGATTGATGACTGATGCATTATGAATATCAATAACACGTGAATGACAGGTGCGTGATGATATGCATTTATGATGAGTACTAATGATTTTGTTCTAGTACTTAATTGCCCAGACGATGACTGAGAGACGAGATTTGGAAGTGTTGATGCCTTGGAATATATAAGTATCGTGATGAGTTTGATACTATGGTACTGACGTACATTGTAGGTGATTGCAGTCACCTAGGTATGAAATAAATTTTGCAATTTTAATATTGCTACGGTGTTATAGAATTTATCTTCGAGGAAGGAAATTTATTGTTGAAAATGAATAACTGTTTACGAAATGAAAATCGAATAATGTGGCGATATAGTGGATTATTGATGTGACTAGAAATAGACACATCTTTAGTGCTTAATTGTCTACGATTTGGTAGGTTTTGATGGATAAATTGATACGTATGCTACCTAATCGTATATTTGTGTAATTATAGGTACAATCGAAGAAAACGAGCTAAAAATGATGTGTAAAGACCAAGAAGAGACATGGACATGACAAGAACTCAAAGTTGATCAAGAAAAGGGCAAAAATGTAATTTTGAAGGAGGAGATCGATTGCCACGAAGAGGAGATCGATCGCCTATGGACAGAAACATTTGCATCAAAATTTACGGGTCAGCGATCGATTGCGAAGAAGTGGCGATCGATCGCCAAAGTCTACTGGAGCTCGGCGATCGATCGCCACTTTATAGCGATCGATCGCCTCAATGGTTTTTCCGAAAAATAATAATGCAGCGATCGATCGCCACATTCAAGGCGATCGATCGCCGAAGAGTCCGAAAATTAGGAAATTAGGTCTTTTACCATGTTTAGAAGATTGTAACCTATTTTATCAGCCACCAACCCCCATAACTCGAAATTATTCAGTTCTTAGGCATAGTTTTTCATAATATTCCATACTCGTAGAATTTTTGGAGATTTTAGATTAATTTGTTTTCAAGTTTTCTTCAAGAACAACGAAGAACGGAACCGGAATCAACAAGCCGGAATCGTGATTTATATTAGTAATTTCTTTTCCTTTATTTATTTAATGTTTTCCATTGAATTTTTATTGTTTTTAGATTTAATTATGCTAGGCTAAAACTCTTCGATTCTTGGTTGAAGGGATACCTGCTTTTGGAATTGAACCTTTTATGAGAATTTGGTTTGATTGTTGAATTATATTTCGATTTCAATTCGTTTCACAAATTTCGAATTCCATGATTGTTGTGTTTGTGTGTTAGACCGATCACCTAATATTCAATTGCATAATCGATAGTTTGTTAAGAAACAACTAAGATCAATAATTAACCGGCTGTAGGTGTTGTTGAATTCTTAGGAGAAACGGTTGAGTAATCAATTTTAACGGCTGTAGTTTTCATTGATTAGATTTATCGAACTCATTAGTTTTGAAAACTATCATTGATTTAATCATTAACGGCTGTAGTGGTGATTAGAGATTTGGTAAGGGTTGAATTGAATGCTGTTTTCTCTTTGACTACGAATAAGATGAGTAGGAATTGAATTTCCAATCGATAGATAATTGAAAGAATTCGAATGTTTTGATTTGATGACTAAAAGATAATTTCCAAAAGTACGGTTACCTGGAAACCAAGAATCGCTTCACTCTCATAAGTTTAATAATCTTAGTAATCTTGTTAATTAGTTTAATTTTAGAATTTGCTTAGTAGTAATCATTCATCCTAAAACCCCCTTGTTACTATTCGCTTTTGGCACAAAATAAATTTACCTTCCCTGTGAGATCGATCCCTACTTCCACTACTACATATTTTTGTCTAACTGAAGAAGGGTTAATTTGGGCGTACACGATAAACGCTACCAAATTTTGGCGCCGTTGCCGGGGAAGGCAACATTTATTTGTGTCGATTTTTTTTTATCCCGCATTACTACTTTGGTTTGTTAATGAGTACAGGTGGATCGTTCAATCACGAAGATAACTTTCACTACGATCCTGAGATTGAGAGGACGCTACATCAGAGAAGGAGAGAAGCAAGGCTGCTTGAAGAAGAAGAGAGATCTATGATGGCTGCAAATCAAAGCTTGAGGCAGCTCGCAAATCCTAACTTGGATCAACAACCGCTCTGCATCAGTTTCCTTGCTCTGGCCAATAACGTAAATTTCGAACTCAAATCTGGTTTAATTCACTTATTGCCAGCTTTTCATGGTCTTGCAGGAGAAAACCCACATAAGCATCTGATGGAGTTCCACGTGGTGTGCACTACCATGAAGCCGACCGGAATCACTGAGGATCAAATAAAGCTAAGAGCGTTCCCGTTTTCTCTAAAGGACGCTGCAAAAGACTGGCTCTTCTACTTACCATCCGGATCGATCACTACGTGGACTGACTTAGAAAGAGTATTCCTAGAAAAGTACTTCCCAGCTTCAAGAGCAACGAACTTGAGGAAAGAGATATATGGTGTGAAGCAGCTCTACGAGGAATCACTACACGAGTACTGGGAGAGATTCAAGAAGTTGTGCGCAAGTTGCCCACAACACCAGATAAGTGAACACCTTCTCATCCAATACTTTTATGAAGGTTTACTTTCTTCTGACAGGAACTTAGTGGATGCGGCAAGCGGAGGAGCATTTATAGATTAAACAGCGGAGGAAGCTAGAAGGTTGATAGCTAACATGGCGGCCAACTCCCAACAATTCGGATCTGTGCGCCATGGACAACCGCAAAGAAAAGAGGTAAACGTATCAAACTTAGAACAACAACTGATAGACCTCACTTTTCTTGTGCGTGGTATGGCAGGTGGAAATGTAGGAAAGACAAAGCCGTGTGGAATCTGTCTGGCTGCGAACCATTCCACAGACGCATGCCCCTCACTACAAGAGACAACCACGGAGAACGTAAATGCTGCAGGAGGATTCCCAGGGCCACCACAAAGGAATTATGACCATCCACCAAACAACTACAATCAAGGGTGGAGGGACCATCCGAACCAAAGCTATGGGAACCCACAGATGCACCAACCTCAACCCTACAGACCGCCATACCAGAGGCCTCCACCACCGCCAGCGCACCCTCCTTCTGACAGGTTAGAACATAGCATTAAAATTATTGCTGAAAATAGTTTACAATTTCAACAGGAGACGAGGGCAAGCATCCAGAGCTTGACGACGCAGATGGGACAACTGGCAACTTCAATCAGCAAGATCGAAGCAAGGATTTCAAAGATGAACCCCCGGGAACATGTGAGTGCTATCACAGTGAATGTGAATGAAGATGCAGCTGAAGAGAAGGTGGTACTGACGCCACCCCAGAAAGAAGAGATGACGGAGACAGAGACAGACGCTGTCGAGCCAATGCAAGGGGAGGAACCACGTGGTGAGTTCCCTAAACTTTCTGAATATAACTTACCACCCCCTTTCCCCCAAGCATTGAAGGACAATAGGAAAGGTGCCGGACTCAAAGGGCTCTACAAGATGAGTACACGCTGCAAAGAGCAAGTCCCATTGCATGAAACCGTGAAAGAGGATCGAAGCAAGGAACACAAGGGGCAGCCCAAGGTCGAGCTCAATGACAATGTTTCGGCAGACAACCAAAGAAGCATCCCCGTTAAATGCAAGGACCCAGGTATGTTCTTTATCCCATGTGAGATTAAAGATATTAGGATTGAGAAGGCCATGCTCGATTTAGGATCGTCCATAAATGTCATGCCTTACTCAATGTACTCTCAACTGAAAATGGGACCTCTAAAAAGAAATAGCGCAGTTATTCACTTAGCTGATAAATCCACGGTCATACCTAAGGGGATAATAGAGGACGTAGTTGTGCATGTAAAGAATTTGGTCTTCACAGCCGATTTCTATGTCTTAGACATGAGAAATGGTGATCCTTCTAGTCTAATTATTTTAGGAAGACCATTCTTGAAATCATCAAATTCAGTAATCAATATGAATAGCGGTTTGATAACCATGGAGTCTAATGGTGAAATTGAAAAATTCAACATGTATGAACCCATTAAACTTTTTGAGCATTCTAGTTACGCTATTGATGTGCATGATGATTATGATTCTGATTTTGATAATGATGAGTTGTGAGAGATGGAAAAGGCTACTGATGGCCTTAACGATAAGCGAGGTATAGATTCGAGCTCTTTTCCTACTGTTCATATGATTGCTACTCTGTCTACTCACGATACTTCTGATCCTCTTATGTCTCACTTGCAGGATCGTCCAGTTGGAAAGAAGAACCCTCCGGATCGACCATGTCAATCACGTGCCGAAGGAGTAAGGACTGAGGACGACCACTCAAAGGGCAACAAGCCGAAATACCGAGGAGTGAAGAAGATATTGAGGTGGTTAAGGAAGGATAGAGCAACACTGCATCAACCACCTTGATAGAGGACTGGCGTCGGGCCACCAACGTTAAACAGAGGCGCTGCTTGGGAGGCAACCCAAGGGGAGTTAGTTTCCCTTTTACCTTTTTATTTTTATTGCTTTCATAGTTAAACTTTTCTTTTCTCTTGTTTTTTTGCCTTACATTGGGGACAATGTAAGATTTAAGTATGGGGGAGGGATTAGTAGCATGTTATTGTTTTTCCTATTTCAAAAATTCAAAAAAAAAATCGAAAAATTTAAAATTTTGAGCTCATAGTTAGTAATGAACACATGCTTAGAATCACTAGCCCATGATGAAACCTAATTGATATCATGCATGCTTTTGAACATAGGTGAATTGTTAACCTTGGAACACTTTGAACTCTAATGCAAATGTACTTTAACTTAGTAAGTTGAATATTTTGAGCACATTATTGTCATGGCTTGTGAAGTGTGCATAGCTTAGTGAAGATTGTGTGAACTTTGTAATAGTCTTAAGAAGTCTCTAATACATGCTAGAACTTAACTACATGCTCTTTGAGGCGTATGTCTAGACTACTTGCAAACATGAAAATGATATAGGCGATCTTTGATGCGTTTGTGCCTTTCAAGCCTACCATGTAAACAAAATCATTCTCTAGTACCTATTTTGAGCCTTAAATGTAAAAGAATGGTAGTATGCTAAGCATACTAAAGACCCACATTCAACATTTCTTGACTAGCTTATCATCCTACCCTTTGAGCCTAAATGTGATTTTAATCCATACCTTTTAAGGGAGTATGATGTATTTCATTCAAATGCACTTGGGAATCATTGAAGTATATTTGTGAGCTTAATTGTCAAAATAATGGAATACATGAAAGAAAAAAGGGATGCCTTGAAAAAAAATAGATAAAAATATGACTCCAAGGGGAGCCAAGGCACAAAAGAAGCAAAGAGTTGAAATAAACCTTGTGAAAAAGAACGAAGTTGAAAAATTCATACAAGAAGAGAAGCTATTAGTGTGCATTTCATCATACTCTCTTGTTTGAATATCCTTACCCTTTATTTCATAAGCCAATACCTAGGCCAAGCTACAAGCTAATAAAGACCTACTTGATTTGTGTTTGCAAAGTAGCTAAGATAGTGGAGAAGAGTGTGCAAGTGAGCTTATACTTGTGTTAGTGTATGACTTGAACTATTATTGCTTTGCATATTTTGGATCTATAATTTGTACACAACATTTGTTTATGACCACACACACGCGCTCACTACTTCGTTGGGTACGAAATGTTTAGGGATTGAACTTGTTCCACTGTTAACTTTTCACCGCCGTTCATTATTATGCATGTTAAAATTGTTGAGGCATTAAAGTGAGGACAAGTGGCTTTGTTATGAACCTATGAGCAAAACAAAAATATTGTAGTTTTATTTGTTTACTCGAGGTCGAGTAAAGAGTAAGTATGGGGGAGTTTGATGTGACTAGAAATAGACACATCTTTAGTGCTTAATTGTCTACGATTTGGTAGGTTTTGATGGATAAATTGATACATATGCTACCTAATCGTATATTTGTGTAATTATAGGTACAATCGAAGAAAACGAGCTAAAAATGATGTGTAAAGGGCAAAAATGTAATTTTGAAGGAGGAGATCGATTGCCACGAAGAGGAGATCGATCGCCTATGGACAGAAACATTTGCATCAAAATTTACGGGTCAGCGATCGATCGCGAAGAAGTGGCAATCGATCGCCAAAGTCTACTGGAGCTCGGCGATCGATCGCCACTTTATAGCGATCGATCGCCTCAATGGTTTTTCCGAAAAAAAATAATGCATCGATCGATGGCCACATTCAAGGCGATCGATCGCCGAAGAGTCCGAAAATTAGGAAATTAGGTCTTTTACCATGTTTAGAAGATTGTAACCTATTTTATCAGCCACCAACCCCCATAACTCGAAATTATTCAGTTCTTAGGCATAGTTTTTCATAATATTCCATACTCGTAGAATTTTTGGAGATTTTAGATTAATTTGTTTTCAAGTTTTCTTCAAGAACAACGAAGAACGGAACCGGAATCGACAAGCCGGAATCGTGATTTATATTAGTAATTTCTTTTCCTTTATTTATTTAATGTTTTCCATTGAATTTTTATTGTTTTTAGATTTAATTATGCTAGGCTAAAACTCTTCGATTCTTGGTTGAAGGGATACCTGCTTTTGGAATTGAACCTTTTTATGAGAATTTGGTTTGATTGTTGAATTATATTTCGATTTCAATTCGTTTCTCAAATTTTGAATTCCATGATTGTTGTGTTTGTGTGTTAGACCGATCACCTAATATTCAATTGCATAATCGATAGTTTGTTAAGAAACAACTAAGATCAATAATTAACCGGCTGTAGGTGTTGTTGAATTCTTAGGAGAAACGGTTGAGTAATCAATTTTAACGGCTGTAGTTTTCATTGATTAGATTTATCGAACTCATTAGTTTTGAAAACTATCATTGATTTAATCATTAACGGCTGTAGTGGTGATTAGAGATTTGGTAAGGGTTGAATTGAATGCTGTTTTCTCTTTGACTACAAATAAGATGAGTAGGAATTGAATTTCCAATCGATAGATAATTGAAAGAATTCGAATGTTTTGATTTGATGACTAAAGATAATTTTTCAAAAGTACGGTTACCTGGAAACCAAGATTCGCTTCACTCTCATAAGTTTATTCATCTTAGTAATCTTGTTAATTAGTTTAATTTTAGAATTTGCTTAGTAGTAATCATTCATCCTAAAACCCCCTTGTTACTATTCGCTTTTGGCACAAAATAAATTTACCTTCCCTGTGAGATCGATCCCTACTTCCACTACTACATATTTTTGTCATTAACTGAAGAAGGGTTAATTTGGGCGTACACGATAAACGCTACCAATTATGTTGACTAATTATATTGCATGAGGCAATGGTTAAATATGAAATGAAATTAAAGGATGATTAATATTATGGATTATTAATCTGGTAAAATGGATAGTAGGGTTGATGATGAGAACGGCGTTGTCAATATATTGAAATATTGTTGAGAGAGCGATGTATATGTAATAAATGAAGTGTTTAAAATGAAAAAAATAATTGAAATGATTGGCATGAATACTCATGGGCGAATAAGGATTCTGATGTGATGCCTAATAGTTGTATAGTGTGTTGACACTGATCCACGATAATGGATAATAAGGAGATGTTAGTAAATGAATAGCGATGTTGATCGCATGAAAGAAGTAGCGTTATTAATTGCACGTAAAAGATAGCAAGTGAATGAGACAAAACTATGTTCAATATGAGGTCATTATAAATTTATTAAACTAATGATGAGTGAGGGCATGTGATGAAGGTGTATATACATGTGTGTGAGAATTTAAATTATCTTATGAGAACCCTGTCTAATATTAAGTAAGAGATGATGCATTGTTAAACGAAAAGTTTAATGAAATTGTAAAACAAAAGATTTGAGTGAACTGAAAGTGATTGACATCGATGAAAATACATGTTTATGTTAAGCCCTTGAAAGATGAAGTTAAAAGTATTGAAACCGTAGAAATGACAGTGGTTGAAGGTTGGTTTAACGCACAAGAATGTCACGTGTGTAGACGAATGTTAGATTTTAAATCTACTTAGCCGAATTCACATTAATTGTGGAGTTTTAGATTGATGCGATGAGACGCTTATATGTGAAACTAATGAATGAGTATTGATAGTTGTTCAGTAAATGAGGTAGTGATGTCTATGGACATGTAAATGTGATTGGAGAGTTTAAGGATTCTTGCATGAACTCTGTCTAACATAGAAATCCAATGATTATTAATGCAATGAGATGTTGATAAGTTGTAACTTGAAATTCATGATTTCGAATTCCGAACGAGAATCTAAATGACTTGATTTAAGAAATTACATGACTGGTGTGACATGTTTTCCTTAAGTGGGTTGATGTAATAAGATATCATCACTTGGATCAATGATAAATAAAGAAAAGGAAAATGTAAATCGAGAATGATAGCGGAAGTGTTTCCTTGCGATTGGTCATGATTGAACTCTAAATTGTTAGACCTAAATGTGGTCCAGTAAGATATTGGAAAGTATATCGACGTTATCTTGTCTGGTTATGTTTTTTAGTTATTTTGTCATCTCCGGTAGATGCGCATGTTGAAATTTCGAGTATGAAATTTTATTAGTAGGGGAGAATTGTGATGCATGGAAAGTACCGACGAAATTTTATTAGTAGGGGAGAATTGTGATGCATGGAACTTAAGTACCTTAATTAAACCAATGATGTAATAATTATGAGATAATTACGAATGTGTGTCACTTTGTATTCGGACTCAGTTTTGGAGTAAAAACCGAGACTAGTTATTATATTTAAATCATAGTTACTGAATTGAAGAATGTAAATGTATTAACCCTGAGGTGGTTGTAATCCTTACTTAATTGTAAGTGAGGTAGTGTTGAGACTCTGGAGGATTTTAAATCCGGTATTTGGGGTTGTTGGATCCAAGGGTTGAGATTGTATTCTCATCGTGGTGATAAACCTTGGAATTGTGTTTTTGTGGGATCTGGGGTCTGGGGTGCTTTGTGTTAGGGCTAGTAATGGAAATTGAGATTGAGAGGTAAATATTGAACACATATGATTTTTAATGAGTCATGATGTATTTGTGGAGGACTTGAGATTTTGGAGCCTTGGTACTAGATATACCAAGTGGAGTTCAGTCATTGTACTCACCTTTCTCTTTCTCCCTCTCTCGCTTCCCTCCTCTTCCCCCACCATCTCCCCTTTGCAATTCTTGAACAAAATTGGCTGGAGCTCGATGATGAGCGGGATTCTTGAGCAACTAACTAGGTAATCATCTTCACTTCTTGATTGTGAAGGTTTTGATAGTAGTTTTGTAGAATTTGGTGAAGATATGAGTTGGGTTGGAGTTTTGGTTTTTAAAGATTTTGGTTGTTGTGTTATGTTAAGTATTTATGGTGTTTTTGTTTTGGATTTATGGAGTAATGGGTATTGTGTTTGTTGATTTGGAAGTTTTTGCTCGAAAAACGCCATTTTTGGCTGAAACAGGACGGAGCGATCGATCGTCGCGTCGTTGGAGAAATTTTGATGATGATGAACAGTGAAGTGATCGATCACTTCAAATATAGCGATCGATTGCCCAGGTGCAGTGGCCATTTTGTTCAGTGCGAGCGATCGATCGCTGAAGCCTAGCGATCGATCAGCGAGCTAGCGATTGACCGCTTGAAGCTTAGCGATCGATCGCTCAAGGGCAGTAGACAAATACGTTGAGAGGCGATGCCATGCCCCAAACCACCATCAAATCACCATCTTGGACACTTGGTGGATCCTTGACTCAAAAACTATAAAAAAATCTCTTCCCCCCACCTAGGATGCAACGCCCCTCACCTTTAAAATAATGGCATGGGTGATGTCACTTTCATTTAACCAAGCAATCTGATTCTCCTCCCTCTTCCATTCCCTCAAACTTCTCCTTTCTCTCCCCTAAATTTCCAAATTACCTCACCATTTTTTCCTCCATCAAAGCTTGCTCCAATCTTGCATGCAAGCATAGAAATGGGTAGGAATCAAGAAGAGCTTCAAGGTGTTGGGAGTGTTTGAAATATTTGGAGGTATATCATCATCTTTTTTATATTAGCTTGGAAATTTTGTATGTGGGGTCGATTTTAGTGCATAACTATGAAAATAAGAAGTGAAATTCATGATGTCATAAGCTTCAGCAGAAACTGTTGTTGCATACAGTAGATTGTTCTGTATTTTTGATTTTCTTAACTTCCGAATATGACTTTGAGCCCCAAACAAAAGTTGTATATATATGAATTGTAGTCATGTGGTTAAAATTTGAGACCATTGGGACTTGAAATGAGTGAGATATGCTCATTTTACTAAAGGGTGCCAGATTCGACTCTGCATGTGCTGAAAATGCACATGCAGTGTAGAATTTCGAACTTTTGACAAATTTTATTGTTCGAATTTGTTCTTGGTATTCAAATAAAACTTGTAGATATTTTAATTCTATTGAGTTTAAAAAAAATAGGACTCAATTCGGACTTATATTCGAGTAGTTATGAATTTTATACTTTAAGTGTTCAATCTATGTCCTGCATGTGGACGAAAATGCCATGCAGTGTGGTCTTCGAGTTCCTGAGTATTTTTGGCTAGGAATTTAGGAACATGTCCAGAAATACGTATTTTAGCACTTTGCGTTGGCTGTCCTTTGCCACTGGAATCACTCGCTTTGGATTTAAAATGAAAGAGTTATGGCGATATTACTAAAACTGCTCGAGCTGGAAAACAGAATTTCAAAAGCAACGTTTTTAGTGTTTTTACTACATTTAAATGGAGGAATTAGCTCAAAATCATTAGAGAAGAAAATGAAGTCCTTTGAGTGTTTGAACTTTTAGCACTGGATTTGGGTCATTTGGACATCTTATAAATTTATTATGAATTTTTAACTAAAATTGGTCAGTCTGAATTTTGAAGGAAAATCAGTAGGAACCATCCTTAAAACTTGTTTTAGCTATTGTGCCTACTTAAGCACTTAGTGATAATTTTTAGTATATATGACCAGGTTTAATAAATCCAAGACTGTTGAGGAGCACCTGGTAAAGTTAGTGCTGGTCCGAGGTATGTAGAAAACCGGTCTTATCACGATGTCTGACAAAGACATGTGATGTTCCCGGTGTATGATTTACTTGTCATTACTTGCTAATTTTGTGACTATATGACATGTTGAACTGCAGTATGTGAATTACGTGATACATGAACTGCATGATTTGATGATGATGCATCACATGAGATTATGATATGCATGGTGCATTAGCATGCATGAACATTGAGCATATCATGTTGATCCTACCGATCCTTCGTTGATACCCATACTTTTTTTCCTTTGGTATCTGTGATACATGTCTGGGGATTATGGGCACGCCGATGGCTCAGCGGAGAGAGTGAGCTGAGTGATGCCGTAGCGACGAGTGTGCCGACGTCGCCCAGACACGAGGGATGATGGACCGCCGATAGCTCGACTGAGAGAGATGTCGTAGCGACGAGCGTGTCGACGCCCTGCTCGAGCATGATGGTTTGATTGATGATCTTCCTTTGGACTCCGTAGATATTGATATTTGAGATTTGATACCCATCATACGCATTTGCATTCATGCACGTCATACATCGCATGATACTTTGTCGTTCCTTGTGATTTTACCTGTTTCCCATACTGGGGTTCTGACCCCCTTCGCGGGGGGCTGTCATGTCTTTCTTGGATGGACATGGCAGGTGTTGCAGGTGGACTGATGCCGGATGCTCAAGAGGAAGCATCTAGGTGTGTTACGGCTCCGTGAGCACGAGTTCTCATTTATGTTATCGAGTCTTCTTCCCAGTTTGGTATTAATGAATTTTAAAAACTTACATTCTCCGGGGAATGCCCCGAGTATTTTGTATGCTAACATATTTTCGAACTTCTAAACTTTATTGACGGTTGTGTGAGGATTGCGAATTAGAAATACGCATTTTGAGTATTAATATTATATATGTATCATCGAAAAAAAAAAATTTGGGCCACATATTGATAATCTGAATAAATCTTCCGCTGTTTAAGCAAAATTAATCATTGTGTGATAATTAAACGCATGATTAGGACCGGGCCCTGACAGTTGGTATCAGAGCATAATCTAGGATATGCTCGAACTAGAGTTTAGGACACGGATTCTAGACACAAATAAATTGTTGCGCATGTGTTTGACTACATGACTTAAATGCTATTGCCTGCTATGTTTATGTTTTGAGTCCCAGTAATTGCTAGAGTACTTTTTTACTACATTTTAAATTACCGGGGTATGCCTGAGTATCTGTATCCTAAGTATTCTATTACTGGTTGGTTAAATACTTGCTTATATGATGAGTAACATGTTGAATTGGAAACTGGAATTACATATTTTCAGTACCATTATATATGTATCACTTAAAAAGCGAAAATTTTTTAGGGCCATTTGACAAGACATTTGAATTAAATCTTCCACTGTTTACACAAAATTAATTATTGTGTGATAATTAAATGCATGATTAGGACCGGGCCCTCACAGAATACCTACTTGGGTATGTGTTTCTGGGCGCGAAATTAATTATGAGTTATTAATTGTGTTTAGCAAATAATTCACGGGATCTCTGGGCAAAGGCAAGGATTGACTCTTGCTATTGGACTATAAGGTACGTTTGACGTACGAGCATAGTTAGATATATTATTGTCATGATTAATAAATGGTACATTATTGTTGTGCTAAAGAATATGTGTTATGAATTGTGGAAATATCGTTGTTGAGCGAGTAACGAGTAATATGTTGTCGCTGTTGAGCGAGCATTGGTCATGATTCCGCCGCTGTTGAGCGTGAGAGAGGTCAGAATACGGCCGTTGTTGAGCGAGCGATGTGATACGATAGAATGAGATTGTGATATACTTGATTTCTGTAAAGCATGATTGTCACGATTCAGCTATAACTGATTATGGAATGCGTGGTTTGAATATAGTTAATCAATGTAATGATTAACTGATTTTGGATTTGATGATTTTGGTTATTGTGAGAATAGGAACATCATGTGAAATTCCATTAGGTGATGGTATATACAGGAAGTATTTTCTGAATTCGTAACTTTACATTCTGTAAATTATGAATTGTAAGGACCCTAGTTCTTTATGTGATATAAAGACATAAGTAGAGCTAAGGAGTGCATTATCAGAGTATAAAATTTTTGTGTTGAGGCCTTGAGCTTTAAGGGTTACATGCCAAGATAAATACTTCCAAATGGATTAAATACATTCCTAACAAAATGAATGTTCATCATATAGATTTACACTACTTCTAGAGTAGATACTATACAAAAGAATCCCAGCTTCTATACCAAAAGCCCTCCACGCTAGCTCACTGCGTCAACCCGACCTTAGCCCCCCTTTTATGCCAAAAACTACAAGGACAACCCCCAAATCATGAGCATATAATAATCCATAATAAGCATGACATGATTAAAAAGCATAAATGCAGAAACAAGTAAGTACAAAACACTGCCTGTTTCCCAATTGCATTTTTAAACGCCCCCTTTTTGGTTGTCCCTGTATAATAACTCATGAGTATAATCAATGGATTATTCAATGGTTTTACAGTGTCATGACATATCACCAATTACCAATCCCTAGTCTGTTATAACATTGTATTTTAATGCACCTCGCATGTCATGACAGCGGCACCAATACCCCTCGCTTTGACATATTAGCGGCATTGAATAACCTCGCTCAAATGCGACATGCGGCAATACCCTCGCTTCAACATTTGGCGGCAAATATTCATTCCTCGCTATAATATGACAGCGGCAAGTATTCTATCATCGCTTCAAGTGACAGCGACAAAGCATTAAAATCATCACTCGAATATAACCATGACTCATGGGATATGCACCAATCAATCAACATATACATATGCAATCATAATTTATAGATCAACCTGTATTTGCATCTACCATGCACAATTCAATACACACTTGCATCCACAATGCATATCCCAATGCGTATATAAGTTACATGTTACCGTTGGGTGCCCGTACGTCTTCTACGTACCTTTCCAAAAGTAGGAGATGGTAGGACTTTACTTCCTTGGCTGTGTCGCCACCTGAGATGGTTCTACATAATCACATAAACTCATATTAGATGCAAATAATAGTCCAACACCAAAAATCCTACAATAAATAACCAAAACACAAATTTTGGCTTCTCGCGATCGATCGCCAATAGGCCCCGATCGATCGTGAGATGCTACTGCCTCCACGTTCAAAAATCTGCCTTCCGCGATCGATCGCTGAAGACATGCCGATCGATCGCTGGCTTGCCGATCGATCGCCCAATTCACGCGATCGATCGTCGAATGCCCATGACTCGCACTCTGGTTCTCGTGATCGATCGGGAAGAGCACGCCGATCGATCGCCGAAGTGTGTAATCGCGAGAAATCGCCATTTCCGAGCACCATTCCAAGGCTACCATAAAACACACCTCAAACCATCATATCCCAACAACTTAACACACAAGGTACACCAATATACTACCATGTAGCTACTCAAAACAAGTATCACAGGCTACTAAACATGCCATTTCTACTCAACCCTTTATCAAAACTCAACCAACATTTAACCCAAAACAGGATATGATTCCTTACCCTCTTTTGCTCCAACTTTTGCAAGATTTATAGCAATGAAATTTGCAAATCCCTTCCTCCTACTTGCTTAGCTGTTGCTGGACGATTTGGGGGGGGGGGGGGGGGGGAGAAAGGGAGAGATTTCTGAGATGAAAGGTGGGGTGGGAGAGTGGAGAAGGGGTATGGCTGCAGCAGGGAGAGGTATGGGTTGAGGTGGGGGTGGTTAGATGATAGGTTAAGTTTTTGTCCCTGTATTTAGCATGATGTATTAAAATATCCTCACATGATATTTTATAGCATTTATTCAATAAAATACTTCAAATTCCAATTAAACATGCTTTACCAAAATGAACAACACCCACCCCCAAATAATCATGCCATAGCCCGAATTCCCAACATATAACACATGCACCCTGAAATGCATTACTATGCCATGACCACCACATGACTAAGCATTCCCCAATATTAAATCAACACCAATAAATTAATACCATAATCCTCACATAACATAATTAATGTTCAAATGGACATAATCATTTCGGGGACATCACAATACTCCCCTACTTATAAGATTTCGTCCTCGAAATCAACATGCACTTACCAAAATGAAACAAAACATAAATCACATACCAGAAAATAGTTCCGGATAGTGTTGCATCATATGTTGCTCCGTCTCCCACGTGGCCTCCTCGACACCCCTGCAATCCCACTGAACTTTGATCATAGGTATCACTTTGTTCTGAAGTTTGCGGTCTGCTTGATCCAAAATTCTAACAGGCCGCTCCACATAAGATACATCGGATTCTAACTGAACCTCAGAAGGCTGCAAAACATGTGACGGATCTGGCTCATATTTCCGTAACATAGACACAAGGAACACATCATGGATACCAGACAAAGAAGGTGGCAAGGCCAGTCGGTAAGCTACGGTGCAAATGCACTGCAAGATCTCATACGCCCCAACATATCTCGGATAATTTCCCGCGCATCCCAAATCGTACAACACCTCTGAAAAGTGAGATCTTCAAGAAGACCTTATCTCCCAACTGAAACTCTAACGGTCGCCGCCGTTTATTAGAATAAGCTGCCTGTCTATCCTGGGCTGCTTTCATTTTCTGCCTTATCACCTTTATCTTTTCTTCCATTTCCCGAACCAAATCCGTTCCTCCGACCGACTTACGGTCCAAGTCGTCCCAACATAAGGGTGATCTACATCGTCTGCCATAAAGGGCCTCAAAAGGAGCCATCTGAATACTTGCTTGGTAGCTATTGTTATATGTTCGCTTTTATTTTAAACAATTAATTCCAATCTAGCGATTTTAGACCGTAAGTGCACGGTGTCAAGTTTTAGTATAGATAGGAAGATACGGATTGTCGAACCCACGGGGACTAACAAGCAATTACCAAATAAGATTTCTTTTAACTATATTTAACCTACGATAATTAATCAATAATTAAACTAATCTAATCCAACCAAAACAATCGACGATCACGAGAAAAATCCACAAGAAAGAATTATCAAGACAATTATTCACCTAACCCAACTCTTACAAGTCTTTTCTTCATACATCTCTAAGGTGACGGGTTTTCCGAATTTATTCAATATACTCTTTCGAGCTATATTAAGTCTAACATCAAATTGCAACTAGTAACTCTCGTTCACGTAATTAACAATTTAATGTTGAATGCGCTTTATGAAAACCACTAACTTTAGATTAAACAACCCAAAGCTATCACTCGTGTGTGATTTTATCTCTCGATCTCAATCTTTAACACACGGAATGAATTACTATATCGTATTATAATTTCATCTCTCGATCTCAATTATAATAAAATATCATTCAAAGGTGATCAATCATTCAAAAGCATTAAAAACAATAACACATGCTCATAGAAGATGTATGAAATCAATGAATCAATAATATTAAAGGAAAACAATGTTTAAGATATTTCTCAATCATCCAAAACACATAAAATCCAATAATAAATCAAAACAAATAATCGAAAAGTAAAAGCAAACTCCCAAGTCGACTCCTTCGTTTATTCTCGATCCTTCCTCGCTTCTTTCTCGAACGTGCTCCTCGATTCTCTTGTTGGTTTGTTCCAAATCATAGGGTGTAGGGTTGATGAATGGGTGAAGAGTGCTGGACGAAGAGTAGAAGATTGATGGAGGTTGGACGTATGAGAGGAGGAAAGAAAAGGTGGACGTGAGATGGAATTTAAGGAAAGGGGACGTGAGATGGAGGCTGTGATGTGAGTGTGATGAAGAGTTGTGTGTTGAGGCTATTCCCTAGGTTAAAGTCTTATTTTGGGTTGAAATTCTCGTGTATAAAATATAGGGGACAGAATTATGGACTTCCCTTTTGCATACAAACTCTACAAGGAAGTTATTTTTCTGAAAACTCCTCGTCCCGATCGATCCGGACAAAGTGGCCGATCGATCGAGCCTCACAGTAAGAATTTCGTGGCTTTTTCAGCCTTTCTCGATTGATCGTAAATGCTTGCTCGATCGATCGAGCTTCACAATAAGTTTTCTTTGCCTTTTTCAGCTTCTGGCTAGTTTCGTATTTTGGCCGTAACTTTCTCATACAAACTCCAAATTTGATGAATCAGCTGTCCACGCGAAGATAAGAGAAAGTTCTACAACTTCTATATGGACCACATGTCCAAAACATGGCTCGAACATATAGTAATTTGAGGAGAAAGGAGCAACATGTGTCTTGGATTCTGGTTTTTTCCTCTTTTCTTCACTTTTATTCATTATTTCATCATTTTAGCTTGATTTCTTCCCCTTTCCCTACATTTCAACATTGATTCCTGAAATAGAGAAATATATACCATAAACCGTAAAATAATCCAAGAATCAACACGAAAATATATACATATCATAGCCTAAAAACGCGTAATATTCAGCCCTATCATTATACGAGAATTCTACCAAGGCCACTGAATCCTGCCAAGAAGTATTAAACTCCAATGCACATGCCCTCAACATGTCCTCGAGCGTTTGGATAGTAAGCTCGGTCTGGCCATCCGTTTGGGGATGGTATGCAGTGCTCAACCTTACTTCAGTCCCCAAAGCTGATTGAAGACCCTCCCAAAAATGAGATGTGAATCGTTGATCTCGATCAGACACTATAGAAATAGGGATCCCGTGCAATATTACCACATCTTGAACATATAACTGGGTCATCCGCAAATAGGTGGAGGTCATACTATAGGGAATGAAGTGAGCCACTTTGGTCAGTCTGTCTACAATCACCCAAATGGCATCAAAACCCGAAACAATCCTCGGCAAGTGGGTCACAAAGTCCATGGATATGTGATCCCACTTCCACTTCGGTATCTCTAAGCTCTCCAGCTCACCACCAGGTCTCTGCCTCTCTGCCTTAACCTGTTGACAGATTAAACACCTCTTAACAAAAGTGATGACGTCCCGCTTCATATGTTTCCACCAGAATTGATAACGAAGATCCTCATACATTTTCCTCCCTCTGGGGTGGATACTAAGCCTGCTGCTATGAGCCCGTTATAGGATTCCTTGAAGCAACTCCGGTGTATTCGGAACCACCCAACGGTTACTGAGCCTCAAGGAACCGTCTTCAGCCACCCTAAACTTTGATGACTGCCCAAGAAATACCAAAGATAACCATCTCCGTACCTCCTCATATAATCTCTGAGGTCTCCTGATATTCTCATAAATATCTGGCTCAGCTAATAAGGTCGATACACGTACAGGTGATGCATCCACATCGTAGTCATAACCCAGATAACAGTAGGAGGTCATCATGGCTGACAACTGCATGACATCCTCGGCAGTACACCTCACTTTCCGGCTCAAAGCGTCTGCTGTCAGGTTAGCTTTCTCGGGATGGTACTCAATCTCACAATCATAGTCTTTGAGTAAGTCCATCCATCTCCTCTGTCTCATGTTCAGCTCTGCCTGAGTAAAGACTAACTTTAGGCTCTTCTGATCTGTATAAATGGTAAATGAAGTACCATACAAGTAGTGCCGCCATATCTTCAGAGCAAATACAATAGCCGCCAGTTCCAAATCATGAACTGGATACCTAGTCTCATGCGGCTTTAACTGTCTCGATGCATAAGCTACCACATGCTTATCTTGCATCAGCACGCATCCTAAGCCCTGAAGTGATGTATCAGTATAGATAACGAATGTTGTCCGTAGGAATCACCAACACTGGTGCTGATGTCAATCTGTGCTTCAACTCCTGGAAACTCTGTTCACAAGCCTCAGACCAATAAAATGGTACTCCCTTTTTAGTCAACTGCATCAGTGGCTTGACAATCTTCGAGAATCCTTCGACAAAACGCCGGTAATATCCGGCCAAACCAAGAAAGCTCCGAATCTCGGGCACTGAAGTAGGCATAGACCATTTCATCACCGCCTCTACCTTCCTGGGATCTACTGATATCCCGTCCCTAGAAATGACATGACCGAGAAACACCGCGCTGCTCAACCAGAATTCACATTTGCTAAGCTTGGCAAACAGCTGATTATCCCTGAGGATCTGGAGCACCGTCCTCAAATGACTCATATGTTCCTCCTCGCTCCGAGAATAGATAAGTATGTCGTCAATGAATACAATGACAAACTGGTCAAGATATTGCTGGAACACCCGATTCATCAGACCCATAAAGACAGCCGGGGCGTTCGTCACCCCGAACGGCATAACCAAGAACTCGTAATGTCCATACCGAGTCCGGAATGCTGTCTTCGGCACATCTTCCTCTCTAACCCAAATCTGATGATACCAGACCTCAAATCAATCTTGGAATAGAGTCTCGTGCCCTGCAACTGATCAAACAGATCATCAATCCTTGGAAGAGGGTACTTATTTTTAACTGTCGCCTTATTCAATTGTCGGTAGTCGATGCACAACCGCATTGAACCATCCTTCTTCTTGACAAATAAAATCGGTGCACCCCAAGGCGATACACTCGGACGTATGTATCGCTTATCAAGGAGTTCCTGTAATTGCACCTTCAGTTCCCTCAGTTCCGTCGGCGCCATTCTATAAGGAGCTCGAGAAATAGCAGAAGTCTCCGGTAGTAACTCAATTCCAAATTCAACATCTCTAATGGGCGGGAACCCTGGAATCTCATCCGGGAATACATCAGTAAATTCTGCAACCACCGGTATTTCCTCAATCTTTAGCTCTTTCTTCTTTTCCGCTATATCAACGGCATAGATAAGATAACCAGTATGGCCATGTTCCAATAACCGTGACATCTTACAGTTGAAACCAATGGGATCTTCGGACGAGAACCATTCCCATAAAAGATCCACTGAAACCCTTGATCAGATCGGAAGCGAACAGTTCTCTGTCGCCAGTCAACCACGGCCTGATATCTATTCAGCACATCAATGCCCACGATACAATCAAAGTCTGCCATACTCAGTACCATCAGGTCCGTCTTCAAATCATTGCCCTCAAAATAAACAAGGCAGTCCGCAAGAAACTGGTCAGTAATAACATTTCTTCCAGTGGGTGTCGAGATCATAAGAGGGGTGGGCAACGGAGACGGGCACGTACGATATCTCCCCACAAAATCAGAAGAATAAAGGAATGGGAGGCACCTGTGTCTATCAAAATAAAAAGCAGGGTACATAAATAAATAGCACGCACCAGCAATCACCTCCTCTGGGGCTGCCTCGGCCTGCTCTCTGGTTAGTGCATATACTTGTCCCTGAGGCGGTCCTAATGTCTGTCCTCCCGATGGTCGAGGCATGTTCTACTGCCTCTGGTGCACAGTCCTGTCGTCATATCTCGGTCTACTCATTCTAAATCCGAATGTCCCCCTCGACTGGGGCAATACCGAGAACTGTGGCCCATCTTGCCACAACTGAAATAGGCTGGACAGTTGTTTGATGAATGTGGTCCTCCACAATTCTCACATCTTGGTTCCCCCGTCCTGTTCCCTTGCATCGGCCCCCGGTTGGTTGGCATATTATAGGACTTCTTCCCACTAAATTGAGAAGACCAGGATGCTCCACGAGGCTTAAACTGCTCTCCTCGTGGTCTCAAGCTATCGGCAACTGACCTCTGGGGTGGCACATATGGGGGTACAGTATCAGCATACGCCCCAACTCCGATTTCCGCCAGCTCTGCTCTTGTAAGAGCATCATAAAAAGAGGTAGGTTTATTGGAGATAACCAGGTCAAATAAATCCGGTCTCAGACCCTTCAGAAAATGCCTCATCTTGGCATGTCCATTGCTAGCAACGTGAGGGACATACCTCAATAATGACGAGTAGTGCATGTCATAATATGATACTGTCATACTGCCCTGTTTTAAATTGGTGAACTCATCTTCTTTCAGTTCTCTGGCAGCAGCTGAGAAGTATCGATTCAAAAATCGAGTTCTGAATAGGCTCCAATCAATAGGTACTCCTTGAGCTCTCAGCTCCATCATAGTCGTCTTCCACCACATGGAGGACTTCTTAGCTAATTGGAACTCCATCAACCTCAGCCAGGCAGTCTTGGCACAGGGTGCCGACACAAATATCAGCTCTATCCTTTTCAACCATTCCTCAGCCTCTTCCCCAGTCTCAGTTTCCTCGAATCTAGGCAGATGGAAGGTTAGGAACTGTGTGAGACTCAGTTCACCCGGCAAAAACGGCTGTACAACAGGTTCCACACCCACAGCAGGTGGCGGTAGAGGATTCGTCTGAGCAATGCTAGCGTTAACACTTCCACATCGCCCACCTCCTCGTTAAGATTCCCCAAATTTATAGCCGCCATGCTGTAATACAATGGTTAAGAACAATTCCAGAAACAATACATATATATCACCGTTAGATAACATTAATAACAAGAGCATGTTAGCATAACAGTTATATATCAATATGCACCACATGCATAAACATGCTCATATGCAACTCCTAGCCAACAAGTTGCTAAGGCTACCCTTAAATTATTCCCGGGTTCTCTAACCACTGCTATGATACTGTGATGACCAGAGATTATGGATGTTAATTCCGGAGTGTTAATAACCCCTAAAGTTGTTTTACGTGGCAACTTGGAGTTTAATCGCGGTGTTGGGCCTTCTGGGCTCATTTATTTGGGTAGTTGGGATTGTTGGATCCCGAGGTTGAGATTGTATTCTCATTACGGTGAAAAATCTAAGAGTTGGGTTTTTAGTGTGACTCGGAATCTCGGGTGCTTTGTGTGGGCACCGGTAGGGGTTTTTGAGTTAGAGAGAGAATTTTTGAAATAATGAATCATGATGTATTTGTGGGGCTATTAGTATTTCGGGGTATTTTTGCTATAAATACCAGTTGAACCCGAGATTTTAATTATTGGAACCATTTTCCCCACCTTCCCTCTCTCTCCTCGCGCGCGCCATTCCCGATTCCCTTTGACCCCCGCCGCTTCCAGGCGTGCGCCCGCCGCCGTCCGGCCGCCGTTCGGCGCGTCCGACCCGCCGCCAGCTTCGTCTCTTCCAGGCGCACCTCCCCATACCAACAATTTGAAGTTTTGTCGAGAATCGGGTTTGGATTTGCCAGAAAAACGCTAGGGTTCGAAACTGGATTCTGTCCGATTTTGGAGCTCGATTTTTGGTACGTTTTTGGGGCTTTTTTTTCAGGAGATTTTGGGGCGTTTTGTGCTTTGATTTGGGTCGAAAATTTTAGACTTTAATGGTTCGAAAAATTGTTGCTTAATGGTTCGAATTTCATGCTGTGTGCGTGGGGTTATGTTCGAATTTTTGGGGGTTTTTGGCAAGGAGTGATGATTCTTGCTATTGATCGATTAATTCATGCTTTAGATGTATTATGGTGCTTAGTTTGAGTTCGATTTGTGTTGTGAAGGTTCGAAAATTTGTGGGGAGTTCTTGAGCAATTTTCGATAATGGTTAATTGTCGTGTGTTGACAATATTTTTGAGGGTTATGGGTGTGCTTGAGCATGGGTTGCATGTTTGTAAATAATTGTGAATTATTTATCGTGTTAGCACATCGTTCCTCGGGGCATGGAACTCGAGCAAGGTTTGGCTCGGACTTCACAAATTTAAGGTACGTGCGACGTACGAGCATTACTTTATATAAGAGCATTTGTGAAATGCATAATGTATTTTAATTGCATTAGATGGTTGGGTATGGCTATATATATATATGTGTTGATATGATTATGGAACGACCCAACCTTGACATCGCCGCCACAAGCGTGCGGGATACTAGAGTAGTATGACCTTATAAGAGATATGGGGTACTGGGTTTATATGACTATAGTAGGGCATTTGAGATGCCTGAGAATGATCGTGGAATGATGTATTAATTATGAGACATGTGAGATGTCTAAGTATAATGGAGAATTGGTAAAATAAATGCTAGGCATTTGAGCTATATGTGATTGGTAGCAAAGTTGAAAATCAGTATTAGATATCGAGATATCTATATTTGTATGTATAATGAATTTGGAATCATTAATTATTGATACTTGAGAATCAGGCATGCTATGAGTTAAATCAATGTGTTGATTTACTGATTTTTGAGATTTGATGAGTTTGATGATTGTGAGAACAGGGACAGTACACGGAATCCCGGATGAGGACGTTGCCATCCAGGGAGTATCGTTTAAAATTCATTAGTATTTACTTTTGTTGTAAATTATGAATTTCATTATTGTGATTATGGGATTTTGTGTATTGGTATGCTCACCCCGTTGGGGGCTGTCTCTGTTGGGGCAGGTGAACAGGTACATCGATGGCTGTGGAGCTGAGCTCGAGCTGTTGATTGGATGTACTCCCAGGATCGTGGTACCAGGGCTTGATGGAGCACGGTATCGTATAGAGTACTTATATACACCCGAAGGTTATATACATTTTTATGATGCTCGCATGTGAGCACGGTTATGCTTGTATATGGGTTGTATATAAAGGCATGAGCCTTTCTCTCTTTCATTCTATGTTGCATGCAATTAAGAGTAGAATTGCTAATGATATGAGAGTCATGGGTGTATTATGTGGGTGTTGAAACCCATTTATGTCGTTTTATGTGTGGTGTCTTCCCTGGCTGGGAATTTACTTAGCGTTGCTGTGTTCTGTTGAGTATGTGTTTTCCCTGGCCGGGAACTTTATATTGTGATGCGCTTTTATTTCGGGATGGCTCTATTTATGGGGAGACTCTGCCCAAATTTTTATAAAAGTCTACCATGTGAAAAGTGGTGTAATGGGGATGGAAATGGGCGGAATCTATGAGTCTAATTGTGGGAAGAGATGATCTTAATGTTGAATATTAAAGAAATTTTGTAATTGCCATTCAATGGTAAAGTATCATCTGTGTTTCCCGATTGATTTTATTGAAAGCATGTACCACACATAATGATTAATACACTAATCAAGGGTTAAGGGCTTGGGGTCCTTACATTAGTGGTATCAGAGCAGTGGCTGCTCTTTGGGGCTGTTAAGGGCCTAGGGAGTTATTGATAGCACATATTTATACATGATGGCATTAATGTTGTATGACACAACTAGTTGTTATGTGCTTTTATGATATGAAAAGTGGTGTTGCTAATCATTGTGGTTGCAGGAATCGTGTAGAATGTGATGAGAGTGCATTAATGGTGATGTCTGGCACTTCATGTATTATGTGTTAAGGGATCTGATTTGTAGGAAATCAGGAAAGGTGAGACGTACGGGCTTCGGACGGTAAAACTTGTTACACCTTTGATTATGTATATCGTGGGTAGTTAACCCTTTCATGTGATGGTATATGTGAAATGATAGTGATATATATTGTGATAATGGAATCAACTGTTGTGCTTGATTATTGTGGTAGAATTGATGAATGTTCCGGTAGCCTTTATCTCCGAGCGAGGGAGGTACTTGCCGCTGTCATGACTAAGCGAGGTAACATGCCGCTGTCATTGTCGAAGCGAGGGGTCCTAAAATTCCGCTGTTGTATTGGGACCGGAACAGTCACAATTCTAGTGATTAATGTGGAATGTTGTGGTTATAACTGGAACGTGATATCGATCATTATATTGTGAACTGTTGTACTAACCTGGATGCAGGTACAGGGAGCTAGTGGAAGTTCCGGTAGTTGTTATATTCGAGCGAGGGAGGTACTTGCCGCTGTCATATGAAGCGATGGTAGTATGATATTTGCCGCTGTCATGTCTAAGCGAGGTAACATGCCGCTGTCATTGTCGAAGCGAGGGATATCATATGATGCCGCTATATGTCGAAGCGAGGGGTCCTAAAAATTCCGCTGCTATAACAAGACCGGAACAACCACATTATCGATATTGATGGCGATGTCTCATTCCGCTATGTTGGTTGGCGATGGTTCATGCCGCCAAGTGTATTAATAGCGATGTCTTATTCCGCTATATTGATTGGCGATGGTTCTTGCCGCCGGATATATTGATAGCGATGTCTCATTCCGCTATATTGATTGGCGATGGTTCTTGCCGCCGGATATATTGATAGCGATGATTCATTCCGCTATATTGATTGGCGATGATTCTTGCCGCCGGGTATATTCATAGCGATGGTTCGTTCCGCTATTCCATTGGCGATGACTTATGCCGCCGGGTGTTCATAGCGATGGTACATTCCGCTACATCTATGGCGATGGTTCATGCCGCCAGATGTCTATAGCGATGTTTTATGCCGCTGACTCTATGACGATGGATTATGCCACTGATTCTATAGAGACGGGTTATGCCGCTATGTACATGACGCTGGATTACGCCACCTACGAGCGATGGGTGCTGATTGCGTACCACTGTTGGATGACGGAGACAGGTATGCCGCTATATTGTTAGCAATGAGGTATGTCATATTACTGTTTATTTAGCACTATTGTGGATATCATGTGTTGATTTACTTATGCTGTCATGTGTTTGACGATGAGATTATAGACGTCGTGTATCGACATATACTGTCACGAGTCGACAATATTATTTCAAAGTCATATGTTGACAGGTACCGTCACGGGATGACAATGACATAGTGGATGTTCTATGTAGACGTGTAGCGTCGTTTTGATGATTAATACATTTATGTTATGTATTAGGTTGTATGGTTTGAGTGCCGATGGTGAGCACATGGTAGAGTCTGGGTCACTAGTTGACGAGACATTTTGCCGAGCAGGTTTGCTCGGTGGAGTATTGGATGTATTGTACCGGTAAATGTACTACATCATGTTATAGAGTTAAATAATTGTCGAGCGATGATACCCTTGGGTATGCTCGTTGGTTTGGCTAGGGCCAAGTGATTGGTGGTAAGAGTAGTCATTGAGGAAACTACTCGCTTGTGTTGTGATGTAGGGTAGACATGGTTGCACCCACCCTGAGGGTGTGGGATAAGTCTTAACGGATTATGATTGCATCATAAGTGAGCAAGGACACCGGGTTGTCCATTGTGCTTGGTATTTTAGAGATATGTTGGGCGATGACCCATTACTCTAACGGTTTGTACGGTATGGCATACCGAGATGTAACATATGGTTTGTTGGTGGGCTTGATATGAGCCTATGGAGACAGCGCTTTGCTAGCCAGATATTGGGGGAAAGATATAGTGTGCTTGTTGGAGCCATGATACTACACGTTGGAACCGAGTTGGTGAATCGTATGATGATACGATGAAGACTTTTGGAAGGCTTTTGATTGTCCCTTTGTAGCATGATGTTCGAGGCATGTGACACCCCATGAGAACGTTATACATCTATTGTTTTGAGAGACTTGTCTGGGACAGCTCATAATGTTGAAGTACCAACAAGAGAGTCATCAAGTCGTTGTTGACTCGATCTGGGGAATCCGTGTACTTGGGATGCAATGGGTGTTATTGTATCCAGTTTTTTTTCCGAACGGTGGTTCGAGACTAGTGGATCTCGAGTTCGATAGCACTTCCCTTGTGGGGAAGGAGGTAGTATTATACCTATTTGGGGAATCTTTGAAGGATTCGGTAAGTTGGTACGTGTGGTGTTGATTTTGGGAATCACGCCGTGTTGTTGATCGTCGATTATCATTCTCCACTGGATGGGAATGACTCAGAATTGACAGTTGTGTTTGGGGCATAGGGGTATGTTGTAGATACCCGAACCAAGTGCATTGAGTATGCATGTAATGTCAGTGCTTAGGCAGGTATACTGGTGAGTATACGGATGCCAGTTATTGATTTCTTTTTTGTCAAGCATAGAGTTATACTATTTTTGGATGGTTAAATCTCTGATGAGAGATATGGAACACCTTGAAGTTGGGAATCTCCATGGCACGATAATTATGAGAAACAATCGTGAAGTTAGTTGACTCCCTTTGAAGAGGGATTATCTTGTGTGAGTTAAGGTATTTTCTTGTTGGTGTTTTCCTTCGAGTTATACGATAGCCTTCCCAAGTTTGGATTGTTAAATCCTGGATTATCAAGGGATGGCAGGAATTCGGATTGGTTGGGTGTAGCTGTCGACACAAGCGTTGAGGATGCCATGGGTTTATTGCTTGTCCTTTCTGTGATATCCCCGAAATGGTTAATTGCATTTGGGCATTAATTGCGATTATTATGATTAATTATGTGGTAATTAATTGTGTGTTGGAATTTATTTACCTTATGGAAATGCATGGTCATGTGGATAGGGTGACCCGGGGTTGCATTTCAGGGTGCATGTGTGCATGTTGGGTAAATATTATTGGAAGCATGATTTATTTGCCATTGGTAGCAATTGATTAGAAATCATGTGTTTAATTGGTATTTGGTGCATTTTGAGTAAATGCTTTGAAAAATATCATGTTGGGGTGTTTTACACACCATGGAATTGCCTTGGTATGCTTTTTTTTAATTAAACCAACTCATTTATTACCCCACACCTCATCCACCCATCACTTTTTTAACTTTACCAAAACAACACCCAAACCCTTCCTTTCCCTTCCCATTTTCGAGCTTGAGCTCAAGGGTGAAGAGAAGTTCTTGCAAAATCTTGTTTTGTGGAGATTATTGGGTGATTTGAGGTCCCCAAGAGGTATGGATGCCTCATTGTAAATTTTGTAAGGTTTTGTTTAAGTTTGGGTTGATTTTGAAGGGTTTTAAAATGGGTTTGTGTTGGGTTGTTGTGGTTTTGGTATTAATTTGGTTGGATGTTGCCTATTTGAGTTTATGTAGATGTTTATTGTTGGTTTTGAGTAGTTGGATGTGGTTGTTGTTGAGTTATGTGGGTTTGTTTGAGTTTGGGAAGGAGAAGGGTGAATAGTGCCCGGTTCTCGCTTGCCCAGAGCTCGGCGATCGATCGGCGTTTTTCTCGCGATCGATCGCGAGCCACAGAGCTGAGGCAGAGAGCTTCAGCGATCGATCGCGAGATGGGCGCGATCGATCAGCGAGGCCGCGATCGATCGACGCTAGCTCCGCGATCGATCGCGGATTGTTGGATTTTGTTGCCCGAGACAGTGAGGTCTCGCGATCGATCGGGGCTTGATGGCGATCGATCGCGAGACACCAAAAATGATGTTTTTGGTTATTTTTGTGGAATTTTTGGTATTGGACTATTATTGGATTCTAATATTGGTATTTGTGAATATGTAGAACCAACCCAGGTGGCAACACAGCCGAGGAATTGAAGTCCTACCATATTCCACTTTTGGAAAGGTACGTAGTGGACGTACGGGCACCCAACGGTAACATGTATTTTATATACTCATTGTTTATGCATTGTGGATGCGAGTATATATGTGGTATTGCATTGTGGATGCATATACATGTTGATTTATGCATATTGATGATAGATGCATATGATGATTATTGGATGCACATCCCATGAGTCGTGGTCATCCTTTGATGATTTTAATGCTTGCCGCTATTTGTTTTGGTTCCGCTAAATGTGAAGCGAAGGGGTGGGAGCGCCGCATGTCACATTTGAGCGTGGTTGTCATATGGGGCGAGGAAAGGGTATTTGCCGCTCTCTGTGAGGCGAGGGGTGGGAGTACCGTATGTCCATTGAAGCGAGGTTATCCTATGCCGCCCATATGAAAATAAGCGAGGGGCATTAAAATACACTGTGATGGACAGACTAGGGAATGGTGACCGATATTTGGTTTTGTTGAGATGGTATGATGTCATGACATGTTTAGACCATTGAAAAATAATCTATTGATTATACTCATGAGTTATGGTACAGGGACAACCAAATGGGAAGCGTTTGAAATGCATGGGAAAACAGGAAGTGTTTTATATTGATTATGCATTACGCTTTATCTTCATATTGTGTTGAATATGAATGATTATTATTGCTCATGTTTGAGGGTTGTCCTTGTAGGTACACGTTTGGCATGATAGGAGGGCTAGACGGGTTGAGACAGTGAGCTTGAGGATGCTTTTGGAAATTGAAGGACAAGATTATTTTGCCTAGTGTCTACTCTATGAGTAGTGTAAAACTAGTGGATAACATTCATTAGACGGGGAATGTAATTAATCCATTCTTTTGTAGTCCTTATTTTTGGCATGTAATGCTTAAGCTCATACACTCAACACGTTATTTCTCACTCTGATCATTATATTAGCTCTATTATGCCTTGATTCCGCATTTAAGGATTAGGGTCCTTACATTAGTGGTATCAGAGCAGTGGTTAGAGAACCCGGGAACGAGTGAAGGGTAGCCTTAGCATGATAGGCTAGGTGCTTACATTTGAAGCATGTTTATGCATGTGGTGCATATTAATGTATATTCTGTTATACTAACATGCGTATTCTCATTCCTGTTATCTAACGGCATAACATATATACTGCTTTGGAATTGTTGTTAACATTTGTATTACAGCATGGCTGATAATGAGGAGGTTGGAGATATCGGTAGTGTGAACGCAAGCGTCGGTCAAGTGAACCCTCTACCTCCACCGGCCGTAGGCATGGAACCAGTGGTTCAGTTATTGCTACCGGGTGAGATTAGCTTGACGCAATTTCTGTCTTACCATCCGCCCCGGTTTGAGGGGACAGAGTCCGGAGAAGAGGCTGAAGAGTGGTTGGAAAGACTTGAGCAGATCTTTGTATCGGCTCCTTGTGCTGTGACAGCTTGGCTGCGACTGGCGGAGTTTCAATTAGCCAAGAAACCTCTGATGTGGTGGAGGAGCACAGTAATGGAAATGAGAGCACTGGGTGCTGTGATCGACTGGACACTCTTCAGGACTAGGTTTCTGAACCGGTACTTCTCCGCAGCAGCAAGACAGACAAAGGAGGACGAGTTCACAAGTCTGAAGCAGGGGAACATGACAGTGGCAGACTATGCCACACGGTACTCTTCATTGCTGAGGTACGTTCCCCACATTGCCACCAGTGGGCACGCTAAGATGAGGAATTTTATGAAAGGGTTGCGACCGGAGCTCTATGACCGGGTTATCACTAATAACCCAACTTCTTTTGATGATGCTCTCACAAGAGCGGAGCTTGCTGAGCTAGGAGTGGGAGCTTACGCTATGCCACCACCAGTACCGCAACAGAGGCAGACTAATGACAGTTTGAGGCCCCGGGGAGAACCATTTAAACCCCGTGGTGCCTCTTCATCTTCGCGGTATGGTGGAAAGAAATACTTTGGCCAGAAACAGGATAACAAGAAGGGTAATTGGTCGGCCAATAGAGGATCTTCACAAGGAGATAGGCCGGGAGAGCCGAGGTGCAACAATTGTGGAGGGCCACATTCTTCAAACAAGTGTCCTGCATGTTTTGTCTGTGGCAAGATGGGCCACATCGCTCGGTATTGCCCCACACGGGGAGGACAATCTGAGTTTCAGGGCAACAGGCCTAGGTTTGAGGATAGGACAGTGCAACAGAGGCAGCAGTTTGGGCCTCGACCATCGGGAGGTCAGACAGTAGGACCGCCCCAGGGACAGGTGTATGCACTGACCAGGGAGCAGGCTCAGGCAGCCCCAGAGGAGGTGATTGCCGGTACGTGTCATTTATTTACGTACCCTGCTTTTGATACAGGTGCCTCCCATTCTTTTGTATCGGTGGGTTTTGTGGAAAGACACCATATGCGCACGTCTTCTTTACCCACGCCTCTCCTTGTCTCGACACCCACTGGAAGGAATGTTGTTGCTGATCAGTTTATGGCAGAATGCCTCATTTATTTTGAGGGCAACGAGTTGAGGTCAGATTTGATTGTGCTGGGTATGTTAGACTTCGACTGCATCTTGGGTATTGATGTTCTGAACAGATATCAGGCAGTGGTAGATTGCCGACAGAGGACAGTGAAGTTCAGACCTGAGTTGGGCAGTCAGTGGACCTTCTATGGCAACGGTTCTGGTGCGAAGATTCCGTTGATTTCAGCGATCAAGATGACTCAGCTGTTGGAACGTGGCCACTCGGGCTATCTTATTTATGCCGTGGACACGTCTGGGAAGGATAAGGAACTAAGAGTTGAGGATGTGCCAGTGGTAGCAGAGTTTGCTGATGTATTCCCCGAAGAGATCCCAGGATTCCCACCGGCTAGGGAAGTCGAGTTTGGGATCGAGCTGTTGCAAGGGACATCCGCTATCTCTCGTGCACCTTATAGGATGGCACCGGCAGAATTGAGGGAGTTGAAAGAACAGTTGCAGGATCTCCTGGAGAAGGGATATATACGCCCGAGCGTGTCGCCATGGGGCGCACCAGTTCTCTTTGTGAAAAAGAAGGACGGTTCGATGCGGTTGTACATCGATTACCGGCAGCTGAATAAGGCTACAGTGAAGAACAAGTATCCTCTTCCAAGGATCGACGATCTGTTTGATCAGTTGCAAGGTACCAGGGTGTATAGCAAGATTGATTTGAGATCCGGGTATCATCAGATTCGGGTCAGAGAGGAAGATGTGCAGAAGACAGCATTCCGGACTCGATATGGACATTACGAGTTCCTAGTGATGCCGTTCGGCGTGACGAATGCTCCAGCAGTCTTCATGAGTCTCATGAACAGAGTGTTTCAGCAGTATCTTGATCAGTTCGTCATTGTTTTTATTGACGACATTCTCATCTACTCCCGGAGCAAGGAGGAGCATGTGAAACACTTGAGGACAGTGCTTCAGATTCTCAGAGAGCATCAGTTATATGCTAAACTCAGTAAGTGTGAATTTTGGCTGAACAGTGTAGTGTTTCTGGGGCATGTCATATCGAGCAGCGGGATATCTGTAGATCCCAAGAAGATTGAGGCTGTGATGGAGTGGGCTGCCCCCACTTCTGTGCCTGAGATCCGGAGTTTTCTGGGTTTGGCCGGGTATTATCGACGCTTTGTCGAGGGCTTTTCGAAGATTGCCAAGCCGCTGACTCAGTTGACCCAGAAGGGAGTGCCTTTCTTTTGGTCAGAAGCTTGTGAGGAGAGCTTCCAGGAGTTGAAGCACCGGTTGACGACGGCGCCAGTGTTAGTGATCCCTACGGAGAACTCCAGATTTGTTCTGTATACTGACGCATCACTGCAGGGCCTTGGGTGTGTTCTGATGCAAGATAAGCATGTGGTAGCTTATGCATCGAGGCAGTTGAAGCCGCATGAGACCAGATATCCAGTTCATGACTTGGAATTGGCGGCTATCATCTTCGCCCTGAAGATCTGGAGACATTACTTATATGGGACTTCATCACCATATACACGGATCACAAGAGCCTCAAGTTTTTATTCACTCAGGCGGAGCTGAACATGAGGCAGAGGAGGTGGATGGACCTACTCAAGGACTATGATTGCGAGATAGAGTACCATCCGGGGAAAGCCAATTTGACAGCAGACGCTTTGAGCCGGAAAGTGAGGAGTTCTGCTGAGGACGTCATTCAATTGTCTGCTATGATGACCTCCTATTGTCATTTGGGCTATGATTTTGACATAGATGCATCGCCTGTGTATGTATTGACTTTGTTAGCCGAGCCAGACATCTATGAGAACATCAGGAGAGCTCAGAAGTCAGATGATGAGGTTCAGAGGTGGTTATCTTTAGTACATCTTGGTCAGCCAACGAAGTTCAGAGTGGCCGATGATGGGTCTTTGAGATTGGGTGACCGTTGGGTGGTTCCGAGTACGCCGGAGTTGCGTAAGGGGATCTTGGAGCGAGCTCACAGTAGTAGACTTAGCATCCACCCAGGCGGGAAGAAGATGTACAGAGATCTGCGTGGTCACTTTTGGTGGAAAAGGATGAAGTCTGATGTCGTCACTTTTGTAAAGAGGTGTTTGATCTGCCAGCAGGTTAAGGCAGAGATACAGAGACCTGGCGGCGAGTTGAGAAGCTTGGAGATACCGAAGTGGAAGTGGGAGCACATTTCCATGGACTTCGTGACTCATTTGCCGAGGAGTGCTTCAGGCTTCGATGCTATTTGGGTGATTGTGGACAGATTGACTAAGGTAGCCCACTTTATCCCCTATAGCATGACTTTCACATTTTTGAGGATGGCGCAGTTGTATATTAGAGATGTGGTGAGATTGCATGGGATCCCCGTTTCCATAGTGTCAGATCGAGATCCGCGATTCACATCTCATTTCTGGGAAGGCCTTCAGTCAGCTTTGGGAACTGAAGTCAGATTGAGCACTGCTTATCATCCTCAGACGGATGGCCAGACCGAGCGCACTATCCAGACGCTCGAGGACATGCTGAGAGCTTGTGTTTTGGAGTTCGATGCCTCTTGGCAGGATTCAGTGCCTTTGGTAGAGTTTTCTTATAACAATAGCTACCAGGCGAGTATTCAGATGGCTCCGTTTGAAGCTCTTTATGGCAGACGGTGTAGACCACCCTTGTGTTGGGATGATTTGGACCGCAAATCGGTCGGAGGACCGGAGTTGATCCGAGAGATGGAAGAAAAGATAAAGACGATAAGGCAGAAAATGAAAGCGGCTCAGGACAGACAGGCAGCATATGCGAATAAACGGCGGAGACCGTTGGAATTTCAGTTGGGAGATAAGGTCTTTTTGAAGATCTCGCCTTTCAGGGGCGTTGTGCGATTTGGGATGCGCGGGAAACTGTCTCCGAGGTATGTTGGACCGTACGAGATTTTGCAGCGCATTGGCACCTTAGCTTACCGACTGGCTTTGCCGCCTTCTTTATCTGGTATACATGATGTGTTTCATGTATCGATGTTGCGGAAGTATGAGCCGGATCCGTCTCACGTGTTACAGCCTTCCGAAGTTCAGTTAGAATCAGATTGTATCTTATGTGGAACGGCCTGTCAGAATTCTGGATCGAGCAGACCGTAGACTTCGGAACAAAGTGATACCTATGATCAAGGTTCAGTGGGATCGCAGGGGTGTCGAGGAGGCTACGTGGGAGACGGAGCGGCATATGGTGCAGCACTACCCGGAACTATTCTCTGGTATGTGTTTATGTTTAGTTTCCTTTTGGGGTAAGTGCATGTGATTTCGAGGACGAAATCTTATAAGTAGGGGAGTATTGTGATATCCCCGAAATGGTTAATTGCATTTGGGCATTAATTGCGATTATTATGATTAATTATGTGGTAATTAATTGTGTGTTGGAATTTATTTACCTTATGGAAATGCATGGTCATGTGGATAGGGTGACCCGGGGTTGCATTTCAGGGTGCATGTGGTGCATGTTGGGTAAATATTATTGGAAGCATGATTTATTTGCCATTGGTAGCAATTGATTAGAAATCATGTGTTTAATTGGTATTTGGTGCATTTTGAGTAAATGCTTTGAAAAATATCATGTTGGGGTGTTATATACACCATGGAATTGCCTTGGTATGCTTTTTTTTAATTAAACCAACTCATTTATTACCCCACACCTCATCCACCCATCACTTTTTTAACTTTACCAAAACAACACCCAAACCCTTCCTTTCCCTTCCCATTTTCGAGCTTGAGCTCAAGGGTGGAGAGAAGTTCTTGCAAAATCTTGTTTTGTGGAGATTATTGGGTGATTTGAGGTCCCAAGAGGTATGGATGCCTCATTGTAAATTTTGTAAGGTTTTGTTTAAGTTTGGGTTGATTTTGAAGGGTTTTAAAATGGGTTTGTGTTGGGTTGTTGTGGTTTTGGTATTAATTTGGTTGGATGTTGTCTATTTGAGTTTATGTAGATGTTTATTGTTGGTTTTGAGTAGTTGGATGTGGTTGTTGTTGAGTTATGTGGGTTTGTTTGAGTTTGGGAAGGAGAAGGGTGAATAGTGCCCGGTTCTCGCTTGCCCAGAGCTCGGCGATCGATCGGCGTTTTTCTCGCGATCGATCGCGAGCCACAGAGCTGAGGCAGAGAGCTTCAGCGATCGATCGCGAGATGGGCGCGATCGATCGGCGAGGCCGCGATCGATCGGCGCTAGCTCTGCGATCGATCGCGGATTGTTGGATTTTGTTGCCCGAGACAGTGAGGTCTCGCGATCGATCGGGGCTTGATGGCGATCGATCGCGAGACACCAAAAATGATGTTTTTGGTTATTTTTGTGGAATTTTTGGTATTGGACTATTATTGGATTCTAATATTGGTATTTGTGAATATGTAGAACCAACCCAGGTGGCAACACAGCCGAGGAATTGAAGTCCTACCATATTCCACTTTTGGAAAGGTACGTAGTGGACGTACGGGCACCCAACGGTAACATGTATTTTATATACTCATTGTTTATGCATTGTGGATGCGAGTATATATGTGGTATTGCATTGTGGATGCATATACATGTTGATTTATGCATATTGATGATAGATGCATATGATGATTATTGGATGCATATCCCATGAGTCGTGGTCATCCTTTGATGATTTTAATGCTTGCCGCTATTTGTTTTGGTTCCACTAAATGTGAAGCGAGGGGTGGGAGCGCCGCATGTCACATTTGAGCGTGGTTGTCATATGGGGCGAGGAAAGGGTATTTGCCGCTCTCTGTGAGGCGAGGGGTGGGAGTACCGCATGTCCATTGAAGCGAGGTTATCCTATGCCGCCCATATGAAAATAAGCGAGGGGCATTAAAATACACTGTGATGGACAGACTAGGGAATGATGACCGATATTTTGTTTTGTTGAGATGGTATGATGTCATGACATGTTTAGACCATTGAAAAATAATCTATTGATTATACTCATGAGTTATGGTACAGGGACAACCAAACGGGAAGCGTTTGAAATGCATGGGAAAACAGGAAGTGTTTTATATTGATTATGCATTACGCTTTATCTTCATATTGTGTTGAATATGAATGATTATTATTGCTCATGTTTGAGGGTTGTCCTTGTAGGTACACGTTTGGCATGATAGGAGGGCTAGACGGGTTGAGACAGTGAGCTTGAGGATGCTTTTGGAAATTGAAGGACATGATTATTTTGCCTAGTGTCTACTCTAGGAGTAGTGTAAAACTAGTGGATAACATTCATTAGACGGGGAATGTAATTAATCCATTCTTTTGTAGTCCTTATTTTTGGCATGTAATGCTTAAGCTCATACACTCAACACGTTATTTCTCACTCTGATCATTATATTAGCTCTATTATGCCTTGATTCCGCATTTAAGGATTAGGGTCCTTACACTTTCAGAATTTGAACTCTGTGGAGTCTCGATGGTTTATTTATGATCAGGATGTGATCTTTGGAATATCCGGAGGTGGACATCTTGTGAGATGTCTTTTGTGTGAATCTGTGGCCGTGAGTTGCCCAAATTGAGTTGCAATGATGCGACTGCTCATTTGATGGAGGAGGTTTGAAAGTGGAGACCAGGTTTGGTATGTGTACATCGTGGTATACTAGTGTTTTCCTCGTAATGATGTGTATTAGACATCGTGAGTCATAATAAAGATGTCATTGGATGATATCTACGATAGAATCGGGAGCGATTCGAATCCTTGCAGTTTCAGTCGACTAACTGCTCTTGGAGTATTAGTGTTGAGCTGTGCTAACGCTCTTTGGCGTTATGATGGATTTGGAAGTCTATTCCATTCCAGAGTTTGACACGAGGTCAACGTTCTCACGGTTGAGGTGTTATTCAGGATGCGTTCTTACTAGTTGTATTAGAACTAAGGATGACTGTCTGATCTACAGTCGTAAGTATTGGTTGTTTTGCAGTCATGAGGGACTGACTTTTGGGATGAACCGCATCGAGGAACGTTTTGCCTCTTGGGTGATAAGTTGGTGTGGGTAGGTCGCACTGTTTCAGAGTCTGATGCGAGGTAGGTATCCTCGCGTTTATTAAGACGATTCTGATATGGTCAAGAATCGAGGTTATGGCTTCATGTTGTTGTGTAGCCTGGGTGTACGTGATACACCGGTGCTAATTTCGAGGACGAAACTCTTTTAGTGGGGGATATTGTGATGACCAGAGATTATGGATGTTAATTCCGGAGTGTTAATAACCCGTAAAGTTGTTTTACGTGGCGACTTGGAGTTTAATCGCGGTGTTGGGCTTCTGGGCTCATTTATTTGGGTAGTTGGGATTGTTGGATCCCGAGGTTGAGATTGTATTCTCATTACAGTGAAAAATTTAAGAGTTGGGTTTTTAGTGTGACTCGGAATCTCGGGTGCTTTGTGTGGGCACCGGTAGGGGTTTTTGAGTTAGAGAGAGAATTTTTGAAAACAGATGATTTTTAATAAATCATGTTGTATTTGTGGGGCTATTAGTATTTCGGGGTATTTTTGCTATAAATACCAGTTGAACCCGAGATTTTAATTATTGGAACCATTTTCCCCACCTTCCCTCTCTCTCCTCGCGCGCGCCATTCCCGATCCCCTTTGACCCCCGCCGCTTCCAGGCGTGCGCCCGCCGCCGTCCGGCCGCCGTTTGGCGCGTCCGACCCGCCGCCAGCTTCGTCTCTTCCAGGCGCACCTCCCCATACCAACAATTTGAAGTTTCGTCGAGAATCGCGTTCGGATTTGCCAGAAAAGCGCTAGGGTTCGAAACTGGATTCTGTCCGATTTTGGAGCTCGATTTTTGGTACGTTTTTGGGGCTTTTTTTTTCAGGCGATTTTGGGGCGTTTTGTGCTTTGATTTGGGTCGAAAATTTTAGACTTTAATGGTTCGAAAAATTGTTGCTTAATGGTTCGAATTTCATGCTGTGTGCGTGGGGTTATGTTCGAATTTTTGGGGGTTTTTGGCAAGGAGTAATGATTCTTGCTATTGATCGATTAATTCATGCTTTAGATGTATTATGATGCTTAGTTTGAGTTCGATTTGTGTTGTGAAGGTTCGAAAATTTGTGGGGATTTCTTGAGCAATTTTCGATAATGGTTAATTGTCGTGTGTTGACAATATTTTTGAGGGTTATGGGTGTGCTTGAGCATGGGTTGCATGTTCGTAAATAATTGTGAATTATTTATCGTGTTAGCACATCGTTCCTCGGGGCATGGAACTCGAGCAAGGTTTGGCTCGGACTTCGGAAATTTAAGGTACGTGCGACGTACGAGCATTACTTTATATAAGAGCATTTGTGAAATGCATAATGTATTTTAATTGCATTAGATGGTTGTGGGTATGGCTATATATATGTGTGTGTTGATATGATTATGGAACGACCCAACCTTAACATCGCCGCCACAAGCATGCGTGATACTAGAGTAGTATGACCTTATAAGAGATATGGGGTACTGGGTTTATATGACTATAGTAGGGCATTTGAGATGCTTGAGAATGATCGTGGAATCATGTATTAATTATGAGACATGTGAGATGTCTAAGTATAATGGAGAATTGGTAAAATAAATGCTAGGCATTTGAGCTATCTGTGATTGGTAGCAAAGTTGAAAATCAGTATTAGATATCGAGATATCTATATTTGTATGTATAATGAATTTGGAATCATTAATTATTGATACTTGAGAATCAGGCATGCTATGAGTTAAATCAATGTGTTGATTTACTGATTTTTGAGATTTGATGAGTTTGATGATTGTGAGAACAGGGACAGTACACGGAATCCCGGATGAGGACGTTGCCATCCAGGGAGTATCGTTTAAAATTCATTAGTATTTACTTTTGTTGTAAATTATGAATTTCATTATTGTGATTATGGGATTTTGTGTATTGGTATGCTCACCCCGTTGGGGGCTGTCTCTGTTGGGGCAGGTGAACAGGTACATCGATGGCTGTGGAGCTGAGCTCGAGCTGTTGATTGGATGTACTCCCAGGATCGTGGTACCAGGGCTTGATGGAGCACGGTATCGTATAGAGTACTTATATACACCCGAAGGTTATATACATTTTTATGATGCTCGCATGTGAGCACGGTTATGCTTGTATATGGGTTGTATATAAAGGCATGAGCCTTTCTCTCTTTCATTCTATGTTGCATGCAATTAAGAGTAGAATTGCTAATGATATGAGAGTCATGGGTGTATTATGTGGGTGTTGAAACCCATTTATGTCGTTTTATGTGTGGTGTCTTCCCTGGCTGGGAATTTACTTAGCGTTGCTGTGTTCTGTTGAGTATGTGTTTTCCCTGGCCGGGAACTATATATTGTGATGCGCTTTTATTTCGGGATGGCTCTATTTATGGGGAGACTCTGCCCAAATTTTTATAAAAGTCTACCATGTGAAAAGTGGTGTAATGGGGATGGAAATGGGCGAAATCTATGAGTCTAATTGTGGGAAGAGATGATCTTAATGTTGAATATTAAAAAAATTTGTAATTGCCATTCAATGGTAAAGTATCATCTGTGTTTTCCGATTGATTTTATTGAAAGCATGTACCACACATAATGATTAATACACTAATCAAGGGTTAAGGGCTTGGGGTCCTTACAGATACCACTAATGTAAGGACCCTAGTTCCTTATGTGATATAAAGACATAAGTAGAGGTAATGATTGCATTATCAGAGTGTAAAAATTTCGTGTTGAGGCCTTGAGCTTTAAGGGTTACATGCCAAGATAAATACTTATAAATGGATTAAATACATTCCTAACAAAATGAATGTTAATCCTATAGATTTACACTACTTCTAGAGTAGATACTATACAAAAGAATCCCAGCTTCTATACCAAAAGCCCTCCACACTAGCTCACTGCGTCAACCCGACCTTCGCCCCTCTTTTATGCCAAAAATGTACCTACAAGGACAACCCCCAAATCATGAGCATATAATAATCCATAATAAGCATGACATGATTAAAAAGCGTAAATGCAGAAACAAGTACAAAACACTGCCTGTTTCCCAATTGCATTTTTAAACGCCCCCTTTTTGGTTGTCCCTGTATAATAACTCATGAGTATAATCAATGGATTATTCAATGGTTTTACAATGTCATGACATATCACCAATTACCAATCCCTAGTCTGTTATAACATTGTATTTTAATGCACCTCGCATGTCATGACAGCGGCACCAATACCCCTCGCTTTGACACATTAGCGGCATTGAATAACCTCGCTCAAATGCGACATGCGGCAATACCCTCGCTTCAACATTTGGCGGCAAATATTCATTCCTCGCTATAATATGACAGCGGCAAGTATTCTATCATCGCTTCAAGTGACAGCGGCAAAGCATTAAAATCATCACTCGAATATAACCATGACTCATGGGATATGCACCAATCAATCAACATATACATATGCAATCATAATGTATAGATCAACATGTATTTGCATCTACCATGCACAATTCAATAAACACTTGCATCCACAATGCATATCCCAACGCGTATATAAGTTACATGTTACCGTTGGGTGCCCGTACGTCTTCTACGTACCTTTCCAAAAGTAGGAGATGGTAGGACTTTACTTCCTTGGCTGTGTCGCCACCTGAGATGGTTCTACATAATCACATAAACCCATATTAGATGCCAATAATAGTCCAACACCAAAAATCCTACAATAAATAACCAAAACACAAATTTTGGCTTCTCGCGATCGATCGCCAATAGGCCCCGATCGATCGCGAGATGCTACTGCCTCCACGTTCAAAAATCTGCCTTCCGCGATCGATTGCTGAAGACATGCCGATCGATCGTTGGCTTCCCGATCGATCGCCCAATTCACGCGATCGATCATCGAATACCTCTGCCTCGCACTCTGGTTCTCGCGATCGATCGGGAAGAGCGCGCCGATCGATCGCCGAAGTCTGTAATCGCGAGAAATCGCCATTTCCGAGCACCATTCCAAGGCTACCATAAAACACACCTCAAACCATCATATCCCAACAACTTAACACACAAGGTACACCAATATACTACCATATAGCTACTCAAAACAAGTATCACAACAAAAGGCTACTAAACATGCCATTTCTACTCAACCCTTTATCAAAACTCAACCAACATTTAACCCAAAACAGGATATGATTCCTTACACTCTTTTGCTCCAACTTTTGCAAGATTTCTAGCAATGAAATTTGCAAATCTCTTCCTCCTACTTGCTTAGCTGTTGCTGGACGATTTTTTTGGTGGGGGGTGGGGGGGGGGGGAGGGAGAGATTTTTGAGATGAAAGGTGGGGTGGGAGAGTGGAGAAGGGGTATGGCTGCAGCAGGGAGAGGTATGGGTTGAGGTGGGGGTGGTTAGATGATAGGTAGAGTTTTTGTCCCGGTATTTAGCATGATGTATTAAAATATCCTCACATGATATTTTATAGCATTTATTCAATAAAATACTTCAAATTCCAATTAAACATGCTTTACCAAAATGAACAACACCCACCCCCAAATAATCATGCCATAACTCGAATTCCCAACATATAACACATGCACCCTGAAATGCATTACTAGGCCATGACCACCACATGACTAAGCATTTTCTAATATTAAATCAACACCAATAAATTAATACCATAATCCTCACATAACATAATTAATGTTCAAATGGACATAATCATTCCGGCGACATCACATGAATTGTGTAATTTATGATATTGAGATTGTGCTATTGGTATGCTCACACTGTGTGGGGGGCTGTTTCTGTTGAAACAGGTAGAACAGGTACATCATTGGCTTGGGGGATGTGTTTGAGCTACTGAATGACGATACTTCTAGGAGCTGGGTATCGGTGTTGGTATGAACAATACTTCTTATACAGTTGATACACGTCTATGGGTGCAATGCTCGCATGTGAGCATTTAGATATGCGTATATGGTTTGTATAAGAGCTATGTGATATCTCTTTTCATTTATGCTTTGCATGCATTTAATTAAGGGAATTGCATAATGAATTGAGAACATGTTAGTGTATTATGAGGTGTATGCTTATACTAGTTGGATTGTATTGAGAATTGAATGAGAAGAGGATGAATAACCAAAAATTTTATAGATGGCATGTTAAGGTCACTGAAGCATGTACAAGAATTCCCTAATCTGGAAAAAGTATGCACCATTATTTGTGATAATACTCTAATAGCTGGTTAAGGGCATGGGGTCCTTACAAGAATGTACAGATGTACATCCGAACATGAATTGAACGATGCGCGAAATAATTAAATAATTTCTAAAAATGGTTCAATAGATTTTAAAACCATTAATGAAATGATTATATACAAACTTTGCGTAAATGTACCATAAAATCTATTTCAAGCAAAGTTGAATTTTTTGAAAATGTAGAATTGATATGAACTTAGACTTGGAGATCGCACGACAGTAGTGTTGAACATGAACTTGTGGTCGGAACTATTAGGAATCTCAGGTTAAATGAAGTGATAATTTGGGTCTATTAAAAGAATAGAATTTGCATGGACTTGAGTATTAAATTAGTTAGACTTTGTGCACTTGTGGTAAAGTTTTGCGAAAAGTTGAAAACTGGTAAAACTTTCGAAGCCAATGTTGAATTTAGACAATTGAAATGATTGTCTTATGTTAAGGATATACCTGCTTCATTATCTTAGAACGATTTTGTACGTCTACTAAAAGATCCACATTCTGAATCGTATCAGGTGTCAATCCAAAGCCACGAGCTGCTTATAATCTATCTTGTTTGCTCGAAATACGATTATGTCATACGAGTTTTCAAATTCTTGATATTTTCTCGAACTCGATGAGTCGAATCTTTTGACAAGTTCTAATCGAATGGTAATTACTCCTATTCGTATTCTCTTGGTCTTTCGTGACGAAAATAGATGTGTTGAATATCTGAAACAGATATCTTAGATTCCGCATTTGAAATAATTTTGATCAATCCATCCAGCCTAAATGTGGATTGCACATGATGGTAATCTTTCTATCATGTTATTTAGCGGGTTTGACTTTTCCCATCGATAGTGCAGAATATGAAAATCTCACATCTCTTATGCGATTAACTCAAACGAGCCAGATATTTCTCTGATCAAACGAGCGTAACTTTCGTTCTTTGATTAACCACCTAATCTGTTTTCGTCATTTATTCTGACACCAAAGAAATTAGGAAAGATCTGAAAGATCTTTCAGTTTCCTATTAGGAAATGATTATGTATACCATGCTATCCAAATGGAAATTTTGGATGATCGAACCGATACTCTTGAGCCATGTCATTTCTCGACGTAGCATTTCTGTGGATTCAATTAAGGTAGAAGAATGTTAAACTAACTAAGACCTATCAATGTTCGTAAACTTAAATATCTATCCTTTCGATCCGATCTGAATACGAGGCAACGTGGGTTGATGAATCTTTTGAAGGATCGCGATGGTGAAGCAATATCACCTAGACGAATGAATGTCGACGGCTGTCCTCAGTCGTAAAGTCTACGAGTATATTCTAGATTATGTTTGTAGCATCAAGTACATGCTGATATCTATATTGCGGGCTGAACTTTTCAATCATACTAGAAGTCTATCAGTATTTCAGCATTTCAAATTGAGTCTGAATTTATTCTAAACATCAGAAACGTCTAACCAATTGATGTTCAAATTCAGAAATCTTAAGAACTCGTATCTTCAGAACATCCTTTTTGCTTTCAGATATCTACTGATAGTTTCTATGACTTAATGATTCATAAGTTGTTCCTGATAATTCTGATCTGGTCTCTGTAATTATTCGTGAAGTATATAACTGTGAAATCAGTATTTACCCTGAAGACGAAATATGCATATGACTCTGAGACCTCAGTTTTGATGAAGATGTATCAGATAAGACATTACTAAGTTTATTTTTTTTTCAAATGTTGAGGTTGTCAGTAAGTTTAAAATGGATGAATAAAACTTGGAGGGTTGCTTGATGGCTTTAAAAATCCCGATGGGATTGATAATATGTGGCTATGGAGTGGCACGTATTCCTCGATCACCCAAAGACGGTGATGCTGTTTGGACATTATTGATCTGCTTGCTAAGTCTGCACTTTTCTTTTCCTTACGAGCGGACTTATCCTTATACGAACATGACCCTATTTTTCTCGGGGATATGTTACGTCATGTGGCAAATGATTTTAACTTTGGAGGGCATGAAGCTTTGCCGTTAATCGAGGTTTCTATATTGTTAACCACCAACGAGCTTAGGTTCGACATCTTTTGAAACCTTTTGGAAGAGACGCTGTAGATCGCCTCTAGCCTGGAAAGAAATTTGTGAAAAACCAGTTGACTGGACCTTATATAATACGAGAAACGAATTGTAAGATTTAGTTTATCGGATAGCGGATGATGGCTGCCCAGGATCGTCAAGCTAGTTTTGCTTCTTGTAAGGACCCTAGTTCTTTAAGTGCGGATTAAAGGCGTAAATAGAGCTAACATACATCTATAGAGTATAAAGTTTGTGTTGATGCCTTGAGCTGTTAAGATTACAGTGCGAAAATAAAGTTCCAAAAGGGATTAATTACATTCCCAACCAATTGAATGTTAATCCTATAGCTTTACACTACTCCTAGAGTAGAGACTATACAAAAGAATTAAGCCTGCTATACCAACAGCACTCCTCACAAGCTCACCGCATCAACCCGCCTTAGCCCTTCCGCCCAAAAGTACCTACAGGAACAACCCCAAAACCATGAGCATGCAACAAACCATATTCACAATAACATGATTGTAATTTAGAAATGCATAAACTGTAAATACGAATCACTTCCTGTATCTAATACATTTAAAGCTCCATTTGGTTGTCCCTGTACCACAATCATAATCAATGGATTATAATACCAATAATGTATGTCATGACATGCACCCATTCCATGTATACCAATGGCCATTTCCAGTATTATTATATCAGTGGCATAATACCCCTCGCGTTTACATGACAGCGGCATTAATACCCCTCGCTTCGATATATTAGCGGGATAATATCCCTCGCAATAGTAATATGACAGCCGAATTATCCTTCGCTTCGACATATTTGCGGCAAATATTCTTCATCGCTATAATATGACAGCGGCAAGTATTCGATCATCGCTTTGACATGAAGGCGGCAAGTATTCTTCATCACTGGAATATAACCTCGACTCATAATCACATGCACCAATGCATCCAATATACACATGCAACCATAATGCATATTCAACCCATGTATGTAACCATGATGTATAACCAAGACCATGTATGCAACCATAATGCATAATCAATTCCATGTGTGTAACCATAATGCATAACCAATTCAATGCGTAAAAATACGTTTTACCGTCCGATGCTCGTACGTCTCACTACGTACCTTTGTACCAAAATGTGGTGTGTTGTGGACTTTATCTCCTAGGCTGTGTGGCCACGTGGGATGGTTCTACACATTCACACAAACCATAATTAGGAGCCAATAATAGTCCAATACCAAAAATCCCACAAAAATAATCAAAAACACACTTTTTGGTGACTCGCGATCAATCGCCACAAGGCCCCGATCGATCGCGAGATCACACTGCCCGTATCCGAAATTTTCTACACTCGACGATCGATCGCCAAGCGCCTCTGGAGCGCATTGCCTCTTGGCGATCGATCGCGCCATTTGCAGCGATCGATCGCCACAGCCTGTACACGCGATTTCCACCATTTTTACACCATATTTCTTCCCCAACTACACCAACACATAAACCATCAAACCAACAACATATAAACACCATAAACCTTCAACATACACCTCAAAACAATCAAAAATCTAACACGCAACCAAAACCATACCAACTCAAAACAAACCCATTTCAAAACAACAAATACCATTTCAAATCCAAACCAAACACCATAAAAACATCAAGGAGGTATCCATACATCTTATGGACTCTAAATCTCACCAAGGATCTCACAAACCAAGCTTTTGCAAGGATTTTTCTCTCCTCCTTTAGCCAAAATCGAAAATGGTTTGGGGATAGGGTTTGGAAGAGTGATTGGAGATTGTAAAAAGTGATGGGGAAAGTGGTGGGTAGTGGGGTATAAGGGGTTTTAATTAAAACATGTACCCCAATAATTAGCATGATGTATAAAATACCCCAACATGATATTTTAAAAAGTATTTTACTAAAATGCACCAAAACCTCAATTAAATCCATGCTTTACCAAGTAATTATCAACCCTCACAATTAAACCACGCTAGCACCCAAAATTCCCAACATGCATAATATACACCCTCAAACGCACCACCGGGTCACACCCACCATGTGACTAAGCATTTCACCATATTAATTAAATCCAACACTAGATTAATTAACACCACAGATAATCATATAAACATAATTAATTCCCAATTGCATATAATTATTTCGGGGATATCACAATACTCCCCTACTTATAAGATTTTGCCCTCGAAATCGTATGCACTTACCCAAAACGAAACTAAACATAAATCACATACCAGAAAATAGTTCCGGGTAATACTGCACCATATGCTGCTCCGTCTCCCACGTGGCTTCCTCGACACCCCTGCGATCCCACTGAACCTTGACCATCCGTATCACTTTGTTCCGAAGTCTGCGATCATCTCTATCCAGAATCCTGACTGGTCGTTCCTCGTAGGATACATCAGAATCTAATTGTACCTCAGAAGGCTGCAACACATGTGACGGATCCGGCCCATATTTCCGCAACATAGATACGTGGAATAAGTCGTGAATATCAGATAACGACGGTGGCAAAGCTAAACTGTAAGCCAAGGCACCGATGCGCTGTAAAATCTCATACGGTCCAACATACCTTGGAGACAATTTCCCACGCATACCAAACCGCACAACACCCCTGAAAGGTGAGATCTTCAAAAAGACACTGTCTCCCAACTGAAACTCCAACGGTCTCACAGTTTATTTGCATAGGCTGTCTGTCTATCCTGGGCTGCCTTCATTTTCTGCCGGATAACCTTTATCTTATCCTCCATTTCCTGAATCAGTTCAGGTCCTCCCACTGCTTTACTGGTCAAGTAATCCCAGTATAATGGCGACCTACAACGCCGACCGTACAGAGCCTCAAACGGAGCCATCTGAATACTCGCCTGATAGCTATTGTTGTAAGATAACTCTACCAAAGCCAATGAGTCTTGCCATGAGGCATCAAACTCTAATACACAAGCCCGCAGCATGTCCTCGAGCGTCTATATAGTACGCTCGGTCTTACCGTCCATCTGGGGATGATATGTTGTACTCAACCTCACCTCAGTACCCAAAGCTGGCTGTAGACCTCCCCAAAAATGAGATGTAAACCGCGGATCTCTGTCAGATACTGTAAGGACCCTAAACCTTAACAGTGAATTCAAGATATAAATAGGGCTAAATATGTATTAAAGACATCTTAGGGTTCTGGTTTGATGTGAGCTCAATTAGGTTACAGGCCAAAATAAAACTTCAACAATTAATCAGTTACATTCCCGATTATGAATGTTTAAGTGATAGCATTAGACTACTTCTCGAGTAGAGACTATCCAAAATTCATGTACTCTATCTTCATTTACACTTTCAACAGCTCACAGTTCAACCGACCCTCAGCCCCCTTGATTCAAAATGTACCTACAGGAACAACTCACCATGAGCATATATATATATATCATCACTTAACACAATTTAACTTAATAAAGTAATTAAGCGTATGAAACGATTAATTGATATGCTCCTCGATTACCACATTAGCACATTTCATTGTTGTTCCTGTTTCACAAGCTTATACACAAAATCATTAGTTCACGATATAATGATCGATAACGCGTTTCCAATTATAACCACAATAATTCACTTTAACCACTAGAATTGTGACTGTTCCGGTCCCAATACAACAGCGGAATTTTAGGACCCCTCGCTTCGACATATAGCGGCATCATATGATATCCCTCGCTTCGACAATGACAGCGGCATGTTACCTCGCTTAGACATGACCGCGGCAAATATCATACTACCATCGCTTCATATGACAGCGGCAAGTACCTCCCTCGCTCGGAGATAAAGGCTACCGGAACATTCATCAATTCCCATCACATTAATCAATCACATAGTTGATTCCATTATCACAGTAAATCACAATCATTTCACATATATCATCACGTGTAAGGATTCACTATCCACAATATACATAATTAAATGTATGGCACGTTTTACCGTCCGATGCTCGTACGTCTCACTACGTACCTTGGTTCCAAAAGTGGAGATATCGTGGACTTTATCTCCTAGGCTGTGTGGCTACCTGGGATGGTTCTACATAATCACATGAATCCATATTAGAAACCAATAAAGGAACCATTCTAAAAAACATCACTATTTAGAACAAATCTCAAAATCCAAAATTTAAGCCTTGCGATCGATCGGTCCCAAGCCCCGATCGATCGCCAAGTTGAGAAAAATAAGCATCTGAATACTGCCTCCACCGATCGATCGGGCCATTTTACCGATCGATCGAGACATCACACCGATCGATCGGTAAAAATCGTCGATCGATCGGTAAGCTCTTTTTACGCCTGGCTTAGGTAGTGACTTGCTCGATCGATCGGACCAAATTTCCGATCGATCGAGAAACCCTGTTTCAGCGAGAAACATCCAAGTATGAGCTTCTAACCACACCTATACTCAAGCACAACCAAAAGCAACCACCAAGCTCAACATATAACCACAAAACAACATGAAAATACATCCCCCCCAAGTATAACAACATGATGGAACAAGATCCACCCCTTTTTAACCCCAAAATATGACACAAGAATGATTAAGAACCAACAAAACTTCATTACATTGATAGCTTACCCCTTAGGCTTCAAGATTTTTGCAAGGAATCACCAAAAGGACTCTTTCTCAAACTTTTCTCCTTCTCATCTTGCCAAGAAACGAAAATGGGGTTTTCTTGCAAGAGATAAGGTGGAGGGATGGGGTCTTGGGGACAAAGGCTGGTAGAGAAAAAGGTGATGGGATGTAAAGATGTGAGCAAGTGGCTCATGCCATGTTATGGTTTAAAATGTGCATCAAGACCCAAGCATGATATATAAAATACCCTTACATGATATTTTAAAACCATTTTACCACAATGGATCAAAGTCCCTATTAAAATCATGCTTTACCAAATGAACACAACTCATTACATTTAAACCATTAAAACACCCAAACACCCAACATGAATAACATGCACTCCGAAATGCTCTACCGGGTCACTCCTATCATGTGACTAAGCATTTTACCAATATAATTTACGCCAACACAGATTTAATTATCACCATAAATCACATAAACATGCCCAAATTGCATATAATTATTTCGGGGATATCACAATACTCCCCTACTTATAAGATTTCGCCCTCGAAATCACATGCACTTACCCAACCAAAACTAAACATAAATCACATACCAGAGAATAGTTCTGGGTAGTGCTGCACCATATGCCGTTCCGTCTCCCACGTGGCCTCTTCGACACCCCGACGATCCCACTGAACCTTGACCATCGGTATGACCTTGCTTCGAAGTCTGCGATCCTCTCGATCCAGAATTCTGACTGGCCGTTCAACATAGGATACATCTGAACTCAACTGAACCTCAGAAGGCTGCAACACATGAGACGGGTGCGGCTCATACTTCCTCAACATAGAAACATGGAAGACATCATGTATACCGGATAATGACGGCGGTAGGGCTAGTCGGTAAGCCAAAGTACCTATGCGCTGCAATATCTCGTATGGCCCAACATACCTCGGAGACAACTTCCCCCGCATACCGAAACGAACTACACTTCTGAAAGGTGAGATTTTCAGAAAGACCTTGTCTCCTACTTGGAATTCCAATGGTCTCCGTCGTTTATTAGCATAGGCCGCTTGCCTATCTTGAGCCGCTTTCATTTTCTGACGGATCACTTTGATTTTCTCTTCCATTTCACGAATCAATTCTGGTCCTCCGACCGTCTTACTAGTCAAATCTTCCCAGTATAACGGTGACCTACAACGTCGACCGTAAAGGGCCTCAAATGGAGCCATCTGTATGCTCGCCTGATAACTGTTGTTGTAAGAGAATTCTACAAGTGGCACTGAATCTTGCCACGGAGTATCGAACTCCAATACACATGCCCTCAATATGTCCTCAAGCGTCTGTATGGTACGCTCTGTCTGACCATCTGTCTGAGGGTGGTAAGCTGTACTCAGTCTCACCTCTGTACCCAAAGCTGATTGAAGACCCTCCCAAAAGTGCGATGTGAACCGCGGGTCTCTATCGGATACAATCGAGACTGGAATGCCATGCAATCTTACTACGTCCCGAACATATAACTGAGCCATCTTTAAGTATGTGAAAGTCATACTATATGGAATGAAGTGAGCCACTTTCGTCAGTCGATCTACAATGACCCAGATCGCATCAAATCCCGAGGCAGTCCTTGGCAAATGGGTCACGAAATCCATAGAGATGTGCTCCCACTTCCACTCTGGTATCTCTAAACTCTTCAACTCGCCTCCGGGCCTCTGCCTTTCTGCTTTCACTTGTTGGCAAATTAGGCACTTCTTAACGAATGACATAACGTCTCTCTTCATCCGTCTCCACCAAAATTGATTACACAAGTCCTTGTACATCTTTCTCCCACCTGGATGGATGCTAAATCTGCTACAATGAGCACGAGGCAAGATTCCTTGGCGTAACTCTGGTGCCCTCGGCACTACCCAGCGGTTACCAAGCCTCAAGGAACCATCTTCTGCTACTCTGGACTTGGATAATTGACCCATTCGTAAATATGACAACCATCTCTGTACCTCAACGTCTGTCGTCTGAGCTTTCCTGATAAGTTCAAATATATCCGGTTCTGCCAATAAGGTCGACACCAGCACCGGCGATACATCTAAATCAAAATCATATCCCAATTGACAACAAGAGGCCATCAAAGCCGATAGCTGAATCACATCATCTGCTGTATACTTCACTTTCCTGCTCAAGGCATCAGCGGTCAGGTTCGCCTTCCCTGGATGGTACTCTATCTCGCAATCATAGTCCTTGAGTAAATCCATCCACCTCCTTTGCCTCATATTCAGTTCCGCTTGAGTAAATAGAAACTTCAAGCTCTTATGATCCGTATAAATGGTAAAGGATGTACCATAGAGATAATGTCGCCAAATTTTCAAAGCGAAAATAATGGCCGCCAATTCCAAATCATGAACCGGGTACCTGGTCTCATGAGGCTTCAACTGCCTCGATGCATAAGCCACCACATGCTTATCCTGCATCAGTACATAGCCCAATCCTTGCAGTGATGCATCCGTGTACAAAGCAAACCGCTCGTTCTCCGAAGGAATTACCAGAACAGGTGTTGTAGTCAGTCGGTGCTTCAACTCTTGGAAGCTCTGCTCACACGCCTCAGACCATGAAAACGGAACACCCTTCTGAGTCAACTGCGTCAACGGCTTAGCGATCTTAGAGAATCCCTCGACGAAACGTCGGTAGTAACCCGCTAAACCGAGGAAGCTACGGATCTCGGGCACAGATGTAGGCGCAGACCAATCCATCACTGCTTCCACTTTCCTGGGATCCACAGAAATCCCATCACTAGAAATCACATGCCCCAAAAATACAACGCTGCTCAGCCAAAATTCACACTTGCTCAGCTTTGCATACAACTGATTGTCCCGCAGAATCTGGAGCACTGTCCTCAAATGATTCCTGTGTTCATCCTCGCTCCGAGAATAGATAAGTATATCGTCAATAAATACGATGACGAACTGATCCAAATAGGGTTGGAACACTCGATTCATTAAGTTCATGAATACAGCCGGGGCGTTTGTCACTCCAAACGGCATAACCAAAAACTCATAATGACCATAACGGGTCCGGAAGGCCGTCTTCTGTACATCATCCTCTCTAACTCGAATCTGGTGGTACCCCGACCTCAAATCAATCTTACTGTACAACCTCGTGCCCTGCAACTGATCAAATAAGTCATCGATCCGCGGAAGAGGGTATTTATTCTTCACTGTGGCCTTATTCAATTGCCGGTAGTCGAGGCACAATCGCATTGACCCATCCTTCTTCTTCACAAATAACACAGGCGCACCCCAAGGTGATACGCTGGGGCGTATGTAACCCTTATCAAGGAGTTCCTGTAGTTGCTCTTTCAACTCCCTCAACTCTGCCGGTGCCATCCGGTAAGGGGCACGAGAAATAGCGGATGTCCCTGGTAATAATTCGATCCCGAACTCGACTTCCCTAATCGGCGGAAATCCGGGAATCTCTTCCGGAAATACATCGGCAAACTCGGCAACTACTGGAATATCTTCGACCCTTAACTCTTCTTTCTTTCCAGCAATGTCAATGGCATAAATAAGGTAACCTTCATGCCCACGTTCCAATGACCGAGTCATCTTTAAGGCCGATATCAATGGGATTCTTGAGCGGGAACCATCCCCATAAAAAGTCCACTGAATCCCCAAATTAGATCTGAACCGCACTGTTCTCTGTCTGCAGTCCACCACTGCCTGATACCTGTTTAGCACATCAATCCCCACGATGCAATCAAAATCTGCATCTCCAAAACGATCAAATCTGACTTCAACTCGTTGCCCTCAAAATAAATGAGGCCGTCATCAATGAACCGATCTGCAATCACACTTTTTCCAGCGGGTGTCAAAACCACAAGAGGCGTGGGTGACGGAGTCGTGCATATACGGTGCCTCTCCACAAAACTTGTCGACACAAAGGAGTGTGACGCACCTGTATCTATCAAAATATAAGCAGGATGCTTAAATAAATGACACGTACCCGCTATCACTTCCTCTGGAGCTGCTGTAGCCTGCTCCCTGGTTAGGGCGTACACTTGCCCTTGAGGTGGCCCCAACGGCTGTCCTCCCAATGGCCTCGGTGCAAATGGTGGTCTCTGCTGTGCTGGCCTGTCTGAAGGTCTCCCCATCGTATTCTGTGATCCTCCCCGGTTAGGACACTTCCGGGCCAAGTGGCCATGTTTACCACATTCGTAACAAGCGGAGCATCCTTTCACTGAATGAGGTCCTCCGCACAGAATACACTTAACCTTTTTCAAAACTGCTAGCCTGAGACTGTCCGTTATGAGACGGAGCATTACTTCCACGACCACCCCTTCCACGAGCATCATGCCATCTACCACTGAATCTGGAAGATGATGAGTTTCCCTTTGATTTAAAATGGTCGCCCCTTGGTTTCAAGTTTTCAGGAGTCGGCCTCTGTAATGGTGCTGGAGACGGTGCCACAGTCGGATATGCACCCACTCCTAACTCTGTCAGTTCAGCTCGTGCTAGGGCATCATCAAAACAAGTAGGGCCATAAGTGATCACCCTATCATACAACTCCGGCCTCAAGCCTTTCATGAAGTTCCTCATCTTTGCTTGGGTGCTAGTGGCGATATGAGGTACATATCGAAGTAAGGAACAGTACTGGAGGGCATAGTCGGACACCGGCATAGTACCTTGCCTCAAGCTAGTGAATTCATCCTCTTTAGCCTGCCGTGCCGCCGCTGAGAAGTACCGGGTCAGAAATCGAGTCCTAAACAACTTCCAGTTTATTTCCTGACCCTGAGCCTCCTGTTCTATCACTGTGGTCTTCCACCACATCAACGCCTTTTTGGCCAACTGAAATTCTGCTAGCCGTATCCACGCTGTCTTTGCGCACGGGGCAGCCACAAATATATGCTCCAACCTCTCTAGCCATTCCTTGGCCTTCTCCCCTGTTTCAGTCCCTTCAAAAGTCGGGGGCCGATAAGCAAGAAACTGTGTCAAACTCAGTTCTCCCGGCAATAACTGTTGTTCGGACGGCTCTTCGCCCAAGGCTGGCGGCGGTAGGGGATTTGTATGTCTAGCACTAGCATTTACACTTATCGCATCACCAACATCAACATTCGCTGCCATACTGCAACACAAGGGTTAACAACAATATACAAAACAGTTCACATAATACATCGTTAGAAAACCATAACACGTTAGTATAACAGTCACATGCTTCATATGCGTACAACATATTTAAAAGTAGACGCCTAGCCAACTTATTGCTAAGGCTACCCTTCACTCGTTCCCGGGTTCTCTAACCACTGCTCTGATACCACTAAATGTAAGGACCCTAAACCTTAACAGTGAATTCAAGATATAAATAGGGCTAAATATGTATTAAAGACATCTTAGGGTTCTGGTTTGATGTGAGCTCAATTAGGTTACAGGCCAAAATAAAACTTCAACAATTAATCAGTTACATTCCCGATTATGAATGTTTAAGTGATAGCATTAGACTACTTCTCGAGTAGAGACTATCCAAAATTCCTGTACTCTATCTTCATTTACACTTTCAACAGCTCACAGTTCAACCGACCCTCAGCCCCCTTGATTCAAAATGTACCTACAGGAACAACTCACCATGAGCATATATATATATATATATCATCACTTAACACAATTTAACTTAATAAAGTAATTAAGCGTATGAAACGATTAATTGATATGCTCCTCGATTACCACATTAGCACATTTCATTGTTGTTCCTGTTTCACAAGCTTATACACAAAATCATTAGTTCACGATATAATGATCGATAACGCGTTTCCAATTATAACCACAATAATTCACTTTAACCACTAGAATTGTGACTGTTCCGGTCCCAATACAACAGCGGAATTTTAGGACCCCTCGCTTCGACATATAGCGGCATCATATGATATCCCTCGCTTCGACAATGACAGCGGCATGTTATCTCGCTTAGACATGACAGCGGCAAATATCATACTACCATCGCTTCATATGACAGCGGCAAGTACCTCCCTCGCTCGGAGATAAAGGCTACCGGAACATTCATCAATTCCCATCACATTAATCAATCACATAGTTGATTCCATTATCACAGTAAATCACAATCATTTCACATATATCATCACGTGTAAGGATTCACTATCCACAATATACATAATTAAATGTATGGCACGTTTTACCGTCCGATGCTCGTACGTCTCACTACGTACCTTGGTTCCAAAAGTGGAGATATCGTGGACTTTATCTCCTAGGCTGTGTGGCTACATGGGATGGTTCTACATAATCACATGAATCCATATTAGAAACCAATAATGGAACCATTCTAAAAAACATCACTATTTAGAACAAATCTCAAAATCCAAAATTTAAGCCTTGCGATCGATCGGTCCCAAGCCCCGATCGATCGCCAAGTTGAGAAAAATAAGCATCTGAATACTGCCTCCACCGATCGATCGGGCCATTTTACCGATCGATCGAGACATCACACCGATCGATCGGTAAAAATCGCCGATCGATCGGTAAGCTCTTTTTACGCCTGGCTTAGGTAGTGACTTGCTCGATCGATCGGACCAAATTTCCGATCGATCGAGAAACCCTGTTTCAGCGAGAAACATCCAAGTATGAGCTTCTAACCACACCTATACTCAAGCACAACCAAAAGCAACCACCAAGCTCAACATATAACCACAAAACAACAAGAAAATACATCCCCCCCAAGTATAACAACATGATGGAACAAGATCCACCCCTTTTTAACCCCAAAATATGACACAAGAATGATTAAGAACCAACAAAACTTCATTACATTGATAGCTTACCCCTTAGGCTTCAAGATTTTTGCAAGGAATCACCAAAAGGACTCTTTCTCAAACTTTTCTCCTTCTCCTCTTGCCAAGAAACGAAAATGGGGTTTTCTTGCAAGAGATAAGGTGGAGGGATGGGGTCTTGGGGACAAAGGCTGGTAGAGAAAAAGGTGATGGGATGTAAAGATGTGAGCAAGTGGCTCATGCCATGTTATGGTTTAAAATGTGCATCAAGACCCAAGCATGATATATAAAATACCCTTACATGATATTTTAAAACCATTTTACCACAATGGATCAAAGTCCCTATTAAAATCATGCTTTACCAAATGAACACAACTCATTACATTTAAACCATTAAAACACCCAAACACCCAACATGAATAACATGCACTCCGAAATGCTCTACCGGGTCACTCCTATCATGTGACTAAGCATTTTACCAATATAATTTACGCCAACACAGATTTAATTATCACCATAAATCACATAAACATGCCCAAATTGCATATAATTATTTCGGGGATATCACAGATACAATAGACACTGGAATCCCGTGTAGTCTCACTATATCTTGGACATACAGCTGAGCCATCCTCAAGTATGTGTACGTCATACTGTAGGGAATGAAGTGAGCTACCTTCGTCAGCCTATCAATGATCACCCAAATGGCATCACAATCGGAAGTAGTCCTCGGCAAGTGGTTCACAAAGTCCATAGATATGTGCTCCCAATTCCATTCCGGTATCTCTAAGCTCCTTAGCTTGCCACCAGGTCTCTGCCTCTCTGCCTTAACCTGCTGACAGATTAAGCACTTCTTGACAAAAGCGATCACATCACACTTCATCCGTTTCCACCAAAATTGATCACAAAGATCCTTATACATTTTCCTCCCGCCTGGGTGGATACTAAATCGGTTGCTATGGGCTCGCTGCAATATCCCTCTATGCAACTCTAGCGTACCCGGGACTACCCAACGGTTGCCGAGCCTCAAAGAACCATCCCCGGCCACTCTGAAATTTGATGGATGTCCCTGAAGTACCAATGATGACCATCTCTGAACCTCATCATCCGTTTTCTGGGCTCTCCTGATATTCTCATAAATGTCCGGCTCTGCCAATAAAGTCGATACCCGTACCGGCGATGCATCCACGTCAAAATCATAGCCAAGATGGCAGTAAGAAGTCATCATAGCCGACAAATACATAGCATCCTCAGTAGTACTCTTCACCTTCCGACTTAAGGCGTCTGCTCTCAAGTTTGCTTTTCTTGGATGGTACTCTATTACACAGTCATAGTCCTTGAGTAAATCCATCCATCTCCTCTGCCGCATATTTAATTCCGCCTGAGTAAATAAGAATTTCACGCTCTTATGATCCGTATATATGGTAAATGACGTACCATACAAGTAATACCTCCAAATCTTCAGGGCCAAAATAATAGCCGCCAACTCAAAGTCATGGACTGGATATCTAGCCTTATGCGGCTTCAACTGCCTCGATGCATAAGCTACCACATGCTTATCTTGCATCAGTACACAACCCAAGCCCTGTAGTGATGCGTCTTTGTATAGGACAAACCTCTTATTCTTTGTGGGAATCACCAACACAGGCGCCGTCGTCAACCGATGCTTCAACTCTTGAAAGCTTTGTTCACAAGCCTCAGACCAATAGAACAGTATACCCTTTTGAGTCAACTGAATCAATGGCTTAGCAATTTTAGAAAACCCTTCGACGAAACGTCGGTAATAACCTGCCAAACCAAAAAAAACTCCATATTTCGGGCACTGAAGTGGGTGCAGCCCACTCCATCACCGCCTCAATCTTCCTTGGATCCACCGATATCTCACTGCTAGATATAACATGCCCGAGAAACACCAGGCTACTCAACCAAAACTCACACTTGCTGAGCTTGGCAAATATTTGATTATCTCTGAGGATCTGGAGTACCGTCCGTAAATGCCTCACGTGCTCCTCCTCACTCCGAGAGAAGATGAGTATGTTGTCAATGAACACTATGACGAACTGGTCAAGATGTGGCTGGAATACCGGGTTCATCAAACTCATAAAGACAGTCGGGGCATTCGTCACACCGAACGGCATAACTAGGAACTCATAGTGCCCATACCGAGTCCAAAATGTTGTCTTCTGCACATCCTCCTCCCTGACTCGTATCTGATGGTAACCTGATCTCAAGTCAATCTTGCTATAAAGCTTAGTACCCTGCAACTGATCAAATAAATCATCGATCCTTGAGAGAGGATACTTGTTCTTCACCGTTGCCTTATTCAGTTGCCGGTAATCGATGCACAAACGCATCGCACCATCCTTCTTCTTCACAAAGAGAACCGGTGCGCCCCATGGCGATACGCTAGGACGTATATATCCTTTGTCAAGGAGTTCCTGCAACTGCTCCTTCAATTCCCTTAACTCCACCGGTGCCATCCTGTAAGGGGCACGAGAAATAGCGGACGTCCTCGGTAATAACTCAATCCCAAACTCGACCTCTCTAGTCGGTGGGAATCCTGGAATCTCCTCCGGAAACACATCAGCAAATTCTGCTACCACAGGCACATCCTCAACCCTCAACTCTTTATTCTTTCCCTTTGTGTCCACGGCATAGATAAGATAGCCCGTGTGTCCACGTTCCAATAATTGGGACATTTTGATCGCCGAAATCAACGGAATCTTCGCACGAGAACCGTTCCCATAGAAAGTCCACTTAATCCCCATATCAGATCTAAACCGAACTGTCCTCTGCCGACAATCTACTACTGCCTGATATCTGTTCAGTATGTCGATGCCCACAATGTAATCGAAATCTGATATACCCAATACATCAAATCTACCTTCAATTCATTGCCCTCAAAATAAATGAGGCAATCCGTAAGAAACTGATCAGCAACAACACTTCTTACAGTGGGTGTCGAGACCAATAGAGACGTGGGTAACGGAGACGTGCACATATGATGTCTCTCCACAAAATCCGCAGACACAAAGGAGTGCGAAGCACCTGTGTCTATCAAAATAAAGGCGGAAAATGTAAACAAAAGGCACGTACCATCTATCATCTCCTCTGGAGCTGCATCGGCCTGCTCCCTAGTCAGTGCATAGACCTGTCCCTGTGGCGACCCCAGAGGTGGCCCCATCGCCTAACCGCCCATATGTCGAGGCACCATCGGATGCCTCTACTGCACTGTCCCACTAGAAAACCTTCCTCTACCTTTTCTTAGGTCCATCTGTCCTTCCCGATTGGGACAACGCCGAGCAGTGTGGCCCGGCTTGCCACATCTATAGCACACAGAACAATCATGCATCAAATACGGCCCTCCGCAGAAGTGGCACTTAACTGCTCCAACTCTACTAGTCTGAGTTGGTCCCCAAAAGGTAGATGCACCACCCCTCCGGTCTCCTTGCTTCCGGCTATCCGGCCGCTTTCCACTAAATCGGGAAAAAGAAGAAGTCCCACGTGACTTAAAAGATCCTCCCCGGGGCCTCTGTGATATCCCCGAAATAATTAATTGCAATTTGGGCATTAATTGTGTTTATATGATTAATTATGGTGATAATTGATCTATGTGTTGGAATTAATTATCTTGATGAAATGCTTAGTCACATGGTAGGCGTGACCCGGAGTGTATTTCAGGGTGCATGTTGTGCATGTTGGGAGAATTGGGTATTAGCATGATTTATTTGTTATGGTTGGCAATTAATTGGAAAGCATGGATTTAATTGAGGTTTTGGGTGAATGTTGGTAAAATGCTTTTAAAATACCATGTTGGGGTATTTTATACATCGTGTTAATTTTTGGGGTATAATTTTTAATTAAACCCTTATAACCCAATTACCCCACCTTTACCCATCACTTTACAAAATCCCCAATTTCTCTCCCAACCCTAACCCCTTTCCCCCATTTTCGATTTTGGCTTCAAAGTGGAAGAGAAACCTTTGCAAAAACTCCATTGGTGTGATTCTTGGTAATATTTGAGGTCTAGGAAGGGTATATATCCTTCCTTGTTGTCTTTGTAAGGATTTATTTTGATTTGGGTTTGATATTTGAGTTTTTGAGATGGGTTTGTTGGGTTTGGTATTATTTTGGTTGGGTGTTGGATTTTTGGGTAGTATTGTGATGTTTGTTGAAGGTTTATAGTGTTTTTATGTTATTGGTTTGTTGGTGTATCTGTTAGTAAGAATGGGGAAGAAATTATGGCATAAAAATGGTGAAATCGCGTGTACAGACTGTGGCGATCGATCGCCATAAATGGCGCGATCGATCGCCGAAGGGCAGTGCGAAAATAAGGTGTAAGGCGATCAATCACCATAAATGGCACGATCGATCGCCGTGACCCAATGAAGTCTGGCGATCGATCGCCATGTCAAGGCGATCGATCGGTAAGGCGCGCGATCGATCGCCTTGACGCAGCGATCGATCGCCAGCAGCAGAATTTTGGGAAATGGATTTTTTTGACGAATTTTTGGTATTTGGCTATTATTTGGCTTCTAATATGGGGTTGTGTGATTGTGTAGAACCATCCCAGGTGGCGACGCAACCAAGGAAGTGAAGCCATATCAAATTCCACTTTTGGAAAGGTACGTAGAGGACGTACGGGCACCCAACGGTATTATACTCATTGATTATGCATTGTGGATGCAGTATATATGAAATTATGCATTGTGGATGCAAATACATGTTGAATTATGCATGATGATTGTATATGCATATGATGATTATTGGTGCACATCCCATGAGTCATGGTCATCCCCTTGATGATTTTAATGCTTGCCGCTATTTTATTTGGTGCCGCTAAATGTGAAGCGAGGGGTGGGAGTGCCGCATGTCACATTGAAGCGTGGTTATCATATGAGGCGAGGAAAGAATATTTGCCGCTAAAATGTGAAGCGAGGGTGGGAGTACCGCATGTCCATTGAAGCGAGGTTATTCTATGCAGCCTATATGTGAAGCGAGGGGCATTAAAATACATTGTGATGAACAGACTAGGGATTGGAAATTGATGAAATGGAATGGTGTTATGTCATGACATGTGTGAACCATTAAATAATCTATTGATTATACTCATGAGTTATGGTACAGGGACAACCAAAAAGGGAGTGTTTAAAATGCATGGGAAGAACATGAAGTGTTTTATTACGGTTTATGCATTTACGCCTTACATTCATATTGTGTTGGATATGAATTATTATATGCTCATGCTTTGGGGGTTGTCCTTGTAGGTACATTTTGGCATGATAAAGGGCTAAGGCGGGTTGAGGCGGTGAGCTCGTGAAGAACGCTTTTGATAGGAAGGACATGATTATTTTTGTATAGTATCTACTCTAGGAGTAGTGTAAAGCTATAGGAGACAACATTCATTTGCTTAAGAATGTAATTAATCCATTGGATAGTCCTTAACTTGGCATGTAATTCTTAAGGCTCAAAGTCTCAACACGAACTATTAAACTCTGATAATGCATGTTAGCTCTATTTATGCCTTTAATCCACACTTAAGGAACTAGGGTCCTTACAGCCTCAGATTATCAAATGAAGATCTTTGCGATGGAACTGGTGGGGGCACAGCATCAGGATAAGCACACACTCCTATCTCTGCTAGTTCTGCTCTAGTAAGAGCATCATCAAAAGATGTTGGGTTGTTGGTCATAACCCGGTCAAACAGCTCCGATCCCTTCAAAAAGTGCCTCATTTTAGCATGCCCATTTGTTGCGATATGAGGAACATACCTCAACAGTGAAGAATAATGCATGGCATAGTCCGATACAGTCATGCCCCCTCGCTTTAAATTAGTGAACTCATCCTCCTTCATCTGTCTCACAGCAGCAGAAAGATACCGGTTCAAAAACCGGGTCCGGAATAAAGTCCAGTCAATCAACATACCCTGAGCCCTCAACTCCATCAATGTCGTCTTCCACCACATGGAAGACTTCTTTGCTAGTTGGAATTCTGCCAGCCTCAACCAAGCTGTCCTAGCACAAAGCGCAGACACAAATATCTGCTCCAATCTCTCTAGCCACTCCTCGGCTTCTTCCCCCGTCTCTGTCCCCTCAAATCTGGGTGGATGGAAGGTCAGAAAATGAGTCAGACTAAGCTCCCCAGGCAATAACAACTGAGCTACCGGTTCCACACCCACAGCCGGTGGAGGTAAATGATTTGTCTGACCAATGCTTGCATTCACACTTCCTACATCGCCTACCTCCTCATTGAGGTTCCCCAAATTTATGGCCTCCATGTTGTAACACAAGGGTTAACAACAATTCCAAAACAATACATATGTTATACCGTTAGATAACATGAATGATAATAAGCATGTTAGTATAACAATTTTATATACCAATATGCACCACATGCATAAACATGCCCAAATATAACCACCTAACCAACCATTTGCTAAGGCTACCCTTCACTCATTCCCAGGTTCTCACAGCACTGCTCTGATACCACTAATGTAAGGACCCTAGTTCCTTAAGTGCGGATTAAAGGCGTAAATAGAGCTAACATACATCTATAGAGTATAAAGTTCGTGTTGAGCTGTTAAGATTACAATGCCAAAATAAAGTTCCAAAAGGGATTAATTACATTCCCAACCAAATGAATGTTAATCCTATAGCTTTACACTACTCCTAGAGTAGAGACTATACAAAAGAATTAAGCCTGCTATACCAACAGCACTCCTCACAAGCTCACCGCATCAACCCGCCTTAGCCCTTCCGCCCAAAAGTACCTACAGAAACAAACCCAAAACCATGAGCATGCAACAAACCATAATCACAATATTATGATTGTAATCTAGAAATGCATAAACTGTAAATACGAATCACTTCCTGTATTTAATACATTTAAAGCTCCCTTTGGTTGTCCCTGTACCACAATCATAATCAATGGATTATAATACCAATAATATATGTCATGACATGCATCCATTCCATGTATACCAATGGCCATTTCCAGTCTTATTATATCAGTGGCATAATACCCCTCGCGTTTACATGACAGCAGCATTAATACCCCTCGCTTCGACATATTAGCGGAATAATATCCCTCGCAATAGTAATATGACAGCGGAATTATCCTTCGCTTCGACATATTTGCGGCAAATATTATTCATCGCTATAATATGACAGCGGCAAGTATTCTATCATCGCTTCGACATGAAGGCGGCAAGTATTCTTCATCACTGGAATATAACCTCGACTCACAATCACATGTACCAATGCATCCAATATACACATGCAACCATAATGCATATTCAACCCATGTATGCAACCATGATGCATAACCAAGACCATGTATGCAACCATAATGCATAATCAATTCCATGTGTGCAACCATAATGCATAACCAATTCAATGCGTAAAAATACGTTTTACCGTCCGATGCCCGTACGTCTCACTACGTACCTTTGTACCAAAATGTGGTGTGTTGTGGACTTTATCTCCTAGGCTGTGTGCCACCTGGGATGGTTCTAACCATTCACACAAACCAATATTAGGAGCCAATAATAGTCCAATACCAAAAATCTCACAAAAATAATCAAAAACACACTTTTTGGTGACTCGCGATCGATCGCCACAAGGCCCCGATCGATCGAGAGATCACACTGCCCGTATCCGAAATTTTCTGCACTCGGCGATCTATCGCCACATTTGGCGCGATCGATCGCCAGCCCCGCCGACCGATCACCCAAATGTGGCGATCGATCGCCAAGCGCCTCTGGAGCGCATTGCCTCTTGGCGATCGATCGCGCCATTTGCAGCGATCGATCGCCACAGCCTGTACACGCGATTTCCACCATTTTTACACCATATTTCTTCCCCAACTACACCAACACATAAACCATCAAACCAACAACATATAAACACCATAAACCTTCAACATACACCTCAAAACAATCAAAAATCTAGCACGCAACCAAAACCATACCAACTCAAAACAAACCCATTTCAAAACAACAAATACCATTTCAAATCCAAACCAAACACCATAAAAACATCAAGGAGGTATCCATACATCTTATGGACTCTAAATCTCACCAAGGATCTCACAAACCAAGCTTTTGCAAGGATTTTTCTCTCCTCCTTTAGCCAAAATCGAAAATGGTTTGGGGATAGGGTTTGGAAGAGTGATTGGGGATTGTAAAAAGTGATGGGTAAAGTGGTGGGTAGTGGGGTATAAGGGGTTTTAATTAAAACATGTACCCCAATAATTAGCATAATGTATAAAATGCCCCAACATGATATTTTAAAAAGCATTTTACCAAAATGCACCAAAACCTCAATTAAATCCATGCTTTACCAAGTAATTATCAACCCTCACAATTAAACCATGCTAGCACCCAAAATTCCCAACATGCATAATATACACCCTGAAACGCACCACCGGGTCACACCCACCATGTGACTAAGCATTTCACCATATTAATTAAATCCTACAGTAGATTAATTAACACCACAGATAATCACATAGACATAATTAATGCCCAATTGCATATAATTATGTCGGGGATATCACACTTCTAAATGTAGATGACCCATAGAATTTCAGATAGGTGATCGTATGTTTCTGAAAATTTCTCCGTTAAAGTACAAATCGTTTTGGCTCGCGAGATAAATTATCACCATGTTATTTTGACTGTGTAAGATCCGAGATCGAATTGGAAATCTTGCCTATAGTTTTGCATCGCCACCGGCTTTATCGATCACTCGCGATGTATTTTTCTTCATGTTACTATGTTGCGAATATATTAATTGAATCTATCACGCCTTTCAGCCTGATGAGATTTGACTTGATCATTCTTGCCAAACATCTTGTTTGCATTTTGGATTGTAAGGATAAATACATGTTCAATTGTATTCTATATATCATGTCGAGTATTCTGATCCTTATGTTGTTTTCAGCATTAATCTATAGCTATGTATGAGATTTCGACGACGAAATCTGTTTAAGTGGGGGAGAAGTGTAAGGCCTTTGATTAATGTTAAATAAATATAATTTAGGAATTTAATAATAATTAATTTGTAAGTAATTAATTAAATGTGAAATTGACAAGATGAATGCCAACTGAAAATTTAATCGAAACGTGACATATTTTTGAAATGGTAAAATAAATTCCAATTATATTTTATAAATAGTTTAGTAAAATGAAGAATTTATTTTTGAGTTATATTAGTGGTTATAAATCTCAGGTGTTGTCTGTACATTTAATATATCAGTACACCGGAGACACTCCGATGTAAATAACTAGATTGGAAATTGTAAGGACCCCGTGCCCTTAACCCGCTATTTAGTGTATTATCGCAATAATGGTTGCATGCTTTTATAATATTAGGGGGGATTCATACATACCATCTATAAAATTTCTTGACGTTAATCCACATAATGTTCCATTCCCCCAAAATATCATTCCACTAACATGAGCATACACGTCACAACACTAACACGTTCTTAATTCATCATGCAAGACACTATAATTAATTGCATGCAACCATAAATGAAAAGAGAAAGCGATCACCCTTTATACAATCCATATACACATCTACTAATGCTCACAAGCGAGCATTGAATGCGTGAATGTGTATCTAATCTATAAAGCGTTCTACTCAATACCGATACTAATACCTCAGACCTGGAAGCATTTCCAATCAACAACTCGAGCTCAACTCTAAAGCCATTGATGTACCTGTTCACCTGCCCCAACAGAGACAGCCCCCACACAGGGTGAGCATACCGATACTACCATTTCAATAACCGTAATACCATAATTCATAAATTACAGAATGTAAAGATACTCCCTGTATAGTGTCATTTATATGTCATTCGCTGTGCTGTCCATGTTCTCACAATAATCAAAACCATCAAAATCCCCAAAATCAATTAATCATTACGTTGATTAACTACACCCATGCTCAAATTCATTAATTCTATAACCAAATATAGTTAAATCATTATACTCAAGATTTATAGATATCACATTTATCATGACAAGAATTTTACAATTCTATCACATCATATCCATCGTTCGTCAATAGCGGCGGCATTCTATCCTCTCTCACGCTCAACAGCGGCGGCATTATAACCGATGTTCGCTCAACAACGACAACATACCACTCATTGCTCGCTTAACAATAGCACTACATAATTCTCAATGCATACCTTAATGCTTACCACAATCATATATTATTCATGCATATGTCAATAATATATCTACCATGCTCGTACGCTACATGTACCTTACGATTCCATAGTCCGAACCAAACCTTGTCTTAGTTCCGCGATCCAAAGAATTACGTGCTAAACATAATTAACAATTCACAATTAATTACAAGCATGCAACCACGCGCCCAAGCACGTTCACAACCTCCAATTATATCGTCAACCCATGACGATTAACCATTTTAAAAGGCTCCGGGCGAAGCATGCATCGATTCCATAACAACAACACAATATACCACTAGAAAGGGCCTCTCGATCGATCGGCCATTCATGCTCGATCGATCGAGAGCTCCAGCGAGAAGATGTCCAAAATTCATCCTTGCTCGATCGATCGAGCAGACTTCTTGATCGATCGACCGACCATCTCGATCGATCGGCAATTTTCTCGATCGATCGAGCTTATTATTCATTTTTGTCAAATGTTGTTAACATCGCGCGATCGATCAGTGGCCCTTCGCCGATCGATCAGCGAGTGCTGAAATGGCCCAAAAATGGCGTGTTTGAGTTTAAACCCCACATAAAACAATCCCAACACCCATTAAACCATTACTCATCAACATAAACACCATGAAACTCCTTAAACATCCCAACCCAAAAATCTTTAAAATTTCAAAAACTCAACCCCAACCTAAACTTAACCAAACAGCATAATACTACTATCAAATCGAAGATAAATGCGAGGAGAAGAACAATATCTAATTATCTTCGAGGAATCTCGCTCTGAGATTGAGCCTTGCTCGATTTTTGCTCCAAGGTGAAAAAGGGAAATGGTTTGGGAAGAAGGGGGCGCGAGAGAGGAGAGAGGGAGGAGAGAATTCGTGCAATGAGTGAACACCGAGTCCACTTGGTATATATAGTACCAAGGCTCAAAATTCTTGAGTCCTCCACAAATTTATCATGACTTATTAAAAATCATCGGTGTTCAATAATTACCTCTCAATCTCAACATTCCATTACCAACCCCAATTCAAAGCACCCAGACCCCAGATCCCACCAAAAACCTAAGGTTTATCACCTTAATGATAATAAATCTCAACCTTTGGGTACAACGACCCTGATACCGGAATAAAATCCTCGGGAATCTCAACAACGTAATTATCTCATAATTATTCCAATTAAAATCCATTAAGGATCGCAATCACTCCTGGATTAATACCATAATTTCCGGATATCACAGAAACAATAGTATTAATACATATTCAGCTAAGTTTTTCATGCAATAGAACGTGATACACACACACACTCAAAACCGATACTCTGCCTCACTTCGTCTCTCTCTCACTCGCGCTCCTGACCCTTCGATGGAGAAAGCGTACGCCTGCCTCAGTGCGCCACCACCTCGACGAGTCCGACCCACCACCACCTTCCCCTCTCTCCAACGGTCATTTCCATACCAAGAATCCACCGTGGAAGCGTTGAAATCCATCGGATTTTGGCCAAGAGCGATGAAGTGTGCAGGCTAGGGTTCATGCAATTTAGGGGCGATTTCTTATCCATTGGTTTAGGTAATCTTCCAGTAGACCTTGATCTTTCTTTCCCTACAATTTTGAGTAGTTTGGTTCGATTCTTGCTGCTGGATTTGGGAAATGCAGATGGTTTTATGAATTCTTGAATGTGGGTGTTGATCGATTTTAACTCATCTAAATCATGTTTTGCCTTATTAATTAGACATGAGAGAATTGCATGTATTTTCAATGTCATCTTCTTGAGTGAGTTCGAATTTTTCAGAATTGTAGTTTGAAAATTTAGCCTTTAAATTGAGCTTTAAATTATTGGATGAAACATGTTATGGTTTCCTCACGTTGATTCCTTAAATTGGCTAAATTGTTGCTGTGATTTTTGAGGGATTTTTACTATCAAATTTTGCTTAATCTGCTGCTCAAGAATGGTACTCATCGATTAATCAAATCTTAAATCATTTTCAAGTTAACTTAATTAATCATGGGTTGAAAGGATTTTAGAGATATGCTCAAGAGCATTTGTTTTGGGCCGAGGGTAGCACCTTGTTCTTACTAGGGATCGAAAAGTTGTTGGTAGGAATTAAGAAAGTACTACTTAGGTGCATGTGTGCGCATCTTAGCTACTATGAGAATATGTAATTGTTAAACTGTCCATGAGTAGGTATATGCCTGCCATTTTGGGTCAAATATCATGTTTTGAAATCCAACTATCTGCTGTGAGTTTAATTGTAAGGACCCCCGTATCCTTAACCCGTTATTAGTGTATTAACCCTTGCCATTAGTACATACAATCATGTTATCAGGGGGAAAAGATTACATGCAACCCTAGCATGAGACCATTCAGAAAATTACTTACATTATTCCATATAATGTCTAACTTCCCCCAACATAGTCCATAAACATAACATGCACCTTTATACATACACTAACATGCTCTCAATTCATTTTTCAATTCCTACATAATTGCATGCAACACATAAATGAAAAGAGAAAGGCCCTTAGTGCTCACATGCGAGCATCGAATAAGTATACGTGTATCTAATTTATAAAGTATCATGCTCAATACCAGCTCTGGTACTTTGATCCTGGAAGCACCTCCAATCAACAGCTCGGGCTCAACTCCAAAGCCATTGCTGCACCTGTTCCACCTGCCCCAACAGAGATAGCCCCCACACGGGATGAGCATACCAATACCACTAACCCAATAAGCACAATATCACAATTCATAATTTACACAATGTAAAGACTATGAATATTAAAAGACACACCCTGGATGGCATCAACCTCATCCGGGATCCCCTGCTGTTCATGTTCTCAAAAATCCGAAATCTCAATTTCCCAAAAGCCAGTTAATGATTACATAGATTAACATATTCGTTCCCCATATATTGATACCATAATCAATAAAATCAAATCATTAACCAATGATTACAGATATTCCATATATCTCACTAATAGTTCCATAGTTCTATTTCATCGCTCGCTCTACAATAGCGGCATCTTAATCTCACGCATGCTCAACAGCAGTGGCGTCGTAACCGATGTTCGCTCAGAGGCGACAAATCCCAATCATTGCTCGCTCAAGAGCGGCACCATATAATTCCCAATGCTTAACCATTTATTGCAATATAATGTACCATGCATTCAACAATTGCAATTATATAAAAGGTTGTGCTCGTACGTCATACGTACCTTAGGATTCCGTAGTCCGAACTAAACCTTGCCTTGGTCCCGTGACCGATGAATTATGTGCTAGACACAATTAATAATCCACAATTAAATTCAAGCATGCAACCACGTGCCCAAGCACGTTCACAAATCCCAATTATATCGTCATCCATGACGATTAACCATTTAAAAGACCCCGGGCGAAGCATGCATCGAAAACTCAACACGAAAATAATCCCCACAAAAACGCACTAGGGATCGATCGCTTCATCCCAGGCGATCGATCTCCTCTCAAAAATAGGCACGGGCGATCGATCGCTCCATTCCAGGCGATCGGTCGCCTCTCAGTGTATTTGGCTACTGCCTCATGGCGATCGATAGCTTCCTTTGAAGCGATCGATCGCCTCACTATTCATCTTCTTTAAAATTTCACCAACGTCGCGACGATCGATCGCCCCGCCCTAGGATCGATCGCCTCGACTTGTATCAGCCAAAAATGGTGTTTTTCTTGCAAAATTTTCCAAAACAATAATACCCAGACCCCATACACCATAAATCCTTAACAATGAGTCATAAATCAACCCCAAAACAGAACACCCAAAAATCTTTAAAAACCAATTTCTTAAACCCAACTCAAATCCTTCCCAAACACCACAATAAAACTATCAAATCGAATATAAATGCGAGGGTGAGAGTGAGAGAAATGAGATCCAAATGATCGAACACCGAGTCCACTTGGTATATATATTACCAAAACTCCAAAATCTCGAGTCCTCCACAAATACATCATGACTCATCAAAAATCATCTGTTTTCAATAATTATCTCTCCAACCTCAATTCCCATTACCAGCCCAAGTACAAAGTACTCCGGACCCCAGATCTCACCAAAGACCAAATTCCAAGGTTATCACCATGATGAGAATACAATCTCATCCCTTGGATCCAACGACTCCAAATACCGGATTTAAAATCCTCGGAGTCCCAATACCACAATTAATTCATAATTGCCATAACTAAAATCCATAAAGGATTATTACCACACCGGGATTTACACCAATAATTCCCGGGCATCACAATTATCCCCCGCTAATAAAATTTCATCCTCGAAATTTGCACTAGCGTACTCCACGTATCGCCGAGACCACACAATCCAATCGGATCCACAACGTCGGATCATGAACATATCATGAACGACACATCAACCGCGAGGATACCGATCTCGCAACAAAATCTGTAATGATTAAGTCCCTTAAACCATCATAATCTCAATAGAACGTTAGCATACCCCGATGCTAACCACCCAAAAGTAGTCAGTCAACCATAACTGATAATCAAACGAATCATTCGTGATTCCAAAACAGATATCGCCTCAATGATATCTCTACGATTTAGCCTACGATGTTAAACATATATCGTTACCAAGGAAACCACAAGTACACTACAGTGTACTTATATCAAATCCAGTTTCCGTTCTCCAATTCCATCTCCATCAAAGGAGTAGTTGCACCAATTTTCAACACGGATCGGGCAACTCACGGCCACCGATCAACACAAAACACATCTCCAAAGATGTCTACGTCCGTATTTTCAAAGAAATCACATCTTGGTCCAAACACAACATCGAGACACCACAAGGTCTCAAGTTCCCAAAAGGACATGCAAGAAAAATCAATTGCATTCCCGCCACATGTGTCAACCATGACACCTGACAAATCCGAATCATGGCCATCCCTCGCTTACCATAGGATTCAACAATCCTAACACAGGGATGTTATCTAATCACCCAGAGATGAATTACCAAGACCCCAATATACGACAATCCCTCATCAGAGGAAGTCGTCCAAACCTCACGATCGTTGCTCAGAATACATCGTGACATTGAGATTACCAATCCCAAGGTGCCACAATCTCTCACCAGAGATTCATCCCTCCAAGCATACTAACCCGATGCTCGACGAGTACCAAGAAAATACTGACATTCATATACACACACTGGTATACATGCCTAAGTACCAATACACCTTGCATACTCAATGCAATCGACACGGGTATCTCCAATCATACCCAAAACCCCAAAATCAACTGTCAATCCCCAGCTATTCTCACCTTGAGAATAATGATTGACAGACCAACGACCAATGGGGTGATTCCAACATCAACACCATACAAACCGACTCATCGGATCTCTTAAAGCTTCCCATTAGGTATATCAATACGGTCTTCCTCGTAAGGAAATTGTCGTGAACCCTGACCTTCCAACCTCGAACCACCGTTCGGGAACCAATAAATACACAACCAATTCAGAATAGTGCATCCTTGCAACTATTACCAATCCGTATACAAAAGGTATACTCATTCCAACGACGCTCTGTACTAATACTATAGTACTCCACAATCTCGAGCATTTCCCGGGAGACTCTCCTCGAACGTCTCACCGAAAGGTAAGAAATCCATTACTCGGTTCAACACCAGTAATGCTTACCATGGCTGATTCACAATCAACCCACGACCGATACCAGTTGTCTATGACAGTACGATCCAAATCTCTCCAAGAGAATAAAATCAATATAATAGTGCTACCCCACTAACTATATCCCACAATTCCAATCGTATCCCTCATTGCATTCCATATGCAAGGACTCTCAACCCGAACCAACAATGACTTGTCGACACTCACGTTGGTACTCCCAACAAAACTGAGCTGTCCCAATACAAGTCTCTTAGACATTTGACGTGCAAACTTCTCCGTGAGGTATTTCCTGCCTCAAACCTTATATGACATAGCGACTACAAGAGTTCACAATAACCCTCATCGTATCATCACTCGATTCACCAAACTCGGTTCCAACGAGCAGTATAATTGCTACAACGAGCACACCATATTACTACAGCAATACCTGGCTAGCAAATCGCTGCCTCCTTAGGTTTATACTAAACTTACCAATGTATCATACGTTCCATCCCGGTATACCATACCGTACAAACCATTAGAGTAGTGGGTCATCACCCAACACTTCTCTAATCATTAAGGCACAACGGACATTCTGGTGTCCTCACTCAACCACAAAGCAACCCTAATCCCGTAGGATTTATTCCACACCCTCATGGGTGGATGTGATCATGTCCACCACATGTCACCTCGGTATAGGCAAGTAGTCTCCTCAATAACTACTCCTACTGCCAGTCATCTGGCCATAGCCATTCCAACGAGTATACCCAAAGGTACCCCTACTCGTAAAAAATTACTTCAAATATATGTTGCGGTACACTTCCTGTACAGCGTATCCCATAATTCCTTGAGTAACCTGCTCGGCATAATGGTCTCGTCAACTAGTGACTCAGACACTACCCTGTGCCCATCATTGGCACTCAAACCATACGACAAAATACATACACCTAACTGTATTTTTCATCGTAACGACGACATCCGTCCACATAGAACGTCCTCTATGTCATCGTCATCATGTGACGGTACATGTCAACACATGACATCCATAACAATGCTAATAAAATAGCAACATACCATAACTCATCGCTAACAAGATAGCGGCATACATGTATCCATCGTCCAACCATGAACGCAAGCTGCACCCATCGCTCGAAGGCCGCATAATCCCATGCTACGTACATAGCGGCATAACCCATCGCTATAGAATCAGTGGCATAATCATCGCTATAGATAACCGACGGTGTGAATCATCGCAATAGAATTAGCGGAATGTACCATCGCTATATATAGATACCCAGCGGCATGAACCATCGCCAATAGAATAGCGGAATGAACCGTCGCTATATGAATACCCGGTGGCATGAACCATCACCAATAGAATAGCGGAATGAACCATCGCTATATGAGTACCCGGCGGCATGAACCATCGCCAATAGAATAGCGGAATGAACTGTCGGTATATATAGATACCCGGCGGTATGAACCATTGCCAATAGAATAGCGGAATGAACCATCGCTATATGAGTACCCGGTGGCATGAAGCATCGCCAAGAATGAACCATCGCTATATGAGTACCCGACGGCATGAACCATCGCCAATAGAATAGTGGAATGAACCGTCGCTATATATGGATACCCGGCGGCATGAACCATTGCCAATAGAATAGCGGAATGAACCATCGCTATATGAGTACCCGACGGCATGAACCATCGCCAATAGAATAACTGAATGAACCGTCGCTATATATAGATACACGGCGGCATGAACCTTTGCCAATAGAATAGCGAAATAAACCATCGCTATATATACCAGGCGGCATTAACCATCACCATCAAACTAGCCAATCCCTAGCATTGTTATAGCAGTGTATTTTGATGCACCTCGCTTGTCGTGACCGCGGCACTAATACCCATCGCTTCGACATATTAGCGGCATTGAATAACCTTGCTCAAATGAGACATGCGGCAATACCCTCGCTTCTACATTTGGCGGCAAATATTCTTTCCTCGCTATAATATGACAGCGGCAAGTATTCTATCATCGTGTCAAGTGACAGCGGCAAAGCATTCAAAATCATCACTCGTCCATAACAACGACTCATGGGATATCCACCAAGCATCCAATCTATACCTGCAACCACAATGCATAATCCTTATTCCAATATCGCTATGAGTGTATTTTAATGAACCTTGCTTCAAATGTGACATGCGGAATTTTACCATCGCTTCAACATTTAGCGGCAAAGCATCAAAATCATCACTCCAATATATATGCAACCACAATGCATAATCCAAGATGTATATAAAATCCACGTTACCGTTTGGTGACCGTCAATCCTGGTCTTAGCCTTCCATGCCAAAGCGTCCCTACAGGAACGATCCCAAACCATGAGCATATAATAATCCATATTCACCACAATATGATTATAAAGGGTAAATGCATAAACCATAAGTACAAAGTACTTCCTGTATTCCAATGCATTTAAAGATGCTCCCCTTGGTTGTCCTTATACCACACTCATAATCATAATCAATGGGTTATATTACGGTTCCATAAGTGTCATGACATTTAACCATTCCATTTATGACCACATATCATAAACGCACATAAGCAAAATAGTTGTGTCACATAACACTAACTACCCTCATGCATAAATATGTGCTACTCATTTCCACCAACATGTTCCTAGGCCCTCAACAGCCACAAGAGCAAACCACTGCTCTGATACCACTAATGTAAGGATCCCCGTGTCCTTAACCCATTATTAGTGTATTAACCATTGCCATTAGTGCATACAATCATGTTATCAGGGGGAAAAGATTAGATGCAACCATAGCATGAGATACCATTAATAAAATTACTTACATTATACCATATAATGTCTAACTTTCCCCCAACATAGTCCATAAACATAACATGTACCTTTATACATACACTAACATGCTCTCAATTCATTTTTCAATTCCTACATAATTGCATGCAACATAAATGAAAAGAGAAAGGCCCTTGCCTTCTTTATACAACCCATATACACATAATAGTGCTCACATGCGATCATCAAATAAGTATACGTGTATCTAATGTATAAAGTATCATGCTCAATACCAGCTCTGGTACTTTGATCCTGGAAGCACCTCCAATCAACAGCTCGGGCTCAACTCCAAAGCCATTGCTGCACCTGTTCCACCTGCCCCAACAGAGACAGCCCCCACACGGGGTGAGCATACCAATACCACTAACCCAATAAGCACAGTATCACAATTCATAATTTACACAATGTAAAGACTATGAATATTAAAAGACACTCCCTAGATGGCATCATCCTCATCCGGGATCCCCTGTGCTGTTCATGTTCTCAAAAATCCGAAATCTCAATTTCCCAAAAGCCAGTTAATGATTACATAGATTAACATATTTGTTCCCCATATATTGATACCATAATCAATAAAATCAAATCATTAACCAATGATTACAGATATTCCATATATCTCACTAATAGTTCCATAGTTCTATTTCATCGCTCGCTCTACAATAGCGGCATCTTAATCTCACGCATGCTCAACAGCAGTGGCGTCGTAACCGATGTTCGCTCAGAGGCGACAACATCCCAATCATTGCTCGCTCAAGAGCGGCACCATACAATTCCCAATGTTCAACCATTTATTGTAATACAATGTACCATGCATTCAACAATTGCAATTATATAAAAGGCTGTGCTCGTACGTCATACGTACCTTATGATTCCGTAGTCCGAACTAAACCTTGCCTTGGTCCCGTGACCGATGAATTATGTGCTAGACACAATTAATAATCCACAATTAAATTCAAGCATGCAACCACGTGCCCAAGTACCCAATTATATCGTCATCCATGACGATTAACCATTTAAAAGACCCCGGGCGAAGCACGCATCGAAAACTCAACACGAAAATAATCCCCACAAAACGGCACTGGCGATCGATCGCTTCATCCCAGGCGATCGATCGCCTCTCAAAAATAGGCACGGGAGATCGATCGCTTCATTCCAGGCGATCGGTCACCTCTCAATGTATTTGGCTACTGCCTCATGGCGATCGATCGCTTCCTTTGAGGCGGTCGATCGCCTCACTATTCATCTTCTTTAAAATTTCACCAACGTCGCGACGATCGATCGCCCCGCCCTAGGGATCGATCGCCTCGACTTGTATCAGCCAAAAATGGTGTTTTTCTTGCAAAATTTTCCAAAACAATAATCCCCACACCCCGTACACCATAAATCCTTAACAATGAGTCATAAATCAACCCCAAAACACAACAACCCAAAAATTTTTAAAAACCAATTTCTTAAACCCAACTCAAATCCTTCTCAAACACCACAATAAAACTATCAAATCGAATATAAATGCGAGGGGATGGATAATACCTTATTATCTTCGAGAAATTCGGCTCCCAAGTCGAGCCTCCATCGACTTTTCATCAAGGGAGAAAAGAGGGAGGGGTTGGGGAAATGGGTTAGCGCAGGTGAGAGTGAGAGAAATGAGATCCAAATGATCGAACACCGAGTCCACTTGGTATATATAGTACCAAAACTCCAAAATCCCGAGTGCTCCACAAATACATCATTACTCATTAAAAATCATTTGTTTTCAATAATTATCTCTCCAACCTCAATTCCCATTACCAGCCCTAGTACAAAGTACTCCGGACCCCAGATCCCACCAAAGACCAAATTCCAAGGTTATCACCATGATGAGAATACAATCTCATCCCTTGGATCCAACGACTCCAAATACCGGATTTAAAACTCTCGGAGTCCCAATACCGTAATTAATTCATAATTGTCATAATTAAAATCCATAAAGGATTATTACCACACCGGGATTTACACCAATAATTCCCGGGCATCACAATTATACCCCACTAATAAAATTTCATCATCAAAATTTGCACTACCGTACTCCACGTATCGCCGAGACCACACAATCCAATCGGATCCATATCGTCGGATCATGAACATATCATGAACGACACATCAACGGCGAGGATACCGATCTCGCAACAAAATCTGTAATGGTTAAGTCTCCCAAACCATCATAAAATGATAAAGCTTGGACTAGACGAGTTGGTAAATCAATATTGATAGAGAATTTAACTCATGTAATACTGGAGAATGTATTGAATGATTCTAAAGACTCTTAGTTAAGATGTGAAACGATCTGATAGATAAGATATAAGTTCATAAGAATCACTCTCGGTTATTATTATGATTGGAGTTTAAAATATTCAAGTTAGTTAATAACAATCGAATTGAATTGTTAAGATCAACTAATGAAAAGTAAACATCTGGACGATGAAGTGAAAGGAGTAAGGATTTCTTGCACTATATAAAAGAAAGCCAAAATATTCTTTATCTTCTCATAATATGAATAAAAGGAAATAGTAGATGAATATAAATGATGGTGTTATATGAATTTGATAGATTAACATGACACTGGAGCTCTACAAGCCGGATTTGTCTCATGTGTTGCAGCCTTCATAGGTTCAGTTGGATTCTGACGTGTCCTACGTGGAACGGCCAGTTAGAATTCTGGATCGAGCGGATCGCAGACTTCGGAACAAGGTGATACCGATGGTCAAAGTTCAGTGGGATCGCAGGGGTGTCGAGGAGGCCATGTGGGAGACGGAGCGACATATGGTGCAGCACTACCCCAAGCTGTTTTCTGGTATGTAATTTATGTTTTGATTCGGGTTGGTAAGTGCATGCGGATTTCAAGGATGAAATCTTCTAAGTAGGGGAGTATTGTGATATCCCTGAAATAATTAGGTGCATTTGGGCCATTAATTATGTTTATGTGATAATTATGGTGTTAATTAATGATGGTGGTGAAATGTGTAATTATGCGGTGGGCATAAACTGGTAGTACATTTCAAGGTGCATGTAATGTATGTTGTGGAAATTGGGTTTTGGCATGGTTTATTTGATGTGGGTGTTAATTATTTTGGAAAGCATGTTTAATTGGGGTTATGGTGCATTTGTGGAAAAAAAATACATTTAAAATATCATGTAGGGATATTTTATACATCATACTAATTGCTAGGACATGTTTTTCAATTACAAAACCCCACATCATTATCCCCCACTCATTCTCACTCCCCACCTCACTCTTTATCAAACAACAAATCCCATCCCCCCCACCCAAATAAAAACCCACAAGATCGATTAGGCAAGGGAAGAAGAGGGAGGGATTTTCAAGAACTTGCACTCTTGATTCTTGGTAGGAATTTGTAGCTCAAGTGGTAAGGAACTCTTCTTGTTAAACTTTGAACATCTTGTATTGGTTGAGTTATGAATTTTTGGTGGAAATGGCATGTATTGGTGCTTTTTGTTGGGTTGATGTTTTGTGTTGCTATATTATGATTTTATAGAGTTTATGATTGATGGTTTGTGGTATATGTTGGTTTAGCACGTGGTATATACACAAAAATGGTGATTTCTCGCAATTGCAGAGCTCGGCGATCAATCGAGCGGGATCCTCGATCGATCGCACGCTGCAGGGATTTTGACTAGGAGGAAAACGCTTCCTCGATCGATCGAACGGAACTCCTGATCAATCGAGGAGACTTCTCGATCGATCGGTGAGTCTTCTCATCGATCGAGGAGGGCAGTAATTTGGTGCCAAGATTGATCGCCTCGCGATCGAGCGAGCGTTGGGGCCGATCGATCGCGAGGCATGGAATAGTGGAATTATTGGATTTTGGTTAAATTAATGGGATTTTTGGTATTGGATTATAATTTGGCCTCTAATATTGGATTGTGTGATTGTGTAGAGCCTTCCCAAGGCAACACAACACAAGAGATAAAGTCCTACAACTGTAAGGACCCCCGTGCCCTTAACCCGTTATTAGTGTATTAAGCCATACCACTAGTGCATATAATCATACTATCATGGGGAAAACCATATGCAAGTGCAACACCATATGCTATCCAGAAAATTTCTTGCATTCAATCCACATAATATTCAAATTCCCCAACCAAGATTATTCATATAACATGCACCCTCATAATACACTAACAACTCTTAGTTCATTTAGCAATTCCATATTTAATTGCATGCAAACCATAAATGAATAGAGAAGAGCTGTAGCCCATTTATACATTCTATATACACGTAAAATGTACTCACGTAAGAGCACCCAATGAACACGCGTGTATCTAATGTATAAAGCACTCTACTGGATACCGTTACTGGTGCTTCGACCCTGGAAGCACCTCCCAAGCGCAGCTCGACCTCAACTCTGGATCTATGCGCTTATTCAACCAGCTCTGGTACCTCGATCCTGGCAGTACCTCAATCAACAACCCGAGCTCAACTCCAAAGCTGCTGCTACACCTGTAACACCTGCCCCAACTGTAAGGACCCCAAGCCCTTAACCCTTGATTAGTGTATTAACCCTTATATGTGGCACATGCTTTCAATAAAACTCAATCGGGAAACTCAGATGATACTTTACCATTGAATGGCAATTACAAAATTTTCTTTAATACCCAATGTTATAAGATCATCAGCCTAACAACAAATAGACTCATAAAGTTCGCCCATTTCCATCCCCTTTGTGCCACTTTTCACATTGTGGACTTTTATAAAAATTTGGGCAGAGTCTCCCCATAAATTGAGCTATCCCAAAATAAAAGCACAACACATAACATAATTCCCGGCCATGGAAGCACAATACTTAATAAAATACAGAAATACTAAGAAAATTCCCAGCCAGGGAAAGCACCACACAATAGGACAACAAGAGTGGGCTTCAACACCCACAAAATACACCAATGACTCTCATATCATTTAGCAATTCTACCTCTAATTGCATGCAACATAGAATGAAAGAGAGAAAAGCTCATGCCTTTATATACAACCCATATACAAGTATAATCGTGCTCACATGCGAGCATCATGAATATGTATATAACTCTCGGGTGTATATAAGTACTCTATACGATACCGTGGTCCATCAAGCCCTGGTACCACGATCCTGGGAGTACATCCAATCAACAGCTCGAGCTCAGCTCCACAGCCATCGATGTACCTTTTCACCTGCCCCAACAGAGACAGACCCCAACGAGGTGAGCATACCAATACACAAAATCTCATAATCACAATAATGAAATTCATAATTTACAACAAAAGTAAATACTAATGAATTTAAATGATACTCCCTGGATGGCAATGTCCTCATCCGGGATTCCGTGTACTGTCCCTGTTCTCACAATCATCAAACTCATCAAATCTAAAAAATCAGTAAATCAACACATTGATTAACTCATCACATGCCTAATTCTCGAATATCAACAGATAGTGATTCCAAATTCATTAAACATGCAAATATAGATATCTCAATATCTAATACTGATTTCACAACCTCGCTATCAATCACAGATAGCTCAAATGTCTAGCATTTATTTTACCAATTCTCCATTATACTTAGACATCTCAAATGTCTTATAATGAATACATGATTCCACGATCATTCTCAGTCATCTCAATGCCCTACATTGGTCATATAAAACCAGTACCCCATATATCATATAAGAGTTATCCTACTCTAGTGTCACGCATGCTTGTGACGGCGATATTAAGATTTGGTCGTTCCTTAGCTATATCAACATATTTATATAACCATACGCACAATTATTCAATGCAATCAAAATACATTACGCATTTCACAAATGCTCTCATATAAAGAAATGCTCGTACGTCGCACGTACCTTAAATCTCCGAAGTCCGAGCCAAACCTTGCTCGAGTTCCATGCCCCGAGAAATGATGTGCTAACACGATAAATAATTCACAATTATTTACGAACATGTAACCCATGCTCAAGCACATCCATAACCCTCAAAATATTGCCAACACACGACAATTAACCATTTCAAAGACTCGGGGCGGAGCACATGCAGGGAGGGAAATCGAATGAGACATTATCGAAAATTGCTCAAGAGCCATCCCTAAAATTCGAACCTAACATCACCAATTCGAACCCAACCAAGCACCATAATACATCTAAAACATGTAATAAACGACCAATAACAAGAATCGCCACACCCTGCCAAAACCCCCAAATTCGAACCCCAACCCTCACGAAATTCGAAAATTAAATCGAACCATAAATCACAAAATGGTAGGGAATTACATGAGAAGCATGAAAAAGTGGTAAGGAAGGTTACCCAATCGAAAATCGGAAGGAAAAAATCGGTCGAAATCGACGAACCCTAGAATTTGGGCATCGGCGCTTTTCTGCAAAATTCGAACGCAAAACGCGACGAAACTTCAAATTGCCGGTGTGGAAAGATGCGCCTGGACGAGACGAATCCAACGGTGGGTCGGACGCGCCGAACGGTGGCCGGACGGCGGCGGGCGCAGCGCTTTTACGCGCGGGGGCTGGGGGAAATCGGGGGCCGACGGGGAGAGAGAGAGAGAGTGACGGGTTGGAGGGGAAAAAATGATTTCTAAAATTAAAATCTCGGGTTCAACTGGTATTTATAGCAAAAATACCCCGAAATACTAATAGTCCCACAAATACATCATGATTCATTAAAAATCATCTATTTTCAAAAACTCTCTCTCTAACTCCACAACCCCCTACCGGTGTCCACACTAAGCACCCCAGATCCCGAGTCACACTAAAAACCCAACTCATAGGTTTTTCACCGGAATGAGAATACAATCTCAACCTCGGGATCCAACGATCCCAACTACCCAAATAGACGAGCCCAGAAGGCCCAACACAGCGATTAAACTGCAAATCGCTACGTAAAACAACTTTAGGGATTATTAACACTCCGGGATTAACATCTATAATCCCTGGTCATCACAATATCCCCCACTAAAAGAATTTCGTCCTCGAAATTACTACCGGTGTAATACGTAACACCCAGGCTACACAACAACATGAAGCCATAACCTCGATTCTTGACCATATCAGAATCGTATTAATAAACGCGAGGGTACCTACCTCGCACCAAACCCTGGAACAGAGCTACTTACCAAAACCAACATATCACCCAAGAGGCAAAACATACCTCGATGCGGGTCATCCCAAAAGTCAGTCTCTCATGACTGCAAAACAACCCATACTTACGACTGTAGATCGGACAGTCATCCTTAGTTCTAATACAACTAGTAAGAACGCGTCCTGAATGACACCTCAACCGTGAGAACGTTGACCTCTTGTCAAACTATGAAGTGGAATAGACTTCCAAATCCATCATAACGTCAAAGAGCGTCAGCACAACTCAACGCTAACAATCCAAAAGCAGTTAGTCAACTAAAACTGCAAGGATTCGAATCGCTCCCGATTCCATCGTAGATATCATTCAATGACATCTCTATCATGACTCACGATGTCTAACATATATCGTTACGAGGGAAACACTAGTATACCACGGTGTATATGTTGGGAAAACGATTTCTAAGTTTTGGTGATTACAAACACCTACTGGATGTTAAAGATCAACCGGATGCTAAAGACCTACCGGGTGAATACACCTACCGGATATTAAAGTCTCACCGGATGAAGACATCAACTGGATAGTCATCAACCGGACAAGACATCAACTGGATAGTCATCAACCGGATGAAGACATCAACTGGATAGTCATCAACCGGACAAGACATCAACTGGATAGACACCAACCGGACAAGCTATCAACCGGACAAGCTATCAACTGATAAAGACACTAACCGGATGAAGTCATCAACTGGTATGAAGTCATCAACCGGATGAAGACATCAACTGGATAGTCATCAACCGGATGAAGACATCAACTGGATAGATACCAACCGGACAAGCTATCAACTGGTAAAGACATCAACCGGATGAAGACATCAACCGGGTGAAGACATAAACTGGATAACTATCAGCTGGAAAGTCTCTCACTGAACAAGGACATCAACTGGTCTTAAGAGGATGAACGACCAGTTGAACAAAGAAACCAGCAGAAGTCTAAGCAACGAGACAAAGTAAGTACAACATTCTCTGACAAAAGTACAACAGAGCGGCGCACCCTGCTATATTTCCGCCACCATTACCGTCAGAGTGAAAAGAGCCGTTGTTTTACAAAATAGGAAAGAAGACAACATGTATTTGGAAAGCTAATCAATTCCATATACAAAAAAGGCTACCGTTGGACAACCAAACCTATAAATACGTCCAAGCAGAGAATGAAGAAGTGCTGAGCAACTTTCAAACTAAGAGAAATACTTCAAAGCAAGAAAGCTATACGACTGATATTTCAAACGTTCAGCAAAGAGCAGACAAACCGCAAAACTGAATCTGTGACATATTATTTTCAATTGAAGTCTGCTGCTTAGAAACTCTCAAAGCTAGAAAGTTTTATTCTGTAGAGAGTGTTGTAAAATCACTTGTATCCAAAAGATAAGAAGAGTGTGATTGCTAGGAGTTTAGGCCAAGTGTGTTAGTGCCTAAGGAGGTTGTATACTGTAAAGTGTAAACCAAGTCTTCTAGTGAATCCTTCCTGCAAAGGAAGAAGGGGAGACGTAGAAGCGTTGTGCTTCGAACTTCCAGAAACAACTCTCGTATTATTCGTTTATTGCTTTATTACTTCAGTTTTATTCCTCACAAGTTTTGTAGACGTCTTCCGCACTATAATAAGTGTCTACTGACTTGCCTGTTATTGAGAAGCAACTGTAACACTTAACAGTTTACAGTTAACCAAGAAAAAGAAATCGAAATTATATCTAGTGTTTATTCAACCCCCCCCCTTCTAAACACTACCCCGATCCCAACAAGTGGTATCAGAGCTTAGGTCTTCTCAATCTTGAGAAATTACTATTTACCAAAAACTGATGGCCTCATTCAGCAAGATTCCAATGTTCAAGAAAGACGAATATGATGACTGGAGGATCCGTATGCAAGCACATCTAAGTGCTCAAGATGATGATATGTGGTATGTGATCACCGAAGGACCGTTGAAGATCATGAAAATCAATACAGCTGCCTCTATCACAAGTGGTGATCCACAAATGGTAGAAAATGAAAGATCTCAATGGTCAAATGAAGACAAAAAAAAGGCAAACCTAGACAACGTGGCTAAAGACATTTTGTTCAAAACTTTGGACAAAAATATGTTCAACAAAATCAAAATGTGCCCAACAGCCAAAGAGATCTGGGAAAAGATTGCTCAACTCTGTGAAGGAAATGATCAAACCAAGGAGAACAAGCTTACTGTGGCTTTACAAAAGTTTGAGCATATCAAAATGATAAATGGAGAAACTCTCAACGAGTATGATGAAAGAGTGACTGGAATAATAAATGAACTAAGCAGTCTGGGTAAGGAGTTACCCAACAGAGAAGTCACTCTCAAAGTGATGAGAGGTCTACCAAGAGAATGGGATGTCAAGACCATTGCTATGAGAGAATCGAAGGATATCAACAAGATAGATCTACATGATCTGTTTGCTGATTTAAAAGCCTATGAATTCGAATTAGGCATTCGGGTTGAAGATGAACCAAGTACAAGTCAACCAACAAAAGCTCTCTCTGCATCTGAGTCTCTGCCTACTCCTACTGAAATGACTCCAGAAAAGATGTGTAACGATGCAATGGCAATGTTCGTAAAGAAATTTGGAAAATTCATGAAGAAGAACCAGAGACCTTATCAATCATATCCTCGAAGGCAAAGCTCCAAAGGAAATTCAGAAGAAGAAGAGCGAGTATGCTTCAACTGTCTCAAACCAGGGCACTTCATCGCAGACTGTCCTAAACCCAAAAAGGATGATCACAAAAGAGGATCCAAGGATTACAGAAAATCCAAGGAAACCAGAAGAACATCCAAACGGGACAGAGATCAAAAGGTTTTAGTGGCAGAAGATAGTAAGAGCAAATGGGCTGATTCTGAATCAGAATCAGAGGAGTCAATTAGCTCATCCAGCGAGAGTGAAGACGAAGAAGTCCACTGCTTAATGGCGAATGATGAAAATGAGGTACATGAAACCAACCTATCTGAATTTACACATCATGAACTCACCAATGCATTGCAGGACATGATAAATGAGTATCAGACGCTATACGAATCTTTTGAAAGCTATCAGACTGAGCACTCAATTCCAACTAAAACGCTTGAAAACAAACTTGATTGTGAACAATCAAGGGAGTTGAATTGCTTAAGGGAAGCAGCCAGTCGCCTAGTGAAAGAAAGAGATGAAGCCAAGTGTGCGTACCAGAAACTCAGCAAACTGGTTAGCACTTGGAATGCGTCGACTACCAGAAAGGATGAAATGCTTGAGTCTATAAGGCTTGCTGGTGATTTAACTGGCATAGGCTTTAATAGCAATGACAGCAGATCATCTGGTAATGAGCCTCAACTGTGTCTAACAAAAGGCAAGGTTCAATCAATGAACTTTGTAAGATCTAGCACAGTATATGACCCGTATGAACTGGTTAAAGAACCTGTTAAAGCAACACTCATCAAGGAACAGGTACAGCACAGAGGTATCGGTTATGTAGAACCACTCAAAGAGGCTAAACCAAGGCAAAAGTTCAGAAATGAACTTAAAACCACTGGTCGAGCAGCTAGAGAGGTTAAACCCAACTGGTACTACAACTGTAAACCTGTCCAGAAGAGGTATATGCTGAATAACAGGAACTACAAACCAAAAGCACATGCATACACATATTATCACACTCCACAGCTAAAATCATCACCTACATTTATAAATGCACACACATTTCAGAACACACACCGACCTAAGTCATTCAGGGTCATACAAGTGTGGGTTCCGAAAGGACTAATCCTACCAGGACCCAAGTAGGATTGGGTACCAATCAGTCTATCGCTTTAATTGCAGGAAACTAGAATGCATCCAGTTCGGAGCTCAGAATGGTTCCTAGACAGCGGATGCTCTAGACATATGACAGGGAATGCAAGCTTATTGTCTGAACTAGTGGACTCCAACCGGACCCAGAATAACTTTTGGAGATAACGCGAAAGGTAGAACCGTGGGTAAGGGTAAGATTATCTACGGTAACCTCATCATTAAAGATATTCTTTTAGTTGAAAATCTATGCTATAATTTGATTAGCATAAGTCAATTGTGTGACAATGGTCATTCCGTAGAATTCAATCAGCATTCATGCACAATTAAATCTACTGATGGCAATGTATTACTTATAGGAAGAAGGCATGATAACACATATAAAATTGATTGGAATCTTAATCAGCCTACTTCCTTTACTTGCTTAGCTGCCCAGAATACTTCCAAAAATTGGCTTTGGCACAAACGGTTGAGTCACTTAAATTTTAAAACTATTGCTAGTCTGCGTAAACTTGATCTAGTTGTTGGACTGCCCCAAATTGAGTTCTCAAAGGACAAGATCTGTGCAGCATGCCAACTCGGTAAGCAAATCAGATCCTCTTTTAAGACCAAAGGGAGTAAATCTTCTTCTCGGTGCCTAGAGTTGCTGCATATGGATCTGTTTGGTCCTATACCAGTAACAAGTCTAGGGGGGATGAAGTACACCCTAGTGTTAATAGACGATTACACTCGTTTCACGTGGGTCTTGTTCCTAAGTGGTAAAGATCAGGCTACTCCAAAGCTGATCAAATTACTGAAAAGACTCCAAAATGAGAAATCGTGTGGGATAGATAGAATTCGCAGTGATAAAGGTACTGAGTTTACCAATCAATCACTCGAATCATATCTAGATGGCCTTGGTATTAAACACGAATACTCTGCAGCTAGAACTCCTCAACAAAACGGAGTTGCTGAGCGTAGGAACCGCACTTTGAAAGAAGCTGCGCGAACTATGCTCGCGGAATCAGAAATATCGCAGAGATTTTGGGCAGAAGCTGTCAACACGGCATGTTATACGCAGAACAGATCGATGATTAATAAGCGAGCTAATAAAAACCCCTTATGAGATCTGGAATGGCAGTAAGCCAAATATTTCTTATTTCCATGTGTTTGGTTGCAAAAGTTTTATTCACAACAATGGAAAGACTCATCTCACCGCCTTTGATGCCAAATCTGATGCTGGAATATTTCTTGGCTATTCTACAGTTAGTAAGGCATTCAGAGTATTTAATAATAGAACACTTAATGTAGAAGAATCAGTGCATGTAAAATTTGATGAACCTACTGACTGTACACTATCCGATATACAAATCAACAACTTGAGTAATCGACTGGAAAGCACTTATATTGACGAAAATGTTGATGATGAGATTGATTACAGAAGCAGGGCTGACTGCTCCTTAGAACCAGAAATCCTGAAGCTCAAGCAGAGGAGTCTGCTGGCCAACAAGCACTGCAGCCAGCCATCAATGAAACAGTGGCATCCACCTCTACTGCAGTTGAAGGAACCAATGAGAAAGATGGGTCTATCAGAATCTCTGATTTACCTACTCACATCCAGTCAACTGAAGAACTCAACCCACTAGGACCTTCGCTACGGTGGAAGAAGGATCATCCACCCGAGCAGGTCATCGGTAACCCTCTTGCTCCTCTACGCACCAGAGGACAAATGATTAACGAATTTCTTCATGCTGCATTCATATCTCATATAGAACCTAAGAAGATTGATGAAGCTATATTAGACCCAAGTTGGGTAGAAGCAATGCAGGAAGAACTAAAACCAGTTTGAGCGAAACAGAGTATGGTATCTAGTACCACGACCACAGCATCACACTGTAATTGGCACCAATGGGTATTTAGAAATAATTAGACGAAAACGGAACAGTAATTAGAAATAAAGCAAGATTAGTTGCACAGGGCTACAGACAGGAAGAAGGCATTGATTTCGATGAAACCTTTGCCCCTGTAGCACGACTAGAAGCAATTCGCATATTTCTTGCATTTGCTGCATTTAAAGACTTTAAAGTCTATCAGATGGATGTTAAGAGTGCATTTCTTAACGGCAAACTCCAGGAAGAAGTTTATGTTGACACCTCCTGGATTGAAAACCATCAGCAAGCCATCTCATGTTTTCCGTCTGAATAAAGCTCTAGTATGGTCTAAAGCAAGCTCCCCGTGCCTGGTATGAAACTTATCAAATATTTTGACAGAGCAAAC